>OY730193.1:95025204-96225204 GCA_963422505.1 Pseudognaphalium luteoalbum | reverse complement strand
GATTTATTGATTCTATTTGCTTTATGTATTTGCTTATAGGATGAAGATGATGGTTATGATGATGACTTACTAAGTGCTGCTGACCCCTTAAATGAGGTTTACTTTCTCTTCAACGTTTATACTTTTGTAAAGACTGATTTATGAGTTAACTTGATTCACGGCAGCTGTACACAGATATATCACATCAACGTTTCTTTTCTTTTCACCAGATTAACTTGGCAGTTTATCTCACCAACTTCTTCCGGGAGTTCTCTCAGGGAGACCGGCCTCTTTTTGATCATCTTTGCCAGGTTTCATGTTTTATATCTTTGTCTTCTTCCCATGATTTTTATACGAAACTCTTTCTCATGTTGTCTGAAACTTTTCAGAGTTTGACACAGGCTCAGAAAAAAGCTGTACAAATGGTGCTGAGTCGGTAACATTCATTGTTGTACCCTTACTATAAGAAATTTCATTTGTATGTATTTTTGTGCTTGGGTTGATTAACAGTTGAGTTTGTACATTGCGGGTCTTTCCGTTACTTATTTTCCATTTTCTCCGTCTCCATTTCTGCAATGGGCTATAGTTAATATAATCATCGTTGACCTATACAGATTGTGGGTTCATTTTTAGTTTCTTTGAAAGAGTCGGCATTTATGATCAAAGCGTTTTTCTTTTAGAGATGAGCAACACGAATATTAACCAGATCTTAAAAGTGTTATATATGGTTTATGGACATATGCTATATATTATCAGCTATATATATGAGAAGGTTTTTATTTTTATTTTATATATTATTAAGTTATTAGTCTAAAGTATCACTGACAAGACAACAATGGTAAAATGTTTTCGACCATCGAGGATAATTATTTATATACCATTGAACAGTTTTTAGAGTAAATTATGACTCATATTGATAAAATATTGATATTGATTGATTTTGAAACCATCTCGAAAAGGTTGACTTTCCTGCTGGTAGAGATGCGCAAAAACCGGTTTTGCCCAAACCCGACCCGACCCGAAACCGGTTTGGGTCAAACTCGGTCAAAACCGGTTTGACTCAAAACCGGTTCGGGTTCAATCCGATTTGGGTATCCCAAACCCCAACCCGACCCAACCCGGTTTGGGTAGGGTCCAAACCGGTTCGGGTAAAAAACCGGTTTCAAACCGGTTTTTTTTATAAAATCCGGTTTTTCGTTCGATTGTTAAGCGTTTTAAGGAAAATGCATGTTTTGGTCAAATCTTTTTGATTGGAATGTTAGTACATTAGTAATGGAAACATAATTGATCAAGAACTACTCCAAAAGTCTTACCAATCTTCCTAAAAAAAATGTTTGGTCAGAAAAGTCTATAATAGAATTTACCGAAATAGCGTAAGGCGTTTTCGGGAAAACCAACGTTTGGGCCAAATCTTTTTGATTGGAATGTAAGTACATTAGTAATGGAAACATAATTGATCAAGAACTACTCCAAAAGTCTTACCAATCTTCCTAAAAAATGTTTGGTCAGAAAAGTCTATAATAGAATTTACCGAAATAGCGTAAGACGTTTTCGGGAAAAATGCATGTTTTGGTCAAATCTTTTTGATTGGAATGTTAGTACATTAGTAATGGAAACATAATTGATCAAGAACTACTCCAAAAGTCTTACCAATCTTCCTAAAAAAAATGTTTGGTCAGAAAAGTCTATAATAGAATTTACCGAAATAGCGTAAGGCGTTTTCGGAAAACGTTTGGGCCAAATCTTTTTGATTGGAATGTTAGTACATTAGTAATGGAAACATAATTGATCAAGAACTACTCCAAAAGTCTTACCAATCTTCCTAAAAAAAATGTTTGGTCAGAAAAGTCTATAATAGAATTTACCGAAATAGCGTAAGGCGTTTTCGGAAAAACCAACGTTTGAGCCAAATCTTTTTGATTGGAATGTTAGTACATTAGTAATGGAAACATAATTGATCAAGAACTACTCCAATAGTCTTACCAATCTTCCTAAAAAAATGTTTGGTCAGAAAAGTCTATAATAGAATTTACCGAAATAGCGTAAGGCGTTTTTAAGGAAAATCAATGTTTGAGTCTAATTTTTTTATTGAATTCGTAGAACATTAGTAAGGGAAACATAATTGAACAATAACTTAAACAAAAGTCTTCTTAAAAATATTATCGAATAGAAAAAAGTCTTCAAAGTCTTCATAATCTTTATAATCTTCAACTTGTATTAATCTTCAAATCTTCAAGTCTTCAAACATCTTCAAAGTCTTCAAATGTCTTCAAAGTCTTCAAAAGTCGAAATCTTCTTCGGATGTAGCCTCGCGTGAAGCAATATCAAGAGCAATTTCTTCGTCGGAAAGTGATATTGTCACACCTTCTTCCACCTCAATATTGTGTATTTCTTCTTCGTATTCCATTTCACCTTCAAGACTTGAAACATTTTGTATACGTTCCGCGGCGTCCAAGTGATCCTTCAAGCAAATGCACATCTCTAAGGAGGCCGGTGTGAGTCTTGTTCTTCGTATAGATAATACCCTACCACTAAGAGAAAATGCGGATTCCGAAGCTACCGTAGAAGCTTGGACGGTTAGTAAATCTCGGGCCATGATGGTTAGAACGGGAAATTGAGATTCCCTCTCTTTCCACCAAGCCAAAATATCAAATTGTTCGAACTCATTGGGTAGAATAGTGGACAAAAAATCAGTTCCGGTATATCTCCCATATTCGCTAGTGGTGTTTTGGTTACCCTCACCCCTTGTCCGTTTATGGTTTTCTTGTCTTAAAGAATTATATAAGTTTAGCATCGCATTGTTGGAAGAAGATGAAGAAAACATTGAGTTAACCGAACTAACGGGCACATTTGTAGTTGAACCATACTTTTGAAAATACACACCAAATAAATCTTGTAAACATTTACTAAAATTCGTTTTTGCATCTAGTGAAAACGTTGGGTCCGCGTCATTCAAATCCAAATTGTGACAAATGCTTTCGATAAGCATTTCCACCCCGGCAAGGTTCAAACACGGGTTCATTGCGGCGGAACAAGTAATTACCGGTGACATTTCTTGAAAATATTTTCTTAGTTTGTCTTTCATGGGAGCCACCATCTTTTCAAATAAAGGACCTTTATATTCGTATTCGTTTAGTTTTGTAGTCATTAACCAAATTTGATTAAGTACCAAATGACTAGTGGGATAATAAACACCCGATAATAAAGTAGTCGCGGTTTTAAAAAGTTTAAGCAAATCGGTTATCTTTTTAATAATCTCCCAAAATTCGTTTGGAAATGGTGTTGTTGCACGACCGTTTGCAACAAGTTGATCATGAAAAACTTGTAAAGTGTCACGTTGGCGTAAACCACAAACAAACATATGGTAGGTCGAATTCCATCTAACGGGCATGTCCCAATTAGGGGTTAAGAAAATCGAATTCGTTTCCTTACACAATCTCATATAAGATTTGTATCTAGCTTTACCCCTTTGAAATACGTCTTGCAATATAGTTTTATAAGCGGTTTTTATTTCCTCTATTTCTTGAACCGCTAGTCCGGCTTGCACAACTAAGTTAATAATATGTGCAACACATCGACTATGAAAAAAAATGCCCCTCAATGGTAGTTGGTATTTTAGAATTAATTTTGAAACGGCGAGTGTGTAACACCCCTCTTTTACGACAACAATATTATATTATTTTACTCGAAAGCGTATGAATTTAAAACATATTTATATACTGTACATTAAAATAATGTACATACACAGTTACATATTAAAATATACCAACATAGAACTGTTTAAAAACTACATATGTCGGGGTATTACATATTACAAAACCAGGTTTATAGAAAAACCATATCAGAGTTTTAATCTGTCAGACATTCCCTGCGAAAGCATCCATTCCTGACACCCACATATATATCAAAAACCTGCAGGAAGTAGGATGAGGGATTAGCACAAAGCTAAGTGAATGAATTCATTACCCACAATTCAACTTAGCATAACCACCTGTTTACCCCAAACAACCGTAAACATATATTACAACTAGTCAACAATATAGTAATGAGGATCGGCGGCTCTGGAAATACCATAATACCCGGGTGGTTCCCAAGAACACTTATCCAACCATATCCGTTTGGCCATAACGGACGAGACCGATAACTAGTGGTTACTATATTCAAACACAGGTTCTATACACACAACAAATGAAGTAAGACCCTGTGTCATTCACACAACAACCAACTAGCCCAACCAACCAGTTCAACCTGTTGACCTCATTAACAACTGATGCCCGAAGGCCACACATAGCACGTAGATTTATAATCAACTATGAATATTAGATATAACAACATATCTACGTTTACTTGTTGCAACCAAATAGTTACAACTAAATCGAATGGTGAGTTCCAAATCCACTCACCGATACCTTTGTCTTCACAAACTCAGAATCCAGGGATCACTTATCTTTTGGAGGATCCGAGAATCAACAATCAAATATAAGTTAGTAATCTGAATCTTCAATACTTAACTTATCTAATATCCAGCACAAGAAACTCAACATAATTCACATAATAAGTATAGCTTCCTAAATATGTTCTTGTAGACGTCAACATACTCATTATTATGCTATAACACTAATTTATCAACAGTACAACATTTTACAAATCATTTAAATCAACTTCTGAAATATAAAGTTGATATGCTGACAGAGGCTAAGAAGCCGCCGGCTGGGCATCATGACCCGCCGGGTCGACCATACAAGCCGCCGGCTTCACCCTTGAGCCGCCGGGTGAATTAGATTTTGAGCAAACAGAAGCTAATTGAGTATTAAAGGCTGTAGGAGCCGCCGGCTTGGCCGACAACCCGCCGGTTCTCCAACATAATCAAGAACCCGCCGGGTAGGGTACCAGACCCGCCGGCTTGTTCTTCAGGTACAAGAACAGCAGCAGTTTAACCCAAAACCTGCACGAATCATAATTCACCAATTCCTATCTTTCACATACCAATTCATGCAAACAAGATTTTCAGCACTTAAAAACACCCTATTGCACCTAACTAACTTCACAACACCAATAACACCAAACAATGTCAAGTTCAAGGAATTCATTTGGTTCACTTACTTGAAATCAAAATCACACTTCAAGAACATATATACACTAATTCAACTTATGTAATTCAGTTCATAACATCATATAGTACCAGAAATCATCATATATCATTTAAACATAAATCAATGCATCAAATTCTTATTTGCCCTAACTTTTAGTTTATGAATAATAAAACACTTACAACTTTAAGTAATTGATATAATGATGAAGATGAACTAAAGTCACAACAATTCTGTAGATCACTCTAATCACAACTTCAATCTTGTTAGTATTTAGGTATAGTTTCCTTTGTGTTTTGGTAATGAGTAAGAGTTTAGTTCTAACAAAGATTTGGGAAAGTAATAAAACAAGGTCGGTCTCCTCATTTAAGCCGACCCAATGATGTGGGTATTTTATACCCGTTCCAAATCTATTGTCTGGAACCTAAAATTCATTTACGAGAAAATTATTTTATGATACTGTCGACTATAGTAAATTAAAACAAACAACAATTTACTATTCACAATAAGTCCTAAGACTTACTTACCTAAGTTTTTCAATAAACAATTAATATCAAATAATTCCTAAATTAATTAAATAATCAATTTAAATAGATTATTACCAGACCCGACGAGAGGATGTTACAGAGTGTATTATTACTCGCGTTGTCAAATGAGATTGAAAATACTTTTCCTTCCAATTTAAACGTTTTAATCACACTTCGTAACATGTAAAATAAGTTTTGACCCGTGTGAGGATACTCAAAGTCTTCAAAAGTAATGGTACGTTTCATCATTTGCCAAGTTGCGGGATCAACCCAATGTGCGGTAACACAAAGATACGAACCGGGCAAACCATGAGGAGCCGACCAAACGTCGGTTGTTAATGATACACTTGTATTTAAATTTTCAAAACCGATTTTTAGTTGTTTTTTAGCTTCTTTCCACAATTTAAGGGCATCACGTTTATTATATCGCGGTTGAAGTGTATTTTGAACCACCCTAGTAAACCGAGGGTTATCGAAGTGGTTGAACGGCAAAGCTTCTTGAATTACAAAACCCGCAAAAGCTTCTCGACATCGTTCCGCATCATATGCAAACAAAGTTCCGTCTCGTGCCATCGAAGATTGACCACTTGCTTCCGGATTACCTTTGAGTCCCTCACAATGCTTCTCGGTATGATTTTTCAACGTCGTGTTGGAGTCGGGTTTAAAGAATTTCCGATAACGTTTACAATGTGCCTTAGTCGTACCATCCGACAACAACACTTTGTCGTAAGCACCCCACACCTCCGGATTTCTTTTGTTGGGCAATTGTTTCACAATCGTTGGTGCACTTGAAGAACCAAAACAATGGGAAGCCGAAGAAGATTGAGTTGCCATTTGAAATGAGAATATAGTATGCGTTTTTGAGTTTTTTGAGTTTTTTGAGTTTTTGTAGATATGTATGAGTGTTTAGAAGTTGTGAATGAACCACTACTCAAGCCTTGTATTTATAGTGAATTTGGAATGATAAAAATGTAAAAAAAAACCAAAAAAACGGCTAGAAACCCGTTGGAAACGGCTATATAACGTTCAAAAATTCAAAACCGGTTTCAAACCGGTTTTGAAACCGGTTTTACAAACCGGGTCGGATAAACCGGGTACACCGGTTCCAACGGCTACGAGTTCAAACCGGTTCCAAACCGCAGGGTTGGGTCAAACCCGAACCGGTTTTGGTCAAACCCGGTTTTGACCGGTTCGGGTTTCGGGTCCAAATCGGGTCGGGTCGGCCAAACCGGTTTTCGTGTGCATCTCTACCTGCTGGGACTTCAATAAAATAACTAGAATGAAAAAAAGGATGGAAACAATTGGGAGGGAACGTGTCACGTGTCACATTAGAGGTGAACGATCAGAGGTGTCCTCTAATCGTTCACCTCGAATGTGACACGTTCCCTCCCAATTGTTCCGTCCTTGTCGTTGTCCCTATATCACGGACAAGGTTGTCTGGTTGGGTATGGTGCGGGTCTGATCCTTTGACCCTGTATTTTGTTTCATTGGCGGTCACTCCTCTAATTAAGGTAAGGGTACAATAGTCTTTTTTCTTTTCTTTTCATTTTCACATTGTCTTTTTTTTTGAATAAAATAAACTAAAAAGATTATATACATATATGATATGAAAATTATAGTTGCAGAAGCCAAAACATTACGAAGTAAGGGGGTGTTTGGGGAGCTTATTTTGTAGCTTATTTGCGTATTGTTTATAAGCAAATAAGCTCAAAAATCTTAGCTTATTTGAGCTTATAAATTCTCCCTCACAAATAAACAAATAAGCTAACCAAATAAGCACATCCAAACACAAAATTTGAAGCTTATTTTATCACAATAAGCAAATAAGCAAATAAGCCCATAAAATAAGCTCCCCAAACACCCACTAAAAGGAAAAGGAAAGCAACATTAGTATTTCTTTTTCCTTTTGATTCCATTCTAATTTCTTGAATCAATATATACATATATTCAATTGGATCAGAAACCCAGCAAAAACACATCTCTAAATAAATATAGTCATTGGATAAAACCACAATCGACGTCGAGAAGAATCACTGTCGTCGAACCACCGTGGTGAAGGTTCGCCTTCAGATTTGGGCGACGATGGTGGCGTGTCTTCACCTCATTCTGCTTGCGGAGTTGTTACCCGGAAAGACAACCGGTGACGGTGGCTACCGTGATCGAAAAAGTAGCGTCCGATTAAGAGAGTCGAAGGTATGGTTGTGTATCTCTAGTGCTATTAGAGATTGAGAGAGGTGAAGGTGTGGTTGTTTTGCTGCCTGGGATAATGGTAGTTGCCGGAGGTACATGGTGGAGAAGAGGAGGTAATGATTATGTTTGGTGATATGTGGTGTCACTATTGTGGTTTGACAAGTGAAGAAACGTGAAATTCTTTGTGCTGCTTTGATTTGTTGTACATATGGACAAACATGAAATTGTTTCAGGTGAAACTATTGGTTAAGGTTGTAATGATCCGATATCGGATGATGTCATATCTACCATCATATTCAATTAATTTTTTTATGCATATCCATATTCATTTAATTTCAATTCATCCATCAATATCCATATATGATGGATTAAGCGGGTTAATGGATATTCGTTGGATATTCAAAAAAAGTTAAAAATTTCTTAATATGAAATGAAACCAACAAATATTGTAACAAAAAAATAAATATAACGTAATATACGAAAATTTATTCACAAGAGTGTGTAACAATTATCGTCAACGAAGCATAATTGATTACAATTATAAGTAAACATATATATTTTCAACTATAAATGTGCAATCTCTATGTTTATTGGTTAATCATACATGTTCTGATTCTCTTTAATCGTGGATTCTGATTTCACTATATGGTCGGATTCAAAAAATTTGACTCAACATGATATATTTATGCATTTCGATTTGTTATATAAATCAATAATAAAAATATACATTTAGTTTTAAAAATTTACGACTTTATATATTCAATAACACATTAATAGTTTATGATTTATATGTACGTGAATATCTAAATTTATATGTGTATATACCTCTCTCTCTCTATATATATATAGTTATATACTCCGTATAGATGAAAGTTCATTGAAGACACACAAAGTTGAAGAATGGGAGAATAGTTTCTAACCGTTGGATCAAACAAATGTAGGGACCAGATTTAACAGGACAACTTTAAAAAATTACTATATCCCATGCACGTGAGTTAAAAGTGCCAGGGGTATTATCGTTAGTTCAATTTATTTTTTCGATCAAAACAATGACAGAGTTTCCGTTTCTTCATTCTCATATTCTCTGAAGCTTTTCTACACACACAGATTGCTCATTGATTCGTTTATAATCATCCTTATAATCTAGCTATTGTCACCGTCGATTCAGTTTATCCTTGTGTTCATCAATTCAATTTTATCTTCAAGTTATCACTGTTATCATCACCGTCTATCGCAGCCGTAGCCGTGGTCATAAACCTCCACTGTATGTGATGTCATCATCAGCTTCGCCATCGCTGTCGTGAAGAACCTCCAGTGATCAAATGTTAGTTTGTTATTATGCGATTACTAGAAACTAGAACTCATGATAAATTTATACATGAATCTATGATTTAATTGTTGATATTCATATCAAAGTTTGCAATTACTCTGTATTTGTTAATTATGTATCTATGTGTATCTAAGTTTTATAATTTTGAAGGTACCTTTTGATCAAATTTGCTTAGTTGGATTCTTGTATGTTTTGTATTACAACTATTTGCTAACTTGTAGGTCTAAGATGTGAAGTTGCAATAGAGTTTATGTGACTACACTTTTCATTAATAATTTTGTATTATGATTTTATACAGAAATATATACATTTGAAGGAACTAATCAAGTCATAAGTTCTCTAATTGTTGGTCAAAATTACCGATTACATCATTTTTGCTTGTCCTTATTCAACTCCATATGACAAACACACATGCCTACCTAATGTAATAATGCTTCAGGATAAGGATAACTTCCAACCCTTATTTTGCATCTATGAAATTATACAGAAATATACTTTTGAAGGATATTGCTGATGGTTTCATCATGTTTCTATAATTAATTAAAAATAAATATTTATTGGTTCATTAACTTATAGATGTTGCTTACAATACATGAGTCATTATTTCATGAGTTAGCGATGTTCCTCCAACAAGGTAAGCCAATTCTGTCAGGTATTGCATTTTTAGCAAGATGAGCACCTTTTACTTTGATAATTAGAGATTTATGAGGTTAGAAAAGGGAGAAATAAATGCATTCACACAATGGTAGTAGTCACGCTACAAGGTTTGTTTTATATGAACATATGATTACATCGTTAGAATATGTTTAAATTGGTGTTGTCCCACTAAAGAGGTCGACTCAAACCTGTTTATATACTATGTTTCTTTAAAATGGGCAAAATTGTTTGCAAGGACAACTCTACTAATACTAAAATCTACCAGTTGCAACCCAAACAAGGTAGGACCTTCTGCTGAACCTTCACAGCCCGTGCACTTTGTCTCCTTCACTTATTACCCTTCATCTTTCTTGCAGGAAATGCATTGTCCAAGCTTTAAGTTTTCAAAAGAAGCATGCGTAAGTGAAGATATAAGCATTGCGGCTCCAGATTCAATTATGAGATAACATGCGTTTTGGTATCATGAGCGTACTATCCAATTTCCAAACCAGTAAATTAGCGACTATCAGCGCGAAATAGGAATTGACAGTAACTAATCACATGTAACAATGGTTTAAACAAATGTGTTTGATATTATTTCTCCGTATTTAATCACATGTTATTTCTCTATTCTTTCTATATTTAATCACTAGTGATTTATAACTACATGTTATTTACAGCTACAATCACTTAGATATTACTTGTTATCGTCTAATCACATATGATTAACGTTTGATGTAATAATCACATGTGACACTTATATACTTGTATATAATTATAAATATAATCACAAGTGATTTAATGTATATATAGTATAATAATATGTTTATGTGAATTTCAAACAAAATCACATGTGATTTAGTATAGGTTTGAGAAACATACAATTCTAAATAAATATGCACATCTGATTTTGATTGTACTCTTACTTTCAAGTCATTATACTTATAACAAGTTTAAGTTTATGTCACACTCCCGATTTCATGATTTGCGGAAGCGACAATTTTGGTGTGACTAATCAATAATCAAAGCGCAGAGGTACAAAGCAAATGACTCTACATGAGACATTTATACATTTTACAAAAGTAATACATAGTTTAGGTCATAAGTTTACAACATAATTGAGTTCACATAATTAGATTCCGAAGATTTTAATACATCACCGATTAACAGAAGATAATGCTATAAAATCTTCATATGTTTATAGATGCATGCGACTCGTACTAACTAGCATATCCTGCAGGCCACCCTACTGTAGTTGATCACCTGAGAATACAACACTTTAAAAGGTCAGCTATAAAGCTGGTGAATTTCACAAGTTTAAAGTAAACAAGTTGTGATACACAATATTATCCGACGATTTATAACCGAACAATGATTAAACCAATTAAGGTTTCCGAATTAAATATACCGACAATTATATTGCAATGAGCCATGGTTCGAGGCCTAATCCGATCTTCTGCCTCCCGAACGGTGTCAACACCCATAACAATTACTAAAATGCCCGTTTGTACGTGGTTGTAGCTAGCAACCCGGACGGGGACGTCACTCCCATGATAGATCTATCTTTTAGTAATCGCACCTTATTAAGTTAACGAACCATATACTGATGAGGACTTTACCGAATTAAAACACTCATGCAATATCCGAACAAAAACAATACCGACAATGATAACCGAATAACCGAGTTAATAACTAAATTAACTAACTGAATACACGAAAACAGTTTGTGTTGCATCTCCCCCGAATTAATATAGTAATACAGTAAAATGGGGTCGTGAGACTCACCTGAGGAGCTAGCATGCTAAAGTAAGCTTATGCCCGAATCCGAAATCTCCTAGTGTCCTAAACAGGCGAGATTTTAAATAAGTAAATGGATGCGTAAATATACCATCCACACAATGTTTATCCGATTTAACTATGCCCAATGTATTCCATAATTGTTTATGTTTGAAGTTTGTAAAATGTGTGCGACCCGTTGGTGACGGTTCATGATAATAATTCAAGTATTATTATATGTTTGGTTGTATACTTGTAAAGTATATTCATTATACATATTATATGATGAAATCATTACTATATATATACATGTACAAAGTTATCTTTTGAAATAACTTTTGTGTACATTGAATCGTACCTCTATAACAATTTCGAACTAAAATATGAGATCGGGTATTATTTCTTAACTTTTAAGCTTCACCCAATCGGTTAAGGAACTCACCCAATCAGGTATGCGGCTCACCCAATCGGGTAACTTCACCCAATCGGGTATGTAGCTCACCCAATCGGGTAAATTCACCCAATCGTGTGAGGGCCTTTTTCAGGGCTGTTCGTGCAATTAATCCACAAAATGTTTTTCTAACTTGATTTTGGGCATAACCTCATAGATAGAACACTTATACATGATGATATATGTTATATAAACTCGAAATTTTAAAGAAAAGTGAAAGATTTCTTACGTACTAAAAATGGAACCGTGGGTGGTGATGATAAACACGATGATGATGAACCATGAAGATGATGATGATGATGATGATGATGATGATGATGAAGTGAAGAAGATGACGAAGATAATTGATGATTATGTGATGTCTTTGAGTTAAGGATTATGATGATGATATTGGTGTTACCGATTCTACTTCTCCTGCTTTCCTTCGGCTCCAAGAACAAGAGCAGGAATTTAAATAATTGAGTTGATGAAGTGTGTGTATGTTTCGGTAGGTATGTGTGTATATACAATAATTTGAGTTACCAAATTTCAACGGAGAGAGTATATTAAGCAGTGTTTTGTCCCAGATATTTTTACTGGTAGTAAAAGCTTAGGTTTTTAGCCCGTTAATTTCGTATACGGGTCCAATAATGTGTAAATTTATATTTAAATTTCGTAATGACATTTTGAGGTAATTCTCCAAATACTTTAATATGAAGGGGAAAATAATACTTTTATTATTTTTGACCTTTGGGTACGTCTTGTATAATCTCCGTCTCGTGCGATACGTTATATATATAAAACATATAAATATTTTTGTTTTACTTTTATTTCTCTTTGTTCACATAATACTTTCAAATAAATAATTATTCAAAAATATTTCCGCGTTCATTCAGATTTGTTTGCACGTGATTATTAAATAATCATTTAACGTTATATATATAATATCTGAATACTTTCGTTTTAACACGTACCGAGTACGAATGATTAAGGTTTAAATTGGCCGCTAATTTTGGGCCCTTTTTGGCCGAATGTCACATTCTCCCATTGTTAGGAGAATTTCATCCCAAAATTTAACCGAAACTAAGATCCGCGTGTTTCTAAGGTTGACTATGTGATATGCCTAATTCTAATACATCCGATTTATCCAAGTCTTCTCCCCTTGTTAGGCTTAAGCCTACCGATCACTAAAGAAATAAGGGAGTATTCCGATTTCTACACGACCATTATGTCTACGTGACAAGGTCGGTTTACATTAACAAGTATTACCATGAATTGGATTGATAGTCCACCGAATTTAATGAGTTATACTTTATTCCTAGAGTTCTAATGTAATTATTGTTGGGATCTAAGCTAAATTGACCAAGTGTTGAAGACTGAAGATCAAGTCTTAACCACTGTTAGAGTTAAAGACTGCCGCTGCTAGAAGAGTTGAAGACTAGCCACTGCTAGTATATTTGTGCGACTGCCACTGTTAGACATATACTTGATTATTGTAATAAGTATATTGTAGCCACTGTTAGTTTAATATAGTTACTACCACTGTTGGTATGTTTATCAGTAAGTCGGTTAGACAGTTAGAGTTATATATGGAATCAAATTATTTCTATAATAACTAAAGATTGTATAGGACTCTATGTATTATAAATAGAGATCCTTTGATCTAGAATATGTTAACGATTTTGCACAGCTTCAAGGTTTTCTGTAACCCTAATACTTTAAGTGTATTCATCTTATATCATTAATAAGATTGAAGCTTTTGGTATTAATCGTGTTCTACAAGTTATTCATAATATTCTTGATCTTCTTAATATTATTGAGTGTAATTCCGCAACTTCTCAATAATAATTCAAAGCTTATATTTAACAAATTGTTTATTAGATTATTCTGGGTTTAACAAGTGGTATCAGAGCTTTGGTTAAGCTTTGAATATAGGAAGATCTGGGATTACTATTTGATCGATTTTTGAAAGTTTTTTTTATTTATTATTATTCAAGATCTACGTATTGAATCAATGGCATTAGAAGGTAATGAAGGAATCCAGGTTACTAAGATCCCCATGCTTAGGCCTGATGAGTTTGATCTATGGAAGAATAGGATCAAACAATACATTCTTCTCACAGATTATCAGATGTGGGAAGTTGTAGTCAATGGTCCTCCAGTAACACTTGATGGTGATGGTGTTGCACAAACAAGACCACCACCAACTTCAGAAGCAGAAAGAAAAGTTAGATCAATAGGGTATAAAGCACTCAGTACTCTATTATTGTCTATTCCTAATGAATATCAGAGAAGGTTTGAATCATGTTAGGATGCTAAAGTTCTTATGGAAGCTATTGAAAAGTGATTTGGTGGCAATTTCAGCACCAAAAAGAACAGAAGATCTCTTTTAAAGCAGCAATATGAGAACTTTAATTCTGTAAAGTCAGAAACTTTGACTCAAACCTTTGACAGGTTTTCAAAATTAGTAGGAGATCTGGAGAATCATCAAGTGAAAATTGATAAGGATGATCTAAACAGGAAGTTTTTGAGATCATTAGGTGAGGAGTGGACAATCTATACTGTTGGATTAAGACAGAGTGCAGATTTGGAGTCAAAAGAGCTTGAAGATATTTACAATGATCTAAGAAACTTTGAACCTGAAGTGGAAAGCAAGAAGCAGGGTTCAGGAAACAACAACAACAATGTAGCCTTTATGTCTACAACTGGAACTAAAGCAGAGTCAAGTCAAAAAGGCTCTACTTATGTTTCAGGAGGACGTGGATCATCATCAGACTGCTCTAATGATCAGATTTTGGAATCCTTCTTTGCTAGTAATGTGAACTCTTCACTTACTAATGAAGATTTAGAACAGTTTGATGGAGATGATCTAGAAGAGATGGATATTAAATGGCAAATTGCTTTAATCACTCAAAGGGCAAAAAGATTTACGCAGAGAAGTGGGAGGAATAATTTTGTATATAAAAGGAATGATGCAAGTTGGTTTGATAAGAGTAAGATAGAGTGCTTCAACTGTCATAAGATGGGGCACTTTGCAAGAGTATGTAGAAGTCCAAAGAAGGAACAGAATAGCAGTGAGAATGGTCAAAGAACTGGAAGCAATGGAACTCAATCAAGGAATATACCAATCCAGGGTGCTTCATCAAATGCTCTTGTATCTATGGATGGATGTGGATGGGACTGGAGTGATCAAGAAGAACATGAGGTGAAGAATCAATGTCTCATGGCCATTGCTGAATCTGACAAGAAGTCAGAGGTTCCATATGAGGGACAAAACAAATTATGTTCTGCTGTTTGTAAACAAACTGTTAAACATTACAGGGATCATAATCTGAAAGTGTGTGATGAACTAAAATAATGGGAAATCAAACATAAAGACACCATAGCAGCAATTGAAAATCTTTAAAAACAGATGAAAGCATATGAAGTCAATGCAACATAGTTTAAATATGACATTGAATATGCTAGGTGGGAAAGAGACATTTTTAAAGATAAGGTAGAATTGTTAACTAAGAAACTTGCCGAGGTCACATGTGAGAGAGATAGCATAAGACTTAATGTAAGTAACTTAGAACATGCATCTAAGAGTGTGAATAAGCTTATCAATTCACAGATTCATGATAAGCTTAAGACTGGGTTAGGATACAATAATGTACCTCCTCCTTATAACCACAACTACTTTCCTTCCAAAACTGAAATTGATATCAATTCTCTTAAAGAAGGAATGAATGATGAGGTTAAAAAGGCTGATCCAGTTAAGAGTTTAGAAGAAGATGTGAACTTTGATAAAGTAGTGGTTAGTGATTGGAGTGAAGCAGATGATAAGAGTGATGATACATCTGAAAGTGAGAAAAGTGTAACAAATAAATCATCTAATTCATCACCTGGGAGTAGCAAAAGAGTAACTGGTCTAGTTTCGGAACTTAATGTTGATAAACTAGAAGAGGGTAAAAAGATGTTTCAAGAAAAGGCTAAGCAACAGATAGAACATGTGAGCAAAGCTAATAAATCTAGGAATGGTTTAGGTTATATTAGCAAAACAGTTAGACAAAAATCTAAATTTTTGAATAATGTAAATGATAAATGTGTTAATTGTGCTTGCAAAACAGGATTTTCTGCACCAAAACCATTTGATAAAACTGCACCCAAAGGCAATCAAAGAAATTGGAACCAAATGGTTTCACAAAAATTGGAGCAAAATTTTAAATTGGTAAAAGAAAAATTCTGTTATATCTGTGGAAAAACCAATCATCTTCAATATGATTGTTATCACAATTCTAAAAACTTCAATAGGGTTGTGAAATCATTGTGGACAGCTGCCAACATGGTTAACAAACAAAATTTTAAATTAAAAGTTAATCATGTTGCCACTGTCAAGAGAATGAAGTATAAGGCTAACAGTGGTACAACTGCAGCCACTGCTACCTATGCTGCAGTGGTACCACCAAACAAAGCCAATAGAGGCATGAAGACTAAAACAGTTGATAGTGTTGTCACTGTCAAGCATGGAGCCACTAGTGTTAAACGTTCCAAAAGAATGTTCACATCAAGTAAGGCTACCACTGCCAGAGTGATTAACACAGGCCTGAGAGTTACCTCTGTTAGGTCTGTTCCCACTGTTAAGTCTGACATAAGTTGGATATGGAAACCAAAGAACACTGTTACATCTAAAGGTTCTAGATCCAACAGTGCATCAGAATCAATTGTCTTACAGAGAGTTGATTTTAAATATGCACATGGGAAACCCAAAACCAAATTGGTTTGGGTTCCTAAGAGAAATTAATTTTCTTTTTAAATGTTTGTGCAGGGCAAGCCAGAGAGCTTATAGCATGTTGATAGTGGCTGCTCAAGGCACATGACTGGAGACAGGGAAAAGCTACAGAACTTCAAATCCTTTGATGGTGGATATGTAGCATTTGGAAGTAATCCCAAAGGTGGGAAAATTACAGGCAAAGGAACAGTTCAGAGTGCAAAGTTAAGTTTTGAAAATGTTTACTTTGTGGAACAATTGAGGTATAATTTGCTAAGTGTGAGTCAAATCACAGATAAAAAGAATCCAACACATTTTACTGACACTGAATGCCTTATCTTGTCAAAGGAATTCAAAATTCCAGAAAACATGATTTTAATGAGAATTCCAAGGCAAGATAATGTATATAAGTGTGACTTAGCAAACATGACACCTCAACCTGATTTAAACTGTCTTATTTCCAAAGCTAGTCTGAATAAATCTGAATTGTTTCATAGAAGGATGTGTCATATGAAATACAAAACCATTAATAAACTTGTCAAAAATAAGCTTGTTAGAAGTTTGCCTGAAAAGGTATATTCATGTGATGATCATTGTGTTTCTTGTGTTAAAGGAAAGCAACACAAATCTTCTTTTAAGTCCAAATCTGTGAATACCAACTGCACTCCCTTACACTTATTGCATATGGACTTATTTTGACCAAGCAATATAAGTAGTATGGGGAAGAGGTCTTACTGCCTTGTAATTATTGATGATTATACTAGATTTACATGAGTTTTCTTTCTTAGAACAAAAGATGAGACAGGTGAAATACTTAGATCATTTATAACTAAGATGGAGAATCAATTAGATAAAAAGGTTAAAATAATCAGGAGTGATAATGGAACAGAATTTAAAAATTATGAGATGGATAAATTCTATGAAGATAAAGGTATTAAAAGAGAGTTTAATGCACCTAGAACTCCCCAACAAAATGGAGTGGTAGAAAGGAGGAATAAGACACTAATTGAGGCTGCCAGAACTATGTTATCTGATGCAAAATTGCCTATGTCTTTCTGGGCAGAGGCAGTTAGCACAGCTTGCTATGTTCAGAATAGGGTATTAGTTGTTAAGCCTCATAAAAAAACACCATATGAAGTGCTATTTAAGAACAAACCACTGGTTAGTTTCTTAAAATCTTTTGGATGTCCTTGTACCATCTTAAATACCAAAGATCACTTAGGAAAGTTTGAGAGCAAGGCAGATGAGGGTATATTTGTGGGTTACTCCATTCAAAGTAAGGCTTATAGGGTATTCAATCAAAGGACCATGGTGATAGAAGAATCAATGAACATCATTTAATGAAAATACCATTAATCCTGATGGAAAAGGTCCAAAGTCATTTTTTAATATTGATGCACTTAACTATGCTTTTAAATATACAACTGTAGATTCTAGTGCAGGTACAAGTGCAGGTACACATGCAGGAACAGGAGATGGAAAAGGTGTAGCAGAATCAGGAATGTCTTTTAAAAAGAAAAATGACTCATTGGAATACATTTTGTTTCCAATTTGGTATCTTGATCCTCCAGAAGTTTTTGATTCTGAATCAGATTCACAAAAGTCTTCAAAAGCCTCAAACTTAAGTAAGGATAAAAGAGATGGTGATAAAACTCCAGTGAATCATGAGACAGATCCAGATATGCCAGAATTGGAGGAAAGTGAGGATGAAAGTGATTTAAGCTCAGAACAATGACTTGCAAAGAATTTGAATGAGTTTTTTTAGTAATACAAGGCCTGTTGTTGAAAGAATCACTAGGGATGTTGAAGGTATTCTTATGAATGAGAATTACACCAATTTAGAAACTAAAATACCTGAATCTTCCACATCTCAGTACATTTCTCATAGAGATCATCCACTTGAGAATGTAATTGGAGATATTGGTTCTCATGTTCAAACCAAAAAATAGACACTAGAAAATAAAGAAGATGACTACCCTTCTTTGTTTACTTGCTTTCTGTCTCAAATGGAGCCCAAGAAAATCACTGAAGCCTTGAAAGATCCAACTTGGATTGAAGCAATGCAGGAAGAGTTGCTTCAATTTTAGATTCAGGAAGTGTGGGCATTGGTTGACTTACCCAAGGGAAAAAGAGCTATTGGTACTAGATGGGTGTTTAGAAATAAAAGGGATGAAAAAGGCATTGTCATCAAGAACAAAGCCAGATTGGTAGCTCAGGGATATACACAAGAAGAAGGCATAGATTATGATGAGGTTTTTGCTCCTGTGGCTAGAATTGAAGCTATCGGAGTGTTTCTAGCTTTTGCTTCATTCAGAGAATTTAAGGTTTATCAAATGGATGTCAAAAGTGCCTTTCTTCACGGCAAACTTGATGAAGAAGTGTATGTGTGTCAACCACCAGGTTTTGAAGATCCTAAGTATTCTAATAAAGTGTTGAGATTGGACAAAGCTCTGTATGGCTTACATCAAGCACCTAGAGCTTGGTATGACACTTTATCAGTTTATTTGCTTCAAAATTGATTCAAAAGAGGTACCATAGACAAAACTTTGTTCAACAAAAGAGTTAAGAATGATATTCTGCTAGTTCAAGTCTATGTAGATGATATCATCTTTAGCTCTACAAGGGATAGTTTATGTAAAGAATTTGAGTCCATTATGCATACAAGATTCAGCATGAGCTCAATGGGAGAGTTAACATTCTTACTGGGATTACAAGTGCAGCAGAAATCTGATGGGATCTTCATCTGTCAAGAGAAATATGTTAAAGACATACTGAATAAGTTTAGATATAAAGATGCAAAAGTTGTAAGCACACCCATGGAAACACATAAGCAATTAACAGCAGATCCAGAAGGAGAAGAAGTTGATGTACATCTGTATAGATCAATGATAGGATCATTAATGTATATGACCTCTTCCAGGCCAGATATCATGTTTGCTGTTTGTGTGTGTTCTAGGTTTCAAACATGTCCAAAGCAATCACATCTATTTGCAGTCAAAAGAATCTTTAGATATTTAAAGGGTCAACCAAAATTGAGTTTTTGGTATCCAAAGAGTAATTCTTTTGATCTTGTTGCATATACATATAGTGATTATGGTGGTGCTAACATGGACAGAAAGTCAACATCAGGAGGCTGTCAATTTTTGGGAGATAGATTAGTTTCATGGCAATGCAAGAAGCAAACTACTGTATCCACATCCACTGCAGAAGCTGAGTATGTAGCTGCTGCAAGTTGTTGTGCTCAAGTCTTATGGATACAGAATCAAATGCTTGATTATGGTTTGACCTTTCTAAATACTCCCATTTTGATTGATAATAACTCTGCTATCAGTATCATAAATAACTCAGTTAAACATTCTAAAACTAAGCATATAGAGATAAGATATCATTTTATAAGAGATTGTAATGAAAAATGACTCATTCAGATTGAGAAAGTTCATACGATTAATTTGCAGATCTGTTTAGAAAGGATTTTGATGTAGGCAGGTTTACATTCTTGGTTACTAGTATTGGAATGATCAATTCTCCTTGAGTCTTTTCATCTACAAACTACTTTTCTGTATATATCTTCATTTGCTTATGGGTTATTACTGATAGAATAATCAATGAAGAGTAATCATAATTATGGTTATTACTGTCTTCATTGCTTATTACTGTATATAGTTAAGTATTACTTTTGGCATTAAAAAAAATTATTTGTTTTCTAATAAAGCTAAGTACTTGGCACTGCTAGTTTTGAGTTTTGGTAACCTTGGTCGGTTGCCACTGCTAATGCTAGTAACTACAGTTAGCTTTATTGGTATAATTCTCTTTTAGCTTTTGAAATATTGATTCAAGTGTTTCCCACTGCTAGGTATTGCTTATATCTTTCTACTGTTAGTTATATTGGTCAGTGCCACTGTTCGTTCTTTTTCTAGGGCTTGACTCTGTTCTTATGACTAACAGTATATAATCTTTAGACACTTCAATTTTTCATTACGCTTTCTTATTTTCTTAAATAACCACTGCAATCACATTCAAAATAAACCTCCTCTTCTTCTACGATCAATTTCAAAATCAATTCCAAAATCATGGCTTCTTCTTCATCATCCGACATGAATCTGAAGGTGTATGAAGAACACAATATACTGGCTTTTCTCATGAAACCCTCAAATGCACAGAATTTCATACAAATTGTTGATTTTCTTCGTGCAAGTCACATTCATCATGCGCTTACCGTTTCTCCAAGGGTTTCAAGAGGACATCTTACTGATTTCTGGAAGAATGCTAATGTAGAAGTGGTTGAGGGTAAAGAGTAATTGGTTTCCACAGTTCAAGAAACCAAAGTGGTGGTTACAGAGGATGCTTTTCGAGAAGTACTTCTTCTAGATGATGCCACAGATATCATTTCTTTAGATGACAGAGATTTGTATGATAATCTTAGATTAATGGGGTATGAGGGTGATTACACACGTTTTACATTTTTTAAATCATTCTTTAGCCCCCAATGGAAATTTTTAATACATACAATTCTCCACTGTTTGTCATCTAAAAGAACTTCTTTTAATGAATTTGGAACCCAAATAGCCTATGCACTTATGTGTTTGGCTAAGGGTCAAATATACAATTTTTCAAAATACATACTTGATGGCATGATCAGAAACATCACAAAGGGTAAAAAGGATATGTTTATAATGTATCCTAGATTTGTGCAACTTGTTTTAAATAAACAGGTTACTGATTTAGTTGCACAAGAACTTGTTATTGGTGTTAGTACTCTCTCTGCAAGAACATTTACAGAGATGAATAAAAATACCAATAAGAAGTTTTCTGGGAAGGATACATCATTGTTTTCCACAATGCTTCCTGCTCCTTCCACCACATATGTAGTACTACCAACTATATCTGAACCAATTGCTGACAGGCCAGTAGCACCAACTGAGTCTGAACACACACCAAGTGGGGTCTCAAAAGAAAACAAGGGACCAAACAACCTACTCAATTAAAGCCAAAGAAAAAGAAATTGAAACAGGCAAGTGAGGCTCCTACTACTCATTTGTCTCAGTCAAATATATCATCATAGCAGGTGACCCCACAGGAGATGGGTGGTCATTCTGGAAGGGCTGCCACTACTGTTACTAGTCCACTAACAGAACATGATAGTGATAACATCAATAAGACCCAACCAGAGGCAACTTCTAATGCTGAACCTACGGGTAATGAAGCAAATGAAGGTCCCAGTACCAAGAATAAAGGGACTTCTGTTGATCATGCTAGGCATGAGGCAAAAGATACGTTTGTCAATGATTCACCTAGGAGGACATACTCTAATGGTGATGAGGCTAGTACTCACCCTGAATTGACGAATGTACAACTGACAGAAGCTGTGGATTTTATTTAGAATAAGTTGGTTCATGAAAAGAATTTGAATAGAGCTCAGGATGCAAAGATAGCAGAGCAGGCTGCTAAACTGACTGATTAAGAGAAAGTGATTGAAGATCTGAAAGAGAGAATTTTTGATCTTGAGAAGGTCTTGGTCAAGTTTTTGAAAGAAGATGACTTATTCAAGTCAAGAGAGGATGCTGACAACACTTTCACCAAGGGGGAGAAACAGGCAGAGGATGAAAATACTGATGAGTTTATGCCCGATCTAAATGATCAAGAGGGTGTTGGGCAGATTGAGGTTGTGGGTGACACTCATGAGCCAGATAAAGATGATACTGAGGTCATGGATGATTTGCAGACTGAGTTTGTTGTTGAAAGTGTTATTCAAAAGACTGTAGAGAGGGTTGAAGGTGAAACAGAGGTGGTAGATGATGTTGAAGATGGTGAAGAAGTGGTTCAACCTGTTAATGAATCAGTTGAGGATGGTGTGAAAGAAAGTGATGATGCAGGATCAGAGGTTAAGGGGGAGACTATTAATGTCAGAGCAGAGCCTAAAATTACTTATGGAAGGAAGAAATCAATTCCATGTAGATCTGTCAAGGCAGCTAGAATCGAACAGATGAAGAGGGCTAAGTCAAGTAGTCCCACTGCTAAGACAAAGGTATCTCCTACCACTGCTAGTATTAATACTTCCACTGTTAATACTAATCCTGCTCCCACTGTTACATCAGCAACACAACCAATCAATACAACTACTGCCACTGCTACAACAAATACAACAACTTCAACTTAACCTGCTACTGTACTTAAACCTACCACTGTTAGAACACCTGAAGTACCTTTTAGAATTAGAGATCCTACTTATTTGCCTAAGCCTGATTCTAAATTACCCAAGATTGATCCAAAAGATAAAGGCAAGGGTAAATTAGAAGAAAAACCAAAGATGAAGAAGGTACAACAGAATGTGGAGTATGATCATGAATATGATTTAAGGATGCAAGCTGAGTTGATTGAGCATGATAGAGTTGAAGCAGAAAAGAAAGCTGCTGAATCACAGAGATCAGTGCCAGTTCAAGTGAATGAACCAGATATTGATGAGATTGATGTTATTCTTGAATCTGGTAAGGTTGTAAAGATGAGAAAGGAAGCAAGTAGAATATATGAGGAGATGAAGGTAAAAGGTTTTAAGGTGGATGATGATTCTGTCTATAATGCTTATGTGGAAAAATCCAAAGGAAATCCTCTGCAGATGGCTTTGAAAAGGAAAATTGAGAGAGACAGGAAAGAAAAGATTGATAGAAAAGCTGCTAAGAAAAGAGCAAGAAAACCAACTAAGGCTGAATTGAAAAATGATTTGGTATGTAAGCTTAGAGGAGATAGGATACCCACTATGACTCTAAGGAGAATGTCATTGGAAATATTGCAACAATTATATGACAATAATCCTATTGTTAATCTTGAACCAAGAAAAAGGTTGGAAAAGAAAAAGAAAGAAGATTAAGAGATTCAGAGAAGACTACAAGTAAGATATGAACAAATTGATGATGAATTGGCAAAGGAGAAAGAAGAGAAAAAGAAAGCAGAGGAATTCAGAATGAAAGTGGAGAAAGCAAGAAAAACTATGAGAGAATACAGTCTTTGGATGATCAAGTTTATGATTTAGATAGAGATGAGGAAATTCTGGAGAAGATGTTGATTGATGTGTTAGAAAGAACAGAGGATACAAGGTTGGATGTTGAGAGTTCTTCTGAAATAATTAAGTGGGAAGGTATATGCATGGAACTAAATACTGTTTCAACTGAAATCAGAATTCAAAGGAAGAATGGTGATGTCTCTTTTCACAAGTCAATGCATGATATTTTGAAGAGAGTGACTAGTTATGATGTGTATGACATGTACAAGATAGGAATGAAGAAGGATGTCAAGCTGATCACAGTTGCAATTGAAAAGCATGTGTTAGAATGGCTGCAGATGATGTTTGAACCAGAGAAATATTCAGAATTATTCTTGAGCCATGAAGATGTCAGAATCTGGAAACACTTTGCTAGAGCTGGAGTGCACTTTGTATCTTTCAAACAACGGGAATATCTTTATATGCTCGAAGAAAGGGAATATGTGTTGAGTACTACTTTGTTAGAAAAGCTTGTTGAAACGAAATTGCATGTCGGCAATCAGAACAAGTGGGGCAAAGAATATACTTTACTGGGTGTTAAATCAATTTCACAAAAGGCAGGTGCAGATGAAAAAGAAATCTCCTAAAAAGAATTGAAGCTGAACGAAGAAACTTAATGCAAATCAAGTTTGATTAAGTTTAGTGGGAGATTGTTGGGATCTGAGCTAAATTGACCAAGTGTTGAAGACTGAAGATCAAGTCTTAACCACTGTTAGAGTTAAAGACTGCCGCTGCTAGAAGAGTTGAAGACTAGCCACTGCTAGTATATTTGTGTGACTGCCACTGTTAGACATATACTTGATTATTGTAATAAGTATATTGTAGCCACTGTTAGTATAATATAGTTACTACCACTGTTGGTATGTTTATCAGTAAGTCGGTTAGACAGTTAGAGTTATATATGGAATCAAAATGTTTCTATAATAACTAAAGATTGTATAGGACTCTATGTATTATAAATAGAGATCCTTTGACCTAGAATAGGTTAACGATTTTGCACAGCTTCAAGGTTTTCTGTAACCCTAATACATTAAGTGTATTCGTCTTATATCATTAATAAGATTGAAGCTTTTGGTATTAATCATGTTCTACAAGTTATTCATAATATTCTTGATCTTCTTAATATTATTGAGTGTAATTCCGCAACTTCTCAATAATAATTCAAAGCTTATATTTAACAAATTGTTTATTAGATTATTCTGGGTTTAACAATTATCGATCTCATATGTAATCTATAACCGTTCCATATTAACAAATATAGATTTCCGATACCTGACCGATTTATATCACCGAAGTGATAACTGAATTATATCACCGAAGTGATACCCGAATTATATATTATCCGAATATTTTAACCGAATATAATTATCCTAATTAAATAACAATATATAAACACCGACTAATATAATCATATTATGCATATACCGAAGTTATTACCGAATTGTATCGTCTAAGAAATAGGACAGACGTTACGCAGCATGTTGAAGTTCATGATGTATGCAATACAGAAGCGATTTTTGTTACACGACAAGGTACGTACCCGTGTCAGGGTCTAGTTGAGTCTCCCTAGCATTCAGCATGAAAACCCTTCCTTTAGCAGTGTTATTGTTTTTCAGTTTAGGATAGTCGCTACGGTAGTGTCCTACGGTACCACACTCGTAACAAGATTTCACTCGGCAGTCTTTAACAAGATGACCATAATGCTGGCACTTGTCACAGGGGGTGCCACAAGGCCCATCATGGTGGCATTTGCATTTTGAGCAGAAGGGTTTAGTTCCAGAGTACTCCTTCTTGTTTTCAGATCCAGAGGCGCTAACCTTGGTAGCCGTAGGCTTTTTGTTGGATTAGCCTTGGTTGTCAGGGTTCCGTCAACTTTTCTTTTCTTATCCTTCCCTTCGGGGACAACCTGTGCCATGAGGCTGTGAGCCATACGAACAACACTTTGGATAGTCCCCGGTTTGGATGTTGTCACCATTTCTCTGATGTTTGCGGGAAGTCCCCAGATATACCTCTCGACCCTTTTGTATTCAGGATTGACCATAGTTGAACATAAAAGGGCTAGTTGATGAAAACGGGTGGTGTATCCAGCTATGTCGTTGCTGTTGATAGTGTGATTCCAGAATTCAGTCTCCAGCTGTTGTATTTCCTCTCTAGGACAATACTCATCCGTCATCATCTTTTTCAGATCATCCCAAGGTAGTTTGTAGGCAACATCAATACCTACAGTCTGGGCATGAGTGTTCCACCAAGTGAGTGCACCTTCTATCAGTGTGCACATAGAGTATTTGAACTTGCAGTCATCCGGGTAGTTACGAATACGGGAAACGGATTCCATCTTTTCAATCCATTGCAGTAGGCCGATGGCTCCTTCTTTGCCCTTGAAGTTCAAGGGTTTGTAGTTGAGGAAGTCTTTGTAGGAGCAGGGTTTGGTTGGTAGGGTGTTGTTCGGAGTTTCATCAATTTCCGGGTTTGGGCCTGACCTGCTGTTGGGAGGTGTTTGTCGAGCGGCCAGAGCTTCAGCTACTCGCTGAGTGATTAGCTGTTCAAGTTCAGCAGGAGTGAAGGATTGTCGTCTCGGAGGCATGTTCCTTCAATAAAGACATGGGACATGTGAGTTTTTGTGTAGGAGTATGATTATCGTAGTTGTATATATATAAAGGTAATATATCACAACACAAGTGACAATCAATAGTGTAGAATAATAAAGGTTATAATCAATTAACATGCGTGTCCAAAAGTTACAAGAGTTAGAGTTTACAAAAGGTTTTCGAGAATTTGTAACATCTAGGCTAGGAATTTGTTAGGGTGAAAGTGATGTTACCAACAGTGAGTATGGGATAAGTTTTAGTTCGTAGAGGCCTAGTAGTTCTCCCCGTCGTGGATCCTAAACGTGATTTCGAGAAATAAAAATGATAAAAAGAATGCGAAAGGATATCTTCATCGAGAGTACGTGACGGTGCCACGGAACGTATTGCCATTTTCGATGGCTCGAGCGTATTGAGTAACGGAGGCCTATAATGTCCTAAGTATATCCCGTATCCGAGGCCTATTAATATGTATACTAATCATATTACCGAATTCCTAAGGCCTATACATATATATACAATATATATATACCGAGTATATTACCGAACATCCGAGACCGATTAATACATATATCAAGTATATTACCGAATATTCCAGGCCTATATATAATATATAATAGCCTAATCATATATGTATATACCATATATACATATATATCCGCCTAGTTGTGTCTAGCACAAAACAATTATGAGTTCCGGTTCTCTCGTGGTCAGAGTCAACTAGTGCATTCCTCTTCAATATAACCCCTTTCAGATCTCACATCATCTTTATTTAATTATACATAGTTAGTGATGCGCCACCAGCGGTCGGTAAGGATTTCAACCCTTGTCGTTGCACCGGCTACTGGCGACGGGCATCATTGGGCGTTTTAAATTTGTAATTGCGAGGCCTAAGTTTTCCCTAACAATGCTAATCCTAAGGGTGAGCAAGTGGTAGGTATGACCTAGAGTCGTTCTTCAAACTGACTGAATTGAAACTAAGGCGTGGCAGATGAGGGCTTTCAAACTAGTGAAGGTTTTATAAAATAGTGAGGAAATTTTGGTTTTTATATTAACTAACTTAGGCAAGTAAATAAATAAAAGCGAAATAAAAATAAAAGAGAAAACAGATAAAATAAAGATAGTGTTTGCTGAGATTTCATTAATTAAGTTATGGGATGATGTTTGGAGAAACTGTGTTGAAAGATATTTGTTAATTATTAATCTTGAATACTCGTGATGTAAACACTAGATTCCCTACTAATTAAAATCCCATTAGCATGTCACACCGGGAGCTAGGTTATGGTAACATCACAAAGTATTTAGAATAATAAGCAAAATCTTGACTATGGTTTAATAATACTTTCATATGAACGGGAACAAAATCTTAAGGTACTAGACATAACTGAATCATATAACGATTCCTCGTCATCCTAAAAGATTCATGTATTTAAAAAGTTCATTAATGACTTTAAACCAGCCCTTGCTTAAGACTACCCAATAAATCCCCTAATTAGCCACAGCGTTCCTCACTTAAAGTGGTTCCGCCGCTTCAAACCTTGGCCACGTCTTGTCCTACGATAATCCCCCATATAGCCTTGCGGTTCCATAGTTTCATACCTTTGACAAATTATATTGACACAAATGACTGACTACCTTTTAATTAGACGTCATTAAAAAGGTGTTGTAATCACGTTTATTGGTGGAAAGGCAATAAATTAAATTAAAGTTTAAAAGACTATTTAGAAAGGTTAATTAAACTAGGTTTCTCATTTTATATGTTAGTCCGTAATATAACTACCTTCGGTCGTTACTCGACTTCCATACATTTGTACTCCACCTTGAAGTGTTTCCAGTACTATATCGAGTAACAGTCGAATAGGGGCCATTATATTACTCCGTAATATTGTACCGTTTCGTAATATGACTACCTTTGGTCGTTCCTCGACTTCCATACATTTGTACTCCACCTTGAAATGTTTCCAGTACTATATCGAGTAACTGTCGAATAGGGGCCATCATATTACTTTACGATAATTAAGACCGCTTATATTTTACCACTATGATAATCCTAAGGCAACAATCAAACAAGGACATGCAATAAGACGATCAAAGCGATACTACCGATCTTTAATATTTAATTATAAATCATCCCATAATTAATTAACTACATCGCAAACAAACACAACAAGTATACTACTCTCTAATCATGGCAATAACTAAATCTAGCATAATCAATAAAAACGTAATTAATTAAGATAGATAGGGATAGAAAGAACTAGGATTAAATGCGAGAGAGAATAGACTTGAATTAATTGACACAATTCCGAGCATACACCGAAGATTACAATGCGTTCCTCACTTTCCTTCTACTTCTAATAAAACTCCTAAACTAGTTTTACATACTAGTTAAAACTAATCTAAAGAAAGAAATATAGAGTGAGAAAGTGGGAGCTTATTTCTAGAGTGAGAAAGATAAGCTAGGAAGGTGTGTTGGTGTGTGTTTCAAATGAGCCTCATGCCTCCTATTTATAGAGGAGTTTTGGTGCATTTTAGCAAATGGAAGCACACATTAGCAAAAGGTGGAAAAGGTAGTGGCACCAGGTACAAAAGGCAAAAAAGGTAGTGGCACCAGGTACGAAAAGTAGGAAAAGGTCTAGCACCGGGTACGAAAAAGGACAAAAAAGTGCAATCCGTGCGGGTGGCGGGCAGCAGCCGGCGGCTGGCTGCCAGCCGGCGGCTGGCTGCTAGCTGCACCAGACTGCTGCCGGTTGCTTCGTTTCTCAATTCGTGCGTGTTTTCTTCGTTACGCGTCCGTTTGCATTGATTCTTTTTGTGTTGGATTCGTAATTCAAAAATGAAGCTTTTGATGAAAAGAAATCCCAAAAATATGTCTCTGAACTTTAGATGTGTCGTACGAATCGTTTGGATCTTCCTGCGTACGTAGAATCTTCATTCTTCGTCCGTTTTTGTTGATTCTTCTTCTGTTGGATTCGTAATTTGAAAATGAACATCTTGGGTCAGATAGATGTTGATGATGGGCTCTTTTGTCTTGAAACCTCATTTTGATGCCTTGAATCTTCAAACGTGCGTGGAATCTTCGTTTTTCATCCGTTTCGCTTGATTTTTGTCGTGCAACCTTGTTTTGACCATCTTGGCATAATATCATTGATTTGTATTGTTTTTGAGTTTAAAATGCCAAGAATTTTTCCGGAATGAGAGAGATATCGGTAGTAAAAACATGACTTTTTACGCGATATCAGTTAGCTAGGCTATGTTAAATTAAACTCGTATGATGTAATTCCTGAACCAGTTAACCTAACGAGGAATACTGCCTAACGGTCATAGTCTAGGCCCACTAAATGCAACCTAGTTCGCTATAACCTTAGGCTCTGATACCAATCTGTCACACCCCCGATTTCATGATTTGCGAAAGCGACTATTTTGGGTGTGACTAATCAATAATCAAAGCGCAGAGGTACAAAGCAAATGACTCTACATGAGACGTTTATACATTTTACAAAAGTAATACATAGTTTAGGTCATATGTTTACAACATAACTGAGATAATTAGATTCCGAAGATTTTAATACATAACCGATTAACATAAGATAATGCTATAAAATCTTCGTATGTTTATAGATGCATGCGACTCGTACTAACTAGCATATCCTGCGGGCCACCCTACTGTAGCTGATCACCTGAGAATACAACACTTTAAAATGTAAGCTATAAAGCAGGTGAATCTCACAGGTTTAAAGTAAACAAGTTGTGATACACAATATTATCAGACGATTTATATCGAACAATGATTAAACCAATTAAGGTTTTCGAATTAAATATACCGACAATTATATTGCACTGAGCCATGGTTCGGGGCCTAACCCGATAATCTGCCTCCCGAACGGTGTCATCACCTATAACAATCACTAAAATTCCCGTTTGTACGTGGTTGTAGCTAGCAACCCGGACAGGGACGTCACTCCCATGATAGATCTATTAATTATTAATCACGCCTTTATAAGTTAATGAACCATATACCGATGAGGACTTTACCGAATTAAAACACTCATGCAATATCCGAACAAAAACAATACCGACAATGATAACCTAATAACCGATTTAATAACTAAATTAACTAACCGAATAACCGTGATCACGAAAACAATTTGTGTTGCATCTCCCCCGAATTAAAGTAGTAAAACAGTAAAATGGGGCCGTGAGATTCACCTCAGGAGCTAGTGATGCTAAAGTAAGCTTATGTCCGAATCCGAAATCTCCTAGTGTCCTAAACACGCGAGATTCTAAATAAGTATTCGATAATTATTTATGTTTGAAGTTTGTAAAATGTGTGTGGCCCATTGGTGATGGTTTATGATAATAATTCAAGTATTATTTTGTGTTTGGTTGTATACTTGTAAAGTATATTCATTATCTGTATTATCTGATGAAATCATTACCCGTAAGTATATATATACATGTACAAAGTTAACTTTTGAAATAACTTTTGTGTACATTGAATCGTACTTCTATAACAATTTCGAACTAAAATATGCGATCGGGTATTGTTTCTTAACTTTTAAGCTTCACCCAATCGAGTAAGGAACTCACCCAATCGGGTAACTTCACCCAATCGGGTATGCAACTCACCCAATCGGGTAACTTCACCCAATCAGGTATGCAGCTCACCCAATCGGGTAAATTCACCCAATCGGGTATGAAAACTCACCCAATCGAGTGAGGGCCTTTTTCAGGGTTGTTCGTGCAATTAATCCACAAAACGTTTTTCTAACTTGATTTTGGGCATAACCTCATAGATAGTACACTTATACATGATGATATATGATATATAAACTCAAAAATTTAAAGAAAAGTGGAATATTTCTTACGTACTAAAAATGGAACCGTAGGTGGTGATGATGAACACGCTCACCCAATCGGGTAACTTCACCCAATCAGGTATGCAGCTCACCCAATCGGGTAAATTCACCCAATCGGGTATGAAAACTCACCCAATCGAGTGAGGGCCTTTTTCAGGGTTGTTCGTGCAATTAATCCACAAAACGTTTTTCTAACTTGATTTTGGGCATAACCTCATAGATAGTACACTTATACATGATGATATATGATATATAAACTCAAAAATTTAAAGAAAAGTGGAAGATTTCTTACGTACTAAAAATGGAACCGTAGGTGGTGATGATGAACACGATGATGATGATGAACCGTGAAGATGAAGATGATGAACAAGTGAAGAAGATGATGAAGATAATTGACGATTATGTGATGTCTTTGCGTTAAGGATTATGATGATGATATTGGTGTTACCGATTCTACTTCTGCTGCTGCTTTCCTTCGGCTCCAAGAACAAGAGCAGGAACTCAAATAATTGAGTTGATGAAGTGTGTGTATGGTTCGGTAGGTATGTGTGTATATACAATAATTTGAGTTACTAAATTTCAACGGAGAGAGTATAGTAAGCAGTGTTTTGTCCCAGATATTTTTATTGGTAGTAAAAGCTTAGGTTTTTAGCCCGTTAATTTCGTATACGGGTCCAATAATGTGTAAATTTATATTTAAATTTCGTAATGACATTTTGAGGTAATTCTCCAAATACTTTAATATGAAGGGGAAAAATAATACTTTTATTATTTTTGACCTTTGGGTACGTCTTGTATAATCTCCGTCTCGTGCGATACGTTATATATATAAAACATATAAATATTTTTGTTTTACTTTTATTTCTCTTTGTTCACATAATACTTTCAAATAACGAATAAGTCAATCATTTAGTTGGTTAACTCTATCACTGATGATTTACATACTTAATTCATCCTATTTTTATTGTTCTGTTTTGACTTTAAAAATATTACTTTTTCAACTTTGATAATAAATATTTTTATTTTGATTATATAATCTTTGATGAAAAATATATAGATTTGGTTCAAATGTATCACTATTTAGTATTTACAAAGGATTTGAGAAATTCATTTGATGCTAACCAAATATGGGATTGAGATCCTAAAACCATCATTTCAAAACATTGGGATTTCAAATCCTCCTGAATTTAAAATCCTAGGATTTCAAATCTTCGAATCAAACGCAGCCAAGGCTTTTTTAGTAACCACTTCCTATGTCTTAGTCAAAATGTCTACTTTAACTTGTGACAACCTGTACTTAGGCGTATTAATTTACTCTAAGCTTGCTTGTAATTACTTGCGAATAGTTTGAAATAGAACTAAGTTGCTTGTAATATAACGTATATTGAATATACACACGTACGTAATAAATTGATATTACACGATTTGCTCGGATGGATTCCGAGCTTAACTGGACGTTGGTGAACGCAATTTATTAAATAATATGAAATTATTTGATAAACATACTTATTTCCAAATATTATTGCGATACTATTTCATAAATATTTCGTATCGTATATAATGCCCAGAAACGACCAAAAACGTGCAAAACGTGCCCGACAATCAAATAAACGACAAAATATATTTTATAAATTAAAATATATCGTCTTGAATGGTAAGTAATTATTTGAAGTATCATATTTCAAACCTGTAATAAAAACGTTTAATTTAACCGTCACGCGATTTATTAATCGTAACACGACCCCGCGAATCACTACCGACACATCACAATAACATTTTTATAAATGTTTCTAAGTAATAATAAGTATTACCTCAAGTTAAAATATCGGGTTTTAAAATCATTAGTTAAATACGCGTAATAAATGTTTAACGCCTAAATAAATGTCGAAACGAACGGGTAAACGAACACCACACGAGACAAAACTTTGGGGGAATGATTTAAACACCCACCTAGTGGGTGGGACCCATGAAAATCTGCAGAATTATGGGAGCCCATGCCCCATTTCCTTTACTTATGAATTACACCAAACACACACCTCACTCTTTCACCCCATACTTCACCATTTTCACTCAACTCTCTCCATTTCTCTCTCCCTCTCCCCCCTTGCACGAAATTCTGCAGCCTCCCCACCCCCATAACACCACCACGATCCACCATCGGCCACCACCTCATTCTTGAAGGAAAAACGAAGCCGAAGACACCAAAACGACCGTCTACGCGTGTACAACACTTCTACCATCCCCATTCCTTCATACACCATTGTGAGACTTCAAAACTCTTGTATTTTACTTATAACTCATGTATTAACATGTTATGTTGCTTATTCAACTAGCTAATGTCCAAAAGATAAGTCGAAACACAAATTAAAACTCGAAAACAGGAAGTTAACCTTCCTGTCCAGATTCTATTTCCACTTCCCCGAATTTTATAAAAATCATTACAACACTAAAATGGACGTTTCTTGAGCCTAAAATCAAGTATAAGAAGTCTACTTTCATAATATGTAAGCCTCACAAAAATTGAAGTTCATTTGCTATTTTTAGTTACTAAAATAAAAGTACATAGCGGATCTGATGAATCTGACCAGAACCTTGACCAAATCAAAATGAGTAGATCTTGGGCTATGGAACGAATTAGAAATTTAGACCAATGGGAAAAGATTACAAATTTTGTTAGCTTTCCAAATCATACTGTAAAACTTTAGATATGACCAGATTGGTACACATATGTCAACTAGAAAAGCTGTTGGACCACTTTCACTTTGTAAAATTATATCTCGAGTTGTGCTTAGTTAAAATCGATGCAAAAATACTTTTTGGAAAGCTAAGATATAGGAGAACCTTGTGTAAAAATTTCATAACGATTAGTTAAGTTTTACTTGACCAAATTGCTATTATAACACGGGTAAAATATAGGTCCGACAATAGTAAAAATCCGACAATGACCTCCGACAATGACCTCCTTCTTGAGACCATATCTTGAGTTCTAGACCTCAAAAGCGTATGAGACCACTTGGGAAATCTTGGTAATTTTGTTATATACAAAAAGTTCTTCTTTGGCTCATTCCAGAAATGCACTCAATTCTCCAGGAAATTTGATTTGTGAGAAGTGGTCTAATCTCGGATTAAAATGAACACTGACACTTTGTGAATTTTTATAAAATATCAAACGACCTCCAAAAATCATAAAAAAATTACAGAAAGTACATAACATATGTAGGAACTATGTGTAAAAATTTCAGAACGATTTGATAACGTTTACTATTTTAAATAAAAATCACAAGTATTCCGTGAATGCATTGTCGGATGAACAGTAATCTGTGAATGTATTGTCGCATAACATAACACAGCCTTGAAACTTTCTAAACCGATAATCATATTGTCGAGAAGGTAATTACGTGAATACCTCATTGTCGTATAAACAGTCCTGCGACACTGGCAATGTCGCATAAATCCTTCCGTGAATCTATTGTCGTGTAAATAAAATACGTGAATACTATTGTCGTATAAAGAAATCCGTGAATCACAATCTACACTCATTGTCGTATAAAGGCTAAACATACTTGAAAGAATTCCGTAAATCCTTATTTGACGCATGAACAAAATGATCCGTGAATACCTTGCCGAATAAACGGTACTCCGTGAATCGCCATTGTCGCATAGACAAAAATCCGTGAATCACCATTCACGCATAAACAAAAATCCGTGAATAACATTAACGCATAAACAAGTATGTGATTTCCTATTGTCGCATAAAACTAACACACTTAAAAGAAATTCCGTGAAATGCAATTGTCGCATAAATAGTACTCCGTGAATTGCTACTGTCGTAATGAACAAAACTTCGTGAACTTATTGACGCATAAACAATGTACGTGAATGTCATTGTCGGGTTATACATTGTCGCATGAAACGGAAAGTTAAATACTCTTTATACTAAGTATTTAAAAACACTACACTTACAAGATATACAAGCACAATGAATTACATAATAATAATACTTGAATTATTATTATACTTCCGTCACCAACGGGCCACACTTATTTACAAAATAATTACAAAAGTACAAACAAACACTTGGACATAACTAGTTGAGTGGACAACTAGCATGAATGATCTTTTGAGACATTCACTTATACATACAACCTTATATGCTTAGGGCATTAGAAGGTTGCGGGTTCGCGAAACCTACGGATTACTACTGCTTTCGGACTTTACGTTTATTAAGTTAAACGCTTGCTTGCTTGACTCAGGTGAGTCTTACAGCCCCACTTTTACTGTTTTACTTATGGGGTGAGATGCATTGCTTACGTTTTCTTGAACACAAGTGCTAAATTACTTACTTTTCATATACGGGCTTGCATGAGTTACTTACTAATCCACTGAAGTCCCTCCATCATAGTTTCGTTAGTTATGGATTTAAGCGCGAATATTAGTTAATGGATCCATTAGGGACTGACCCTCCCCGCCCGGGGTAGTAGCGCTACCACGAACCGTTATGTATAAACGGGCGACTTTTATTTGTTTCATACGAGTGTTTGGATTGGGCACTCGCGGGGGCACTATACGGTACTTGGGTGTACCACTGATTTACGGGTTAAGCTTCGACTATGAGCTCATGGCAACGTTATATACATATTTACTTATTATTTGCTTGGTTGCAGATACTTGATTTACGCCTGCGGGCACAACTGATAAAAATCTTGTGTTCAAACTATTACTTACTTACAAACCTGTGAGATTCACCAACATTCGTGTTGACCCTTTTTAGCATGTATTCTCAGGTACACGTACGGAGTAGGATTACTCCAGGATTACTAGCTAGAGTCGCATGATTTCCAAACTGCATTTAACGGAGATTCTTTAGCATTATCTTTTGTAACTATGGTTATGTAATAGAATCTGCCGTTACGTACGCGGACTCTAGAGGACCTTACTTTTGTAACGAAAACACTATGTTTTCAACCACTATTTTATAATGGTATGTAACTATTTTACAAAACGTCTCATTTAGAAGTCGTTTGCTATACTTTGATGCTTAATTATTGATTAGTAACACCCAAAGCTTGCTTCCGCGCAATATTAAATTTGGGGGTGTTACATAACTTTTTACACAGATTTAAAATTTTCACTAACTATATTTTTCTCTAATCATATAACATATCAACGGGCTAAGTCCCTCGAAATGCAACGAACTTTGCCCAAAAGTCTATTATATGCGACCAACTTTCGAAGAGGCATAAGAATGCAACCAACTTTCAAAAATGGTGTTTTAATGTAATTTGCTGACGTGTCGCTCGTTGAAGGTGACACTTGGCGTACGGATGTGCCACGTGGCTTCCGGAGAGCTTGACAACTCATCGACACGTCAGCAAATTACTTTAAAACACTATTTTTGAAAGTTGGTTGCATTTTTATGCCTCCTCGAAAGTTGATCGCATACAATAGACTTTTGGGCAAAGTTTGTTGCATTTCGAGGGACTTAGCCCCATATCAACCCACTAAAGTCTCTTTCGATTAATTGAAATATGAAAGTTGACACATACTTAAGACAACTTAAAATAGAAATTTAGACACTTGTTGTAGGACGAATGACTAAAATATTTTTTCGATTGGTTGAAATTTAAAAGTTGACGTTTATACGAGATAATTCAAAATAATAACATGATTCTGATAGAGAGGGAGTATAGTTTTAGTTTTACGATGTCTTTAGCCTTCTCTGGTTGCTTGGGTATAGTTTTAGTTTTACGATGTCTTTAGCCTTCCTTGGTTGCTTAATAAAATTGCTTCCTTGTCCTCAGTTCACGTTTGAATAAAGTCATCCGTTCTCAATTCATGTTCAGATCTCAGACATAGATCTTAGATCTTTTGTTCTCAGAATATTTTGTATCTCAGTTCACGTTTTATGTTTCTCAGTACACGTTTGAATAAAGTCATACGACTTTTGTTCTCAGAATATTCTGTTCGAATATTGTATTTTCTTTTCTTTCTTATTTACCAAACCCATTTTAAATTAAATTGATTATTTTCTTTATCATTTTTAATTTAGTTTCGGATTTCATAATCAATTGCTATCAAAAGCTTCATATCAGCATTTAATAAAACTTATTCAAGCAAGTCATCAATTACATGAAATTTTAAAAACCTGAAACAACCACTCTTAAATCTTATTTGCAAACATTTGAAACCTTATATCGGGTTCCCGTGTAATACATATAGACAAAATCTTGAATTTTGTTAGGTGGAAAGAAACCATAAAAATTAAGAAAACTAAAAAAATTAAAAATCGTAACAAATAAAACAAAAAAAGTTTTATATGTGAAAAACAAACAAAATCATTAAAAAAAACCTTTATGTAAAACGATCTATATGTAAACCCTTTTTTAACACAAAAATACAGTCACTGCAACATGTTCTTTTATTAACCACATAATTAAAAGTAAACCCTTTTTTAAAGAACAAATAATGAGAGAAACACGCCTAGATATTATACTTTTTTACATTCTTTATTGATTATTGAAGTGAGGCGATAAATCTAAAAAACCCACAACAAATGAACAAATCTCTACAGAAAGTAGAAACTCTACAAAAGTACAGATTTAAACAGCCAACACTTCTTATATAGTACTATATTCAAGCAAAATATTTATAAAAGTACAAACTCAAAAACAAATATCAATACTTAAATACTTAAAAACTTTATAAACTGTTTTTAGATCCAAAAGATCTGATAGTTGCCATGGACCGGTAACAAAATATCATAGTTATATATACAATAAACATGGGGTAGACATGAAAAAAGGAAACAATATATTAAAGACGGTGCTTGCTTTTGCAATTATATCGCTAGTTGTTGGCAAAAAAAGAAAAAAATGAAAGAAAAAGTAGATCTTGAAAAAATAAAACAGTGATGGTGGTTGGACTTTTGTAGCTCCGACTGTTGCACCTCTGAGTTGCGTAGATCTTTCTGGTTGAAAGCGGTGTGACTTTTAGCAGCGTAAGTGAAGTAGTTCGATGGTTTATTTGGTGTGGTGGAAGAGGCAGAAAAATAGGCTTGAAAGAGAAGCATCGCAGAAATTTCGAACCACTAAACAATTGATCGAACATAAAAGATACAGATTTCAATAAATCCAGACAGATCTAAACAAGACCACATGAATCAATTTAAAAACGATGGATCTACATAGATATCGTTGGGTCTCGACACCAAACGGTGGAAACCCTCATATTTTGAGAGAAAAATGGCTTACAACGATGACTATCGTGGTTGGGTCTCAACACCGAAAGGTGGAAACCCACATACTTGGACTATCAAGTCAGATCGAACGAAGACTAAAAGTAACGGTGTGGTGGTTGTGATTTCAGACGAAAAGATATGGCGACTGATCGCGCCCCAACGGTCGGTCAAAGAATCGCTTCCTTGTCGTTGCGGACCTTCCAGTCGGAGGCGGGTGATCAGTGAGTTTTAAATTTATAATGCTGGGAAGCGTACTACTCTTGTTAAGGGTAGCAAGCGGTAAGTCTGACTCAGGTGTCGTTCTTAAAATCGGAGCGAATCGAAATGAAGTAAATACCTTAAACAATAGAGGCTAATAGGATGAGTTTTTAAAAGAGCAGGTAGGGTTTGTTTTTTTGTATTTTCTAAATTAACTACGATACAGAACAGTAAATACTAAACTACGGGTAGGGTAAGCAGATAGATAGAGATTCTGATTGTTGAAGTTTCAATATTCAGGTTTCGGGATGATGTTCATTGTAAAAGATGATTGGAGACTTTCCTCTAATAAAATTAACAGAGGTTTGGTGTCAACACTAGTATCCTACGATTTAAGTGAAAAAACCTAAGTCGCATGTCACTGAATACTAGGTTATCATGAGTCTGATCAGATCAGGCTGCTCAGTCCCCCAACACTGTCCGATGAGGACTAGTGACCCGTCTTGGAGTTAACTCCTGGGCGCATGAATAAGGCAACAGATCAATATTTAATTTCTAACCTTTCGTAACACCTAATTCTAATTAATTTTATTAAGGGTCGTACTATTGCTTGCTAATGTATGTTAAACTGTCAGTTATGTTGGATCAGGGGGTTTAAGCATCCTACACTACAGCTGAATGTTTGCTTTCTTTTCAAGATCCCTTAGATTTAATCGAGGAGCACAAATACTTCTGTCAAGGTTTAGACCCTCCTTTGCGATCAAACGTTCATCCCTAGGTTCGTTTCACGGTGTATACTACGTTTTTCAGCAGTTCCACAACTTTTATATATACCTAGACCATGTTCAGGAAGGGTGACTTCCAGGTATACAGGGTGTCATATGCTTACGATCGGTCTGTAGCTTCCATGCATTTGTACTCCAGCAGCGGTGTTTCCAGTGCTATACTAAGTACTGTGCCGTTTTACAGCATGTCCACAGCTTCATATATACAAAAACACAGATAACTATCTACCGATACTAGGGTTGATCAGGTCCTAATACTAAAGTAATAGTCACGTGAAAGCTTGGAAAGGGTGGAATGGTTGGTTTAGATCTACCGCTTGAAAAGTTTAACTCGATACATAACATAACAATTTCCAATCACATATTTAATTAAAGATTAATTTAACATCATCCTTACTCCTAAATATCTACATTTCAACAATCACAATATTACACTACTCAATAAACATGGCAATAAGTAAAGCACATACCATAATATTACGCATGGATAAATCAGACATAATAACAGTATGAGGGAATAGATATCACCGGATAATAGAGCAGCGTAACAAGAGAATAGAACTTGCAATCCTTGAATAAAAGCTTGAACACCAATACTCCTTGATTACAAAGGCTACTCTCTACTCTAATCTACTAGCTACCCACTAATTACTCTCTAACCCTTTAGAGAGAGAAACTAACTAACTAAGAAAATTACAAGAGTGAGAGTGAATTGTTGAATGAAGAATGGAATGTGTGTTGATGGATATGGAAATGAGGAGGTTAAGCCTCTATTTATAGGCTTCAAGAACTAAATTTACATACAACACCCCTCACCCATTATTTACACTGAAATACACCTTCGACCTATGAAATTCGACACCTAAAGGGGTGTATTCGACACCAAATAGGACGTATTCGGTAGCAAATAGGGCGTATTCGGTGGCAAACAGGACGTATCCAGCACCTTAGAGGGGGTATACCACCCCTTAGAGGGGGTATAACACCCCTAGAAGGGCGTATGCGACCTCTACAGGGGCGTATATGGCCCCTAGAGGGTGGTATACGGCCCCTGTGGGGGTGGTGTACCCTGGGTCGTGGTCTTGTGTGCTGAATCGTAAGTCTTGTGTGCTGGATCGTACTCGTTTGGCTCTAACTTCTTCGTTCTTGATCCGTTTCTGACGTTCTTTATATCCACGCGTTCGTAATCTCCAGACCTACATTTTAAGATACTTATTAATTCCCAGATCAGAGTTTTACGATAAAATAGCGCGTCGAACGAATTATGCCTATTTAAGTGTGTTTTTTGTCCATTTACCGTTGTTTTTGAAATACTTATAAAGTTTTGACCTTTTTAACAAAATGTGAAAAAAATGGGACTTTATTGGCATGATTTTGTTAATTAAGTGCTAAATATGAGGTAAAAGATGTGCGTAAAACATGACTTTTTACGTCAAATAAGCGACTCACCGTGGTGGTGGGTGGGTGGATTTGTTGGTGGCGGCAGGAATGTGTGATTTGTGAGAGAGGATATAAAATATAAAATGAGAGGGTTTTGAGAGAGAGGGTGCATGCGTGTGTGTTTTGTGGTGTTGTAGTGTATGTTAAGTTAGGGTTGTGAGTTTATATTTGTTTTTTTTTATTGATGGTTTGAAAATAGAAGGTTGAGATGAAATTGACTCAAAGGGACGATTAGGATGAAAGATTGTTTGAAACTAAAAACTCTTAAAAGGGAAGGGGGGCATATGCATTATATAGGAGTAAAGATATATATATATATATATATATATATATATATATATTGTAACACCCTCTTTCCTGGTTTGGTAATTCCGTTATTTAAATAGGTTATTTAATTGTTTTTAGAAATTACTTGAAATTAATTGTTTACTTGTAAAATTTAAGTAAATAAGTCTTAGGACTTATTGTAAATAGTAGACTATTAGTTGTTTTAAATTATTAGAGATGACGGTAAAATAAAATAATATTTTCGCAAATGTTTTCTAGGTTCCAGATAATAGATTTAGGACGGGTATAAAATTATACCATTTAAATATGTGAGTCGGTTTGTAAACCGACTTGGCAACTCATATGTTTACAAGTTTTAACACTTTCTTCATTTTTTCATTTTGCAAACTTGTAAACTCTCAAGTTCACTACACCATAACCAAATTAGAAACAAGCTAGTGTTTCTGTGATTTTGATTTCGAAACAGCAACATCATCATCTTCATCATATCACTTTCATCTCCATCACAAAAGTGAGTTTAGTTTTGAGTTATATGAAATGGGTTTTGAATGATTGAACCAAATTAAAGCTTGTTATGTTGTTATTTGGTGATATTAGGTGGTATATGATGTTAGTAGATGCGTTAGAAACCATAGAATTGTGTTTCTTGAAGTTTTGGTTCGAAAATCTCGTATGAACAGAGAAACTCGCAGAACCCAGTTCTTCCTGCGAACTGAGTTCTTGTTGCGAAGCGAGTTGAGTTCTGCGAAGCGAACCGAGATCTTTCGAACTGAGATATTGCTTTGCGAGTTGAGTTTTGCTTTGCGAATCGAGTTCTGCGAACCGAGTCGCTGCGAAGCGAGTTGAACTTGCAAAGCGAGTTGAATCGCTGTGCGAAATGAGATCTATGCGCTGCGAACCGAAATGTTGCGAACCGAGTTGACCTGCGAATCGAGATTACAGAGATTTTTAAACTTTTTGTTTTGCAAATTTTGAAAATGCGTAAGTCTTTTCGGGGTAACAGACAAGTGACAATTTCACTAACTCGGATTTAATTGAAATTCGCATGGTCACTCGGAAACGGCCTAGTAAACTGATATCGCGTAAAAAGTCATGTTTTTACTACCGATATCTCTCTCATTCCGGAAAAATTCTTGGCATTTTAAACTCAAAAACAATACAAATCAATGATATTATGCCAAGATGGTCAAAACAAGGTTGCACGACAAAAATCAAGCGAAACGGATGAAAAACGAAGATTCTACGCACGTTTGAAGATTCAAGGCATCAAAATGAGGTTTCAAGACAAAAGAGCCCATCATCAACATCTATTTGACCCAAGATGTTCGTTTTCAAATTACGAATCCAACAGAAGAAGAATCAACAAAAACGGACGAAGAATGAAGATTCTACGTACGCTGGAAGATCCAAACGATTCGTACGATACATCTAAAGTTCAGAGACATATTTTTGGGATTTCTTTTAATCAAAAGCTTCGTTTTTGAATTACGAATCCAACGAAAAAAGAATCAACGCAAACGGACGCGTAACGAAGAAAACACGCACGAATCGAGAAACGAAGCAACCGGCAGCAGACTGGTGCAGCTGGCAGCCAACCGCCGCCGGCTGGTAGCCAGCCGCTGGCTGCTGCCCACCATCCGCACGGATTGCACTTTTTTGTCCTTTTTCGTACCCGGTGCTAGACCTTTTCCTACTTTTCGTACCTGGTGCCACTACCTTTTTCGCCTTTTGTACCTGGTGCCACTACCTTTTCCACCTTTTGCTAATGTGTGCTTCCATTTGCTAAAATGCACCAAAACTCCTCTATAAATAGGAGGCATGAGGCTCATTTGAAACACACAACAACACACCTTCCTAGCTTATCTTTCTCACTCTAGAAATAAGCTCCCACTTTCTCACACTATATTTCTTTCTTTAGATTAGTTTTAACTAGTATGTAAAACTAGTTTAGGAGTTTTATTAGAAGTAGAAGGAAAGTGCGGAACGCATTGTAATCTTCGGTGTTTGCTCGGAATTGTGTCAATTAATTCAAGTCTATTCTCTCTCGCATTTAATCCTGGTTCTTTCTATCCCTATCTATCTTAATTAATTACGTTTTTATTGATTATGCTAGATTTAGTTATTGCCATGATTAGAGAGTAGTATACTTGTTGTGTTTGTTTGCGATGTAGTTAATTAATTATGGGATGATTTATAATTAAATATTAAAGATCGGTAGTATCGCTTTGATCGTCTTATTGCATGTTCTTGTTTGATTGTTGCCTTAGGATTATCATAGTGGTAAAATATAAACGGTCTTAATTATCGTAAAGTAATATGCTGGCCCCTATTCGACTGTTACTCGATATAGTACTGGAAACACTTCAAGGTGGAGTACAAATGTATGGAAGTCGAGGAACGACCGAAGGTAGTCATATTACGAAACGGTACAGTATTACGGAGTAATATAATGGCCCCTATTCGACTGTTACTCGATATAGTACTGGAAACACTTCAAGGTGGAGTACAAATGTATTGAAGTCGAGTAACGACCGAAGGTAGTTATATTACGGACTAACATATAAAATGAGAAACCTAGTTTAATTAACCTTTCTAAATAGACTTTTAAACTTTATTTTAATCTATTACCTTTCCACCAATAAACGTGATTACAACACCTTTTTAACGATGTCTAATTAAAAGGTAGTCAGTCATTTGTGTCAATATAATTTGTCAAAGGTATGAAACTATGGAACCGCAAGGCTACATGGGGGATTATCGTAGGACAAGACATGGCCAAGGTTTGAAGCGGCGGAACCACTTTAAGTGAGGAACGCTGTGGATAATTAGGGGATTTATTGGGTAGTCTTAAGCAAGGGCTGGTTTAAAGTCATTAATGAACTTTTTATATACATGAATCTGTTAGGATGACGAGGAGTCGTTATATGATTCAGTTATGTCTAGTACCTTAAGATTTTGTTCCCGTTCATATGAAAGTATTATTAAACCATAGTCAAGATTTTGCTTATTATTCTAAATACTTTGTGATGTTATCATAACCTAGCTCCCGGTGTGACATGCTAATGGGATTTTAATTAGTAGGGAATCTAGTGTTTACATCACGAGTATTCAAGATTAATAATTAACAAATATCTTTCAACACAGTTTCTCCAAACATCATCCCATAACTTAATTAATGAAATCTCAGCAAACACTATCTTTATTTTATCTGATTTCTCTTTTATTTTTATTTCGCTTTTATTTATTTACTTGCCTAAGTTAGTTAATATAAAAACCAAAATTCCCTCACTATTGTATAAAACCTTCACTAGTTTGAAAGCCCTCATCTGCCACGCCTTAGTTTCAATTCACTCGGTTTTAAGAACGACTCTAGGTCATACCTACCACTTGCTCACCCTTAGGATTAGCATTGTTAGGGAAAACTTAGGCCCCACAATTACAAATTTAAAACACCCACTGATGCCCGCCGCCAGTAGCCGGTGCAACGACAAGGGTTGAAATCCTTACCGACCACTGGTGACGCATCAAGTTTTTGGCGCCGCTGCCGGGGAACCAACTGTACGATCCATAGGCGTCAAGATGAACTTACTCTCTAGTGAACCTTTATGATTAATTTTTCTCCTTAGACCCCTACATCTTTCTTTATTTTTCCTTCCTTTTAGTACTTTTTTAAATTACGTTATCCCTATCCACTTAACCAGTCAACCACCTGCCGATGAGACTATGACAACCACACGTATCACTCTGGATGATGACTCTAAACCTCTGATTGAAGGTCGAGGAGGACCAATTGTCTATCCGGAAATTGGTAGAGGATCATTCGAGTTAAAGCCACACATTGTTCAGTTAGTCCAAAACTTCTATCAATTCCATGGCCTACCAAATGATGATCCCAACTCCCACCTTGACAAATTCATTTCCTTATCCAACTCCTTTAAGCCGATTGGGGTTAATCAAAACATAGTCTATCTATACCTATTTCCCTATTCACTCACTCTCAATGCACAAACCTGGTTTGAGGAACTAGAAATCAACTCTATAACCTCTTGGGTAGAATTAGCAACGAAATTTTTGGCCAAATATTTTCCCCCATCAAAACAAGCCACGTTTAGGTCCAACATCATAAACTTCCGCCAAGTTCACGATGAATCAATCTACGATGCATGGGAACGCTTTAAGAAATTGCTTAAGAAATGTCCAAATCATCATTTTGAGCGCTCAGACCAGTTGCGCATTTTCTACAATGGTCTCTTCCCACATCACCGTCCTTTACTTGATACCGCCTCTCGAGGCAGTTTCATGAATTGTACGACCAATAAAGCTTGGAGCCTTATTGAGGAAATGAGAATGCACAACCATGATTGGAACAGTGAAAATCACCCATCACTAGTGAATTCACCTACTACAATCGGGAATGAAGCTATCAAAACTCTCGCTCAGCAAGTGGCAGACCTAACCAAGGAAATCAAGGAATTGAAAAGTCAACAACAACAAGTCTGTCAAGTTCAAACTTGCCTTAATTGTGCTAATTTGAACCACTCAGCCCAAGATTTCCAATCTCATCTAACACCACCCAATACTAACCATTCTCCTTACCCACCTACGAATAGCCCACCAACTCACCAACCCAAACCTTTTGAACCCTCTTCCTCACAAACATCTAGTTTTGACGACACCCTGATACAAGTCATTCAAGGACTCTCAGCTAGACAAGACCAAACTGATCTCATCTTAAGAGATCATGTTACTTTGTTAAAAGCTTTCGAATCCCAATTAGGACAATTAGCACAACATATTAACGCTAAAACTTAGGATAGTCCAACTAGTTTCCATAAGGAGGCTTCTCATATTCAAGACTCTCAGGTAGCATATAGCCCACCTACGATTTCTTCTCCGGTGAAGGAACCACCTATTGTCCCATCGACCATAGATTTAGAGTCTACACCAAATAGGAAAGTAAACATTCCATTTCCGGCTCATCTTAAACAACGACCCGACAAGCTTAAGTCTTTTAAGCTTGATAGGAAATTCCTAGACACCGCCTCTGAAGTTCACTCCAAAAAGTACTTTAGAAGACTTCTTACAACCAAGGATAAGGTACCCGAAGTACCAATGTCCCGCTGAATGAGGAATGTTCAGCTATCTTGAAAAATACTATTCCTGAAAAACTCGGAGATACCGGACGTTTTACTCTCCCCTGTTCTATCTACAATTCAGGCATCATCTGTTCTCTTGCCGATTTAGGAGCTAGTGTTAATCTTATGTCATACTCACTCTTCAAGAGGCTTGAGTTAGAAAATCTTCGACCTACCAAAATGACCATACAGCTTGCTGACCACTCGGTCAAATACCCTAAGGGAATAGCTGAAAATGTTTTAGTTAGGATTGACAAATTTCTTTACCCAGCAGATTTTGTAGTAATGGATATGCAGGAAGACGTACACATCCCAATCATACTAGGAAGACCTTTCATGAATACGGCCAAGGCAATCATCAACGTCTTCGCACAAACCATCAACTTGCAGTCTCAGGGAGAAACCATCACTTTCCATATCGATAATCCTAACGCTGGAGACCAAGACGATATATACATGATCTCCATGAAGGCCGAAAAGGACGAAGAAGCTGCAAAGTCAACAAGTGAAAGGAATTCTAGCAAGGAAATGGCGATCGCGCCATATTTTCCGATTGACCTCCGACGATTAGGACAAGAGATGAAAAATGCATCTCCATCCGCAAACAACCCAACGATGGAAGAATTGATTAGAACGAGAAAGATGGAGGAAGAAAACAAAAGAAGCAGACCGCCACCTAATCTATTTAACACTGATGAAGTAGCGCGAAGTAACCACAACCATCCAACGAGAAGATAAACACTGGAGGAATATTCCAAACGCACCAAAAACCAACCACAAACCATTGCAGATCCCGAAGTACTCGAAGAATTCATCCAAAGATTTGACAAAGTAGTAGGAGGAATAAGCGGCGTAGTCAACATGCTTGCTCTTTCTCCAGCTGAACTGCAATTCTGTCAGCAACAGAAACAGACTTACGCTAGGTTCTACAATGCCCTTAAAAGATCTAACATCCCATTCACCTCAACGCAATAGGGGATGTTAGGATCCATTAGAGCGCATATGAAAGGAACTACTGGACATCCGAGCAGTCGTGCCGACATTTCAATGATGAATGACCTAACATCATTGCTTGACTTTCTAAGTAGAGAAGATCACCTCAGTTCCAAGAAAAGCGGATCTATGGTTATCAACTCCACTATGGAAAAACAAATTGAGTTAATGATTAAAGAACTTAGTGATCTCGTTTGGGAGAAATCAAGGTGCGAACGACCTTTTAGGGACACACATGAATCACCACTTGATATCGCTACTTTTGTTACGATCAATCTACGGGAGATTCAACAACAGAAAAGAAACTCCAGAAGAAACTTCATATTCCACTCAGGATGCAAGGAGATACTTCATCAGCTTGTTCTAGTTTTCTCAGAATCCGACTTTGCATTCAACAACCATCAGCACCGGCAAATAGAGGACCTGTGCACATCCATCAGAAGACTCAACGGAGACCCCAAGACCGAGAATTATGAAGACATAAAACTGCAATTCTTGGCGTTTGTATGCTCTCTCTGGAAAAACCCACCGCCAAGAGAGGTTGCTAAGACAGACACAACCACCATGACCGACCCTAGTGGGACTGTCACGAAAGCAGTTGACTACATCACCTTCGGACTTCACGGACTTGCAAGGACAACTTCAGGGCATCTTTCGAACTACAAGGCATCATCGAGAGATAGTCCACTCGAATTGATTACGACAGTTATCAACCAATTCATGAGAATCTATCCACCTCGATACACTTTTCCGCAACCTAGGGCTCACAACATCAACGGGAATCACTCGAATTGATTACGACAGTTATCAACCAATTCATGAGAATCTATCCACCTCGATACACTTTTCCGCAACCTAGGGCTCACAACATCAACGGGAATCCCATGGATGCATCCATCTCCATCTAGCTAGGAGAGAAGAAGTCAAGCTCTCGACTTTAAAAGAGCGCTTCTCGGGAGGCAACCCGTGTTTACATTTCTGCAATTTTACATTCTAAGAAGTGATGAAGTCTCCGACTATCTTTCACACTTGGATATACGAAGAAGACCGACGCATCAAGTTTTTGGCGCCGCATCAAACATCAAGTTTTTGGCACCAGAATTAAGAAGAGTATATCCAGCGTGTTCACACCTACGAGACAAATCACAAAAGACTTGAAGAAATCGGAGCACACAACAACAACGAAGGGACACTACGGAAAAGTCGACAATCATGTGCTTCGGAGCACTCCTCATCATCACCAACAAGCCATATATATAAATGGGGAGTACTTCTATACTGTTTCTTTCATTCGTTATAAATATACCATATCCACTATGCTTATCACTAAGTGTGAGATTCAAACCCAAAACACACAGCTAAAAGAATACGTCTTAGATGTTTTAAATTCTAAGTGTGGGATTTTACCCTAATCAGAGCTTAGAATAACATCGAGGACGATGTTCCTTTAAGTGTGGGATAGCAGTAGTTACACTACTGTAAAATGGATAATGGTATATGCTTGATTCTAAACTCGTTGCTCTTTAGACCATCCTTCTCCAATAAGCAAATAAAATTTTTCAAAATTGAGTTAAAAATATGTTGAAAATGAAAAATTTTAGACAGAATAATTTACTTTGGGGAAAAGGATAAATAAAATACAAATTCCTTTGGAAAATTAGTTTAGTAATCCCATAAAGAGCATCGCATGACTAGGCACACAACAAACCAACTTTCGATTCGTGAGGTATCTTGATCCATATAAAGCATTCACCTTTAATGCTTCACATCTTCGATTCTTGAGTGTGCCGATGTATGCGTTTAGAATCAGAACTTGCTCCTGCTATGCATTTCGAATCCAAATTGGTTAGTGAAAAGGAGATTGAATCACATCATTCTAAAACCCATCCATACACCCATACTTCCAAAGAAAAATAGATACATTACCCCTCACCTACTCAAAAGCATCCTTCAAGCTTCATAAAAAGTTTCAAAGATGAACGAAGAGAAATCACAAAGGGTTGACGTCGAAAAAAAAAAAGAGAAAAATCCGAAGAAAAAGGAAATCAATAGGAGAAAAAGACTCCTTCCGCAAATATCAAAAGACGTCAATCCCCCAAAAATCCCAACTTCGACAAAAAGAAAATCAAAAACCCAACAAAAGCCTCCTCTCATACCACCAACCTTTCACTCCAAAAACCTTACATCCCCTCTCCTTGAATAATTGTGGCTAGATCGACTTCACACTCACCAAAGAGGTAACGATTTGATTCCCGATCAAGCCTATGACGATAAACGATACATGACTGGCGTTCTGAGTGATTGATAATTTTAGAATAGGAAACCCTAAACACTTTGAGTGATTTGAGTGACCACCTTGAGAGGATCGCCTAGTCATGTATCCAAGATCAAAGATCAAAAGCATGCTCCCAAAGATTACAACCTCATTTTTCAAAGAACAAATATTTCATTTTTTCCAAAACCCCCTTTTAGTAAAAAGTTCTGCCTCAAATATTTCATTATCCTCTTATCTTTAACCATGTTGAAATTCGAGTTTGCTCGAGGACAAGCAAAGTTCTAAGTGTGGGATACTTGATATCGCGTAAAAAGTCATGTTTTTACTACCGATATCTCTCTCATTCCGGAACAATTCTTGGCATTTTAAACTCAAAAACAATACAAATCAATGATATTATGCCAAGATGGTCAAAACAAGGTTGCACGACAAAAATCAAGCGAAACGGATGAAAAACGAAGATTCCACGCACGTTTGAAGATTCAAGGCATCAAAACGAGGTTTCAAGACAAAAGAGACCATCATCAACATCTATCTGACCCAAGATGATCATTTTCAAATTACGAATCCAACAGAAGAAGAATCAACAAAAACGGATGAAGAATGAAGATTCTACATACGCTGGAAGATCCAAACGATTCGTACGACACATCTAAAGTTCAGAGACATATTTTTGGGATTTCTTTTCATCAAAATCTTCGTTTTTAAATTACGAATCCAACGCAAAAAGAATCAACGCAAACGGACGCGTAACGAAGAAAACACGCATGAATCGAGAAACGAAGCAACCGGCAGCAGACTGGTGCAGCTGGCAGCCAGCCGCCGGCTGCTGCCCGCCACCCGCACGGATTGCACTTTTTTGTCCTTTTTCGTACCCGATGCTAGACCTTTTCCTACTTTTCTTACCTGGTGCCACTACCTTTTTCGCCTTTTGTACCTGGTGCCACTACCTTTTCCACCTTTTGCTAATGTGTGCTTCCATTTGCTAAAATGCACCAAAACTCCTCTATAAATAGGAGGCATGAGGCTCATTTGAAATACACACCAACACACCTTCCTAGCTTATCTTTCTCACTTTAGAAATAAGCTCCCACTTTCTCACTCTATATTTCTTTCTTTAGATTAGTTTTAACTAGTATGTAAAACTAGTTTAGGAGTTTTATTAGAAGTAGAAGGAAAATGCGGAACGCATTGTAATCTTCTGTGTATGCTCGGAATTGTGTCAATTAATTCAAGTCTATTCTCTCTCGCATTTAATCCTGGTTCTTTCTATCCCTATCTATCTTAATTAATTACGTTTTTATTGATTATGCTAGATTTAGTTATTGCCATGATTAGAGAGTAGTATACTTGTTGTGTTTGTTTGCGATGTAGTTAATTAATTATGGGATGATTTATAATTAAATATTAAAGATCGGTAGTATCGCTTTGATCGTCTTATTGCATGTTCTTGTTTGATTGTTGCCTTAGGATTATCATAGTGGTAAAATATAAACGGTCTTAATTATCGTAAAGTAATATGATGGCCCCTATTCGACTGTTACTCGATATAGTACTGGAAACACTTCAAGGTGGAGTACAAATGTATGGAAGTCGAGGAACGACCGAAGGTAGTCATATTACGAAACGGTACAATATTACGGAGTAATATAATAGCCCCTATTCGACTGTTACTCGATATAGTACTGGAAACACTTCAAGGTGGAATACAAACGTATGGAAGTCGAGTAATGACCGAAGGTAGTTATATTACGGACTAACATATAAAATGAGAAACCTAGTTTAATTAACCTTTCTAAATAGACTTTTAAACTTTAATTTAATTTATTGCCTTTCCACCAATAAACGTGATTACAACCCCTTTTTAACGACGTCTAATTAAGAGGTAGTCAGTCATTTGTGTCAATATAATTTGTCAAAGGTATGAAACTATGGAACCGCAAGGCTACATGGGGGATTATCGTAGGACAAGACATGGCCAAGGTTTGAAGCGGCGGAACCACTTTAAGTGAGGAACGCTGTGGATAATTAGGGGATTTATTGGGTAGTCTTAAGCAAGGGCTGGTTTAAAGTCATTAATGAACTTTTTATATACATGAATCTGTTAGGATGACGAGGAGTCGTTATATGATTCAGTTATGTCTAGTACCTTAAGATTTTGTTCCCGTTCATATGAAAGTATTATTAAACCATAGTCAAGATTTTGCTTATTATTCTAAATACTTTGTGATGTTACCATAACCTAGCTCCCGGTGTGACATGCTAATGGGATTTTAATTAGTAGGGAATCTAGTGTTTACATCACGAGTATTCAAGATTAATAATTAACAAATATCTTTCAACACAGTTTCTCCAAACATCATCCCATAACTTAATTAATGATATCTCAGCAAACACTATCTTTATTTTATCTGCTTTCTCTTTTATTTTTATTTCGCTTTTATTTATTTACTTGCCTAAGTTAGTTAATATAAAAACCAAAATTCCCTCACCATTTTATAAAACCTTCACTAGTTTGAAAGCCCTCATCTGCCACGCCTTAGTTTCAATTCAGTCGGTTTGAAGAACGACTATAGGTCATACCTACCACTTGCTCACCCTTAGGATTAGCATTGTTAGGGAAAACTTAGGCCCCGCAATTACAAATTTAAAACACCCACTGATGCCCGCCGCCAGTAGCCGGTGCAACGACAAGGGTTGAAATCCTTACCGACCGCTGGTGACGCATCATGATCCCGGCTCTATTCTAAGAGTTTAGGCTGTTTTTGGCCATTCGGGGTCATCTAGGGCCCGAAAATGGCATTTTTCAGTTTTTAAACGTCATTTCGGGATTTTCTAATTTCATTTTGAATGAACTTTTATTTGCCTAGACTTCAGGGATTACCTGATTGGATAAATATGATATGATGATGATTATGGAACGAATTTCTAACTTATATTTGATTTTCTGTTTCAGATCAACCTAAGACTCAGTGATATAAGAATCCTGAGTGTGGAGACGTCAGAGGTATCGGTGAGTGGATTTAGAACTCACCATTTGATTTAGTTGTAACTATTTAGTTGCAACAAGTAAACGTAGATATGTGTTAGACTGTTTAGTCTTGATTATTGACTATGAATCTACGTGATATGTGAATATATGTGTATCAGATTATTGAGGTCAACGTGTAGTTGGACTTTTGGTTATTATGTGAATTACACAAGTTTTGATTCATTTGTTATGTTTGAGACCTGTAAATGAGTTTAATAACCAATAGTTATCGGTCTATTCTGTATTGGTCATACAGATTGACGTTAAGTGTTCTTTGGGAATCCCCAGGTATTATGATATCCCAAGAGCCCTCGATCCTCATTGAAATATGTGTGTTTACGATTAATTGGTGTAAACTCATGGTTAAGCTAAGTTGAATCGTGTGTGATAAATCTATTCACTTAGCTTCGTGCTAATCCCTCATATTACTTCCTACAGGTTTTGAATAGATATGTGGGTGGACAGGAAGTGGATGCCTTTGGCAGGGAATGTTTGACGAATGTGAACTCTGATGTATTTTGATAAATTAAAGTTTGGAACTATATAATACCCCGTTTGTGTAATATGTGTAATGTGGTTTCAATAGTTTTAAACTATTGTGTATCGGAGTTTGAAAAAGATTATACACTTTTTATGATGTATATTAATAAACTATGTTTTAAGTCAACGCTTCCAAGTTAAATTATATAATATTCATAAACTGAATGAGGGGTGTTATAAGTTGGTATCAGAGCTTAGATTTGGGTGAATTGAGCATTATAAAGTGTTCAATCCCAAATCTAGAGTGTGTTACGTCAAACATTCTTGGGTATGGGATTTAGCATTGTATGTGAAATTGTTAGTAGATAGGTACTAACGATTAACAAGTTTCAAGTTGTTGTGGTAATTACAGATATGGCAGATAACGAACAACCGACCACCAACCCTAATAATGCCTCAAGGATCGATGTTCCCCCTTCAGATATCCATAATGAGAGACATGATCATGAGGGTACTTCTATTCCTGCTCCTGAAGAATCGAATAGAGATGATTATCTTCTTCAATCAGAAGATGAGGTGATTAATCTCAGAGAATTTAAAAGGCATACGGAAACTGCATCATCTCAGCAACGTTCTCAACAACAGATACATGTGTTTGGTAATATTCCACCTTTTCAGTCACATAAACTGTGTTCATTCAAAACGTTCATGGCATGTAAACCACCAGAGTTTAGAGGTAGTACAAATCCATCTGTAACTTTAAATTGGTTAAGAGATATGGAGCGGAAATTTGATGTTACTCATTGTGAAGAAGAATCCAAAGTGTTTTATGCTATTCAGTGTTTAAAAGACGAAGCCATGGTTTGGTGGGACTCGATTACTGGTCATTTGACTCAACAGCAGAAAGAAGCTATTCGATGGCCTGATTTCCATCAAGCTGTTTGTAATCAATATTGTTCCGACTTTGATATGGCACGTATTAGGAGAGAGTTTGTGAATCTTCAATTAACCGATAAGATGACCATCGAAGAATTAAAAACACAGTTTTCGGAGAAAATACGGTTTTTGCAACAGTGGGTTCCCGATGAGAAAACCAGAATCGAGCAGTTTGTGGAAACTTTACCTCATAATTACCATACTACAGTGAGGTTAGCTAGTAATCTATCCTAAGCTTTTACTCTTGCACGCTCGGTTGACAGTGATATTAGAGGTTTTCGAGAGTCTCAAGCTAGAGATACTTCTTCTTCATTTCCAAGGGCTAGAACATATTCTTTGGGTAAAGGAAAGTCCAGGTGGCAAGGTAACCGTCAGGGTTAGAGATCTGGCAATAAAAGTGGTTCATCTGGAAGTTCTAGTTCTTGTCGATCCAAACATACTGGCCCATGTACAATTCAGACAAACAAATGTGTTAAATGTGGTGAATTAGGTCATGAGCTTAAGAATTGTAAGTTTCCTAATTTTGTGTGCTGGAACTGTAAGAAAGAAGGGCATCGTGTTGGACAGTGTCCTGAGGTGAGGAAACAGGGTTCGGTTTCGGTCGGGAGTTCATCATCTTCCGGTCAAAAGCGGAAGAATCCTCCACCAGCAGCAAGTAGGCATTCCAAATGACAGTCGATGAGGCTGTCCACACAGATGATGTCATAACTGGTACTTTTCTTATAAACTCTGTACCAGCACGTGTTTTATTTAATTATGGAGCAAATTGTTCCTTTATATCTGTGTGTTTCTGTGATAAGTTGCGTTTGACCCCTACTGTGATTACTAAGCCTGTTGAAGTAGAAATAGTTAGTGGCAAGTTAGTTCCTGTTACCACCTCGGTGACTGGAGCTAGTATAATGATAGAAGGACAGACTTTTCCAATTTCATTCCTGTTAATGCCAATTCCTAGTTTTGACGTGGTTATTGGTATGGATTGGTTAAGTCAGAATAAGGCGAGTATAGAATGTCATAAGAAGTTGATAAAAATCCCTATTTCCGAAGAGTCATTTATCGTGGCTCAAGGAGAACGGAAGAATGGGCATATTCCTTTAATCTCTATGATGAAAGCTAGGAAATCCTTGTCTAAAGGTTGTGAATCTTACCTAGTTTATGTTATTGATGCCAAACTTGAAAAGCAATCTGTCTCCGATGTCCGGGTAGTTTCTGAATATCCGGAGGTGTTTCCCGATGAATTGTCTGGTTTACCACCGGTTAGGGATGTTGAATATCAGATTGATCTTGTTCCTGGCTCGTTGCCTGTAGCCAAAGCTCCCTATAGATTAGCTCCTTCTGAAATACGTGAAATGATGAATCAGATACAGGAGTTATTGGATAAAGGGTTTATTAGACCTAGTTCTTCACCTTGGGGTGCACCAGTTTTGTTTTTGAAAAAGAAGGATGGGTCTTTCAGAATGTGTATTGATTATAGGGAATTGAATAAACGAATAGTAAAGAATAAGTATCCTCTGCTTCGAATAGATGATTTGTTTGATCAGTTTCAGGGATCTTCTGTTTATTCTAAAATTGATCTGAGATTAGGTTATCATCAGGTTCGTGTTCGTGAACAGGATATTTCTAAGACTGCTTTTCGTACCAGGTATGGTCATTATGAATTCCTGGTTATGCCATTTGGTCTAACAAATGCTCCAGCAGTGTTTATGGATTTCATGAACCGTGTGTGTCGACCTTTTCTCGACAAGTTTGTAATTGTCTTCATTGATGATATTCTAGTTTATTCGAAATCCGAATCAGAACATGAAATGCATTTGAGGTTAGTGTTGGAAACTTTGAAAAGAGAACACTTATATGCTAAATTTTCAAAATGCGAATTCTGGATTCGGGAGATACAATTTTTGGGATATGTAATGATGGTGTTAAAGTTGATCCTTCCAAAGTTGAAGCTGTGATGAATTGGAAAGCTCCAAAGAATGCTTCTGAGATCAAGAGTTTTCTGGGTTTAGCGAGTTATTACCGGAAATTTATTAAGGACTTTTCTAAAATTGCCGGTCCGTTGACTAAATTAACCCGTAAGGATGAGAAATTTCTGTGGTCAGAGCAACAAGAAATAGCTTTTCAGACTCTAAAACAATTGTTGTGTCAGGCACCTGTATTGACATTACCTAATGGGTCTAATGACTTTGTTGTATATTGTGATGCATCATATGCTGGTTTGGGTTGTGTTCTTATGCAGCAGGATAGAGTTATCGCTTATGCTTCCAGGCAGTTGAAACCGCATGAAAGAAACTATCCTATTCATGATTTGGAACTAGCAGCTGTTGTATTTGCCTTGAAAATCTGGAGGCATTATTTGTATGGTACTAAATGCGTTATCTGTACTGATCATAAAAGTCTCCAGTATATGTTTTCTCAGAAAGAGTTAAATATACGTCAAAGAAGATGGTTGGAATTAATTAAAGATTATGACTGTGAAAAAGATTATACACTTTTATGATGTATATTAATAAACTATGTTTTAAGTCAACGCTTCCAAGTTAAATTGTATAATATTCATAAACTGAATGAGGGGTGTTATATATATATAATATCAGAATACTTTCGTTTTAACACGTACCGAGTACAAATGATTAAGGTTTAAATTGACCGCTAATTTTGAGCACTTTTTGACTGGGTGTCATATTTTACAAATAACATATTATTTCATGTGCAATCACATGTGATTGTACCTAAAAATATACATGATTGTCCATATCATATGTGATAGTACATGGAGGTATTTGATGCGTCACCAGCGATCGGTAAGGATTTTACCCTTGTCGTTGCACTGGCTACTGGTGACGGGCATCAGTGGGTGTTTTAAATTTGTAATTGCGAGGCCTAAGTTTTCCCTAGCAATGTTAATCCTAAGGTTGAGCAAGTGGTAGGTATGACCTAGAGTCGTTCTTCAATCCGACTGAATTGAAACTAAGGTGTGGCAGATGAGGGCTTTCAAACTAGTGAAGGGTTTATGAAATAGTGGGGGAGTTTTGGTTTTTCTATTAACAAACTTAGAAGTAAATAAATAAAAGCGAAATTAAAATAAAAGATAAAGCAGATAAATAAAAGATAGTGTTTGCTGAGACTTCGTTAATTAAGTTATGGGATGATGTTTGGATAAACTATTTTGAAAGATATTAGTTAATTATCATTCTTGAATATTTGTATGTAAACACTAGATTCCCTACTAATTAAAATTCTATTAGCATGTCACTCCGGGAGCTAGGTTTAGGTAACATTACTAGGTATTTAGAATAATAAGCAAAATCTTAATTATGGTTTAATAATACTTTCATATGAACGTGAAGAAAATCTAAAGGTACTAGACATAACTGAATCATATAATGATTCCTCGTCATCCTAACAGATTCGTATATATAAAAAGTTCATTTATGACTTTAAACTAGCCATTGCTTAAGACTACCCATTAAATCCCCTAATTATCCACACGTTCCTCACTTAAAGTGGTTCCGTTGCTTCAAACCTTGGCCATGTCTTGTCCTACGATAATCCCCCATGTAGCCTTGCGGTTCCATAGTTTCATACCTTTGACAAATTATATTGACATAGATGACTGACTACCTTTCAATTGGACGTCGTTAAAAAGGTGTTGTAATCACGTTTATTGGTGGAAAGGCGATTGGATTAATTTGAAGTTTAAAAGTCTATTTAGAAAGGTTAGTTAAACTAGTTTTCTCATTTTATATGTTAGTTCGTAATATAACTACCTTCGGTCGTTACTCGACTTCCATACATTTGTACTCTACCTTGAAGTGTTTCCAGTACTATATCGAATAACAGTCGAATAGGGGCCATCATATTACTTCGTAATATTGTAACGTTTCGTAATATGACTACCTTCGGTCGTTCCTTGGCTTCCATACATTTGTACTCCACCTTGAAGTGTTTACAGTACTATATCGAGTAACAGTCGAATAGGGGCCATCATATTACTTTACGATAATTAAGACCGTTTATATTTTACCACTATGATGATCTTAAGGCAACAATCAAACAAGAACATGCAATAAGATGATCAAAGCAATACTACCGATCTTTAATTATAAATCATCCCATAATTAATTAACTACATCGCAAGCAAACACAACAAGTATACTACTCTTTAATCATAGCAATAACTAAATCTAGCAAATAAACGTAATTAATTAAGATAGATAAGGATTAGAAAGCACCAGGATTAAATGCGGGAGAAAGTAGACTTGAATTAATTGACACAATTCCAAGCTTACACCGAAGATTTACATTGCGTTCCGTACTTTCCTTCTATTCTAAACAAGCTCCTAAACTAGCCTAAAACTAATTTTTAGTAAGAAAATAGAAAGAAGGTAGAAGCAATATCTTGTGTTTTGATTAAATGCGGGAGAAGTATATTATTCTAATAATGGTGTGTTTTGAAATGAAGCCTCATGCCTCCTATTTATAGGTGAAATTCGGCTCACGTTAGCAATTTGAGGAGCACTTTAGCAAAAGGTGGAAAAGGTGGTGCACCAGGTACGTACAATCACGTAAAGGTGTGGCACCGGGTACGTACAATCGCGTAAAGGTGTGGCACCGGGTACACGCAAGGACCAAAAAGTGGAAATGGGATGGGAGACAGGCAGCAGGCGCCGCCCACCAGCTGGTCGGTGGCGGCTGGTGGCTGGCCGGCGGTTGGTTGCTGCCACCCGCCCCCGTTCGCCGTATTTTGTCTCGTTTCTTAGTTTGTGCGTATTTTCTTCGTTATGCGTCCGTTTACGTCGATTCTTTTTGCGTTGGATTCGTAATTCAAAAACAAAGATTTTGATATAAAGAAATCCATGACATGAGTTTCTGTTTCACCCACAACCGTTGGTTCAGTGTCGTTGCGATTCCTGATGGTGATGCGGGCGCAACAGGGGTTTTAAAATTTATATTTTGCTGGGCTTAAATTATACGTACTACCTACTCTGGTTAGTAAGCGGTAAGTATGACCTAAGATCGTTCTATGAATCCAAACGTGTGGGAGATTAAAGCTGCTGCTTTCGGTAGGAGATATTTAGGATGAAACAAAGTAGGTAGGTTTGGGGGTTTTAAACTAAAGACGGGTAATTAAAATGCAGAAAAGTAAATTACAGGAAAGCAGATAAAGATAAACATGTGATTGCTGAGATTTTGATAATTAATGTTTCAGGATGACAGATTAAATAGGGGCAATACTAATATAATGATTTAAACTATCAGGTGTAAACTCTAGAACCCTACCAATTAAATTTCCCATTGGTATGTCACTAGGAACTAGGTTATCGTGATTCTGATCGGAGCAATACGCGAACTTCCAATACTTATCTAGTTGAAAGATAAACAGTATTTTGGCTTAACGCCGAGGTGCATGAATCAGTAGCGTATCGTCTCATAGGTCCGACCTTTCTTAACCCTTAAAATAGTTTAGTATTTTATTAGCATGCAGATTAATGGCTTTGTATGTTTTGACCGCTGATTGTGTAAGGCTTAGTGTTTTAAGGTATCTAAATCACGAGGATGTTATCCTTATTCCTAAGTCTTGTTTTATGCATTAGGGTTTGGTTACTTCAGCTTATGACTTGAGTTCTCCTTTTCAAACAGTTATACATCCCTAGATTATTCGAAGTTTATAAAAATGTGTTTCATATGCAGGCCATGCCTTTCAGTAATCGGATAGTGTACTTTACATGGTAGTTCGACTGCTTCTTACATCAGACATGCGGTCAAGAGTAATTAACGGTGAATGTGGCACTCTAAACTAACTAAATGTAAAGCGATGCAGAAATGTAAACCTAATATGTACAACGAGTGGATTCACTGTGTCTTACTTGTTGCATGTCATGGGCATAAATAACTACTTACCATAATTAAGGTTGATCAAGTCCTAATTACTAGGTTGCAGTCATGTGGATAACCAGAAAGGGTACTCCATAAATTAAACTCAAGTTCATAAAGTCTTAACGGTACAAAGGTCATTAATTCCTATTTTATCTGAACGTGTTTTCGAACATTATTTTATTGTGCGTTGACTTTCGTAGGATATACCAGTTAGTTGTGAAGTTGTATTATCCTTTCGGAATTCCAACTATTAAACCAGAGCTGATTCCAGTGATGTAACTACCTTCGGTCGTTTATCGACTTCCATACATTTGTACTCCGTATAAAACGTTTCCAGTACTATATCAGATAAACTTATGGATGGAGCTGAGGATTGGTCTTATATTCAAAAGCTACTTCAAAAAGCTTCTTGTTCAAGGGTGTTTCTGAGGGTTTTTTTTGTCGCACCCCCAAATTCGGGTTGCGGAAACGAATCGGGTCGGGGCGCGACTAATCAATAATCACAGCACAAAGATATAATGAACAACTCTATATGCGTCATTTTACAACTTGTACTGATAAAATCAAAGTTTACATCAAAATACAGTTTACATCAGCTCAGTTTGAAATTGAGAGATTTACATACATAATTAATTTATACAAGATATAATAATGCAGCTAAATCTCTGAATGTTTGCATGCTGACACGAGCTAATGATTCCTGAATTGGGCAGTCCAATCTACTGCTGGGTACCTGTGATACATGCTAAAATGGGTCAGCGAAAACGCTGGTGAGCTCACAGGTTTGTATGTCAACACATATTATATGAACCGCAAGATTTAATTGAATTTAAGTTGCAATTAAGCAAAATAAAATTTTTACAGCCATGAGCACATAGTCTGAGCTTAACTCGAGGTATCAGGTCCACATTTAAGGTATCGTGATCGAGGTGCCTCCCATGAGTGCCTAATCTACACTCGTCTGAACAAATATTAGTACATCCGTTTACCAAGTTAGTGCATGCTAACCCGGACAAGAAGGGTCAATCCTATATGGCACCATATACTAATATTCACGCTACAACGTATTACCAAACTATGCTGGGGAGGGCTTTGAAAGATTAGTGAGATAACTCATGTAGTAATTGTTTATTTTCATACTTATGTTCATATAGTTAAAATAAAACGAGCAATGATATCACACCCCTGAGTAAAACAGTAAAATAGGGGCTATGAGACTCACCTGAGTCCTGAGAGTTTAACTTAATAAACTTGAGTTGATTAGCCGAAATGAGTTGTCCGAAGACTGGTAACCTGAGGGTGTCCACGACACGCGATAGTTATCAATGTGAGCAGGTATCTATAAAGACTACCTTTGTAGTTGTTCGTCCAACTAGAATGTCCAAATTACTACGATTTGGTTGTTTTGATTATGTTTTGAAAACGTATACGGCCCGTTGGCGATTGGTTGCCATTATTATTATTATTATTATTATTATTATTATTATTATTATTATTATTATTATTATTATTATTATTATTATTATTATTATTATTATTATTATTATTATTATTATTTTGAAGTGTTAAGTTCATAGACGTATCCCAATGTGTTTTAAAAGTCGTATCGTATAAGTGTTTGAAGTTATACAAGTTTGACACTTAGTATAAAAATCTGTGTTTCGAAGTTCTGATTTGTGCGACACTGGGTGCGACATAAGGCTTTGTGTCGCTAGGTGCGACATTGTAGTTCTAGTGCGACATAGGCTGTTGTGTCGCAAACCATGACTGCGACATAAGTCATTGTGTCGCTATGTGCGACATCCGCAAGTTAATGCGACATAGGGTGTTGTGTCGCTATATAAGACATCCGAAGGTGTTGCGACATAGTCACTTGTGTCGCTATATGCGACATAGGACATGATTTTACGACATAAGAGCTTGTGTCGCAGGTGGTCTGGAGCCTCTGCGACATAACAGGCTGTCCAAAGCAAAAAGTGTCGGGTTTGTGGTCAAACGACTTCGGTTTGACCCGAAACTTTTACACAAGTCTTAGACGAGTTTATAAAGCTTGCAAAAATTATTAGTTTGTGTCGGTTGTGTTCGAGAGATCGTTTTCTTTAAAATGGTCAAAACCGATATTTCTGACAATGTTCCGAAATCGAGTTTTAAACATGTATTTGGACATATCTAAGCTAGATTAACAACATACAACCAAAAGTAAACGAAATCGAAGAGTTTCGGGATTTGTCAGAAACTAACAAATCGTCGCGCGAGAATTTTGAAAAGATAGAATCGTAGATCGTGACGCCGTGATCGTTTTCTTCCAAATAAGCTAGATGATTTAAGGTGATTTAAGGGTGTAATTTGGTGGTTAAAGGTGGTGATTTGGAGGTGGGTAATGAAAGTGGAAGAAAGGAAGAAAGAGAGAGATGGAGATGGGGATGTGTGTGTGTAAGTGTTTTTGGTCAAAGAAGAGGGAAAGGGGAGGGGGCCGGCCCACATGGGCCCCACCCATGTGTAGTTGGCTCCTAAATTTTATCCCCGTGTTCGCGCTCCGTGCGGTGTTTATTTTCCCGATCGTTTAAACGTTTAAGTAATTATTTTCATATTTTTTAAAATATGAATGTTTATTATTTTTGTTGAAGTATTTTACCAAATACTTGAGTTATTAAATATAACTTAGATTTGTTTCAATTGTTTGTGCGTTCAATATTTGAATCGCGTAGACTTTGTTTGCACGCTACGAAATAATTACGAAATATTATTAACATAATATTTTGGATATAATAGTTTCATAAAATAATGTTATATTATTTGATAAAATTGTTCACCAACGTCCGTATTAATTGAATCGAATTACATTCTATTTGAATTGCGTACGATTTAATCAAATCGCATAGTTGTATATATTCATCAATATATATTCTGATACATTAGTTAGTCTAACACAGAACTAATTACATGTATTAACAGTTGATTAAGTACTAATCACTAGTCCTAATTTGGCGGGTGTCACATATTTTTTCAAGAAGACCCATTTTTTTATGTTTTCAAACAAGCTTTATAGTTGGGTCTTATAAAAAATAGAAGCTCAAGCCTCTCATCCAAACACACTATATTGGATTGTTTGAAATAAATGTTCACCTCCATATTTTAATCAATGAAATGAGACTTTAGTAGGTAGATATGTTATTTGATTGGTGAAAAATATAGTTAGTATAGAATTTTACAATTGTTCCAAAGTCAAAAGTATTGGAAGGATGGGGTAGTTTGTTGTAACCATTCATATTTCATTTTACACGTGTCTAAAGTTAAAACCACACGTGACCCATCACTTTCATGTTACTACTTACTCGTGACCTTGACATATTATGGACGTGCGGTGTCAGTTAAGTTCATTTACCTTGTGGCCAGATGGAGTTCATTTTAACTCATTTTACACATGACCGGATGACCCTAAAATATCGCAAATATGATATGATGTTTTCAGCCTTTTATGTGGAAAAATGACAATAACAACAAGGGGTGAGATTCAAACAAGAATAAGAATTTGAGTGAGGATAAGAGAATCGATCTCAACCACTTATTTTCATCAAAAACCCATTTTCACCATCTTAGATAAAATCTAATATCTCACAAATCTACAAAAGTTGTAATTTGGTGCGAACAACCTGATCTCGTGTGCCTTTGGCACCAGTTATTGTCCACCCCACAAGAATGACTTCGGACAACTGCCCTGTCACAGTAGATGTCGAACCCCCAAATTCGGGTTGCGGAAGCGAATCGGGTCGGGGCGCGACTAATCAATAATCACAGCACAAAGATATAATGAACGACTCTATATGCGTCATTTTACAACTTGTATTGATAAAATCAAAGTTTACATCAAAATATAGTTTACATTAGCTCAGTTTGGAATTGAGAGATTTACATATATAATTAATTTATACAAAATATAATAATGCAGCTAAATCTTTGAATGTTTGCATGCTGACACAAGCTAATGATTCCTGAATGCAGTCCAACCTACTGCTGAGTACCTGTGATACATGCTAAAATGGGTCAGCGAAACGCTGGTGAGCTCACAGGTTTGTATGTCAACACATATTGTATGAACCACGAGATTTAATTGAATTTAAATTGCAATTAAGCAAAATAAAAGTTTTACAGCCATGAGCACATAGTCAGAGGTTAACTCGAGGTGTCAGGTCCACATTTAAAGTATCCTGATTGAGGTGCCTCCCACGAGTGCCTAATGTACACTCGTCTGAACAAATATTAGTACATCCGTTTACCCAGTTAGTGCATGCTAACCAGGACAAGGAGGGTCAATCATATGTGGTACCATATACTAATATTCACACTACAACGTATTATCAAACTATGCTGAGGAGGGCTTTAAAGATTAGTGAGATAACTCATGTAGAAATTATTTGTTTTCGTACTTGCGTTCATATATTTAAAATAAATGAGCAATGATATCACACCCCTGAGTACAACAGTAAAATATGGGCTATGAGACTCACCTGAGTCTTGAAGTGTTTATCTAAATAAACTTGAGTTGATTAGCCGAGTAGTGATGTCCGAAGACTTGTAACCTGAGGGTGTCCAGAACACGCGATGGTTATTAATTGATTAGGTATCTTAAAACACTACCTTTGTAGTTGCTCGTCCAACTAGAATGTCCAAATGACTACGATTTGGTTGATTAACTTGAGTTTTGAAAATGTGTACGGCCCGTTGGTGATTGTTTGTAATAATAATCTCAACTATTATTATTATGATTTCGAAGTGTTATACTTAAAAGGTATGTTCCAATGCGTTTTAGAAGTCGTATCGTATTCGTGTTTAATGTTATGCAAGTTTGACACTTGGTGTGAAATGTATTTACAAACTCTAAGTGACGGGGGTCCAGGGGCAGCGCCCCTGGTAAGCGGAGTTCCAGGGGTGGCAACCCCTGGCGGGGTCCAAGGGGCTGGCCCCTGGTTGGGGTCGAGATACCAAGTCAGCTCGACAAATTTTTATTTCTACTACATTGCTTTGGTGAAAAACGCATTTGGACTTGAATTTGGGTGAAATCAAGTGATAAAATTTTAGGTATCGACACTTAGTAAAATCTGTGTTTTCTTGGTTCTGTTTCATGCGACACAGTGTGCAACATACAGCTTTGTGTCGCTAAGTGAGACATAGGCTGTTGTGTCGCAGATCATGACTGCGACATAAGGGTTTGTGTCACTAAGTGCGACATCCGCAATTTAACGTGACATAAGGTGTTGTGTCGTTATGTGCGACGGGAACAAGTTTTGCGACATAGTGTTTTGTGTCGCTATCTGCGACATTTGAAGGTATTGCGACATAGAGGCTTGTGTCGCTATATGCGACATAGGTCATGATTTGGCGATATAAGGCCTTGTGTCGCAGGTGGCCTGGAGCCTCTGCGACACAACGAGCTGTTGGCCGGAAAATGAGCCGAAAAGGTGTTTTTCGGTTTTCGTTTGACTGGAAACTTTTACCCAACCCATATTTGGACATTACAAGCTTAAATAACCCATAAACAAGTAAAAATAATGGAAATCGGAGTGTTTCGGGTTTTGTCGAAAACTTACAAACTTAACGCCGGAGAAATCCGGAAAGATGAAAGTGTAGATCGTGATGAGGTGATCGTTTTTCTCTAGAGAATCTTCGAGATTGGAGGTCGTTTGTGGTGTTATTTTGAGAATTAAGATGATGGTGGTGTGGTGAAGTTTGAGAGAAAGTGAGAGGAAAGAAAATGGAGAGAGAGAAAGGAAAGTGAAAAATGAGGAGGGGAGGGGGAGTTTTGGGCAGATTTTTGGGGAGGGAGGGGAGGAAATCTCCCAACTTTTAATCCCCCGTGTTTACGCTCCGTGCGGTGTTCGTTTCCCCGATCGTTTAATCGTGTAAATAATTATTTTAAAATACGAATATTTGTTAAGGTTTTTGTTGGAGTATTTCATCAAATACTTTTACTTGAGTTATAAAATATAACTTATTCTTGTTTCGGTTGTTCGCGCGTTTATTATTTTAATCGCGTAATTGCAGTTTGTACGATACAAATTTGAGTTGAAATATCATCTAAATAATATTTTGGATAAAATATAGTTATTAAATAATGTCCTATTATTTAATAAATTGGTTCACCAACGTCCGTATTAGTTGAATCGAATTGCATTCGATTTGAAACTTGTACGATTTAATCAAATTGCATACTTGTATATATTCAACAATATATATATTGATACATTAATTAGCCTAACACAGAACTAATTACATGTATTACACCCTTGATTAGGTACTAATTACAAGTTCTAATTTGGCGGGTGTCATAGTAGAGGCGTCTGGAGTTAGAATGAACCCTTATCTACAAGTTCCCCCAGGGCCCCATGTATTTTACAGGTATGGGTACCTAACATGATAAATGTTTATCTAAGGCAAGGTTCGAACTCCTGACCTCAAGGAAGCCAGGAGAACTTCTTACCACTAGGCCATTTATGCAAGTGGTAAATATTTATAATGAAATTCAACGTTTTATCCTTTTCGATTTGTCGTCACTCAATGCATACTTTTGACAACTTTTTCCTTCTTCATTTTTTGGTGGGTTGACCAATTAGTAACACATGTATTAGTGTTGCGTTTAGGGGTTTGAGGTTTAGGGTTTGAGATTTGGGGTTTCGGGGGGTTTAGGGTTTGAGGTTTGGAGTTTCGAGGCCCCTTTCCTTCGATACTAGGAGAGTCGCTAGCTTGCTTGCTGAATTTTCAGCACATTTATACGAATAAGTCTTTCTTTCTCTAAAAGCATAAGTAGTAAATATTTTTCTAAAAGGATCGACCATCTTTCTTTTTTCACTTTCCCTATCCCTTCAAAGCCCGGATCTTTTCTGTTAATACTCTTTATTCCCACATTTTTAGAATCCGGTAAGCCAGATGCTTCGCGAACCATATTCTTAAGCCTATAAATAGAGGCCTCCATTTCCTCATTTCACACACCACTCCTACTTCGCCTACGCAATGAAGAGAAGTAGTTTACTTGCTTAGCTGGAACATGCCAACATCATTATGTTCACTTACACAAGATTCACTTGTTTACTTGTTAGCTAGCGCTATTCCACATCTTAGCTTTCAGGGAAGCCCACGGAGCGGTTCTGAAAGAACGTAGTGGTGAACGAAGTTGACTTTGACTTATAGCATTTCTCCTTCTCTTAGCTGAAGGCTTATCTATGAATCCGGACTTGAAGAACTTGAGGGCATAGGATTCAATCCAGCCACACGTTCTCCCTATGGCTACCTTGTTGTGAACGAAAGACCGGTTCTCTATTCTTCTAACAATCTTCTTACCCTTAAACACTTTACAAAACTCTAAACCCGAATCATAATAAACCCTAAATCATACTAAACCCTAAACCTCAAACCCTACTAAAAACCTATACCCTAACCCTAACCCTAACCACAAATGAAATGTACAATAAATCACTAACACATGTGTTACTAATTTGTAAAACCCACCAAATAATGGGAAAAAAAAGTTGTCAAAAGTATGCCTTGAGCGACAGCAAATCGAAGGGGAGAAAACGCTGATATTTATGGTGCAATTTTCATATTTTTCGACTTATCGTTTGTGAGATATTTGAGTTTCAAAAATGTGGAAGAAATGGGTATTTGATGAAAATGAGTGGTTGAGATTGATTCCTTTATTATCACTCAAAATTGTTGTACTCATTTGAACTCTACTCTAACAACAAATGCTCGTTTATCATTAGTTTGTAAAGCAAAGGTTTAGTTTAGTCATTGGCGGATCTTAATGGGGGCAGGGAGGGGTTCCCCCCCTCCCCCCCCCCCTAATCTCAGCAAGTAATGCACTACGTATATAAATTCATGTTAATTATGTAATTTTTGGCTAAAGTTATGATAGAAGGAAGAATGAAGTTTGGTCTTCAATGGAGAAAATGAGATCTGATTGACCACTGAGAAAGATGACTATGTGTACTTTTAGTTTCATTTTTCCATTAAAGCCCCTTGTATTATGTTCAAGTCAGATTTAAACCCTTAAGTTTTTCACATAGCCCCTTGTATTATGTTAAAATCCAATTTAAACCCTAAATTTAACATAATATAACCATGTACACTACAAAAGCGATACTTTTTACCATAATAAATCATAATAGACTTATTTAATAACTCAAACTTTTAAACATTTTAAACAAACACATGTTAAAAACGAAAATGTTTTTAACTACAATTTTATTAATGGGTTTATAATCTATTAAAACTATAAATGCGTAATTACATTAAAGCTCAACGTCCATCTAAATATACTACATATGCCTTAATTGAAGTACAATATAGGTCTATGTAGTATATTTAGATGGTGTAAGAACCTCCTCTCATAAATGATGTGAAGTCAATATTATATTAACAGCAAATTAATCTATGTAGTGGAAATCGAGAACAAAATTTTGTGCAACTTAAAATTTTAAAATGAAAGATGTTGCCTTTTGATGAATATTCTATAATTATTTTAAATACATTTTTTTTGTGTCAACATCCTAACTATTTCTAGGTGAATGTATAATAAAGTTCTGCATACATGTTTGGTACAATTACGAGTTTTTCAAATTTAATTCAGAGTTAATAAGGCGTGTTAATTAAAAGGAAAATTGAGAGAAATTAATGCGCATTGAAGTATTACCATATTAAACAAAGTCAAAATAAGTATGCCTAATCTTAAAGGGCAATTTAGTCATCAGCCATGTTGAGTTAAATTTTAAGACAAACATAGACATGCATTAATAGTTAAGATAAGATGTGTTTATAATCATTTGGAATAATCAAGGGGCAAGTATAATTTTAAGCGAACGAGAGAAGTATTAACATTTATAATTTTACCTGAATGCCTTACAATCCAAAGATGCATTTTCGTTATATAATCCTCCTTTAATATCTTGTTGGTAACTTGTTTGAATATAATATACCACAACTACAATTTATTTATATATTTAACAATTAATTCACACCACCATTGTCTATATTCTCTTATACCGGCGCCTATAGGTTTCGTCACTTCCTTTCATCGGTTGTAACACCATTGGCACGGTTTATGCAGTGCCTTTCGTCAGTTCCTTTCTTCCTCCAGCGACGAAATGGAGAGATAGTAAATGTGAGGCCCAACTTATATTTAACGTTTGTTATTTTTTGTTTAATGTATGTAAATGTAGGTATATTAGTAAATGTTGGGTTCAAAACTTGAAGTGATAAAACCACCATTGGAACCCTTGTATCTGTCTTTCGTCAATTTTTGATACGCTGATTTGGCACAAGTGACGAAAGAAATGATGAAACAATTGTTGAGAGTGATCTTAGTTTCATGATTTGCAATAAGTACTTTTTTTTTATACTGAAATTGATTATTTAATAATAAAATATTTAGATCGGTATATATACATTCATAATCTTGACATCTTTTTGTCGTTAATTATATTTTGTATTTTTAAGTACATCATATATCGCATAACCATATTCATGTAGGATAGCACCCGCGGGTCGTGGGTACGAATATGCCAAACCCATCACCCGCTCACAATGAGTTTTTTTGACCTGCAAACCCGCGAATACCCACCTGCGGGTTTTAAATAATATAAAGATTTTATCAAAATATCAAAAAATTATATATATATATATAAGTTTAATGTATAAAAATATTTTAAAACATGTTCAAATTAATGGATTATAATTTTTAACAAATAAAATTAAAAACATGCGGATTAATAGTTCGATGATATCAATTTATTCGCTAATTTTTTCTTAATTATTTTGATTAGTTTGTTATTCAAAGCATGTAAACTATACTTTTTAGGCTCTGTATAAATAGTTTTATTATATATAATTCAAATTAACCATTATATATACATATATATGCAATAAATTATAAAAATTCATTTGTAAGTATCTATAATGTGTTTTATAGGATCGTTGGTCGGGTTTACCCGCGGGTATAAGTCCATACCCATCACCCACCCGCGACCCACCAACAGGTAAAAGTTCATACCCATAATCACCCATGAATAAAATTTCACGGGTTTACCCACCCATAATAGGCGAGTACCCACAGGTCGCGAGTTTTTTTCTCGCCCATTGCCATCCCTATATTTATTCTACAATCACTCATTGTATTTTTAAGGTGTGGTCATCATTGTTAACTCCTACATTTACAAACTTGAAAATGACTATTTGTACAATAGTGTCATGAATAGATTTTTTTTTCCTTTCTTTTTTAAACTTATCTTTATTATATAAATTTCATATACTATAATTAGTTTATATGAATATGGAATTTTGTATTCTACTATCTTAAAATATATCACTGATTAGTATATACACTCATGTAAAATCGTATCTTATAATAAAAATACATTACCTTATATAAATTTCAAACAACCGATTACTCAATTGTTACCTTTTAATCAACAACTTAATTTGGAATAACAAAAATAAAAAAAAATTAGTATTTGTGTGTTTAATCTAACACTTTGTGTACTTTTCATATTTTTGTTAATATTATGTGCGATGTGCGTTATATAATATTACTAGGTTTTTAGCTCGTGCGATGTACGGTCGTTAAAAAAAATACAATTATAAGTTTATTTGTAAGTAGTCTAATAAATTAATGTTGTTAACTTTAAATGTGCAATTATGATTGAAAATTGAAAAAAATATATAATAACATAAACCAAACTATATAATAAATTAATAAACTATTATAATCCATTGTAGAAATTAATATATGGAGCCAAATAAAACACAATGAATTGTACGAAGATAAATCATAAGTATCACATGTATTCGTAAAAAAATGTAGGTCTTTAAGCCCGTGCAATGCACGGTAATGTATTCAAAACTATTACTCCTTCCGTCCCATATCTATTGTCCACTATTCCTTTTTGGGATGCCCCAATTTAATTTTTCATTTCCATAAATAGAAAAAAACAATAAGATAAAGTTTATTTTTGCCCTAATTTATATATGTAAGACAAAAAGGCAGGTAAAAAGTAAAGGGTAAAATTGTCTTATTACCAAAAAGTAAGAGAGATAGTGAATTTTTTTCTAAACTACGTGTTTTTTGTCTGGGGATAATAAAATTGGGACGAAGGGAGTATATATTATAAAATAGTCAATGTCAATATTGTAATTGAAAACTATAAATTGTCTTTGAAAAAAGAAAATAGTATACAACAACCAAAACATATGTGAATCAAAAGTTCAAAGTTTTTGTGAGTAACAACATAAGAAACAATGACAAAACATTAAAAATTGTTAAGGTAATATATTACATTAACAAATTTTATATAACTTTAACATAAGCAACATATATAATAGTTTCTAACATTTTTGTCTCAACTCGACATCTCAATCAACCAATGTGTTTAACTCGTCAAATGTCTATATATAGTTGATCACGAGTGAAATTCGATCGTTGATGAAATAAATTCAATGAGACAACAGGTGTACTTCACTCTTGTTTTAATCAATGCAAAAATACCTAGTAAAAATAAACTTAATTGATTAACTGTTGGTCAACCTATAAGGTAAGGTGTTTAAATATTTTTATAAAAAGTTAGAAGGGTTAAAACGAAAAAATAAAAGTGTGAGGATTAAACTATTATTAACACTTTTTAAAAATGATTTATAATAATATTTAAATTTAAATTTATAATAATAATGGAAAACTATGTGACATCTCTAGAATTTTAGGAGTAATGTATTTATGACATGTTATCTTGTGATAATTAAAAAGATGACACATAAGCAAAAAAATCTTTATTTTATAAATATAGAATAGATTTATCACATTCTAATATGTCACATAATCATCTAAGTTATTAATTTATTATATATATTACTACATATAGTGGTTATACCAAGAAGAACAATGAATTTCGAAGATACATTGAACGACTCTATATGCGTCGTTTTACAGATACATTGATAATATAAAGTTTTACAAAGTATAAAGGTTTACAAAAGCCCAATAATTATAATGTTTAGAGCTTAATCGGCATAACTTAGTTACAAAATGTAGTAATGCAAAATAATCTCCTGATGTGTATGCTGACTCGAGCTATGGGCATCCTGAGTGAACAGGTCCTACTGCTGTTGGGTACCTGAGAACACATGCTAGAAAGGTCAGCTAACGCTGGTGAGCTCACAGGTTTGCATAATAAATATGTAAGTGTGAATCACAAGATTTAATGATAACCGTTTGAAATGAATCAAATGATGTATATGTCTGCCATGAGGTCATAGTCTACGCTTAACGTGGGTGTTAGGATCACAATAAAGTGCCTGATCGTGGGTGCCTCCGGGCGAGTGTCTAATCCACACTCGTATGAACAAAAGTTAATGCGTCCGTTTAACCAGTCAGTGCTTGCTGACCCTGACGAGGATGGCCAGTCCTATATGGTACCATACACTAACATTCGCGCTACATAAAGTATTACCAGAACTATGATCGTAGAGGGCTTAAAAGTGATTAGAAAACAGCTCATGCAGAATATAGCGAGTTTTGTACTCGTGTTCACGTGTAAAACGGTTAGAGCATGTATTCCCACCCCGAGAGTAAATATAGTAAAAAGTCCGGGCTATGAGACTCACCTGAGCCTGAAGAGTTGCAATGAAGCAAATGTGGTGACGTAAAATGGGGTGTCCGAAGACTGTAACCTGCCGGGCGTTAATCACACGCAAGTTTAAATAAAATAAGTAGGTATCTTAAAAGATAACCTATGCTAGTGTCGCACCCCCAAATTCGGGTTGCGGAAGCGAATCGGGTCGGGGCGTGACTAATCAATATACACAGCACATAAGATATAATGAACGACCACTAAATGCGTCGTTTTACATTGTATTGATAAAAATCAAAGTCTACATCAAAATACTGTTTACATTAGCTCAGTTACTTGAAATTGAGAGATTTACATTACATAATTAATCTATACAAAATATAATAATACAATTAAATCTCTGATTTGTTTGAATGCAAACTTGAGCTAATGATTCCTGTTTGGGCAGCCAACCTACTGCTGAGTAGCAGTGATACATGCTAAAAGGGGTCAGTGAAACGCTGGTGAGCTCACAGGTTTGTATGTCAACACATATTTGTATGAACCGTAAGATTTAATTGAATTTAAAATGCAATTAAGCAAAATAAAAGTTATACAGCCATAAGCACATAGTCTGAGCTTAACTTGAGCGTTAGGTCCAATTAAGGAAACCTAACTGAGTTGCCTCCTACGAGTGCCTAATCTACACTCGTCTTCCCAAATGCTAATACGTCCGTTTGACCAGTTAGTGCGTGCTAACCCGGACGAGGATTGTCAATCCTATATGATATCATATACTAACATTCACGCTACAGATGTATTACCAAACTATATTGTGGAGGGCTTTGAAATGATTAGTGAAAACAACTCATGTAGTATTTGATTTGTATTGTACTTGCGTTCATACTGTAAAAAAAAACGAGCAATGTAATCACACCCTTGATGAAAACTGTAAAATAGGGGCTATGAGACTCACCTGAGCCTTGAGTGTTTAACTTAATAAACTTGAATTGATTAGCGGTGAATTGATGTCCGAAGACTTGTAACCTGAGTGTGTCCAAGACACGCGATGGTTATAACATGAGTAGGCATCTCGAAAGACTGCCCTTGTAGTTGTTCGTCCAACTTAGAATGTCCAAATTACTACGATTTGGTTGATTGAATTGTCCAAGTTACTACGACTTGGTTGATTTGATTGTGTTTTGAAAAATGTGTACAGCCCGTTGGTGATTTGTTTGTAATAATAATCTCACATTATTATTTTGATTTTTTTGAAAGGTGTTATACTTAAAAGTATTTATAAACTTTAAGTGACGGGGGTCCAGGGGTAGCGCCCCTGGTTAGCGGGGTCCCAGGGGTGGCAACCCCTGGCGGGGTCCAAGGGGCTGGCCCCTGGTTGGGGTCGAGATGCCAAGTCAGCTCAAAATTTTTTTATTTCTACTAATTTGCTTTGGCGAAAAACGCACATGGGATTTGAATTTGGGTAAAATGGGGTGTCAGATTTGAGCCTCAATACATAGTGAAATATGGTGAAAAACGTTCTATTTTTAGCGACACTTGATGCGTCACTTCCAAGATTTGGGCGACACTTAGGAAGTGTCGCATGAAATGACGGTTTCTGAATTATTAGCGTCACTTGGAGAAGTGACGCATAAGTGACGAATAAGTGGTGAACTTTGTTTCAAGTCCATTGGAGCTATTGCATATGGATCTTTTTGGACCAGTAAGTAAGAAGAGTATGGGAGGTTCTAAATACTGCTTGGTAGTAACTGATGATTACTCTCGCTTTTCGTGGGTGTATTTCTTATCTACTAAGGATGAAGTTCCTGAAATTCTCACTTATTTGTTTGATAAGCTTGAGAACCTGTGCAATTTGTCAATCAAGAAACTACGATCGGATAATGGGACTGAGTTTAAGAATTCGACAATTGAGTTGTACTGTCTAAGAAAAGGCATTGATCATCAATTCAGTGCTGCACGAACTCCTTTACAGAATGGAATTGTTAAACGTAAAAACAAGACATTCATTGAAGCTGCACGAACAATGTTGGCAGACTCTAAACTGCCTATCTCTTTCTGGGCTGAAGCGGTGAATACTGCTTGTTATATTCTTAATCGGGTTTCTGTGGTTAAAAAGCAAAATAAAACGCCTTATGAACTTCTTAATAATCGGAAACCTTCGCTACAGTTTCTTGAACCATTTGGCTGTCCCTACACTATTATGTACACAAAAGAGAGAGTTGCTAAATTTGGAGCAAAGTCCAGTGTAGGTTTATTTTTGGGTTTTTCAAATAACTCTCCAAATAAACGTGTGTACAACTTGGCAACTAAGCGCATGGAAGAACACTTTGAAGTCACGTGCTTTCGATACTCGGAAAATCCGGAAGGAAAGGGTCCAGCACATCTGTTTAACTATGAGGCAATCTTTGACTCATTTAATCTTCCTAAGGAAGATGATGAAGTTGATCAGGTGGTCACACTGCTCCATGGCCTTGATTTGTCTTCAATACTTCACAACCATCAACATTAAAGACACCTGCTGTCTCTGCTACTCCACCTCCTTCTCAACCAAATGCTGATGTTCCTGAATCATCAACAAGAAATCCAAAAACATATACTGATGTTCTTGAGCTTTCCGATGGTGAAGATGAACCGCTTGAGAATACGGGGGAGTTTGATTCAGCACATGAAGCCGATTTCACAAACCTGGACTCTGTCATTGTGTCTAACGAGATTCCAAGTTCTCGCATCGATAAGGACCATCTAGTAGAGAATATTATCGGTCCTTTGGATAAGGGGATTCAGACAAGAAGTCAAGTTATTGCTGATGAATTTCCTGCATCCCCTTCTGACTCTTCTGAGTCTGCTTCTCTTGCATGTCTTGCTGCTGAGGTTAAATCGTGCTTTCTTTCTCAGGTGTAGCCTAAACGGACATAAGATGCTTTGAAAGATCCACACTGGGTTGAAGCAATGCAAGAGGAGTTGCAGCAATTCAAAAAGCTGCATGTTTGGGAATTGGTGCCATTACCTAAGGGTGCACATCCTACCGGCACTCGATGGGTTTATCGAATCAAGAAAGATGATCGAGCGGTAGTTATTAGAAACAAAGCAAGGCTAGTAGTTCAAGGTTTTCATCAAGTAGAGGGATTGGACTATGATGAGGTTTTCGCTCCTGTTGCAAGATTGGAGTCGACTCGTATCTTCTTGGCCTTCGCGTCCTTCAAGGAATTTATTGTTTATCAGCTTGATGTGAAGAGCGCTTTTCTGTATGGACAGGTTGATACCGATGTTTATGTGAAGCAGCCTCCTGGTTTTGAAGAACCTTTGCATCCAGAATATGTCTGTAAACTCAATAAGGCATTATATGGTTTGCATCAGGCGCCACGACTGTGGTATGAGAGGCTTGCCAATCATCTTGTTAAGAATGGATTCGAAAGAGGTAGTATTGATAGCACTTTATTCACAAAAAGAGATGGAGATGACTTGTTGCTGGTACAGGTGTATGTCGACTACATCATTTTTGATTCTACAAATGATTCCATGTGTAAAGACTTCGAACATCTCATGAAGTCTGAATTTGAGATGAGTGCAATGGGGGAACTCACGTTCTTTTTGGGTGTACAAGTTGAGCAATCTACCAAAGGAATTTACATTCATCAGTCCAAATATGTCACTGATATGTTAACTAGGTATGACTTGCTTAACTGTAAGAACTATTGCACCCCCATTGAAATTAATCATAATCTCGGGCCGGCAATTGATGACGGGGATTGTAAAGAAAATGACTATCGCTCAATGATTGGTTCTCTCATGTATCTTACCGCATCCAGGCCGAACATCGTATTTGCTGTGTCTATCTGCTCCAGATATCAAGCTAGGCCAAAGGTTTCTCATATGAAAGCAGTAAAGCGCATCTTTGGGTACCTCAAATATAGGCCAACTCTTGGTCTATGGTACTCCAATGAAAAATCGTTTGCATTCACTGTTTACTCAGATTTTGATCATGGCGACTGTAGCATAGATAAGAAGTAAAAAATTGGTGGATGCCAGTTTCTTGGATCGCGTTTGGTCTCGTGGCAGTGCAAAAAGCAGACTACAGTGGCTACTTCCACTGCGGAGGCTGAGTATGTTGCTGCGGCTAGTTGTTGTTCCCAGGTTCTATGGATTCATCATCAATTACGCGATTACGGGTTACTTCTTACTATGACTCCTATACATATTGATAATACTGTTGCTATTTCTATTACACGCAATCCCGTATAGCACTCTAGGACTAAACATATAGAACTTATGTTTCACTTCATACGGGATTGCTGTGAGAAACACTTAATATACCTTGTCCACATAGATACCCTTAAGCAGAATGCTGACTTATTCACCAAGGCCTTTTCTGGTGCCCGATTTGATGAACTAGTCAACATGATTGGTTTACGCTTCTTTCAACTAAAGAAGTAATTTTTGGACTTGGACTATTGCTTTAGTATTAAAAAAAAAACAAAGAAAAAAAAGAAAAAAAAATGCAACAACCACTCTTTATACTCTTTAGTATTAAAGAAATGCACGGTTGCAACATTTGTAAAAAGACGTTTAGTTGTGTCTGTAAACAACTAGGGAAATGATAGTACATTAGGGTGCATGCACAAAATGAAAATTTTAAGGTTTATCTTTGATGTATCAGTAGGTTTATCTAGCATACTTACCACAACATTCATAAATATTAACTTCATCATATGATGTATTGGTAGGCATGATACACCGGCCTTTGAGCAATTAAAAAGTAATTCTAATACATGTCTATTATCATGTGGTCAACATCCTGTGATGTATGACTAAGTGTCTTAATTCCTTAATACATCTTGGCATACTTCCATTTTAGTTTGTAATATAAAATCATTTGGGGGTATATACTTCTTGTTTCATCTGTTGTACGTAAGTACAGACCTGGTTTCAAGTTGTATATACTTAAAAGTTAAGCAAACGCAAGTCAATGAACTTGAAAAAGTCTTAAATCATAAGATACCTAACAAGGTCGCCAAAACGGTTTGACCAAGTCTGGTTTTGCTTACACCTGAATCTAGCTATGTCGCTTTGTTGTACGTTTGTACAGAGCTGTCACCACTGACTTGATTCTTAAAAATGATTTTCCTCTATTCTATCTATCTTGGAAGATATGTTCTTGTCTAAATTATAGGGGTATGTCTATGGTGGTGACCACAGATAATTATTCATACTAACAATAAAATGTTCGCTCGTAGCCGCAGATGTAACATGTTTAGGTGGTCAAACAATACCAGTAATCATCTTGAAATAATATTTATAAAAGGTGTTCTAAATATGCTAAGTAAATTTAAAGAGGACAAATATACTGATAATCGAGATAACACTTACTATTTCCAAATAATTGCATGTTATCCTAATATGATCCCTTAGCAGTCAAAATAACTACGTCACCAAAAGAAAATTAATTTAAGTTTCATTTTAGGTTTCGTAATTAAGTTATTTTTACCTTCAATTTTGTATATTTATTTTTACAAGTCCATTAGTTACTCTTTCGTCGGGTTACGAAACTTGAAATTAAAAATCAAGTTCTCTGGGTACTGCGACATAAGTATTGTCCTGCGACATAACTTATGTCGCCTCTTATGTCGCTTAATTATGTCGCTAGGTAGGGCTGAGGTATAAATACTCCACCCCAGTCACTTTCTCTGTTATCACTTTTAGCGACACAAAATCAAAAACCTGCGACATAATATACAATCTAGCGACACAAAAGCTGCGGTTGAATTTGTCTTTTGATTTCGATCGTCTGGTGTTTTTCTTAGCAATCGTTCCCTTGTTTCTTGTTCACCTACTTCTACTCGATCGATAGGTACTAATTTCATCCTATTTTACCGTTTATTTATGCTTTAATCGTTGATTTTAGTTACGGGTTTTAGGGGTCTCGGGTTTGGGTTAATTAGACACGAAATATTCACTCTTAGATGATAATATCTGTATTTTTGTGCTCCTTGTTTGATGGCGTACCCTAGTGTATGTCCTATTTTCGAAAACCCCAAATTAGGTTTAGGGTTTCTGGGTTGGGGCTTGCTGTTCGTCACTGCGACATAACCTGCGACATAATATTTTATGTCACAGAGTTTCTGAGTTCCAATTTATGTCGCTGACATTTGCAACACAATATTTACGTCGCTGGCATTTGCGACATAACTATTATGTCGCTAAAAAGTAATGCGACATAACTTATGTCGCTTAACTCAGTTTGGCCTATTCCTCACTTTCGTCCAATTATGGTATAGCCATGGCAGGTGATTTCGTTCAGGACAATGGTGTTTTACACTCCTGTGTTCACTGCTTCTGCCCAAAGACTATCATGTCTTGCACTTCCGCGACTTCGAGGATCACCTTTCAGTCGTGGAAGCTTATGTGCATTCAGGTGTCATGATAGCATTCTTGCTTGATCGATTACCTTTCGTTTTTGATGGTCTGGTGGGATCCCCTCATTATCCTGGATCATTGCCTGTCCTTGTCTTGAATTTTCGCCTTTATGTATTGACAGTATCCGAGGATACTATCTAGGTTTAGGGTTTAGGGTTTAGAATGTGATATTTTGTAATCATAACAATGTATTTATCTTTGTTATTATCAATTAAACCCTTATTTTGTGCAAATTTGATTTCTTTACTAGTTAATATGTAATTTTGCATATGGCTGTGCGACACAACATTTATGTCGTGCGACATAAATTGTTTATGTCGCATAAATTCGATTAAATTCGATTTAATTGCAAAAAGCAACACAACTCTTTCCGTCACATTACTGCTTAGCGACACAATTCCTTATGTCGCTTATTTTTTGAAAATCAATTTTTTTTCCTGTACGCGACACAAGTAAATTATGTCGCAGTAGTCATGCGACACAACTCTCTATGTTGCATATAACAGGATACTAAATTGATTTATTTGTTTCGATTGAATCTGCTTATGCTTACTATCTTGGAGTTTTGTTGTTACACTCTGTACAGCAATGGCAGATGGTGATATTCTTTGAGAACCACGTCACAATATTGTGGCATTTTTGGATGACTCGAAGGAGACGGCTGCTCCGTACAGGCCAATGGTGGCATTTCTACGCAGGTCTCATATCCATACTGCTATCACCGCAACCACCAACATTTACAAGGATCAGGTGGGTCAATTTTGGGAAAATGCGGTGATCAACTCCGAGCTACCGTTTACCAGGATTATCTACACTTTGGATGATCGTCAACTCATTATCTCTGAACAGGCTATTAGGGAATTCTTCTAGTTTGGTGATACTCCGGAAATGCCCACTCTGTTTGGAAATGAGTTTATTGCTGGGGCTATGACACGTCTCGGTTATCCAGGCGTGCCAAATGATCAATACCGAAAGGCGAATCTGCCTAAGGTTTGGAGATATTTGATGCATGTGCTTATCGTTTGCCTTTCTCCTCGTAAGGCTGGTTTTGACGGTATCAGTCATTCTACGCCTCTGCCTTGCTAGCGTTGGTATACAATAAGCCCTCAACTTTTCTGGGTATATCTTCAGGGTGATGGTTGACAACGTTAACGCCGAGGATAAGCGTTGGAATTTATATCCACGCTTCATTCATCTTTTTCTTGATAACCAACTTCCTGGCCTTCCACAAAATGCTCGAGAGCGCTTGCGTCCAACTCCCATGAACGTCCGAATCTGGACAATTTGTGTGGCAGGTGCGAATGCGAACAACAATTTTTCGTTGTTTGGGCACATAGTTGATGAAGCTTATATTGCGCCGCCCAATGACGGTTTTATGGATGTTCTGGCTGCACCTGGGCAGCAACCTCAGGAGGAGGAATTACACCTCCATGAGGCACAGATACAGGTTGATGACCTGTTACAGGAAATTGACAATTTCCAAGCAGGAGAACAGGCTGATCAGCCTAATCTTGAAGATCCAGTTGTTGAAGATTCGGATGGAGGTTCTACTCTTGAGACTTCTCCAAGGGTTGTCCCCTCGGAAGATGCGTTGAGGAATATTCAACGGTTTGAACCATGTCGGTTCAAACGAATTCAGCGTCGTATTCGTCAAGGTACGACTTCAGTGCGCCCTGATCAGGGCAAATGACCACGCAGAGATGATCTCAATGATGAAGAATGGGTTCCACCTCAGTCTATTCGTCATACTTCTACATCATCTTCGAGGCCACGGGTCGACATTCCCCGTGTTGAGGTTCCAATTCAACCTCTGCCTTCGGTTATCAAGGAACTTTTGAAAAGGATGGATCAGATGTAGCAGACCATGGACAATCAAGCTCCATTGATTCAGTCTCAGGCATTAGTTATGGAGGTTCAAGCTGCACAGATTAAAGCGTTAGAAGAACATGCAGCTTTAGTTCCTACTTTGAACTCTAGGGTTTTAGAATTAGAATCCCTAGCTGTTGTTCCGGGAGAGTCAGGCCTGCGTGCCATAGAAACAACATCTAGGGCTTCAGCCGGAACACAGACTGACAATGTAAACATTTCTGATGATAATGAATCTCTTCGTTTGGATTATTTCTCGGTCGATGATATTCCAGGTCAACCAAGACCTATAGCTGTAGATTATTCGAATGCTAATCTATCTTTTATTCAGCGAATGGTTAATGAGGAAAGTCAGGCATCTAAACCTGAATTTGAGATCAATGATGATGTTGAGATTGAGGAAGAGGAGATGTGTCCTGATGAATTCTTTGTTGATGCTCCGACTGTTGATCCCAGTATGGATCTTAATATGTATTACTTTGATTGATTATTAATAAGCTTGCGGAATAGTTTATTAATAACTTGAAGAATAAACTTAGAACACAGAATTAATCAAAAGCTTCAATATTATTATCAAATAATACGAACACACAAATTGTGCTAGGGTTTACAACCTTGAAGCTAATAACTAGAAAACTCATCTAATCCAGTATTCTACAGGATCTCTATTTATAACATATAGAGTCCTTTACAGAATCAAACTAATATGGAAATCATATCTATTCCATAATTATCTCTAACCGACAACTAGCAGTGGTTGAGCTATATACTAACAGGGGTTGTACCCTTATATAACCAACAGTGGTTAAACACTTATATACACAATACACTTATACTAACAGTGGCACTGTTAGACTAATTATAACCAACAGTGGTACTGTCAATACAAAACTAACTAACAGTGGTTCAATGCTAGCAGTGGCAAAACACTTGTATTCTGAGCAAATCTGGCAGTGGCTCAGGTCTTAACAATCTCCCCCTAAACTTGATCATTCTCAGTAATGACTCAAGTTTCTTCATCTTTCTTCTCATCATTCAAAGCTTGATTCTGTTTTCTTCTCTTCTCCTCCTCTCTTATCCTTTCCAATTCCATTCTCTTATGAAACTGATTTACAACCATATACAAAGCATTGAAAGCACCTTCTGAGACCACAGTAACTCTTAATCTTGAAGCAAGCACATTCCTCAAAATCTGAGTTCCCAAGACATATTGTCTGTCATCAAACATGAAAATTTTAGCTCCATCTCTAAACATAATCATGTGTATCCCAGCTCTAACAAAATGCCTCCAATTTAGCACATGTTCAATACAGTTCAAAAACAATTTTGTGAATGGTTCAGGCTCAAACATCATATTCAAACAACTGCCCAAATCTCTTTCCATTATCACCATAGATGCTTGCCTGTTCATCTGACTGTTTAGCTCATACAAATCCACAATATCTAACCTATTCACTTTTCTGATCACATCAACCACAGATGATAGATATTGCTCACTCCCATCCTCTCTCACAAGTTTGATCTGCTCTTTAATAACATCATCAATCTCTGACCTCAGTCCTTCCCATTGAACTATCTTTGAAGACCTATCATGATGAATATGAATATTTTCTTTATTATCATTCACTTCTTTGATATACTTTCTCAACTCTGTAAGATCTTTTTCCAGATCAGGTATCAAACTATCATTAGCAAGAACTCCATCCCATCTAATCTTAAGATTCTTATCAGAAAGCCTTTTTAATTCTCTTTCTTTAGCTTCTATCTGTTCTTGCTCTTCTCTTTCAATTCTTTCCTGTTCCTCCATCCTAACCTGCTTTTCAATCTTTTTCCTATCTTCAGAAAGCTTCTTCTCAATAAATTTATCTTTTATAAGCTTTTGTTCAAAATCAACCAGACCCTCATTTTGATGTCTAGCATAGGCCTTCTCCAATCTATCCAACTCCCATCCTTCTAAAATACTTCTAGGTGCATACCTTCCACCAAGAATTTTAATTAAATCCTTTTTCCTCTGAGCAGCAGTTGGAGGTTTATTTCTTTTCTTTTCTAGCTCTGCCTGCCTTTTCTTTCTAGCCCTTTCTTCATTTGCTTGTTTCAACATGGCAAACCCTGGGCTCAACTCATCCTTATCTTCCTTCTTGTTGATCATCTTATGAATTTGTTGTGCAGTTATCCCTTTCCCTTTTGTAGCCATATCATTTAACATTTTTGCAGCTCTTTGAGATAAAGTCACTACACTCATATCCTCCAACACAACATCAACATCATGACCCTCATTCCTTCTGGACTCAACAGCCCTTCTCAACATCCTCTCATCATGCTCCTCCTGAGCTCTCCTTGCCTCAATCAAATCAATCTGAGGTTCTACCACCTTCTTTTTCTTTTCTTCCTCTACCAATTTGCCCTTACCTTTGTCTTTGGAATCAATCTTTGGAACATCAGACTTAGGTTTGGTTGGTGAAGATGGTTCTCTAATGATAACAGATGGTAAAATGGTTCTTGTGACAGTGGTTGAAGGTGTAGTAATAGCAGTGGTTGATATAGAACTGACAGTGGTTATAGGTGTATTGACAGTGGTTACTACTGGAATACTAACAGTGGTAATATCTCCAGCAGTGGTTGATATATTACTAGCAGTGGTACTAGCAGTGGGTATAATGCTGACAGAGGTAGTTTTCTTTGATTTTCTTTTCTTTGCTATTGACTTTTTCCTACCATAGGTCATCCCTATATCTTTTCCCTTAACATTCACACTTAATGTTCTGCTCTTAACATCCCTCACAAAAATATCCACTGCTTCCTTGTAGCTTAAACTGCTGTCAATTGGAAACACCTTGTCATCCACCACAACAGGTTCTGACTCTTTGGGTACTAATACTACCAACTGCTTTTCACCATCATCCATTCCTTCATTCACAATATAATCATCCACAGGAACATCAAGCGCATCCTCCATTACCTCAGTACTCTGCATATCATCACCAATATTCTCATCACCAATATTTGCATCACTAATATTTGCATCACCAGCTTCACCCATATCATCATCATTATCTTTCCTATCTTCAGGCATATTATCTCTCCCTTGATTTTCATCATTTTTCTCCCCCTTGCTTGAAGATTGCTTTAAAGCTGCAGCAGGTTGCAAGACTTGTGTGACTACATCTTCTACCACAGCTAGTCTAGCTCTCAAATCTGCAATCTCCTGTTGCTGCCTTTGCAGTAAATCATCCTGAGCAGCCAATTGTACTTGTTGTGCTCTTCTCAATTCTCTCTCCTTCACAAATTTCTCCCAGATCATTAGAACATCATGTGCCAGATCATCAATCGTCAATTCCTCAGTTTCATTACTAGTCTCATCAACATTAGAGTGTAACCTCCTAGAAGAATCATTGACTACATCTGGCACTTGCTCAGATGCCCCTTGATACATGGTACTGGGACCTTCACCTGCATCATTACCCTTAGGTTCAGCATTAGAAGTTGCCTCTGGTTGGGTCTGAGTAATGTTACCACTGTCCTGTCCTGCCAGTGGGCTAGAAACAGTAGTGGCAGCCCTTCCAGAATGAACATTTTCATCAAATATGTTCACCTGTTGTAAGATTTCCTGTGACTGAGACTGTGAAGAAACAGGAATCTTCACAGCCTGTGTAGCTTTCTTGGATTTCTTAGCTTTGGAGTGGGTAGTTTGTTTGGTCCCTTGTTTTCTTTTTGTGGTGCCACCTCTTGATGTGTGTTCAGAAACAACTGGTGTGGTTGTTCTGTCATCAATTGGTCCAAGTGATGTTGGTAATACATCACCAGTAGCAGAAGGAGTAACTAACATAGTAGAAAACAATGCAGTTTCCTTCTTTGAAAAAGTGTTTTGATACTGGTACATAGCTTTAATAGTTTTTACAGACAAAGTAGAACTAACTATGACACTTTTATCTGCTGGCAGATTTGGCAATTGTTTATTCAACAAAAGTTGAACAAACCTAGGATACATTATGAATGTATCACCCTTTACATTCCTAATCATATTATCTAAGATAAACCTAGACATATTAAACTTAATACCCTGTGCCAAGCAGATTATAGGATATGCAATACTAGAACTAAATTCATTAAAACTAGTTCTTTTCTGAGATAAACATACCAGGAAAGTATGAATATAGAACTTCCATTGTGGACAAAACCAAGACTTCAAGAAAGTATATTCTGATCTTGTCTTTCCTGTACCCTCATATCCCATAGCATTGATTCCTTGAAAAAGATCTGCTCGTGACAATTCCATAACTCCTCCTTCATCATTGAACTGTAGAAGTTCTCTCAAAACAATCTCAGTAATCATTACTCTATTCCCTTGAACAGTTGAGTGAATGTGAGAAATGCCATTGACAGTGCCTTCTTTAGCATTCTTCCAGAATTCCTGGATGTGTGATCGACTCAAACGAGGAGCAATAGTAAGAGCATAAGACACTGGACAATTACGCAAGAAATCGATAATAGGGTGAAAGTAATCATCTGCTATTTCTTTATTCAAGAAAGCCCTCATATTGTGTTCAGAATGAACACTCAGAGTCGAACAATCATTATCAGAAGAAGATGATGAAGCCATTTGTAAAAAAAATGAAAGAACAACAATTGATCGAATACACAGTACGAATGATTTGTAGAGAAGATGAAGAAATTTTGAAAGCGTAATTGAAAAAGTGAAGTGTTTAGATATTTATATGTTGACAGCGCCAAGCCCTAGTGAAAATAACTAACAGTGGCACTGTTAGTTATGCACCAACAGTGGCACAACCAACACATAACACTAACAGTGGTTACTTCACTTGGTCAAACTTCAACATTGACTCCGCATCAAACCAACAGAGGTAACAGCCTTAGCAGGGGTACACTAGAACTAACAGGGGCAAAATACTTCATTTTTTTTTTTTTTTTTTTTTTTTTTTTTTTTTTTTTTTTTTTTCAAACACAAAACAAATAAACATTAAATTCCAGCTCCATTAATGTCTCTTGACAGTGGCTGAAACCTGTAAAATGCAGCTAAAAACAACCTAGCAGGGGTTAAATAAACAACATATACAACAGAGGTTGAAAATATACTGACAGTGGTATAGATAAACTAACAGTGGAACCAACTATTATCATGAAGAAGCTAACAGTGGTAATACTTAACCCTGTCACTATATTCTTCACCTCTGTTAGTATCAAATCCTGACCAAAACACTTAAGTGAGATTGATCATACCAATATTAGTTATCAAAAATGTAAACCTTCCTACATCAAATGCTTTGGTAAAAAGATCTGCAAGTTGATTATCAGTATGAATTTTGAAAATATGAATCAATCTTTTATCATAACAATCTCTTATAAAATGATATCGGATTTCAATGTGTTTGGTTTTTGAATGCTTAACAGGATTTTGTATGATACTAATAGCAGAAGTATTATCAATATAAATAGGAGTGTTCATGAAAGTCAAACCATAGTCCATCATTTGATTCTGAATCCAGAGTACCTGTGCACAACAACTAGATGCTGCAACATACTCTGCTTCTGCTGTAGATGTGGAAACTGTGGTCTGCTTCTTACATTGCCATGACACCAACCTATTTCCAAGAAATTGACATCCTCCACTTGTTGATTTCCTATCCATGTTTTCCCCTCCATAGTCACTATCTGTGAAAGCTTTGAGCTCAAAATCTGATCCTTTAGCATACCAAAGTCCCAAAGCTGGTTGACCCTTTAAATATCTAAAGATTCTTTTCACAGCATACATATGTGACTGCTTTGGATTTGTTTGATACCTAGCACAAAGACACACTGCAAACATAATGTCAGGTCTAGATGCAGTTAAATACATCAAAGAACCAATCATGGACCTATATAAATGCACATCTACTTCCTCCCCCTCAGGATCAGAATGAAGATGTTTGTGTGTCTCCATGGGAGTGCTAGCTATCTTCACATCTTGATAACCAAATTTAGTTAAGATATCTTTCACATATTTCCCTTGGTTAATGAAGATTCCATCTGACTTCTGTTTAACCTGTAGTCCTAGAAAGAAGGTGAGTTCTCCCATTGAACTCATTTTAAACTTCTTATGCATTAGCACCTCAAAATCTTTACACAAATAATCACTTGTAGATCCAAAGATGATATCATCAACATAGACTTGTACCAGCAGAATATCTTTCTGAATTCTCTTGATAAACAAAGTCTTGTCAATAGTACCTCTTTTAAAGCCATTCTTGAGAAGATACTCAGATAGAGTGTCATACCATGCTCTTGGTGCTTGATGTAAACCATACAAAGCTTTCTTCAATCTGCACACTTTATCTGGAAATGTTGGATCTTCAAAACCTGGAGGTTGACATACATATACCTCATCATCAATCAACCCATGAAGAAAAGCACTCTTCACATCCATTTGATAAACCTTGAAACCCTGATAAGATGCAAAAGCTAAAAATAACCTAATAGCTTCTATCCTAGCAACTGGAGCAAAGACATCATCATAATCAATGCCTTCTTCCTGTGTATATCCTTGAGCAACCAACCTGGCTTTATTCTTGATAACTATCCCTCTTTCATCCCTCTTATTCTTAAAGATCCACTTGGTGCCTATAGCCTTCTTTCCTTTTGGTAAATCTACCAAATCCCAAACATCTTGTAGTTTGAATTGCAATAACTCTTCTTGCATAGCTTCAATCCAACTATGATCCTTGAGAGCTTCCACTGCTTTCTTTGGTTCCATCTGAGAAAGAAAACAAACATATAGTGAAGTATGTAAGTCTTCTTCTCTTACCTTTAACTGCTGTCTTGTCACCACAGGAGTACTAATATCACCAATCACCAGATCCAAGGAATGATCTTTATGAACCAGATATTTAGATGTGGATGTATCAAGCAATTCCCTTTCCAAATTCTGACCCACAAAATCATCCATGTCTGATTCAGAAAAAGAATCTCTTTCCTGTCTTTCTTTTTCAACCTGTGGAGTTGTTTCAGAATCTGATAGAGAATTCCTTTCCAAGACTTGAAATGGTGAAAATCCCTTTGGAGATATCTGCTCTTCATCTGAATCATTCTCTACATCTGATCCATTTGGTGCAGGATTTGATTCTTCAGATTCTGTTTGATCCTTTTGGAAAACTGCTGGTGGATCTGGAGTCCAGTTTGGAAATAAGACATATTCCAAACCATTCTTTTTAGATTGACTGGAGTTGCTCTGATCATGTGCACCATCACCTGCACTAGTACCTGCACTAGTAGATACATCTGGATATCTAAAAGCATGAGTTAGTGCATCAATATCAAACAACACATCTGGACCTGTTCCTTCTACATTTAATGTATGTTCATTAAAAGTCACATTCATGGTCTCCTCAATAATCCTAGTCCTTTTGTTAAATACTCTATAAGCCTTGCTTTGAATAGAGTATCCAACAAAAACAGCCTCATCCACCTTACTTTGAAATTTACCTAGGTGATCTCTGGTATTTAAAACAGTACAAGGACATCCAAATGGTTTTAAGAAGTTAACCAAAGGTTTTCTCTTAAAGAATAACTCATAGGGTGTCTTGTTATGAGGTTTGACTATCAAGATCCTATTCAAAACATAACAAGCAGTGCTAACTGCTTCTGCCCAAAAGGACATTGGAAGTTTAGCATCTGCTAACATGCTCCTAGCAGCTTCAATTAGTGTCCTATTCCTCCTTTCAGCTACTCCATTTTGTTGTGGAGTCCTAGGTGCACTAAACTGTCTTTCTATACCTTTCTCATCACAGAATTTATTCATCTCACAATTCTTAAATTCTGTCCCATTATCACATCTGATGATCTTAACCTTTTGATTAGTTGAATTTTCAATCCTAGTTATGAAAGATCTAAGTGTTTCACTTGTCTCATCTTTTGTCCTAAGAAAGAATACCCAACTCATCCTAGAATAGTCATCAGTTATCACCAAGCAGTAAGATTTCTTCCCTTGACTAGCTACATTGGTAGGGCCAAATAAATCCATATGTAACAGGTGTAGGTGAGTGGTATTGGTATTAACAAGCTTGGACTTATAAGAAGTCTTGTGTTGCTTGCCTTTGAGACAAGCTACACAATGGTCACTACATTCAAATAACTTTTCAGGTAAGCCTCTCACTAGCCTATCCTTAACAAGTTTATTCATGGTCTTATAATTCAAGTGACACATCCTCCTATGCCATAAATCAGATTCAGAAACAGTAGCTTTAGATATAAAACAGTTTGCATTTTGAGAGTCCATCTTGTTTAAATCACTACAGTATACATTGTTCTTTCTTGGAACTCTCATTAAAATTTTGTCTTCAGGAATTTTGAGTTGTTCAGAAAGAATAATGCATTCTGTGTTAGTGAAATAAACAGGATTTTGCTTATCTGTGATTTGACTCACACTAAGCAAATTATATCTCAATTGCTCAACATAATAAACATCATTGAAAGTGAGCTTACTGCATTTTACCTTGCCTTTACCTGTGATTTTTCCTCCTCTAGGGTTACTGCCAAATCACAGTCATGTGCCTATCTCCAGTCATGCCACATCTCCTCCTTCAAATTCTTTAAAATCCTGCAGTTTCTCCCTATCTCCAGTCATGTGCCTTGAGCATCCTGAATCAATATGCCATAAGCTTGGCTTGCTCTGCACATATCAAAAGAGAAATAATTAGTTTCTCTTGGGAACCCAAACCAATCTGGCTTTGGGTTTCCCTTTAGCATTTTTGATATCAACCCTCTTAAAGGTGATTGATCTCAATGCTTCATTGGTTTTGAATACTTTTGATGTATATGCATTCTTATATCTCCAAAAACAATCTGTTTTAGACCTAACAGTAGTTATTGGTCTGACAGTGGTCACTTTTATGTTAGTGTTTATTACCCTAGCAGTGGTAGCTTTACTTGGTATACACATTTTATTCAAATGTTTAATACTAGCAGAGGTACCATGCCTGACAGTATTCAAACCTTCCCCTGTTGGTGTTCTGCCTCTGTTAGCCTTTGACAGTGGCACTGCTGCAGTATTAACAGTGGCTGAAGCATTGCCTCTGTTAGGCTTATTTCTCAGTACTTGACTTGTACCACTGTTCCTATTATTTTTAGGATTGTGATAGCAGTCTAGTTGAAGATGGTTATACTTACCACAGATAAAACATGATTTTCTTTTTACACATTCAAACCCATTACCCAGTCTTTGTGAGCCTAATTGATTCCAATTCCTCTGATTCCCTCTAGGTGTAGGTTTGATCATTCTATTTACAGAATTTTCATCATGTTTGCAAGCACACTTACTACATTCAGCTTTGATGTTTGACACAGATCCTAGAGTGATTCTAGACTTTTTAATCCTATTCTTCTGTGCAATCTGTTCTTTAGATTTCTCTATGAACATCCTCTTGCCTTCTAATAGTTTATCACTCTTAAGTTCTGAGACAAGACCAGTAATAGACTTGTTGCTCTCATTCACAGACTTTGCACTAGAGGAACTATCACTATCATTCTCATCTTCCTCAGTCCAATCAGATATGTCTACTTTATCAAAATCTACATTATCATCACAATTAACTACTGGATCTACCTTAATAATCTCTTCTGACACACTTTTCTTAAGTTGTCCTAAGTCAAACTCAATTTTAGATGGAAAGTAAGTATGATTATAAGGTGGGGGAACAGCATTAAGATTGTATCCTAATCCAGTTTTTAATTTATCATGAATTTGAGACTTGATTAAGTTTTGAACACCTTTTGAAGCATTTTCTAATTCATCAACTTTCAGCTTAATTGACTCTTTATCAGAAATTGCCTCAGCCAACTTGGCACTTAGCATATCAACTTTTGTTTGTAAAGCTTTCTTTTCCCAATTTAGATATTTAATATCTAACTGAAATTGTGATTCATTTTTTTCAAAAGCTTTAATTTGTGTTTCCAAATTTTCAATAGCTAAAGTTGCATGTTGACTTTTTATCTCAGATGCTTTTAACTCATTGCACACAACCACATTATGATCCCTATAAAACTTAACCATTTTCTTGCATTCAGGAGAACATAATTTAACTTGTACCTCATGTGGAATATCTGAAGAATCTGATTCTTCTGTGACAGCCATCAAAGCTTGATTATTCATCACAAGCTCTTCTTGATCACTCCAATCAAATCCTCCCATTCCATCCTGTGCAACCAATGAGTCTGAAGTGGTGTTCTGTACAGGTACCATCCTTCTCTGAGGACCAGAATTATTCCTCACAATTCCATTAGCAGTATTCATTGAACCTCCTTCCTTGGTGTTCCTGCATTCTCTAGCAAAGTGACCCATCTTGTGACAATTAAAGCACTCCACCTTACTCTTGTCAAACCCTGCTACACCATCTCTCTTGAATGTAAAGTTTCTGTTACCAGATCTTTGCATAAACCTTTTAGCTCTTATGGTTATCATAGCCATTTGCCATCTTAAATCCATCTCCTCAAGGTCTTCTTCATTCACCTGTTCTAAATCTTCTGTGGTTAAAGATGAATTTATGTGGCTAGCAAAGAATGCTTCTAGCACATTATCATTGGCACCAGATATGCTATTGCTTCCAGTATCACCAACAGAAACAAAAGCAGCATTGTTAGAGATCCCATTGGACTGTTTCATAGCTACAACCTCAGGCTCAAAGTTTCTTAGATCATTGTACAGATCCTCAATCTCCTTTTGATCAAGATCTGTACTTTGCCTAAGACCCACTGTGTACATGTTCCATTCAGTACCAAGTGATCTTAAAAATTTCCTATTAAGATCATCCTTGTCAATCTTAACATTATGATTTTCAAGATCTCCTACCAGCTTTTGAAACCTGTCAAAGGTTTGAGTTAAAGTTTCTGACTTAACTCCAGCAAAGTTCTCAAACTGTTGTTTGAGAAGAGACCTCTTGTTCTTCTTTGTATTGTCATTCCCTCCAAATCTGGTAACAATAGCTTCCATGAGTACTTTTGCATCTACACATTTATCAAACTTCTTCTGATACTCATTGGGAATGGACAAAAGTAGAGTACTTAATGCTTTCCATTCTGTAGCTCTTTCTTTTCTCTCAGCATCTGTTTTGGGTGGTGGTCTTGCTAGGTTTTCACCATCTGGACCTTTTGGATAGTTTGGTCCATTGATAACCACCTCCCACATCATATAATCTGTGAGAAGCATATACTGCCTTATTCTTGTCTGCCATAACTCAAACTCATCTGGTTTGAGCATAGGAATCTTGGTAGCCTGTATTCCTTCCATTGTTTCAGTAGACATCTTAATTCTTCAAACAAACAGTTTGAACCTTCAAACAAATTCTTCAAGATCAAAGCAATATCTAGCTCTGATACCACTTGTTGATCCCAGTATGGATCTTAATATGTATTACTTTGATTGATTATTAATAAGCTTGCGGAATAGTTTATTAATAACTTGAAGAATAAACTTAGAACACAGAATTAATCAAAAGCTTCAATATTATTATCAAATAATACGAACACACAAATTGTGCTAGGGTTTACAACCTTGAAGCTAATAACTAGAAAACTCATCTAATCCAGTATTCTACAGGATCTCTATTTATAACATATAGAGTCCTTTACAGAATCAAACTAATATGGAAATCATATCTATTCCATAATTATCTCTAACCGACAACTAGCAGTGGTTGAGCTATATACTAACAGGGGTTGTACCCTTATATAACCAACAGTGGTTAAACACTTATATACACAATACACTTATACTAACAGTGGCACTGTTAGACTAATTATAACCAACAGTGGTACTGTCAATACAAAACTAACTAACAGTGGTTCAATGCTAGCAGTGGCAAAACACTTGTATTCTGAGCAAATCTGGCAGTGGCTCAGGTCTTAACACCGACAATCGAGACTGGTTCTTCGGAAGATGAAGCAGAGCCAGCTGGAACTTTGCAAACTGTTCCAGAGACTACACCGGCTTCTGATACTGCTTCTACATCAACTTCTGAACGACCTGTGATAAGTTTTATTCCTGGTGAACCTATTCCTGTTACTTGCAAGACATATAAAGTTAGTGGGAATTACACAGGAATTATCAAAAGCTGGAAAACCTACAACGGTATTTTCATGATTAAGAGAAGCGATGGTATTCAGTATTTTAAAAGATCATTCAAGAAGCTGAGTACATTGCCAAAGGGAGAAATAAATCGTCTAGCTCAACTGGAATTGATAAATCTAACCAGGGATTCAAGAGATGATTTTGTACAGATGATTTTGCATCGTGAAGTGAAGAGCAAAAGATATAACTTTATCAAACCGACGCTTGGAACGAGATTCATATTCAAAAAGAGACTTGATCCAGTAACAAGACAACCGATTTGCAAAGTACATTATCCGCCAGCTGATTGTTTGACTGAGATTCCACTTGAGACAGTTCCCTTTAATTTTCTTAGAAGATTTCATCATTGGGAACTTGATCCATATACGGGCGAAGCTGTGTTTATATTTGTTCCAGAATCTGAGCATCCAGAGAGGACTTCGCTCTATGGTTTGAAGAAAGCTCAATTCAAAGTTTTTGATCCTATGAGCTTGATCAATATGTCACAGAAAGACTTGCGGAAATTGTTTGATAATCCAATTCGCTTCAACGTAAGAAATGTTGTGAATTCGATTCTTGCTAGACAATTCCAGAGAGTTGTGAGTGTGTGTGTTACGCATGGGATTCATGATGGAGGCAAGTTTCCTGAAGGCTGGGCTTAATTGAAGAAATTTTGAAGACCAAGCTTAAGACACGGGGGAGTTTGTTGGTGAATCTTAGTGTGTCTGTCAGTTGGTCTAAGTCTGTAATGCATTTGATATGTAATTACGTTAGTTATAACGTATGTATTAATTACATTTTGTGTTTTGGCGACACAAGGGTTTTGTGTCGCAATAGTCAACTTGGCGACACATCTTGTGTCGCATGAGTCGGCTTGGTGACACAGCTTGTGTCGCATAGATCAGATTAGGTTTTGAGTATAAAAAGTCGAGTTCGGCTCAGTTGTGAGGGTTGACGAATTTAGGTATTGTGAGAGCATATTGTACTCAGGCTATTTAAGATAATCTGATTGGTATTCAATTGAGTATTAATATACTTTGTGTTTGTGTTGTTTAATTCGTTAAACGTTTATATATTCAATCTTTGGATTCCGCACTTTGATTGGATATCTGGGTTCAGTTAGGTCCGACTACAGGGGTCCTACACAGAGTTTGTGTTGTAAACTTGGATGGCATTGGATTTCTTGTTGTGGTGATTTTGGTGTTCAGATGATTTGCGTTTGTTGTTGGAGGAGGAGGATGTGTTGGATGTCTCACGGCTGACAACCATGGCCATGAGTTCATGAGCTAATTGGATTGCACTCTCAACAGTGGTTGGTTTAGATGAGGCGACATTCCCCTGAATATTCTCCGTGAGGCCGCGGATATATCTCTTGATGCACTTCTCCTCCGGATCAACTAAACCCGGGCATAGCAAAGCGAATTGCTAGAATTTGGTGGTATATCCAGCAATGTCATTTTCCTGCACTGTCAAATGCCAGAATTCTTCCTCCAGATGGTGCAGTTCTTCTTCTGGACAATATTTTCCCCTAAGCTTTTTCTTTAGTTCAGCCCAAGGAAGTCGGTTTGCTATTTCAATGCCCACGGAGTTTGCGTGGGTGTTCCACCACGTAAGGGCACCTTCCTGAAAGGTGTAGGCTGCAAACTTGACCTTGTTATCCTCCGTATAGTTACAGAGATTGAAGACGGATTTCATACGTTCAATCCATCTGAATAGGCCAGTGGCACCTTCCGTGTCTTTGAAGTAGAGTGGTTTGCAGCTAAGGAAATCCTTGTAAGAGCAAGGTTTGATAACAGGAGTATTGACTGGGGTTTCATCATTGCTTCGAGAGTTATGGGGTGAATCTCGAGCAGCCAAAGCATCGGCCACTGCTCGAGATACGACAACAGCAAGTTCGGCATCACTGTAAATTTTCTTCTTTGGCAGCATGATTCTTCAAGAAAGAAACAAGAGGTACATGAGAAATTGCACCAGGATGATAATTACAATAGATGTATATATAAAAGTGGTAATATACAACATCACAGGGTAAAAATCACAATGTAGAAATAACGGGGAAAATTGTCAACTCATAATACGAAGTCGAATGATTACAGACAATTTCTAGTTAGGAGTTTCAAAAGTTACAGACTTAGAAGTTTTACAAAAGTGCCGGGAATTGTTACATCCGGTCAAATTACATAGGTCCTACGAAAAACATAATAAGATACGGATTCAGCCTAAGCTAATCCTGACGTAGATTGAGTTGCGGCAGTAGTGTGGTGAGATGGTCCACATATTCTGCAAGTCTGCTAACCATTCAGAGGGCATCCTCGGTTTCCCTTAGACGTGTCTCGCACTGGTTCAGCCTTGATTGTAGGACGGAAATTTCGTTTCGGTTGCCAATCACTTGGTTGTGGACAACCTCCATAGTTTCGATGGTTTCACCCAGACGGTTGTCAAGGGTGTCCATGTGGTTGACGGTATTTTCGTGATCTTCGGAGACTTGATTGATACGTTCGAGTGATGTGAGTCTCCAACTTTCATTGGTTTCTTGGAGTTCGATATCCATAGTATCAAGTCGTTGCTCGTGTCGTTGCAGCCTAGTGGCTAAGTCTGACAAAGTGAAGTGAGTGGGGTATGGGTCAGCTCGAGGCAACCTGGTGTTCCTCCTAGCCACCCTTGGGTTTTGTGATCCATACGGATGAGAGCGTAACGAATTGGGTGGTGTGTTTGCCATTCAGAGACAAAATGTTAGAAAGAATGAGACCTATATTCATATAATACGTATATAATATAGCCTAAGATATTGAGCAAGAGCGAGGCTTATCTATGTATATATATATATCACATAATAGCCTAAAGTGTCTAACACATACATGTTTGAGTCCCGGTTTCTCTCGTGGTCAGAGTCAACTAGTGTATCCAGTTCAGTCATGCCTCCTTTCAGATCTCACATCATATTCTTTTAATTGTACATAGTTGATCAGGCTATGTTAAATTAAACCAATATCATGTAGTCACTGAACCTAATCATACTTAATAAGGAATACTGCCTAACGGTCATAGTCTAGGCCCACTAAATGCAACCTAGTTCACTATAACCTTAGGCTATGATACCAATCTGTCGCACCTCATACTCGGGTTGCGGAAGCGAATTGGGTCGGGGCGCGACTAATCAATATACACAGCACATAAGATATAATGAACGACCACTAAATGCGTCATTTTACATTGTATTGATAAAAACCAAAGTCTACATCAAAATACTGTTTACATTAGCTCAGTTACTTGAAATTGAGAGATTTACATTACATAATTAATCTATACAAAATATAATAATGCAATTAAATCTCTGATTTGTTTGAATGCAGACTCGAGCTAATGATTCCTGTTTGGGCAGCCAACCTACTGCTGAGTACCTGTGATACATGCTAAAAGGGGTCAGTGAAACGCTGGTGAGATCACAGGTTTGTATGTCAACACATATTTGTATGAACCGCAAGATTTAATTGAATTTAAAATGCAATTAAGCAAAATAAAAGTTATACAGCCATTAGCACATAGTCTGAGCTTAACTTGAGCGTTAAGTCCAATTAAGGAAACCTAACTGAGTTGCCTCCTACGAGTGCCTAATCTTCACTCGTCTTCCCAAATGCTAATACGTCCGTTTGACCAGTTAGTGCGTGCTAACCCAGACGAGGATTGTCAATCCTATATGATATCATATACTAACATTCACGCTACAGATGTATTACCAAACTATGTTGTGGAGGGCTTTGAAATGATTAGTGAAAATAACTCATGTAGTATTTGATTTGTATTGTACGTGCGTTCATATTGTAAAAAAAACGAGCAATGTAATCACACCCCTGATGAAAACTGTAAAATAGGGGCTATGAGACTCACCTGAGCCTTGAGTGTTTAACTTAATAAACTTGAATTGATTAGCGGTGATTTGATGTCCGAAGACTTGTAACTTGAGGGTATCCAAGACACGCGATGGTTATAACATTAGTAGGCATCTCGAAAGACTGCCCTTGTAGTTGTTCGTCCAACTTAGAATGTCCAAATTACTACGATTTGGTTGATTGAATTGTCCAAGTTACTACGACTTGGTTGATTTGATTGTGTTTTGAAAAACGTGTACAGCCCGTTGGTGATTTGTTTGTAATAATAATCTCACATTATTATTTTAATTTTTTTGAAAGGTGTTATACTTAAAAGTATTTATAAACTTTAAGTGACGGGGGTCCGGGGGCAGCGCCCCTGGTTAGCGGGGTCCCAGGGGTGGCACCCATGGCGGGATCCAAGGGGCTGGCCCCTGATTGGGGTCGAGATGCCAAGTCAGCTCAAATTTTTGAGGAAGTATTTTACCAAATACTTAGTAAATTGGTTACAAAATATAACTTAACTTTGTTTTGGTTGTTTGCGCGTTTGTTATTTTAACTGCGAAATCCTTGTTCGCACGATACGAATTTGAGTTGAAATATTACATAAATAATATTTTGAATACATTCGGGTTATTAAATAATGTTATATTATTTAATAAAAATCATTCACCAACGTCCGTATTAATTGAATCGAATTGCATTCGATTTGAAACTTGTACGATTTAATCAAATCGCATACTTATATATATTCAACAATATATATATTGATACATTAATTAGCCTAACACAGAACTAATTACATGTATTACACTTGATTAGGCACTAATCACTAGTCCTAATTTGACGTGTGTCACATTCTCCCCCTGTTAGGAGAATTTCGTCCCGAAATTTAGTTCGAAGTCGTGTTTGAAGTAGCATCAGCGAATAGCTGAGGATACTTGAGCCGCATTTGGTCCTCCCGTTCCCAGGTGAATTCCAGCCCACGCCGCGAATTCCACCTAACTTTGACAATGGGAATACGACTTTGTTTGAGTTGTTTGACCTCACGGTCCATGATTTCAGCGGGTTCTTCAACGAAGTGAATTTTGTCATCGACACGAATCTCGTCGAGTGGAATAATGAGTGTCTCATCAGACAGGCATTTCTTCAAGTTAGAAATGTGAAAAGTGGGATGTACGCTGCTGAGCTCGGGTGGCAGCTGTAATCAGTATGCCACTGAACCAATCCTCTCGAGGATCTCGAATGGTCCTATGTATCTGGGATTTAACTTCATGCATTTACCGAATCGGATAACACCTTTGCAAGGTGAAAGTTTGAGTAGCACTCGATCCCCAACCTGGAACTCGAGTGGTTTGCGTCTCACGTCAGCATAACTTTTCTGACGATCACGTGCGGCCTTGAGTTTGTTTTGGATCTCGAAGATCTTTTCAGTAGTTTCATAAATGACATCAGGACCAGTGAGTTGACTGTCTCCCACTTCGGTCCAACAAATCGGTGATCGGCACTTACGACCGTACAGTGCCTCAAAAGGTGCAACTTTAATGCTGGTGTGATAGCTGTTGTTGTACGAAAACTCGCACAACTGTAGATGTTTTTCCCAGTTTACACTGAAGTCAACTACGCAAGCTCGTAGCATGTCTTCCAGTGTTTGAATTGTTCGTTCACTTTGGCCATCGGTTTGAGGATGGTACATGGTACTCATATCAAGATGGGTACCCAATGATTTTTGAAGTGATTGCCAAAAGTGAGATGTGAAACGACTATCCCTATCTGAGATAATCGAGATTGGAACACCGTGTTGAGTAACAACCTCTTTGATGTAGATTCTTGTGAGACGTTCCATTTTATCGGTTTCCTTAATTGCCAGGAAATGAGCAGATTTCGTGAGACGATCGACGATCACCTAAATGGTATCACAACCGCTCGATGACTTTGGTAGTTTGGTTATGAAATCCATGACAATTTGTTCCCATTTCCATTCAGGAATGCTGGGTTGTTGGAGTAAACCAGAAGGTTTTTGATATTCAGCTTTGACTTTCGAGCAAGTAAGACACTTGCTGATGTATGTAGCAATTTCAACTTTCATATTCGGCCACCAATAAAATTCCTTGATGCCGTGATACATTTTGTCGGATCCAGGATGGATAGAATATTTGGACTTGTGAGCTTCATCCATCACCAAGTCTCGCAGGTTTCCAAAACTGGGTAACCAGATTCGGTTTAAGAAATACCTAATCCCGTTAGGCTTGATTTCAAATTGTTTGTCCATGCCTCGCAAGGCTTCGTTTTTGTTGTTATCGGGTTTCAGAGCTTCGACTTGAGCAGTGAGGATCTGAATGTTTAGATCATTGTGAATAGTCATGCTGAGGGCTCGGACTCGAAGTGGTTTCGTTCGTCCCTTTCGACTGAGGGCATCGGCAACAACATTGGCCTTACCCGGATGGTATTTGATCTCGCAATCGTAGTCGGTAAGCAACTCGACCCACCGACGTTGTCTCATGTTGAGATCCTTCTGATCGAATATATGTTGGAGACTTTTGTGGTCGGTAAAGATTGTGCACTTAGTGAAGTAGAGATAATGTCTCCAGATTTTGAGGGCAAAGACGACAGCTCCTAGCTCGAGATCGTGGGTGGTGTAGTTCTTTTCATGGATTTTGAGTTGTCGCGTTGCATCAACACGCAACCGAGACCTTGATCAGAAGCATCGCAGTATACCACGAAGTCATCAGTGCCTTCAGGTAAGGATAGAATTGGAGCACTGCAAAGTTTTTGTTTCAGGAGTTGAAATGCTGACTCTTGTTTATCAGTCCAATCGAACTTTTTGTCTTTCTGAGTCAGTGCCATGAGTGGTTGAGCTATTTTTGAGAAACCTTCAATGAAGCACCGATAGTACCCTGCCAATCCCAAGAATTGGCGTACCTCGGTCGGAGTGGTTGGCGACTGCCAGTCTTTGATAGCTTCGATTTTTGATGGATCGACATGGATTCCTTGACTATCGATAACATGTCCAAGGAATTGAACGGTTTGCATCCAGAACTCACACTTAGAGAATTTAGCGTAAAGCTCCTCGTGCTTAAGTAGTTCTAGGATGGTTCTGAGGTATTGCGCATGTTCCTGTTCGTTGCGCGAGTAAACGAGAATGTCATCAATGAAGACAATGAAAAACTTGTCGAGATATGGCTTGCACACCCGATTCATAAGATCCATGAATACAGCCGGTGCGTTGGTTAGATCGAATGGCATCACCTGGAATTCGTAATGCCCATAACGGGTTCTGAAAGCAGTTTTTGGGATGTCGGTGTCGCAAACACGTAACTGGTAATAACCTGACCGGAGATTGATCTTTGAATAAAAACTCGACCCCTGTAGTTGGTCAAACAGGTCATCGATTCAAGGAAGTGGGTATCGGTTCTTGACAGTTAGCTTGTTCAACTCTCGATAGTCGATACACATTCGAAAAGAACCGTCTTTCTTTTTGACAAACAGGACCAGAGCTCCCCAAGGTGAAGAAATTGGCCTAATGAATCCTCTTTCTACGAGTTCCTGTAATTGATTGGACAACTCCTGAAGTTCGGATGGGGCTAAGCGGTATGGTGCTCGGGCCACAGGTGCGGCACCTGGCACAAGGTCGATTGAGAACTCAACCTGTCTTGGTGGTGGTAGTCCAGGTAGTTCTTCGGGGAAGACTTCTGGAAAGTCTCGAACGATGGGCACATCCTCAAGTCGCTTCTCCTCCGACTTTTTCTCCATGATGTGCGCGAGGATTGCTGGATAACCCTTTCTCAGAAATTTCCGAGTTTTCAAGCAAGATATGATGTTGAGTCTCGTCCCACCGGTTTCCCCCTGTATGACCAAGGTTCTACCAACGGCGAGAGGAATACGAATGATCTTATCGTAACGAATGATTTCGGCACGATGTTTGGACAACCAGTCCATACCAATGATGACGTCGAAACTTCCAATTTCAGCCGGCATAAGATCGATTGAGAAGGTCTCGTTGGCTAGGTTTAAAGTGCAGTTAGGTATCACACTATCGGTTTCTATGAGTTTACCATTTGCAAGTTCTACGGTGTACTTAATATCTAGAGCAATAGGTGCGATATCAAGTAGAGGGCAAAACTCATAAGAAATAAAGCTTCTATCGGCACCAGTATCAAACAGAATAGAAGCAGATAAGTTGTTGGGAAGGAACATACCCGTGACCACATTCGGGTCTTGACGGGCATCCCCGGAGTTGAGTACGAACACTCTTCCCCTTGCGTTGTTGTTGTTGCTCTTGTTCTTGTTTTTAGGACATTCGTTTCTGAAGTGTCCCGTTTCTCCACACCCATAGCAGGATTTAGGTTGGTTGGAATTGTTATGAGAGGTGTTGTTGTTGGATTTTGGGGCTCAGCAATCTTTGGTCAAGTGCCCGTACCTCCTGCAGTTGTTGCAGAGAGTACTGCATGGACCATCGTGGTGATAGTTACACTTGGAGCAGTATGGCCTGTCCCCAGTGTATCCACACTTGGGTTCAGAGTGTTGGTGCATCTTAGTGTGTCTGTCAGTTGGTCTAAATCTGTAATGCGTTTGATATGTAATTACGTTAGTTATAACGTTTGTATTAATTACATTTTGTGTTTTGACGACACAAGGGTTTTGTGTCGCAATAGTCAACTTGGCGACACATCTTGTGTCGCATGAGTCGGCTTGGCGACACAGCTTGTGTCGCATAGATCAGCTTAGGTTTTGAGTATAAATAGTCGAGTTCAGCTCAGTTGTGAGAGTTGACGAATTTAGGTATTGTGAGAGCATATTGTACTCATGCTATTCAAGATAATCTGATTGGTATTCAATTGAGTATTAATATACTTTGTGTTTGTGTTGTTTAATTCGTTAAACGTTTATATATTCAATCTTTGGATTCCGCACTTTGATTAGATATTTGGGTTCAGTTAGGTCCGACTACAAGGTACCTACAATTGGTATCAGAGCTAAAATCTAAGGATTTGGTGTTATTGAATCCATTTTAATACGTTTCTCGGGAAAAACAACTTGTTTTTGGTTAAAATCTTCAACAAGAGGTGCTTCAAATTTGGTATTTGGATCTTCTAGAAGGTTTTGGGTTTATTATTCGTCCTCCTTTCGTAAATTTTCGTTAGGTTACCGAAAATTTTTGATTTTAGGGTTTTTGGCCGCTGCTCAGCCGTTTCTCCGACACAAGCTTGAGACATAACCATTGTGTCGCGACTAGGGTTACTGCGACATACGCCTTTACTTAGGCGACATAAGCTTGCGACTCAAGCTTATTCTAGTTTGCGACATACGTCTTTAAATAGGCGACATAAGCTTGCGACTCAAGTTTATCCTGGTTTGCGACATAAGCCTTCAATTAGGCGACACAAGCTTGCGACATAAGACACGGTTTTCTTCCGTCGCAGTCACTGTGCGACACTACCCTTGTGTCACTAGACACTCTGGAACTTACTTTCTTCTGCGACATAATCTTTTTGTCGCTTAATCTTTCTGCAACACATATCTGTGTCGCATAACAGTTTGTTCTTTGTGTCTTTGATTGTTTTGCAGGTACTTTAAAATGGCATCATCTTCAGCACATTCTATTCAATCATTTGGAGCAATGTTGAAACAGAATAATGAGGTTGGTTCAGGAAACAAGCCTCCTATGTATATGCCTGGAATGAGTTATTCTGATTGGTGTCAATGCTTTGAGTCATATGTTGGACTCAATGATCCAGAAATGATGATATATTTAGAGGAAAGATATGAACATCCTCAAAGAATAGGGGTCTTTAATGGCCCAGTTCCTGAAAAGTCAATTAAATCAATGACTCCTGAGGAACGTAAGGCATTTGACATGGAAAGAAAAACTCATGCTGCCATCACTATGGCATTGCCTCAACCTATCATGAGACAATTGAGGCAACATAAGATTGCTTATGATCTCTGGAAAGCTTTTGAAAAGAAGTGTGGTGGTAGTGATCAATACAAGAAGAAGAAGATTGATTTGATCAAGAAGCAGTATGAAGTCTTAGATATGCTTCAAGATGAATCATTGGAAGATCTGTGTAGCAGATATTCCCAATTGGTCACTGAATTATTGGAAGGAGGTGTGACTCTGGAACGGACTGATGTGAATAAGAAACTTCTTGATTCACTTCCCAAGAAGTGGCATACTCGGGTCCTCTTAATGGAAAGAGATGAGGATATCATGGATATGGAGCTCGAAGATCTTATAGGTCACATTGAGGTAGAGCTTCTTGAGATGCAACGAAAGGAGACCAAGGCCACTTCCCATCTCCAAAATCCAAAGTTGTATGGTGTAGATGTTCCTGTATCATCAAGCAAGTCTACAAGTACCGCATTTATCGCTAGCAACACTAGTGGAAATGCATCTACATGTATTCCATTAGGTGGTACCTATTTTCAGAGTTCAGGCATGTCTTCTGGTGAAGATTATTCGTCTATGTTTTCAGCATTTCTAGCCTCTGCTGGTGACTTTTCTGATGAAGACTTTGGTCAAATTGATCAAGAGGAATTGGAGAGGTTAGACCTAAAATGGAGCATGGCAATGTTGACAAGGAGGGTAAAGAACTTCTTGCAGAAAACTGGGAGAACTTCTGTGAACAATCCAGGTGAAAAAGGTTTGGGTTTTAATAAAGGCAAGGTGAGATGTTATAAGTGTCAGAACTATGGACACTTTGCTCGTGAGTGTGAAAAGCATAAGACTCCACCTTCGGGTCTTACCAAACCTTCTCCAACTAAGGTTGAAGAGAAAGCTATGGTGTCAGTTGCTTTGATGCTGACTGAAACTCCATGGGACAACAGCTGGCCAGATGCAGCTGATGATGAAGAAGAAAACCCAGATCTAATGGCCGAGGTTCATGAGGTAGATGATGAACCTTTATCTTGTGTTTCATGCATTAAACTCACTAACGCCTTAATGCTACTATCGCGCAATTAGCAGAAAATAATGAAATGTTAAAAGAAAGTTACAAGGCGTCTGAAAAGAAATTAAAGGCTATTTTTGAAGAAAAGAAAGAACTTAAAGCCAAAATTTTTGAACAGCAAGATGAAATAGGAAGTTACGTAGATATGCTAACGTTCGTTAAAAAGGAACTTGTTGATTCACAGGCTGAAGTTCTTACTTTAAATCGGGAACTATCAAACTTTTCAACGTCCTCTCTCGTCTTTGATGAAATTCTTCAGAAACAAAGGACAGATACTAAAAGTAAGGCAGGACTTGGTTATCACCATGTTCCACCTCCAAAAGATTATCTGCCTATGCCTCAACAAGAAATTATCAAAGATTTTGTACCTACTGTTTCTCAAGTAGATATAAAACCTGTTAGACCTGTTAGAGTTAGGATAAGTAGGCCTGAGGTTGGGAAGGAGGGACTAGGTTTTCATCAAGTCCCACCACCAACAGAGTATCATCAGGAAGATATGGCCGAAAATGTTAAAGATGAGTCTCAAAAACCTGTAACTAGTAAGCCTGAGCCAGTTAAGGCATTGACTAGTTAGCCTGAAACATTGAAGGCTCATAAGGTTGACTCAGTTAAGAAAGCTTGATTTTAGGGCTATACCTTTTAAGCCCATGACTAATGAATCCGTTGAGAAATAAGAAACTAAGGCTGAGCCTATTAAGCCTATTGTAGTTTCCAAGTCTGAGAAACTTAGTGATAAGTCGATTCCTCCAGTAAGTTTGAAGGAGAAAATTGAGATTGAGGATATAACCGATGAAGAATACGGTTATTTGAAAAAGAAGAATGTAACCAATGACCATCATATCTTCACCAGTGAAGGTTATGATGAGATTTATAAAATGAAAGGTAAAGCCAAGGCTGAACCTACAACGAAGATTTACCGCTTAACGAGAAATAGAAAGGAAGGACAAGTTGGTTTGAGGACCCGTTGGTCAAAAACAGGGGTCCTGATTCCGGGACGGGTGAGGCATGGTCAGAGTGTAGGTTCGAATCCTGCCACCTTTCTTTTTTAAACCAGATAATTACAAATCTATTAAAAAATCTTCTAAAAATAATTCTCAAGGTTCAACTTCTGCTTGTACACATCAGTGTACCTGTTCAGCACACCCATTTTTTGGCCGAGCTCAAAGGTTTATACCTCAATCTCATGATAGTGTTGAGCAACGATCTTGTTTCTATTGCAAAAAACAAGGTGATTTGATTAGTCAGTGCCCATTGCTTGCTAAGAAGTATGGTCGAAGGGGAGATACACGAACCTCACTCTCAAAATTTTTCAAAAAATCTATGTGAGGTTCTGCAGTTCCACCAACTACTTCTGAGAATAACAGTATTGAGCCAAACAAAGTTAAACATGATAAGCTCAATAGTGTTAACAAGCAATCATCCAAATCTCAAAAAGTTTGGAAGATCAAGGAGTCATGTTCAGACTCTTCATCTGACAATGATTCATCAGGCAATGATTTTGATTTGCTAAAAAATAAAATTCCGACTGATGTAATCATTGTGGATGATGCTACTGGGTTACCCAAGTCTATTAAGGCTTGGGTCTCCCTTACTAATTGATTTCTTTGTTTGTCATGTCGCAGCAATCTGAAGCAGTTCAAAATAGTAGATGGTACATCGATAGTGGTTGCTCGCGACATATGACAGGTGACTTATCTCTGCTATCCGAAGTTAAAGATTATGATGGGGGATACGTTGCTTTTGCCGGTGATAAAGGAGGAGTTATTACTGGACAGGGTACACTCACTAATGGGCAAGTGAGTTTTGAGAAAGTTAATTTTGTGGAACAGCTTACCCACAATCTGCTCAGTGTGTCACAAGTGTGCGACAAAGAGTACACTACGACATTTACCAAAACTGAGTGCTGTATTTTGAAACCAGGATATGTTATTCCTGAGGAATGGGTGCTACTGAGGGCACCTCTGCAAAAAGACACTTATATTTTGGATATGAAGACTGTTGAAACAACTCAACATACGTGTCTACTTTCAAGAGCTCCTGAAAAAGAATCACTACTGTGGCACAAACGTATGGGTCACCTGCACTTCAGGAAGATGAATTATTTGGTGAAGCATGATCTTGTGCGTGGAGTTCCGAAGCAATCCTTTGGAATTAATGATCATTGTGTTTCCTGTCAAAAAGGGAAACAACACAAGAAGTCCCATAAGTCAAAAGTGGTGAACTCTGTTTCAAGTCCATTGGAGCTATTGCATATGGATCTTTTTAGACCAGTAAGTAAGAAGAGTATGGGAGGTTCTAAATACTGCTTGGTAGTAATTGATGATTACTCTCGCTTTTCGTGGGTGTATTTCTTATCTACTAAGGATGAAGTTCCTGAAATTCTCACTTATTTGTTTGATAAGCTTGAGAACCTATGCAATTTGTCAATCAAGAAACTGCGACCGGATAATGGGACTGAGTTTAAGAATTCAACAATTGAGTTGTACTATCTAAGAAAAGGCATTGATCATCAATTCAGTGCTGCACGAACTCCTCAACCGAATGGAGTTGCTGAACGTAAAAACAGGACACTCATTGAAGCTGCACGAACAATGTTGCCAGACTCCAAACTGCCTATCTCTTTCTGGGCTGAAGCGGTGAATACTGCTTGTTATATTCTTAATCAGGTTTCTGTTGTTAAAAAGCAAAATAAAACGTCTTATGAACTGCTTAATAATCGGAAACCTTCGCTACAGTTTCTTGAACCATTTGGCTGTCCCTGCACTATTATGTACACAAAAGAGAGAGTTGCTAAATTTGGAGCAAAGTCCAGTGAAGGTTTATTTTTGGGTTTTTCAAATAACTCTCCAAATAAACGTGTGTACAACTTGGCAACTAAGCGCATGGAAGAACACTTTGAAGTCACGTGCTTTCGATACTCGGAAAATCCGGAAGGAAAGGGACCAACACATCTGTTTAACTATGAGGCAATCTTTGACTCATTTAATCTTCCTAAGGAAGATGATGAAGTTGATCAGGTGGTCACACTGCTCCATGGCCTTGATTTGTCTTCCAATACTTCACAACCATCAACATCAAAGACACCTGTTGTCTCTGCTACTCCACCTCCTTCTCAAGCAAATGCTGATGTTCCTGAATCATCAACAAGAAATCCAGAAACATATACTGATGTTCCTGAGCTGTCCAATGATGAAGATGAACCGCTTGAGAATACGGGGGAGTTTGATTCGGCACAGGAAGCCGATTTCACAAACCTGGACTCTGTCATTGTGCCTGACGAGATTCCAAGTTCTCGCATCAATAAGGACCATCCAGTAGAGAATATTATCGGTTCTTTGGATAAGGGGATTCAGACAAGAAGTCAAGTTATTGCTGATGAATTTCCTGCATCCCCTTCTGACTCTTCTGAGTCTGCTTCTCTTGCATGTGTTGTTGCTGAGGTTAAATCGTGCTTTCTATCTCAGGTGGAGCCTAAACGGACAGAAGATGCTTTGAAAGATCCACACTGGGTTGAAGCAATGCAAGAGGAGTTGCAGCAATTCAAAAAGCTGCATGTTTGGGAATTGGTGCCATTACCTAAGGGTGCACATCCTACCGGTACTCGATGGGTTTATCAAATCAAGAAAGATGATCGAGGGGTAGTTATTAAAAACAAAGCAAGGCTAGTAGTTCAAGGTTTTCATCAAGTAGAGGGATTAGACTATGATGAGGTTTTCGAACCTGTTCCAAGATTGGAGTCGATGAGAGGCTTGCCACTCATCTTGTTAAGAATGGATTCGAAAGAGGTAGTATTGATAGCACTTTGTTCACAAAAAGAGATGGAGATGACTTGTTGCTGGTACAAGTGTATGTCGACGACATCATTTTTGGTTTTACAAAAATTCCATGTGTAAAGACTTCGAACATCTCATGAAGTCTGAATTTGAGATGAGTGCAATGGGGGAACTCACGTTCTTTTTGGGTGTACAAGTTGAGCAGTCTGCCAAAGGAATTTACATTCATCAGTCCAAATATGTCACTGATATGTTAACTAGGTATGAATTGCTTAACTGTAAGACCTATGGCACCCCCATTGAAATTAATCATAATCTCGGGCCGGCCATTGATGACGAGGATTGTAAAGAAAAGGACTATCGCTCAATGATTGGTTCTCTCATGTATCTGACCGCATCCAGGCCGGACATCGTATTTGCTGTGTCTATCTGCTCCAGATATCAAGCTAGGCCAAAGGTTTCTCATATGAAAGCAGTAAAGCGCATCTTTGGGTACCTCAAACATAGGCCAACTCTTGGTTTATGGTACTCCAATGAAAAATCGTTTGCACTCACTGCTTACTCGGATTCTAATCATGGCAGCTGTAGCATAGATAAGAAGTCAACAACTAGTGGATGCCAGTTTCTTGGATCGCGTTTGGTATCGTGGCAGTGCAAAAAGCAGACTACGGTGGCTACTTCCACTGCGGAGGCTGAGTATGTTGCTGCGGCTAGTTGTTGTTCCCAGGTTCTGTGGATTCAGCATCAATTACGTGATTACGAGTTACTTCTTACTATGACTCCTATACATATTGATAATACTGCTGCTATTTCTATTACACGCAATCCCGTACAACACTCTAGGACTAAACATATATAACTTAGGTTTCACTTCATACGGGATTGCTATGAGAAACACTTAATAGACCTTGTCCACATAGATACCCTTAAGCAGAATGCTGACTTATTCACCAAGGCCTTTTCTCGTGCCCGATTTGATGAACTAGTCAACATGATTGGTTTACGCTTCTTTCAACTAAAGAAGTAATTTTTGGACTTGGACTATTGCTTTAGTATTAAAAAAAAAAAAAACGCAACAACCACTCTTTATACTCTTTAGTATTAAAGAAATGCACGGTTGCAACATTTGTAAAAAGACGTTTAGTTGTGTCTGTAAACAACTAGGGAAATGATAGTACATTAGGGTGCATGCACAAAATGAAAATTTTAAGGTTTATCTTTGATGTATCAGTAGGTTTATCTAACATACTTACCACAACATTCATAAATATTAACTTCATCATATGATGTATTGGTAGGCATGACACACCGGCTTTGAGCAATTAAAAAGTAATTCTAATACATGTCTATTATCATGTGGTCAACATCCTGTGATGTATGACTAAGTGTCTTAATTCCTTAATACAGCTTGGCATACTTCCATTTTAGTTTGTAATATAAAATCATTTGGGGGTATATACTTCTTGTTTCCTCTGTTGTACGTAAGTACAGACCTGGTCTCAAGTTGTATATACTTAAAAGTTAAGCAAATGCAAGTCAATGAACTTGAAAAAGTCTTAAATCATAAGATACCTAACAAGGTCGCCAAAACGGTTTGACCAAGTCTGGTTTTGCTTACACCTGAATCAAGCTATGTCGCTTTGTTGTACATTTGTACAGACCTGTCACCACTGACTTGATTCTTAAAAATGATTTTCCTCTATTCTATCTATCTTGGAAGATATATTCTTGTCTAAATTATAGGGGTATGTCTATGGTGGTGACCACAGATAATTATTCATACTAACAATAAAATGTTCGCTCGTAGCCGCAGATGTAACATGTTTAGGTGGTCAAACAATACCAGTAATCATCTTGAAATAATATTTATAAAAGGTGTTCTAAATATGCTAAGTAAATTTAAAGAGGACAAATATACTGATAATCGAGATAACACTTACTATTTCCAAATAATTGCATGTTATCCTAATATGATCCCTTAGCAGACAAAATAACTACGTCACCAAAAAGAAAATTAATTTAAGTTTCATTTTAGGTTTCGTAATTAAGTTATTTTTACCTTCAATTTTGTATATTTATTTTTACAAGTCCATTAGTTACTCTTTCGTCGGGTTACGAAACTTGAAATTAAAAATCAAGTTCTCTGGGTACTGCGACATAAGTATTGTCCTGCGACATAACTTATGTCGCCTCTTATGTCGCTTAATTATGTCGCTAGGTGGGGCTGAGGTATAAATACTCCACCCCAGTCGCTTTCTCTGTTATCACTTTTAGCGACACAAAATCAAAAACCTGCGACATAATATACAATCTAGCAACACAAAAGTTGCGGTTGAATTTGTCTTTTCGATTGTCTGGTGTTTTTCTTGGCAATCGATCCCTTGTTTCTTGTTCACCTACTTCTACTCGATCGATAGGTACTAATTTCATCCTATTATACCGTTTCTTTATGCTTTAATCGTTGATTTTAGGTACGGGTTTTAGGGGTCTCGGGTTTGGGTTAATTAGACACGAAATATTCACTCTTAGATGATAATATCTGTGTTTTTGTGCTCCTTGTTTGATGGCGTACCCTAGTGTATGTCTTATTTTCGAAAACCCCAAATTAGGTTTAGGGTTTCTGGGTTGGGGCTTGCTGTTCGTCACTGCGACATAACCTGCGACATAATATTTTATGTCGCAGAGTTTCTGAATTCCAATTTATGTCGTTGACATTTGAGACACAATATTAATGTCGCTGGCATTTGCGACATAACTATTATGTCGCTAAATAATAATGTGACATAACTTATGTCGCTTAACTCAGTTTCGCCTATTCCTCACTTTCGTCAATTATGGTATAGCCATGGCAGGTGATTTCGTTTAGGACATTGGTGTTTTACACTCCTGTGTTCACTGCTTCTGCCCAAAGACTATCATGTCTTGCACTTCCGCGACTTCGAGGATCACCTTTCAGTCGTGGAAGCTTATGTGCATTCAGGTGTCATGATAGCATTCTTGCTTGATCGATTACGTTTCGTTTTTGATGGTCTGGTGGGATCCCCTCATTATCCTGGATCTTTGCCTGTCCTTGTCTTGAATTTTGGCCTTTATGTATTGACAGTATCCGAGGATACTATCTAGGTTTAGGGTTTAGGGTTTAGAATGTGATATTTTGTAATCATAACAATGTACTTATCCTTGTTATTATCAATTAAACCCTTATTTTGTGCAAATTTGTTTTCTTTACTAGTTAAATATGTAATTTTGCATTCTGCTGTGCGACACAACATTTATGTCGCATCATCTTTGCGACATAAATTGTTTATGTCGCATAAATTCGATTAAATTTGATTTAATTGCAAAAGAGACACAACTCTTTCCGTCGCATTACTGCTCAGCGACACAATTCCTTATGTCGCTTATTTTTTGAAAATCAATTTTTTTTCCTGTACGCGACACAAGTCAATTATGTCGTAGTAGTCCTGCGACACAACTCTCTATGTCGCATATAACATGATACTAAATTGATTTATTTGTTTCGATTGAATCTGCTTATGCTAATTGTCTTGGAGTTTTGTTGTTACACTCTGTACAGCAATGGCAGATGGTGATATTCTTTGGGAACCACGTCACAATATTGTGGCATTTTTGGATGACTCGAAGGAGACGGCTGCTCTGTACAGGCCAACGGTGGGATTTCTACGCCGGTCTCGTATCCATACTGCTATCACCGTAACCACCAACATTTACAAGGATCAGGTGGGTCAATTTTGGGAAAATGCGGTGATCAACTCCGAGCTGCCGTTTACAAGGATTATCTACACTTTGGGTGATCGTCAACTCATTATCTCTGAACAGGCTATTCGGGAATTCTTCCAGTTTGGTGATACTTCGGAAATGCCCACTCTATTTGGAAATGAGTTTATTGCTAGGGCTATGACACGCCTCGGTTATCCAGGCGTGCCAAATGATCAATACCGAAAGGCGAATATGCCTAAGGTTTGGAGATATTTGATGCATGTGCTTATCGTTTGCCTTTCTCCTCGTAAGGCTGGTTTTGACGGTATCAGTCATTCTACGCCTCTGCCTTGCTAGCGTTGGTATACAATAAGCCCTCAACTTTTCTGGGTATATCTTCAGGGTGATGGTCGACAACATTAACGCCGGGGATAAGCGTTGGAATTTATATCCACGCTTCATTCATCTTTTTCTTGATAACCAACTTCCTGGCCTTCCACAAAATGCTCGAGAGCGCTTGCATCCAACTCCCATGAACGTCCGAATCTGGACAATTTGTGTGGCAGGTGCGAACACGAACAACAATTTTTCGTTGTTTGGGCACATAGTTGATGAAGCTTATATTGCGCCGCCCAATGACAGTTTTATGGATGTTCTGGCTGCACCTGGGCAGCAACCTCAGGAGGAGGAATTACACCTCCATGAGGCACAGATACAGGTTGATGACCTGTTTCAGGAAATTGACAATTTCCAGTTGTTGAAGATTCGGATGGAGGTTCTACTCTTGAGACTTCTCCGAGGGTTGTCCCCTCGGAAGATGCGTTGAGGAATATTCAACGGTTTGAACCATGTCGGTTCAAACAAATTCAGCGTCGTATTCGTCAAGGTACGACTTCAGTGCGCCCTGATCAGGGCAAACGACCACGTAGAGATGATCTCAATGATGAAGATTGGGTTCCACCTCAGTCTATTCGTCGTACTTTACGTCGTCTTCGAGGCCACGGGTCGACATTCCCCGTGTTGAGGTTCCAATTCAACCTCTGCCTTCAGTTATCCAGGAACTTTTGAAAAGGATGGATCAGATGCAACCAACCATGGACAATCAAGCTCAATTGATTCAGTCTCAGGCATCGGTTTTGGAGGTTCAAGCTGCACAGATTAAAGCGTTAGAAGAACATGCAGCTTTAGTTCCTACTTTGAACTCTAGGGTTTTAGAATTAGAATCCCTAGCTGCTGTTCCAGGGGAGTCAGGCCTGCGTGCCATAGAAACAACATCTAGGGCTTCAGCCGGAACACAGACTGACAATGTAAATGATAATGTAAACATTTCTGATGATAATGAATCTCTTCATTTGGATTATTTCTCGGTCGATGATATTCCAGGTCAACCAAGACCTATAGCTGCAGATTATTCAAATGCTAATCTATCTTTTTATTCAGCGAATGGTTAATGAGGAAAGTCAGGCATCTGAACCTGAATTTGAGATCAATGGTGATGTTTAGATTGAGGAAGAGGAGATGCGTCCTGATGAATTCTATGATGATGCTCCGACAATTGAGAATGATTCTTCGGAAGATGAAGCAGAGCCAGCTGGAACTTCGCAAACTATTCCAGAGACTACACCGGCTTCTGATACTGCTTCTACATCAACTTCTAAATGACTTGTGATAAGTTTTATTCCTGGTGAACCTATTCCTGTTACTTGCAAGACATATAAAGTTAGTGGGAATTGCACAGGAATTATCAAAAGCTGGAAAACCTACAAAGGTATTTTCATGATTAAGAGAAGCGATGGTATTCAGTATTTTAAAAGATCATTCAAGAAGCTGTGTACATTGCCAAAGGAAGAAATAAATCATCTAGCTCAACTGGAATTGATAAATCCAACCAGGGATTCAAGAGCAGATTTGTACAGACGGTTTTGCGTCGTGAAGTGAAGAGCAAAAGATATAACTTTATCAAACCGACGCTTGGAACGAGATTCATATTCAAAAAGAGACTTGATCCAATAACAAGACAGTCGATTTGCAAAGTACATTATCCGCCAGCTGATTGTTTGACTGAGATTCCACTTGAGACAGTTCCCTTTAACTTTCTTAGAAGATTTCATCATTGGGAACTTGATCCATATACAGGCGAAGCTGTGTTTATATTTTTTCCAGAATCTGAGCATCCAGAGAGGACTTCGCTCTATGGTTTGAAGAAAGCTCAATTCAAAGTTTTTGATCCTATGAGCTTGATCAATATGTCACAGAAAGACTTGTGGAAATTGTTTGATAATCCAATTCGCTTCAACGTAAGAAATGTTGTGAATTCGATTCTTGCTAGACAATTCCAGAGAGTTGTGAGTGTGTGTGTTACGCATGGGATTCATGCTGGAGGCAGGTTTCCTGAAGGCTGGGCTTAATTGAAGAAATTTTGAAGACCAAGCTTAAGACACGGGGGAGTTTGTTGGTGCATCTTAGTGTGTCTGTCAGTTGGTCTAAGTCTGTAATGCGTTTGATATGTAATTACATTAGTTATAACGTTTGTATTAATTACATTTTGTGTTTTGGTGACACAAGGGTTTTGTGTCGCAATAGTCAACTTGGCGACACATCTTGTGTCACATGAGTCGGCTTGGCGACACAGCTTGTGTCGCATAGATCAGATTAGGTTTTGAATATAAATAGTCGAGTTCAGCTCAGTTGTGAGGGTTGACGAATTTAGGTATTGTGAGAGTATATTGTACTCAGGCTATTCAAGGACATCTGATTGGTATTCAATTGAGTATTAATATACTTTGTGTTTGTGTTGTTTAATTCGTTAAACGTTTATATATTCAATCTTTGGATTCTGCACTTTGATTGGATATCTGGGTTCAATTAGGTCCGACTACAAGGGTCCTACATAGAGTTTGTGTTGTAAACTTGGATGGCATTGGATTTCTTGTTGTGGTGATTGTGGTGTTCAGACGATTTGCGTTTGTTGTTGTTGGAGGAGGATGTGTTGGATGTCTCACGGCTGACAACCATGGCCATGAGTTCATGAGCTAATTGGATTGCACTGTCAACAGTGGTTGGTTTAGATGAGGCGACATTCCCCTGAATATTCTGCGGGAGGCCGCAGATATATCTCTTGATGCACTTCTCCTCCGGATCAACTAAACCCGGGCATAGTAAAGTGAATTGCTGGAATTTGGTGGTATATCCAGCAATGTCATTTCCCTGCACTGTCAAGTGCGAAAATTCTTCCTCTAGACGGTGCAGTTCTTATTCGGGATTTCCCCTAAGATTTTTCTTCAGTTCAGCCCAAGGAAGTCGGTTTGCTATTTCAATGCCCATAGAGTTTGCGTGGGTGTTCCACCATGTAAGGGCACCTTCCTGAAAGGTGTAGGCCACAAACTTGACCTTGTTATCCTCCGTACAGTTACAGAGATTGAAGACGGATTCCATACATTCAATCCATCTGATTAGGCCAATGGCACCTTCTGTGCCTTTGAAGTAGAGTGGTTTGCAGCTAAGGAAATTCTTGTAAGAGCAGGGTTTGATAACAGGAGTATTGACTGGGGTTTCATCATTGCTTTGAGAGTTACGGGGTGAATCCCGAGCAGCCAAAGCATCGGCCACTGCTCGAGATATGACAACAACAAATTCGGCATCACTGTAACTTTTCTTCTTTTGCGACATGATTCTTCAAGAAAGAAACAAGAGGTATATGAGAAATTGCACCAGGATGATAATTACGATAGATGTATATATAAAAGTGGTAATATACAACATCACAGGGTAAAAATCACAATGTAGAAATAACGGGGAAAATTGTCAACTCATAATACGAAGTCGAATGATTACAGACAATTTCTAGTTAGGAGTTTCAAAAGTTACAGACTTAGAAGTTTTACAAAAGTGCCGGGAATTGTTACATCCGGTCAAATTACATAGGTCCTACGAAAAACATAATAAGATACGGATTCAGCCTAAGCTAATCCTGACGTAGATTGAGTTGCGGCAGTAGTGTGGTGAGATGGTCCACATATTCTGCAAGTCTGCTAACCATTCAGAGGGCATCCTCGGTTTCCCTTAGACGTGTCTCGCACTGGTTCAGCCTTGATTGTAGGACGGAAATTTCGTTTCGGTTGCCAATCACTTGGTTGTGGACAACCTCCATAGTTTCGATGGTTTCACCCAGACGGTTGTCAAGGGTGTCCATGTGGTTGACGGTATTTTCGTGATCTTCGGAGACTTGATTGATACGTTCGAGTGATGTGAGTCTCCAACTTTCATTGGTTTCTTGGAGTTCGATATCCATAGTATCAAGTCGTTGCTCGTGTCGTTGCAGCCTAGTGGCTAAGTCTGACAAAGTGAAGTGAGTGGGGTATGGGTCAGCTCGAGGCAACCTGGTGTTCCTCCTAGCCACCCTTGGGTTTTGTGATCCATACGGATGAGAGCGTAATGAATTGGGTGGTGTGTTTGCCATTCAGAGACAAAATGTTAGAAAGAATGAGACCTATATTCATATAATACGTATATAATATAGCCTAAGATATTGAGCAAGAGCGAGGCTTATCTATGTATATATATATATCACATAATAGCCTAAAGTGTCTAACACATACATGTTTGAGTCCCGGTTTCTCTCGTGGTCAGAGTCAACTAGTGTATCCAGTTCAGTCATGCCTCCTTTCAGATCTCACATCATATTCTTTTAATTGTACATAGTTGATCAGGCTATGTTAAATTAAACCAATATCATGTAGTCACTGAACCTAATCATACTTAATAAGGAATACTGCCTAACGGTCATAGTCTAGGCCCACTAAATGCAACCTAGTTCACTATAACCTTAGGCTATGATACCAATCTGTCGCACCCCATACTCGGGTTGCGGAAGCGAATTGGGTCGGGGCGCGACTAATCAATATACACAGCACATAAGATATAATGAACGACCACTAAATGCGTCATTTTACATTGTATTGATAAAAACCAAAGTCTACATCAAAATACTGTTTACATTAGCTCAGTTACTTGAAATTGAGAGATTTACATTACATAATTAATCTATACAAAATATAATAATGCAATTAAATCTCTGATTTGTTTAAATGCAGACTCGAGCTAATGATTCCTGTTTGGGCAACCAACCTACTGCTGAGTACCAGTGATACATGCTAAAAGGGGTCAGCGAAACGCTGGTGAGCTCACAGGTTTGTATGTCAACACATATTTGTATGAACCGCAAGATTTAATTGAATTTAAAATGCAATTAAGCAAAATAAAAGTTATACAGCCATGAGCACATAGTCTGAGCTTAACTTGAGCATTAGGTCCAATTAAGGAAACCTAACTGAGTTGCCTCCTACGAGTGCCTAATCTACACTCGTCTTCCAAAATGCTAATACGTCCGTTTGACCAGTTAGTGCGTGCTAACCCAGACGAGGATTGTCAATCCTATATGATATCATATACTAACATTCACGCTACAGATGTATTACCAAACTATGTTGTGGAGGGCTTTGAAATGATTAGTGAAAACAACTCATGTAGTATTTGATTTGTATTGTACTTGCCTTCATATTGTAAAATAAAACGAGCAATGTAATCACTCCCCTGATGAAAACTGTAAACAAGGGGCTATGAGACTCACCTGAGCCTTGAGTGTTTAACTTAATAAACTTGAATTGATTAGCGGTGAATTGATGTCCGAAGACTTGTAACCTGAGGGTGTCCAAGACACGCGATGGTTATAACATTAGTAGGCATCTCGAAAGACTGCCCTTGTAGTTGTTCGTCCAACTTAGAATGTCCAAATTACTACGATTTGGTTGATTGAATTGTCCAAGTTACTACGACTTTGTTGATTTGATTGTGTTTTGAAAAACGTGTACAACCCGTTGGTGATTTGTTTGTAATAATAATCTCACATTATTATTTTGATTTTTTTGAAAGATGTTATACTTAAAAGTATTTGTAAACTTTAAGTGACGGGGGTCCGGGGGCAGCGTCCCTGGTTAGCGGGGTCCCAGGGGTGGCAACCCCTGGCGGGGTCCAAGGGGCTGGCCCCTGGTTGGGGTCGAGATGCTGACCCCTGGCGGGATTTGAATTTGGGTTAAATGGGGTGTCAGATTTGAGCCTTAATACATAGTGAAATGTGGTGAAAAACATTCTGTTTTTAACGACACTTGATGTGTCACTTCCAAGATTTGGGCGACACTTAGGAAGTGTCGCATGAAATGACGGTTTCTGAATTATTAGCGTCACTTGGAGAAGTGACACATAAGGGGGGCGACACTTAGGGAGTGTCGGGTTTGAGTGTCGATTTCTGATCATAGGCGACACTTAGGAAGTGTCGCTAGAAGTGTCGGATAAAGGTGTTAGGCGTCATTAGGCAAGTGACGGTTGGAGTGTCGGGAAAAAGGGGTTTTATGCGGCACTTGGGCAAGTGACGCAAATTTAGGGTTTTATGTGTCACTTAATGCGGCACTTAAGTGACGTATGAAGTGACGCTATACTGGACTGGCCTATGCATCACTTCCAAGAAGGGGGAGGAGGGGGGCCGGCCGGTGGGGTCCACTGGGTGTGGGCTTCACCAGTGTTTCATTCTCCTGCGTACGCGCTCCGTGCGACATTCGTTTTCTCATTCATTTAAACTTTTAAATAATTATTTTACGTGTCCAGACACGAGTTTTAAAATACGAGTATTTCTTTAATATTTTTGAGGATGTATTTTACCAAATACTTAGTAATTTGGTTACAAAATATAACTTAACTTTGTTTTGGTTGTTTGCGCGTTATTTATTTTAACCGCGAAATCCTTGTTCGCACGATACGAATTTGAGTTGAAATATTACATAAATAATATTTTGAATACATTCGGGTTATTAAATAATGTTATATTATTTAATTAAAATCGTTCACCAACGTCCATATTAATTGAATCGAATTGCATTCGATTTGAAACTTGTACGATTTAATCAAATCGCATACTTGTATATATTCAACAATATATATATTGATACATTAATTAGCCTAACACAGAACTAATTACATGTATTACACTTGATTAGGCACTAATCACTAGTCCTAATTTGACGGGTGTCACAGCTAATTGTTCATCCAACTAGTAATATCCAATGATTTGATTTGATTGATAAGTTTAAGTTTTGACTTGTTGTAATAATACTCTCATTAATATTGTTATGATTTTTGAGTGTTATACTTAAAAGTATTAATAAATTTTAGGTGACGGGGGTTTAGGGGCAGCGCCCCTGGCTAGCGGGGTTCCAGGGGTGGCAACCCCTGGCGGGGTCCAAGGGGCAGAGCCCCTGGCTGGGGTCGAGCTGGGTTCTGTTTCATGCGACACTTATAGCGACCCTTAGGGTTTATGCGTCACTCAGAAAGTGCCGCATATAATGGAAAATTCAGAAGTATTAGCGTCACTTGAGGAAGTGACGCATAAGAGGCGACACTTAAGTGTCGGGTGTGAGTGTCGGATAAAGGTGTTAAGCGTCACTAGGCAAGTGACGGTACAAATCAGATTTAGGTTATAGGCGTCACTTAGGCAAGTGATGCTAGAAGTGTCGGTAAGTAGTGTTAGGCGTCACTGGATAAGTGACGGATGTAAGTGTCGGGAAAAAGGGGTTTTTTGCGGCACTTAGGCAAGTGACGCAAATTTAGGGTTTTATGCATCACTTAATGCGGCACTTAAGTGACGCCCGAAGTGATGCTATACTGGTCTGGCCTATGCGACACTTACGTCTGATGGCCGAATTTTGAGTTGAAAATGTGTTTTCCGGTTTCTGTTTGGCCCGAAACTTTTACCCAACCCATATTTGGACATTATGAGCTTAATTAAGTAAAATAAATGAAATCTAAGAGGTTTCGGGATTTGTCGGCAATCTTACAAGTTTACGCGAGAGGATTTGGAGAAGATGGAAATGTAGATCGGGGCGAGGCGAATGCTTTTCTCCAAATGACTTCCGAAATTTGAGGTGGATTCGAGGTAGTTTTTGGTGGTTTAATGGTGGTAGGGGTGTGGTGATTTTTGGAGAGGAAAAGAGAGAAAGAAAGAGTAGAGAGAGAAGGAGAAAGTGAAATAAGAGTGAGGGGAATGGGGGAAGCCGGTTTTGGGGGGAAAGGGAAGAGGGTCTCCCCAGATTTTTAATTCCCCGCGTTTGCGCTCTGGGCGGTGTTCGTTTCCCGATTGTTTAAACGTTTAACTTAATTATTTGTGCGTTTAAATATATGTTTTAAAATACGAATGTTTTATCAATATTTTGTTGAAGTATTTTACCAATTACTTAATAATTGAGTTATAAAATATATCTTAACTTCGTTTTGATTGTTTGCACGTTTAATATTTTAATCGCGTAGACTTTGTTCGTACGATACGAAATAGTTATGAAATATAATCAAAATAATATTTGTGATATAATAGCGTTATTAAATAATGTTATATTATTTAATAAAGTTGTTCACCAACGTCCGTATTAATTGAATCGAATTACCTTCGATTTGAAACATGCTCGATTTAACTAAATCACGTAATTGTATATATTCAACAGTATATATTATTTGATACACAAATTAGCCTAACACAGTACTAATTATATGTATTACAAAATTGATTAGGACCTAATGACTAGCCCGAATTTGGCCTGTGTTACATTCTCCCCTTGTTAGGAGAATTTCGTCCCGAAATTTAAGTCTGAGTAGTCGTGTGAGTGGAGTCAGAGAAAAGTTGTGGATATTTAAGTCGCATCTGATCCTCTCGTTCCCAGGTGAATTCCGGACCACGCCGCGAATTCCACTGGACTTTGACGATGGGTATACAACTTTGTTTAAGCTGTTTGATTTCACGGTCCATAATCTCCACTGGTGTCTCAACAAAATGAAGTTTGTCGTCGATTTGGATTTCCTTGAGGGGAATGATGAGTGTTTCGTCGGACATGCATTTCTTTAAGTTGAAAATGTGGAAAGTAGGGTGTACGCTGTTGAGTTCGGTTGGTAGTTGCAATCGATACGCCACCGGACCAACCCTCTCGAGGATTTCAAAAGGTCCGATGTATCTGGGGTTCAGTTTCCCGTGTTTACTGAAACGGATGACGCCTTTCCAAGGCGATACTTTGAGTAATACTCGGTCTGTAACCTGGAACTCGAGTTGTTTGCATCTCACGTCAGCATAACTTTTCTGACGATCACGTGCGGCTTTCAGCCGTTGTTGAATACCAACAATTTTCTCGGTGTTTTCATGAATGATTTCTGGACCGGTGAGTTGGCTGTCTCCCACTTCGGTCCAACAGATGGGTGACCGGCACTTATAACCGTAAAGTGCGTCGAATAGTGCAGCTCCAATACTGGCGTGGTAGTTGTTGTTGTATGAGAATTCACACAAGGGCAAATGGTGTTCCCAATTTGCACCGAAGTCAACTACGCATGCTCGTAGCATGTCTTCCAGTGTTTGGATGGTTCGTTCACTTTGGCCATCGGTTTGTGGATGATACGCGGTACTCATATCGAGGCGAGTACCTAAAGATTTCTGTAATGATTGCCAAAAGTGTGAGGTGAAACGACTATCCCGGTCAGAGATAATCGAGATAGGAACACCGTGTTGGGATACAATTTCTTTCAAGTAGATTCGGGTGAGGCGTTCCATTTTATCGGTTTCCTTGATGGAGAGAAAATGGGCAGATTTTGTGAGACGATCAACGATTACCCAAATGGTATCGCAACCGCTTGACGTCTTTGGGAGCTTGGTGATGAAGTCCATGGTAATTTGTTCCCATTTCCATTGAGGTATGTCCGGTTGTTGAAGTAAGTCGGAATGTTTCTGATGTTCGATTTTGACTTTTGAGCACGTGAGGCATTTACTGACATAGGTGGCGATCTCGACTTTCATGTTTGGCCACCAGTATTATTCTTTGATGCCATGATACATCTTGTCGGATCCAGGATGTATGGACTATTTGGATTTGTGGGGTTCGTCCATTACTAAGTCTTGGAGATTCCCGAAACACGGTAACCAGATTCGGTTTGCGAAATATTTAACCCCGTTGGGTTTGGTTTCAAATTGTTTCTCCATGTTTCGCAAGGCTTCATTTTTGATATTTTCAGGTTTCAAGGCTTCGATTTGAGCGGTAAGAATTTGGGTGATAAGATCGTTGTGGATTGTAATACTGAGGGCTCGGACTCGAAGAGGTTTCGGGCGTTCCTTTCGGCTGAGGGCGTCGACAATGACATTTGCCTTGCCAGGGTGATATTTGATCTCGCAGTCGTAATCGGTATGCAACTCGACCCAGGGACGTTGCCTCATATTGAGATCTTTCTGATTGAGAATGTGTTGGTAACTAGATTCGGTTTGCGAAATATTTAACCCCGTTGGGTTTGGTTTCAAATTGTTTCTCCATGTTTCGCAAGGCTTCATTTTTGATATTTTCAGGTTTCAAGGCTTCGATTTGAGCGGTAAGAATTTGGGTGATAAGATCGTTGTGGATTGTAATACTGAGGGCTCGGACTCGAAGAGGTTTCGGGCGTTCCTTTCGGCTGAGGGCGTCGACAATGACATTTGCCTTGCCAGGGTGATATTTGATCTCGCAGTTGTAATCGGTATGCAACTCGACCCAGGGACGTTGCCTCATATTGAGATCTTTCTGATTGAGAATGTGTTGGAGACTTTTGTGGTCAGTAAAGATCGTGCACTTAGTTCCATAGAGATAGTGTCTCCAGATTTTGAGTGCAAACACTACGGCTCCTAGTTCAAGGTCATGATTAGTGTAATTCTTTTCATGGATTTTGAGTTGTCGGGAGGCGTAGGCGATGACTCTGTCTCGTTGCATTAGCACGCAACCGAGACCTTGATGTGAAGCATCGCTATATACCACGAAGTCATCGGTGCCTTCGGGTAGAGATAGAATAGGTGCGTTGCATAACTTTTGTTTCAGGAATTGGAAAGCTAACTCTTGTCTGTCAGTCCAATCGAATTTCTTTTCTTTTTGAGTGAGGATCGTGAGAGGTTGGGCTATCTTTGAAAAGTTTTCGATGAAACATCGATAATAACCAGCGACACCCAAGAATTGGCGTACTTCGGTCGGCGTTGTCGGCGCTTGCCAACATTTGATAGCCTCGATTTTTGACGGATCAACATGAATTCCTTGACTATCTACAACGTGTCCAAGGAATTGAACGGTTCGTATCCAGAATTCACACTTAGAGAATTTGACGTATAACTCTTCGTGTTTGAGAAGTTCTAGAACGATCTTAAGATGTTGCGCGTGTTCTTCTTTGTTGCGCGAATAGATTAGAATGTCATCAATGAATACTATGAAAAACTTGTCGAGATATGGTTTTCACACTCAGTTCATGAGGTCCATGAATACAGCCGGTGCGTTTGTCAAACCGAAGGGCATGACTTGAAACTCATAATGCCCGTAACGAGTTCGGAAAGTAGTTTTCGGAATATCAATATCGAGAACTCGTAACTGGTGGTAGACGGATCATAAATCAATTTTGGAATAGAAACTTGACCCTTGAAGTTGGTCGAATAGATCATCGATGCGTGGTAGTGGATAACGCACTTGATGGTTAACTTGTTTAGTTCTCTGTAGTCGATGCACATGCGGAAAGAACCGTCTTTCTTTTTGACGAACCAGACCAGACCTCCCCATGGTGAAGAGCTTGGTCGGATGAATCCTTTTTCTAGGAGTTGCTGTAACTGAGAGGATAACTCTTGAAGTTCGGATGGAGCTAAACGGTACGGTGCTCGTGCCACGGGTGCTGCTCGGGGCACAAGATCGATGGAGAATTCTACCTGCCTAAACGGTGGAAGGCCAGGTAGTTCCTTGGGAAAGACTTCTGGGAAATCCCGAACGATTGGCACATCCTCAAGCCTCTTCTCCTCTGACTTTTTCTCCATAATGTTAGCGAGGATTGCCGGATAACCCTTTCTCAGATATTTGCGGGTTTTTATACATGACATGATGTTTAACCTCGTTCCACCGGTCTCCCCTTGTATGGTTAGAGTACCACTAGAGGCGAGGGGTATGCAGACAATTTTATCATAGCACACGATCTCGACGCGATGCTTGGACAACCAGTCCATGCCAATGATGATATCGCAACTTCCGATCTCAACGGGTATAAGATCGATTGAAAACAATTCATCAGTGAGGTTTAAAGTGCAATTGGGTATCACACTATCGGTCTCAATGAGTTTGCTGTTAGCTAACTCTACGACGTATTTAGAATCTAATGCAACAGTTGTGATGTCAAGTAGTGGACGGAATTCATCAGATATAAAACTTCTATAAGCACCAGTATCAAATAGAATAGAAGCAGATAAGTTGTTGATGAGGAACATACCCGAGACCACATTCGGGTCTTGGCGGGCATCCTTTGAGTTCAGCACAAAGGCTCTACCTTTTGCAGTGTTGTTGCCTTTGTTCTTCATTTTGGGACATTCGTTCCTGAAATGTCCTGGATTACCACACTCGAAGCAGGCTCTGGGTTGACTGGTGTTGGAGTTGGTGGTAGATTTGCAGTCCTTGGTCATGTGCCCAAATCTCTGACAGTTTGAGCATTGGGTACTACAAGGACCATCATGGTGACGACGGCATTTAGAGAAGAAGGGCTTGTTTCCAGAGTAGCCCCTTTTTGGTTCAGACCCAGAAGAGTAGGCCTTGATGGTTTCTTGGATGATGAGGTGTTTTCATTTTTGTTTCCACACCAGTTGCGTTTGTTATCCCCTGACTGGTTCGGATTGTTGGCGGCAGATGTTCCTCGATGGACCACCTGTGCCATGAGATTATGTGCCATTCGGACGGCAGCTTGGATAGTGGCGGGGTTGGAAGCAGTGACCAAACCCTGAATGCGTGGGGGAAGTCCCCAGATGTAACGCTCGATCCGCTTGTATTCCAGATCAACAAGAGCTGGGCACAGCAGTGCCAGTTGGTTAAACCTGGTAGTGTACCCGGCAATGTCATTGCCTTGGGTGGTGAGGTGCCAGAACTCGTGCTCTAGCTGCTGAATCTCGTCTCTAGAACCGTACTCGTCCGTCAGCATCTGTTTCAACTCTTCCCACGGAGTCAGATAAGCAGTATCAATGCCCACAGTCTGAGCGTAGGTATTCCACCAAGTCAGAGAACCATCCAGAAAGGTGCAGGTGGAATACTTGACCTTGTAGTCCTCCGGGCAGTTGCATATGCGGAAGACTGAATCTACATTCTCCAACCAGCGTAATAATCCGATGGCACCCTCGGTGCCTTTGAAGTTCAACGGCTTGCAGTTCTGGAAATCTTTGTATGAACATGGCCTAGGTTGTGGCCGTTGGCGGCCGTGTCTTCGCTACCAGAATTTGTTGTTCGGGTAGCCATGGCTTGAGCCACATTCTGGGCGATGAGCTGGGCGATTTCGGTATCGCTGAATGTGTATCATCTCGGAGGCATATTGCTGAATCAGGAAAAAGAACTAGTGAGATGTCTGTAGGACATTACGATGTATCACAGTTGTATATGTGGTGAAATATACAATGATAACACAATATGATAATCATAATCCATTTAGATAATTAAGTTGGATACAAGGCGCGAGTTCCAAAAGATACAGGACATAAGGATTACAAAAAAATGCCGGGAATTGTTACATCCGGTCAAATTACAACAATTTTACATAGATACTAGGAAAGTTACAAGATAAGGCTACACTAATCTTGACGTAGGTTAATTTGTTCCATTAATGCAACAAGACGATCCACGGTGTTTGCAAGGCTGCTGGCCTGTCGGGCGTTGTCTTCTGCCAAGATTAGCCGTTGCACTAGACCACGGGCGTACTCTTTAGTATCCCGCAAGCATTGCTCACATTCTTCCATTCTGTACTGTAAAAGTGCGGATTCCACGGCTAAATCTATCACTTTGTTGTAAAGAACGTCCATGTTGTTAACGGTGTTTTCATGGTCTTGAGCAACATTATTGATACATTCCATTGCTGTGAGTCTCCAGTGCTCGCGAGTTTCCTGTAGTTCGAGGTCTATATCACGTAGTTGTTGCTCATGACTATGTACTCTGGCAGCCAGGACAGGTACAGTGAAGTGAGCAGGTTCTTGAGTATAAGGAGAGACGTCCATGCTGGAAAGTCCTCCGTTCGATGTGGGGAGTTGGATTCCTTCCTCATCCCTCCAGGTGTTAAGTCGGTTTGATAACCATCGCCATTGGCTAGTTGTTGTTTGCCTTTGGGACTGGTTATTTAGTTGGTTTTGAACATGGTATGGGCTAGCTCAAGACAACCCAGTGTTCCTCCTTGCTACCCTTGAGTTTTGTGATTCGTACGGATGAGAGCGAGACGAATTGGGTGGTGTGTTTGCCATTTCTGAGACAAAGCGTTAGAAAGAATAAGGCTTATATTCATATCATATCACATAATGTACTATAGCCTAGAAAGTGTCTAGCATAAACAAGTATAAGTCCCTGTTCTCTCGTGGTTAGAGTCAACTAGTGTATCCCTGTTCAATATGACCATTTCAGCTCTTACATCATCTTTATTTAATTGTACATAGTTGATCAGGCTATGTTAAATTAAACTTGTATGATGTAATCCCTGAACCAATCATACCTAATAAATGGATACTGCCTAACGGTCATAGTCTAGGCCCACTAAATGCAACCTAGTTCACTATAACCTTAGGCTCTGATACCAATCTATAACACCCCCAAATTTACTGTTTAGCGGAAGCAAGCTTTGGGGTGCTACTAATCAATAATCAAAACACACAAGGCATATAATGAATGACTCTATATGCGTCGTTTTACAGATACATTGAAAATATAAAGTTTTACAAAGTATAAAGATTTACGAAAGCCCAATAATTATAATGTTTAGAGCTTAATCGGCATAACTTAGTTACAAAATGTAGTAATGCAAAATAATCTCCTGATGTGTATGCTGACTCGAGCTATGGGCATCCTGAGTGAACAGGTCGTACTGTTGTTGGGTACCTGAGAACACATGCTAAAAAGGTCAGCTAACGCTGGTGAGCTCACAGGTTTGCATAATAAATATGTAAGTGTGAACCACAAGATTTAATGATAACCGTTTAAAATGAATCAAATGATGTATATGTCTGCCATGAGGTCATAGTCTACGCTTAACGTGGGTGTCAGGATCACAATAAAGTGCCTGATCGTGGGTGCCTCCGGGCTAGTGTCTAATCCACACTCGTATGAATAAAAGTTAATGCGTCCGTTTAACCAATCAGTGCTTGCTGACCCGGACGAGGATGGTCAGTCCTATATGGTACCATACACTAACATTCGCGCTACATATGGTACCATACACTCATCATTCTGGCCTATGCGACACTTACGTCTGATGGCCGGATTTTGAGTTGTAAACGTGTTTTCCGTTTTCCGTTTGGCCCGAAACTTTTACCCAACCCATATTTGGACATTATGAGCTTAAATAAACAACTTTTAAGTAAAATAAATGAAATCTAAGAGGTTTCGGGATTTGTCGGGAATCTTTCAACTTTGCGCGAGAGGATTTCGAGAATATGGAAATATAGATCGGGACGAGGCGAATGCTTTTCTTCAAATGACTTCCGAAATTTGAGGTGGATTTGAGGTAGTTTTTGGTGGTTTAATGGTGGTAAAGGTGTGGTGATTTTTGGAGAGGAAAAGAGAGAAAGAAAGAGTAGAGAGAGAAGGAGAAAGTGAAATGAGAGTGAGGGGAAGGGTGGGGGAGCCGGTTTTGGGGGAAAGGGAAGAGGGTCTCCCCAAATTTTTAATTCCCCGCGTATGCGCTCCGTGCAGTGTTCGCTTTCCGATTGTTTAAACGTTTAACTTAATTATTTGTGTGTTTAAATATATGTTTTAAAATACGAATATTTTATCAATATTTTATTGAAGTATTTTACCAATTACTTAATAATTGAGTTATAAAATAAATTTTAACTTCGTTTTAATTGTTTGCGCGTTTAATATTTTAATGCGTAGACTTTGTTCGTATGATACGAAATAATTATGAAAGATTATCAAAATAATATTTGTGATATAATAGCGTTGTTAAATAATGTTATATTATTTAATAAAATTGTTCACCAACGTTCGTATTAATTGAATCGAATTACCTTCGATTTGAAACGTGCTCGATTTAACCAAATCGCGTAATTGTATATATTCAACAATATATATTATTTGATACACAAATTAGCCTAGCACAGTACTAATTATATGTATTACAAAAATGATTAGGACCTAATGACTAGCCCGAATTTGACGGGTGTTACAATAACAGGCTGGTTACCTCGGATTGGTCAAGCTTATGCTTGTGATGTATGCAGCTTAACCGTCAACGTGGCCGTTTCCGAACCTTCCCTTGGTCACCCCAAGATATATATGATGCTAGGGAGGTTCGAACCTGAGACCTCTTGTTAGGATAACAGGACGTCAACCACTAGGCTATCTTGTGATGATTTTTTTTATGAACTTCTCTATTTAAATAGATACTCTATCTGTCTCACAAATAATATCCTTCAACAATTTTGTGGGGATTAAGATATGTCCGATAAATATAAATTTTGTTTTTATATTAAAAGTAAATTTGACTTAATTTATTTACAGTTAAACGATTTAGAGTAGTAAATGAGAGTAGTAATTAAATTGTGAAGTTTTATGATTTTCAATTGTTTAATATTTGTAACATATATATATATATAAATAGTAATGTCAACATTTATTTTGAGATCGAGAGAGTGTACATTATGTACATTTTGTAGAAACAAATGCATTGACATGAAATATTTCGCATGTATATACGTTATTCGTTTTGTACTTCAATATGGAACACTTATGAATTGAACTCGTTTTTAACATCTAAATTCTTTCGCATAAATATGTGAAAATCCGAAGTAAGAGATACATATAATTATGTTCCAATAAATCCACATGTACACATTAAAAGAACGCACACCATATTTGTTAAATTTTGGGTGTCATTTTTTGCTAGAAGCTGATCATAATTTATTTTTATATATTTCAAATCGATCATCGGCTAGTTAGTAACACTACGAAACTATCTAATGAAACACAAATGAATTTTAATGGTCACGTTGCAAATCAACAAGCATCATGATTACAAATTAATGATTTTATGATGAATGCAAATATATATAAAAGATTTAATATGTATCAACGTAGCCACCATTTATCATAATCGTCATCACCATTACCCCAAAAACTTAAAGAAATAAGTTCCCGCCCCAGCTCGCATACCATTCGAGGCCCTGCAAGATAATTTCGACACAAAGGGCAAGTCATGTGGTTGTATTCGAGACAACGATCCAAACATTTTCTATGAAACAAATGCTTACATCTCAACACTCGTATCTCATCATCTTCAACAATTGGGGACAAACACACTGCACAATCTACCGGCTCTATTGAGTTACATTCGTCACCAAAACGGCTGGCCACAAGCTGGTCTTGGCTGTATTCGGAAACATGGTGGTGGAAGAATGCTTGGTTGATCAAGATATCCCAAACCCAAGTGATATAAGTTGCAAATGAAGAGATAATATGAATTGGAGTACTCAACATATTGAGGTTTAGATAGAATATTATTTGGTTTATTTATATAATGATGTTTGTTTTTAGGGTCCTTGAGAAAAGACAATGTTGTGATTGAAAGTGCTAGTAGAATGTTATTTATAGACCTAACTTATGAGATTATTTGTGAATATATTTAATATAGAGGAAAAGAATTAAGATGTCAGAAAACAGTCAAACATATATGGGTAGCTTTCTTTTCCAGAAGAAAAATATATAAATAGTGTAGTTCGTGATAAACGTGGATATATATATACGAATTGATACCTTTGCCGTTTTATGCCTTTATGTTGTCGTACAATGACAACTCGTGGTTCACAAGTACAAGTAAGTGTCAAGGCTCGTAAGACTTTTAATATAGAGATTCAATTCATATCGTGTATTTCGTTTATAACATTTCAAATAGCGAATGGAAATTTTTTCACCCCCAAGAATATTGCAATTAAACGCAAATTACTATACGCAATTTTTTAAAAGTGTCAAAATTAATTCATTTGTAGAGAAGCATCCGACTAACAATAACATATTGTTTGCAAAGTATTATTTCTAAACACTTGTGATTACACCTACAAACAATAAATACTAGTACAAAATAAAGCTTTTAAGGCAGTAATAAAAGATTATTAAAATGGAGCTCAGTAAAACGTCTAATGATGTGACATAAAAAGTCATGTTTCTACGCATATATTTCTACACTTATTGAATTTATATTTGGTGAAAACATTCTAAAACAACCTTTATTCACTAAAAATCACCAATGAGGTCAAATTCCAGGTGCTGCTGTAAAATTCACCAAAAACATCCGTTTAACACGCAAAATGGAGCAATAAATAACATCTTACTTTTCCGACCTTTATTATCACTTGAGAAATAGATCTTAACCATTCTTATATGATATCTTAGGAGATTTCAAAGCTGGAGAAGCAAGGATCATGCAAAACGAATAAAAGACGGAAGAGATATGCAGTTTGGAACACAACCGATAGTCTTTCGAAGCACAAATAAAGCTACACAACTCCAAATATGGTAAACTCAATGTCATTAGAAGCGTAACGGAAAGACGAATCCAACGGTTCAAGAATCAAGCAAATCAGGCCCCGAACAAAGAAGATACGGACGGAACAACCAAAAAGGCAAAGGGGGAGGCAACTCCCCCTTAGGTACCATATACGGTACCTAGAGGGGCCGCATATGGCACTTAGGTACCATATACCAGTGATTTATGCTTGGATGCTTGTACCATGCTTTCCACCTCCATCCCCTCTTCCACTATAAATAGAGGGCTTGCCTCCTCCCATTTTACACACACCTCCACACCTTATTTTCAGACACTTCTCTCTCTCTCTAGTTTTAGGTTAGAAGTAGGTTAGTTCTTGGTTAATATTTAACCAAAACTAACGGGGAATAGCTTTTGTAATAGTGTTGGAATTCTTGGAGGGTCTCTTTAGTAATATTCAAGATATTCCGGAGCCCTGTCCGTGTAATCTTTCAGCAACCATTCAATCTACGCATTACTTACGGTTATCTCTTTTCTTATCTTTCATAATGTTGCATGCTATTGTTATGTTAGATCTAGGATACATTGCCATGATTAGTGAGTAGATTAGCTATTGTGCTTGTTTTGATGTAGTTAGCTTGTTGATATTTGGGGTGATGCTGCTTTAATATACGATTAAAAATTTGGTGTACTGTTTGAATATACATTTATGATTTTAAACTAAACTATCGCCTTTCCTGCAATAAACGTGGCTAGAACCTTTATGACTAGGAGTCGCGAACCTTGTTCAAACGGTCACTATCTATCTATATTTTCTTAATTAAACATGGTCTGATTTTGAAATTGTGGAAATAATCGTATAGTACACCGTGAATAAATCATGGATTTATCGGGTTGAGATTATTTAAGTAAACGGGTTGTTTAGCTATCATAGATGGTTGCGATGTGATTCAAACTTTGATAAATTGAGTTTAGATTGCCAATAGTATGTTGTATAGGAAAAAGCCCTAAAACGTCTTAGTATCCGGTATAGCGTTGGAACCACCAGTTGGTGTAGTATAAACATGTGGAAGCCGAGGAAAGGCCGTAGGCTAGAATACTATACCACATCCTGGCAGAGTCTGTGATCCAGGGAAAATCCTAGATCAGGTGATGACACTGTACGATATTGGAAATACCTTTGGTGGATTACAAACATGTAACAACAGTGGGAACCTGTAGGTTGAAGACTGTGTCACAACCGAATAACGTTGAACTCAACTATTGCCATCAATGTATACTTTAAACAATTACACATTGTCTTTATCTTAAAATGCCTTGTCTAGCTTAAATATCTTGTACGTGTTAAAGAAAGGTAAGTGGATAAACTGCGGACTGTCGCCCTATTCCTGCACCCCAATTTGAGGGTCACTTGGTCTAATTAAGAGACGGTGAGGAGGGTCTCAAGGCAGTCCGATCTGATCAGAATCTTGATAGCCTAGCACTCAGTGACATACTTATCGGTTAATCCCGATTGGTAGTGTGCTAGTGTTTACACTACAAGGTATCTACGTGAACGCAAGAGACAAATCTTTAAAAAGACATTTTCAAATCGAAAAGCTCCAAATTATAGCATTACCCCATGTATAAGCTAACAAAGTCATAACAAGCACTTCTTTCCATCCTGATTTAAACCGTTATTTTGTTTACTGTTTATTTAGTTTGATATTAATTTGGACCTATGTATTTACAAAACCCCCTCAAAAGATTTTAAACCATCACTAAATTTAATTGTTCGTCCCGACAACTGGTTTCACAATACGTTAGCTGTTAAGAATGACCCTAGGTCATACTATTACCCTCGCTTTAGTAGAAATTAGGTCCCCAAAATTCTATAAATTTAAAGCCCCCATCGTGCTCTCTGTCGCCTCGACAACGACCGTTGCGGTGGAAACACGGCAAGCTTTTGGCGCCGCTACTGGGGAAGCTACCGTAAGACTCTAAGGCGTCCCGATGAACTCTTCTATTTAGTGATACCCTTAGTTTAGATTCCTGTAGTTTAGTTTACTTTTTCCATTCAAAAATATCTTTCCACGACACACAACGATATTCGACCAAATCATCCGGATCTACACCTCTCATTTTCGTACCCGATCCTGAGTCGTTTATCTGCACCATCCGCAAAGAAATACGTTCCCATTTTTCACCAATGGCCGCTCATGTTACTCTCGCCGACTGCACCATACCATCCATCGAAGGACGAGGATGACCGATCAGCTATCACGTGATCGAAGGAGCCTCTGACGAACTCAAATACCACATTGTTCAACTTATCAAAGAGAACTGTCAATTCCATGGACTACCCCGTGAGGATCCGAATGCCCACATCAACAAATTCATTCAAATCTCAAACTCATATAAGCAGAATGGGGTTGAGCAGGATGTGATCCGCTTGCAATTGTTCCCCTTTTATCTCGCTTTACATGCTTTATCTTTGTTCGAGGGGCTTGAGACCGACTCAATCACCTCATGGGATGACATGGGAAATAAATTCCTAACAAAATACTTCCCTCCGTCGAAACAAACCAAGGCCAAGAATGACATCGCTAACTTTTCACAAGCTCACTATGAATCTATCTACTCAGCATGGGAGCGATTCAAGAGTTTGGTGATGAGATGTCCCGGCTATCAATTGACTAAAACCGACAAACTCTACACCTTCTATAACGGTCTGAACCCTCTCTATCGCTTAACTCGTGACGTAGATGTGTTAAGTCACTGGTCGCTGACCATGATAAGTCATTGGTCACTGACCAACTCAATAATATACAACTCGATGAAGAAATGATTTATGTCAAAGCTGTTGTTGCTGAAGTTAACAATTGATGATCGCTATTCATTCTACTCCTGGATTTAACATGCTGAGGAAGATTAAAACACAACTTTGTGTGTCGCTGATACAAGCAGCGAGAGTTTTATATCTTCATATTGAATAAGGCGAGAGTTTTATATCTTCACTAAAGAACAATATTTCAGGTCATTCTACAAGATCATGTTAGCTCGCAGTGAGTGAGGAGAGTTATTGCATCTTCAGTGACTATTCAATAAAGCCTCTTAATCTATAAGTACGAAGTGCTCTACTCTTATACGTCAGCAAGTGTTCCTCGTACTTGAAGAATGTCTGAAGGATTACGTGGCAGTGAATGATTGGTTTTAAGGAAGACGCGATATTCGAGGTAACAGAATTTGGGACCATAGAATAATCAAGGCTCAGAGATCAAACAAATCAAACTGCAACACGTGTCATTCCAAGATCATGATTTTCCACAAGACATTTGCACTATAAATAGAGCAGTACTATGTACTTAGAAACTTGCCTTTAATACGTATTATTCACTTTTCTTTAAGTGAATACAGTTTGTCTAAGTACGTATCATCGAACAGCGAGTAAACAGTTTGCTTGTTTGTTAGCAACTGTTCTACTCTTATCTGTAATAGTTTTAGCTAAGTGTTTGATTTGAATTAGCCTTGGCTAATTCATTCCGCAATCAACACTCAGGGATTTTATTATTAATAAAGATCAAAATTCAGCTACTATTGCAATCTAACTTTGATATTATCATATCTATCTTTTACATACTCTGTATGTGTTAGAACAATTAAAAACTGGTTAAATAACTTGAATAAAATCAGAAAAAGTTTTTAATTATATTCAACCTCCCCTTCTACAATTAAACTTTACTTATTGCGATTCTATATCACTAACTCATAGTGATTTCGGGACTCTCAATTGGTATCAGAGCGGAGTTGGTTTAAATCAATTAACCAGATCTGCAATGGAATCAGTAAAGTACAGTTATGTTGACTCTGAGTATCAAAAGGGAAATGGTTCTACTACCAAACCTCCAGCATTTGGTCCCTCTAGGATTGAAACCTGGATGTCCCGGATGATGATGTTTCTTGATCTTGTTGATGATCGTCTTTGCAATGTTATAACTAATGGTCTTCACATTCCAACCACAATTATTCCTGCTGTTGTAGCTACTGCTACTACTCCTGCCATACCAGAAATGGTTGTGCCTAAGAGAGAGGAACAGTGGTCGGATGAGGATAGACGATTGGTTAGATTAGATAAACAAGCTAAAATCTACATAGGCATGTCACTTCCTGATGAAGTGTTTGAATCAATCAGGCTTTGTAAAACCGCAAAAGATATGTGGGATACCCTTAGGAATATATATATTGGAACTCCTGATATTATTTGCTGTAGGGAAGTAAATCTCACTCGTCAGTATGAGCTGTTTGCAATGGAACCCAACGAGTTGCTATCTTCTACTTATACCAGATATCAGTCACTGATGAACAAAATGGAAAAGGCTGGTATAGGAAAGGAGCAGAGATTTGTTGTTGAAAATTTCATGGAATTGTTGCCAAGGAAAATCTGGGGAACCATTGCTACCTGCACAAGACAGAGGAATGATTATACAATGCTGAATCTTACTCAAGTCTATGCTATTTTACTCAACTGGGAGCAGTCTGAAAAGCAAGCTGATCAAAGTGAGCACATTCGTGCAACACTTGGAAGTCAAAAGATATCAAATGCCCTTGTAGCCGAGCTTGAAGAAATTGATAAGAAACAGAAATCAAAAGTTTCTAAGCTAAGCTCAAAGTCACTGATAGCTGATGAAGAAGGTGATCAGGCTGAAGAACAGTCAGAGTATGAATATGATGAAGGTCTAGAAAATCTGGAAACGGACATGGCAATGATGGTTGCAAATTTCAGAAGGAACCCAAGATCAAAAAGATTCGCTAGTGCTCCATCAACTGATAATTTCAAATCAAAAGGTGACTGCTACAAATGTGGTAAACCTGGTCATTTCACAACTGATTATAGATCAAAGTCAATAAACCCTATCCCTGAACCAAAGCCAAACTCCAGAAATGACAAGTACAACAAGTACAAAGCAAAGTACAAGAAGCTGAAGGCAATGCCCAAATCTGGAAAGAAAAAGGGTAAAGGTTTCGTCACTGAAGAGGGTTCATTCAGCGACTCTCACTGATCCTCATCATCAGATGAAGAAGAAGCAATGATTTTTATAGATATGGATTACTGTCTGATGGCTGATGACGCTGAATTTCATGAGGATATCAAAGATGTCGCTCATAAATGTTCAACATCTGGATGGGATCTTGAAACTATCTACAAGGTACATTGTTTCAAATCATCTTCAGTTACTGAAAAAGATAATGTTTTTGAGTCTCTGATAGTTGACTTATCAAATGCTCATGACATTCTAAAAAAAACAGAGATGTGAGATCAGTGACTTAAAATCTAAACTAATTGATCAAAATGAAAATGTGTCAAAAATTAAGAAATTAAAGCTAGATCTTGATGCACAAACTTATAGTAATTAAGTATGTGTTCTGGAGAAAGTAACATTTGAAACACGGTTTTTGCAACTCAAAAAGATCATGGAATTTTGGTGTAAGTCTACTGAAAAAGTAAATTAGTGTGTAAATAATCAGATTCCAAAACAAGTTAAGGCTATTTTGGGAGATGATTATGAACATGCTGCCTTACTCGCCGATTCAACAAAAGTTGATCCTGTTTTTGAACCCAAGGGTAATTTTTAGAAGCTGTATTTGAACCCATATTAGTCTTCAGTGAGCCAAGACCAAACTATTTTACAAAAAGAAAATTGGTCACCGATGATTCTGATATAACAAATGGTAGTGATGAGATAAATGTTTTGAAAACTGTCAAATCATCAGTAAATTCACATCTCATCAAGAACATCGCTGATAATCAAGTAATCATCAGCAACTTCACTGACACTGTATTACTCACTAAGAAAACTTCTATCAGTGACCTTAAGTCAAAGATGCAAGAAGTATAAATCAGCAAGAGAAGTTGTATGATAGTGTCAGATCAGCAACTTAAAACAAAGAAAGTTAAGAAAGCTACTTATGCAAATAAAAAGTGTTACAAATGTGGTGTGACACCCGCTAAATTAGGACTTGTAATTAGTACCTAATCAAGTGTAATACATGTAATTAGTTCTGGGTTAGGCTAATTAATGTATCAATATATATTGTTGAATATATACAAGTATGCGATTTGATTAAACCGTACAAGTTTCAAATCGAATGCAATTCAGTTCAATTAATACGGACGTTGGTGAACCTTTTTATTAAATAATATGACATTACTTAATAACTCTATTTTATCCAAAATATTATTTACATAATATTTCAACTCAAATTCGTATCGTACAAACAACATTTACGCTATTAAAATAATAAACGTGCAAACAATCGAAATAAGAATAAGTTATATTTTATAACTCAAGTAAAAGTATTTGATGAAATACTTCAACAAAACATTAATAGATATTTGTATTTAAAATAATTATTTATGCGACTAAACAATCGGGGAACGAACACCACACGGAGCGCAAACGCGGGGGTTAAAATTTGGGAGATTTCCCCCCTAATTTCCCCCCAAAATCTGCCCCTTTTTCCCCCTCCCCTCCTCATTTCTCATTTCCTTTCTCTCTCTCCTTCTTCCTTTTTTTTTCTCTCAAAACTACCCACCACCACCACCACCACCTATCACCACCAAAAATCACCACCAAACTCACTCGAATCACTTCACTCGTTTGGGAGAAAACATTCATCTCAACACGATCTGCATTTCCATCTTTTCGGATTTCTCCGGCGTTAAGTTTGTAAGTTTCCGACAAAATCCGAAACACTTCGATTTCCATTATTTTTACTTGTTTATGGTTTATTTAAGCTTATAATGTCCAAATATGGGTTGGGTAAAAGTTTCAAGTCAAACGGAAATCGGAAAACACCTTTTCGGCTCATTTTCCGGCCAATAGCTTGTTGTGTCGCAGAGGTTCCAGGCCACCTGCGACACAAGGCCTTATATCGCTAAATCATGGCCTATGTCGCATATAGCGACACAAGCCTCTATGTCGCAATACCTTAAGATGTTGCAGATAGCGACACAAAACACTATGTCACAAAACTTATTCCCCCGCCAGGGATTGCCACCCGTGGGACCTCGCTAACCAGGGGCGCTGCCCTCGGACCCCCATCACCTAAAGTTTATAAATACTTCAAAAATAAAAAGTATAACACCTTTCAAAAATCAAAATAATAATATGGGATAATTATTACAAACAAATCACCAACGGGCCGTACATATTTTCAAAACTCTAGTTAATCTACCAAATCATAGTCATTTAGACATTCTAGTTGGACGAGTAACTACAAAGGTAGTCTTTTAAGATACCTAATCAATTAATAACCATCGCGTGTCGTGAACACCCTCAAGTTACAAGTCTTCGGACATCACAATTCGGCTAATCAATTCAATTTTATTAAATTAAACTCTCAAGACTCAGGTGAGTCTCATAGCCCCTATTTTACTGTTTTACTCAGGGCTGTGATATCATTGCTCATTTTATTTTAACTATATGAACTCAAGTATGAAAACAAATAATTACTACATGAGTTATCTCACTAATCTTTGAAAGCCCTCCTCAGCATAGTTTGGTAGTACGTTGTAGTGTGAATATTAGTATATGGTACCATATAGGATTGACCCTCCTCGTCCAGGTTAGCATGCACTATATGGGTAAACGGATGTACTAATATTTGTTCAGACGAGTGTAGATTAGGCACTCGTGGGAGGCACCTCGATCAGGATTTCTTAAATGTGGACCTGACACCTCGAGTTAAGCTCAGACTATGTGCTCATGGCTGTAAAACTTTTATTTTGCTTAATTGCAATTCAAATTCAATTAAATCTCGCTGTTCATACAATATGTGTTGACATACAAACCTGTGAGCTCACCAGCGTTTCGCTGACCCATTTTAGCATGTATCACATGTACTCAGCAGTAGGTTGGACTGGCATTTAGGATATCATGCAAAACATTCAGAGATTTAGCTGCATTATTATATTTTGTATAGATTAATTATGTATGTAAATCTCTCAATCCAAGAACTGAGCTAATGTAAACTATATTTTGATGTAAACTTTGATTTTATTAATACAAGTTGTAAAACGACGCATATAGAGTCGTTCATTATATCTTTGAGTTGTGATTATTGATTAGTCGCGCCCCGACCCGATTCGCTTCTGCAACCCGAATTTGGGGGTGCGACATGTTGAAACTTGCAACACTTATCATCTGAATGCTCATCAACACCTTTTTCAAAACATATAATCATTAGTGAGCATTCAGACACCATTTATGCGAACCAGTGAAAGCCAAAATGAAGGCTTAGCCACTATGAACCCATCTCAGGATGGGTTCACCAGTTGAACTAATCTTAATTATTAATGCAGGGCATTCTTAGAGAGACTATATGGTATCTGGAGAATGGTTTTTCCAGACATATAACCGGATGTAAGTCCCTGCTCAGTGACTAACATGATGAAAGAGGTCCTGATGTAGTGTTTGGTGATAATAAGGTTGGCAAGACAAGAGGTTATGGTATCTTGACCAATGGGAATGTGATGTTTAAGTGTGTAGCTTATGTGGAGGGACTGAAGCACAATCTATTAAGCATCAGTCAGTTTTGTGACTCCAAAAATAAAGTGCTATTTGATCATGAAGCTGGTGTTGTTTACAACAAAAAAGGAAGTGTTGTGCTGGCTGCCAACAGAAAAGGAAATACATATGTTGTAAATATGTACTCAGCTCAGTCAGGAACATGCTTTTATTCCAGAACTATTTCAGAAGAAAAATGGTTATGGCATAAGTGACCCTCACATCGGAATCTAAAGGCTATCAATAAATTAAGCAAGAATGGTTTAGTCACTGGACTACCAAAACTGTCTTATGATAAAGATAAACTTTGTTCAGCTTGTGAGAAGGGGAAGCATCATAGTTCTTCGTTCAAAAGTAAACAGACTTCATCAGTGAATGAATGTTTCTACCTACTTAACATGGATCTATTTGGTCCAGTAAGTACTTCAAGTCTTGGTGGAAAGAGATACTGCTTGGTGATTGTAGATGAGTACTCCATATATACATGGGTATTATTTCTTAAAGCCAACAATGAAGCTGCTAGCGATATTATATCCTTTATCAATAAAATGGAGAACTTAAATGGTAGTTTGGTAAAACATTTAAGAAGTGATAATGGCACTGAAATTAGGAATATTGACTTGGAAAATTTTTGTGACTCGAAAGGTATTTCTCAAAAACTTTCAGCACCTAGGACACCCCAACAGAATAGGGGGGCAGAGAGGAGAAATAGAACCTTAATTGAATCTGCCAGGTCAATGCTCATTGATACTGGTCTTAAGACCTATTTCTGGGCTGAAGCAATGAGTACTGCCTGCTATACCCAGAATAGGTCACTGATCGTCAAACGACATAATAAGACAGCATATGAGGTGTTAAGGGGGAGAAAACCCGACATAAGTTTTCTCCTAGTTTTTGGTAGCACTTGCTACATTTTAAACAAAAGAGACCACTTAGGAAAGTTTGATCCAAAAGCTGATGAAGGAATATTTGTTGGTTACTCAATCATCTCTAAAGCCTTCAGAGTTTATAATAAAAGAAGAGAATTGTTGATCCCAGTATGGATCTTGATATGTATTACTTTGATTGATTATTAATAAGCTTGCGGAATAGTTTATTAATAACTTGAAGAATAAACTTAAAACACAGAATATTAATCAAAAGCTTCAATATTATTATCAAATAATACGAACACACAAATTGTGCTAGGGTTTATAACCTTGAAGCTAATAACTAGAAATCGTTTTTTCTAGAGTTCTACAGGATCTCTATTTATAACATATAGAGTCCTTTACAGAATCAAACTAATATGGAAATCATATCTATTCCATAATTATCTCTAACCGACTACTAACAGTGGTTGAGCTATACACTAACAGGGGTAGTACCCGTATATAACCAACAGTGGTTAAACACTTGATTACAAAATACACTTATACCAACAGTGGCACTGTTAGACTAATTCTAACTAACAGTGGTACTGTCAATACACAACTAACAGTGGTACTATACTAGCAGTGGCATAACACTTGTCTTCTGAGCAAATCTGGCAGTGGCTCAGGACTTAACAATCTCCCCCTAAACTTGATCATTCTCAGTAATGATTCAAGTTTCTTCATCTTTCTTCTCATCATTGGAAGCTTGATTCTGTTTTCTTCTCTTCTCCTCCTCTCTTAACCTTTCCAATTCCATTCTCTTATGAAACTGATTTAACACCATGTACAAAGCATTAAAAGCACCTTCTGAAACCACAGTAACTCTTAATCTAGAAGCAAGTACATTCCTCAAAATCTGAGTCCCCAAGACATATTGTCTTTCATCAAACATGAAGATTGTGACTCCATCTCTAAACATAATCATATGTATCCCAGCTCTAATAAAATGCCTCCAAGTAAGCACATGTTCAATACAATTCAAAAACAAATTTGTGAATGGTTCAGGCTCAAACAGCATATTCAAACATCTATCCAAATCTCTTTCCATAATCACCATAGAAGCTTTCCTGTTCCTCTGACTGTTAAGCTCATACAGATTCAGAATGTCTAACCTATTCACATTTCTGATCACATCAGTTACAGATGACAGATATTGCACATTCCCATCCTCTCTGACAATCTTGATCTGTTCTTTAATAACATCATCAATTTCTGACCTCTGTCCTTCCCATTGAACTATCTTTGATGATCTATCATGATTAACGTGAATATTTTCTTTACTGTCATTCACCTCTTTGATGTACTTTCTTAACTCTGCAGCATCTTTCTCCAGATCAGGTACCAGATTATCACTAGCAAGAACTCCATCCCATCTAATCTTTAGATTTTTATCAGAAAGCCTTTTCAACTCTCTTTCTTTTGCTTCTGCCTGTTCTTGCTCTTCCTTTTCAATCCTATTCTGTTCCTCCATTCTGACCTGTTCTGCAATCTTTTTCCTATCCTCAGATAGCTTTTTCTCAATAAATTTATCTTGCATAAGCTTCTTTTCAAAATCAACCATTCCTTCATCTTGATGTCTAGCATAAGCTTTTTCCAACCTATCAGAATACTCCTTGGTGCATACCTTCCACCAAGAATTCTGATTAAATCCTTTTTCCTTTGAACAGCAGTTGGTGGTTTATTTCTTTTCTTTTCAAGCTCTGCATGTCTTTTCTTTCTAGCCCTTTCTTCATTTGCTTGTTTTAACATGACAAACCCTGGGCTCAACTCATCCTTACCATCCTTCTTGTTGATCATATTATGAATTTGTTGTGCAGATAACCCTTTCCCTATTTCAGCCATATCATTCAACATCTTTGCAGCTCTTTGAGATAAAGTTACTACACTCATGTCTTCCAGCACAACATCAACGTCAGGACCCTCATTCCTCTTAGACTCAACAGCCCTCCTTAACATTCTTTCATCATGCTCCTCCTGAGCTCTCCTTGCCTCATTCAAATCAATTTGAGGTTCTACAACCTTCTTTTCCTTTCTCTGTTCTTCCAATTTTCCCTTACCTTTGTCTTTAGAATCAATCTTTAGAACATCAGACTTAGGTTTGGGTGGTGAAGTTGGTTCTCTAATAATAACAGGAGGTAAAATTGTTCTGGTGACAGTGGTTGATGGTGTAGTGATGACAGTGGTTGGTATTGTACTAACAGTGGTTGTGGGTGAACTGACAGTGGTTGCTGCTGAAATACCAACAGTGGTAGTATCTCCAGCAGTGGTTGTTAGACTACTAGCAGTGTCACTAGCAGTGGGTGTAAAGCTGACAGTGGTAGTTTTCTTTGATTTTCTTTTCTTTGCCATAGACTTTCTTCTACCATAAGTCACTTCTACATCTTTTCCCTTGACATCCACATTCAGTGTTCTGCTTTTCACATCTCTCACAAATATATTCACTGCCTCCTTATAGCTTAAACTGCTGTTAATAGGAAACACTTTATCATCCACCACATCCCTTGACTCTTTTGGCACATATACTACCAACTGCTTATCACCATCATCCACTCCTTCATTCACAATGTAATCAGATACAGAAACATCAGGTTCATCCTCCATCACCTCATTATCCTGCATATCATTACCAGCATGCAAATCATCACCAACATCATCATCACCAAAGATTTGATCTCCTGCTCCATCCATATCATCATCATTATCTTTCTTATCTTCAGGCATATTATCTTTCTCTTGATTTTCATCATTATTCTCCCCCTTGCCTGAAGATTTCTGTAAAGCTGCAGCAGGTTGTAAGACTTGTGTAACAACATCTTCTATCACCGCTAGTCTAGATCTTAAATCTGCAATCTCCTGCTGCTGCCTTTGCAGTAACACATCCTGAGCAGCCAACTGTAATCGTTGCTCTCTTCTTAACTCCCTTTCTTTCACAAATTTCTCCCAGATCAATATGACATCATGTGCCAAATCATCAATCGTCAATTCCTCAGTTTCATTACTAGTCTCATCAACATTAGAGTGTAACCTCCTAGAAGAATCATTGACTACATCTGGCACTTGCTCAGATGCCCCTTGATACATGGTACTGGGACCTTCACCTGCATCATTACCCGTAGGTTCAGCATTAGAAGTTGCCTCTGGTTGGGTCTGAGTAATGTTACCACTGTCCTGTCCTGCCAGTGGGCTAGAAACAGTAGTGGCAGCCCTTCCAGAATGAACATTTTCATCAAGTATGTTCACCTGTTGTAAAATTTCCTGTGACTGAGACTGTGAAGAAACAGGAATCTCCACAGCCTGTTTAGCTTTCTTGGATTTCTTAGCTTTGTGGTGGGTAGGTTGTTGGGTCCCTTGTTTTCTTTTTGTGGTGCCACCTCTTGATGTGTGTTCAGAAACAACTGGTGTTGTTGTCCTGTCATCATTTGGTCCAAGTGGTGTTGGTAATACACCACCAGTAGCAGAAGGAGCAACTGACATTGTGGAAAACAATGCAGTTTCCTTCTTGGAAAAAGTGTTTTGATACTGATACATAGCTCTAATAGTTTTTACAGATAAAGTAGAACTAACTATAACACTTTTATCTGCTGGCAGATTTGGCAACTGTTTATTCAACAAAAGTTGAATAAACCTAGGGTACATAATGAATGTATCACCCTTTACATTTTTAATCATATTATCTAAGATGAACCTAGAGATATTAAACTTAATACCCTGTGCCAAGCAGATTATAGGATATGCAATACTAGAACTAAACTCATTGAAACTAGTTCTCTTTTGTGATAAACATACCAGGAAAGTATGAATATAGAACTTCCATTGTGGACAGAACCAGGACTTCAAGAAAGTATATTCTGATCTTGTCTTTCCAGTACCCTCATATCCCATAGCATGTATTCCTTGAAACAGATCTGCTCTTGACAATTCCATAACCCCTCCTTCATCATCAAACTGCAGAAGTTCTCTAAGAACAATCTCAGTTATCATCACTCTATTTCCTTGAACAGTAGAGTGAATATGAGGAATGCCATTTACAGTTCCTTCTTTAGCATTCTTCCAGAATTCCTGAATATGTGATCGACTCAAACGTGGAGCAACAGTAAGGGCATAAGTAACTGGACAGTTACTTAAGAAATCGATAATTGGGTGAAAGTAGTCATCTGCTATTTCTTTATTCAAGAAAGCCCTCATATTGTGTTCAGAATGAACACTCAAAGTAGAACGATCAGTATCAGAAGAAGATGATGATGCCATTTGTGAAATAGATGAAAGAAAGAAGATTGATTGAAAACACAGCAAGAACGATTTGTAGAGAATTTGGAGAAAGTTTGAAAGCGTAATTGAAAAAGTGAAGTGTTTAGATATTTATATGTTGACAGTGCCAAGCCCTAGTGAAAATAACTAACAGTGGCACTGTTAGTTATGCACCAACAGGGGCACAACCAACACATAAAACTAACAGTGGTTACTTCACTTGGTCAAATTCTAACATTGACTACTCAATAAACCAACAGAGGTAACAGTACTAGCAGGGGTACACTAGTACTAACAGAGGCAAATACTTCATTTTTTTTTTTTTTTTTTTTTTTTTTTTTTTTTTTTTTTTTTTTGTAAAACAACAAATAAACAGCATTAGATTCCAGCTCTCCTAATGTCTCTTGACAGTGGCTTAAACCTGTAATATTAAACTAAAAACAAACTAGCAGGGGTTAAATTAAAAATATATACAGCAGAGGTTGAAAATATATTGACAGTGGCATAGATAAACTAACAGTGGAACCAACTATTATCATGAAGAAGCTAACAGTGGTACCACTTGACCCTGTCACTATATAATTCACCTCTGTTAGTATCGACTCCTGACCAAAACACTTAAGTGAGATTTATCATACCAATATTAGTTATCAAAAATGTAAATCTTCCTACATCAAATGCTTTGGTAAAAAGATCTGCAAGTTGATTATCAGTATGAATTTTGAAAATATGAACCAATCTTTTATCATAACAATCTCTTATAAAATGATATCTGATTTCAATGTGTTTGGTTTTTGAATGCTTAACAGGATTTTGTATGATACTAATAGCAGAAGTATTATCAATATAAATAGGAGTGTTCATGAAAGTCAAACCATAGTCCATCATTTGATTCTGAATCCAGAGCACCTGTGCACAACAACTGGATGCTGCAACATACTCTGCTTCTGCTGTAGATGTGGAAACTGTTGTCTGCTTCTTGCATTGCCATGACACCAGCCTATTCCCAAGAAATTGACATCCACCACTAGTTGATTTCCTATCCATGTTCTCACCACCATAGTCACTATCTGTGAAAGCTTTGAGCTCAAAATCTGATCCTTTAGCATACCAAAGTCCCAAAGCTGGTTGACCTTTCAAGTATCTGAAAATTCTTTTCACAGCATACATGTGTGACTGCTTTGGATTGGTTTGATACCTAGCACAAAGACACACTGCAAACATAATGTCAGGTCTAGATGCAGTTAAATACATCAAAGAGCCAATCATTGACCTATATAAGTGCACATCTACTTCCTCCCCCTCAGGATCAGAATGAAGATGTTTGTGTGTCTCCATAGGAGTGCTAGCTATCTTTACATCTTGATAACCAAATTTAATCAAGATATCTTTCACATACTTCCCTTGGTTAATGAAGATTCCATATGACTGCTGCTTAACCTGCAGCCCTAGAAAGAAGGTGAGTTCTCCCATTGAACTCATTTTAAACTTCTTATGCATTAGCACCTCAAAATCTTTACACAATGAATTACTTGTAGATCCAAAGATAATATCATCGACATAAACTTGTACCAGCAAAATATCTTTCTGAATTTTCTTGATAAACAAAGTCTTGTCAATAGTACCTCTTTTGAATCCATTCTTGAGAAGATACTCAGATAGAGTGTCATACCAAGCTCTTGGTGCTTGATGTAAACCATACAAGGCTTTCTTCAATCTGCACACTCTATCTGGAAATGTTGGATCTTCAAACCCTGGAGGTTGGCACACATACACCTCATCATCAATCAAACCATGAAGAAAAGCACTCTTCACATCCATTTGATAAACCTTGAAGCCCTGATAAGATGCAAAAGCTAAAAATAATCTAATAGCTTCTATCCTAGCAACTGGAGCAAAGACATCATCATAATCAATGCCTTCTTCCTGTGTATACCCTTGTGCAACCAACCTGGCTTTATTCTTGATAACTATCCCTCTTTCATCTCTCTTATTCTTAAAAATCCACTTGGTGCCTATAGCTTTCTTTCCTTTTGGTAAATCTACCAAATCCCACACATCTTGCAGCTTGAATTGCAGCAACTCTTCTTGCATAGCTTCAATCCAGCTATGATCCTTGAGAGCTTCCACTGCTTTCTTTGGTTCCATCTGAGAAAGAAAACAAACATATAATGAAGTATGTACATCTTCTTCTCTTACCTTTGACTGCTGTCTTGTCACCACAGGAGAACTAATATCACCAATAATCAGATCCAAGGAATGATCTTTATGAACCAGATATTTAGATGTGGATGTATCAAGTAATCCCCTTTCTAAATTCTGACCCAGAAGATTATCCATTTCTAATTCAGAAACAGAATCTCTTTCCTGTCTATCTTTTTCAAGCTGTGAAGTTGTTTCAGAATCTGATAGAGAATTCCTTTCCAAGACTTGAAATGGTGGAAATCCCTTTGGAGATATCTGCTCTTCATCTGAATCATTCTCTACATCTGATCCATTTGGTGCAGGATTTGATTCTTCAGTTTCTGTTTGATCCTGTTGAAAAACTGCTGGTGGATCTGGAGTCCAGTTTGGAAACAATACATACTCCAAGTCATTCTTTTTAGATTGACTGGAGTTGCTCTGATTATCTGCACCATCACCTGCACTAGTACCTGCACTAGTAGATACATTTGGATATCTAAAAGCATAAGTTAGTGCATCAATATCAAACAACACTTCTGGACCTGTTCCTTCTACATTTAATGTATGTTCATTAAAAGTCACATTCATGGTCTCCTCAATAATCCTAGTCCTTTTGTTAAACACTCTATAAGCCTTGCTTTGAATAGAGTATCTAACAAAGACAGCCTCATCCACCTTACTTTGAAACTTACCTAGGTGATCTCTGGTATTTAAGACAGTACAAGGACATCCAAATGGTTTTAAAAAGCTAACCAAAGGTTTTCTCTTAAAGAATAACTCATAGGGTGTCTTGTTATGAGATTTGACTATCAAAATCCTATTCAAAACATAACAAGCAGTGCTAACTGCTTCTGCCCAAAAGGACATTGGAAGTTTAGCATCTGCTAGCATGCTCCTAGCAGCTTCAATTAGTGTCCTATTCCTCCTTTCAGCTACTCCATTTTGTTGTGGAGTCCTAGGTGCACTAAACTGTCTTTCTATACCTTTCTCATCACAGAATTTATTCATCTCACAATTCTTAAATTCTGTCCCATTATCACATCTGATGATCTTAACCTTTTGATTAGTTGAATTTTCAATCCTAGTTATGAAAGATCTAAGTGTTTCACTTGTCTCATCTTTTGTCCTAAGAAAGAATACCCAACTCATCCTAGAATAGTCATCAGTTATCACCAAGCAGTAGGATTTCTTCCCTTGACTAGCTACATTGGTAGGGCCAAATAAATCCATATGTAACAGGTGTAAGGGAGTGGTATTGGTATTAACAAGCTTGGACTTATAAGAAGTCTTGTGTTGCTTTCCTTTGAGACAAGCTACACAATGGTCACTACATTCAAATAACTTTTCAGGTAAGCCTCTCACTAGCCTATCCTTAACAAGTTTATTCATGGTCTTATAATTCAAGTGACACATCCTCCTATGCCATAAATCAGATTCAGAAACAGTAGCTTTAGATATAAAACAATTGGCATGTTGAGAGTCCATCTTGTTTAAATCACTACAGTATACATTGTTTTTTCTTGGAACTCTCATTAAAATTTTGTCTTCAGGAATTTTGAGTTGTTCAGAAAGAATAATGCATTCTGTGTTAGTGAAATAAACAGGATTTTGCTTATCTGTGATTTGACTCACACTAAGCAAATTATATCTCAATTGCTCAACATAATAAACATCATTGAAAGTGAGCTTACTGCATTTTACCTTGCCTTTACCTGTGATTTTTCCTCCTCTAGGGTTACTGCCAAATGCCACATCTCCTCCATTAAATTCTTTAAAATCCTGCAGTGTCTCCCTATCTCCAGTCATGTGCCTTGAGCATCCTGAATCAATATGCCATAAACTTGGCTTGCTCTGCACATATCAAAAGAGAAAATAATTAGATTCTCTTGGGAACCCAAACCAATCTGGCTTTGGGTTTCCCTTTAGCATTTTTTACATCAACCCTCTTAAAGGTGATTGATCTCAATGCTTCATTGGTTTTGAACACTTTTGATGTGTATGCATTCTTATGTCTCCAAAAACAATCTGTTTTAGACCTAACAGTGGTTATTGGTCTGACAGTGGTCACTTTTAAGTTTGTGTTTATTACCCTAGCAGTGGTAGCTTTACTTGGTATAAACATTTTGTTCAAATGTTTAATACCAGCAGAGGTACCATGCCTGACAGTGTTCAAACCCTCCCCTGTTGGTGTTCTGCATCTGTTAGCCTTTGATAGTGGCACTGCTGCAGTATTAACAGTGGCTGCTGCATTACCTCTGTTAGCTTTATTTCTCAATACTCGACTTGTACCACTGTTCCTATTATTTTTAGGATTGTGATAGCAGTCCAGTTGAAGATGGTTATACTTACCACAAATAAAACATGATTTTCTTTTCACACATTCAAACCCATTACCCAGCCTTTGTGAGATTAATTGATTCCAATTCCTCTGATTCCCTCTAGGTGTAGGTTTGATTATTTTATTTGCAGGATTTTCATCATGTTTGCCTGCACACTTACTACATTCAGCCTTGATGTTTGACACAGACCCTAGAGTAATTCTAGATTTGTTAATCCTATTCTTTTGTTCAAGCTGTTCTTTAGCTTTCTCTATGAACATCCTCTTGCCTTCTAATAGGTTATCACTCTTAAGTTCTGAAATAAGACCAGTAATAGACTTGTTGAACTCATTTACAGACTTTGCACTAGTTGAACTATCACTATCATTCACATCTTCCTCAGTCCAATCAGATATGTCTACTTTATCAAAATCTACATTATCATCACAATTAACTACTGGATCTACCTTAATAAACTCTTCTGACACACCTTTCTTAAGTTGTCCTAAGTCAAACTCAATTTTAGATGGAAAGTAAGTATGATTATAAGGTGGGGGAACAGCATTAAGGTTGTATCCTAATCCAGTTTTTAATTTATCATGAATTTGAGACTTGATTAAGTTTTGAACACCTTTTGAAGCATTTTCCAATTCATCAACTTTCAACTTAATTGACTCCTTATCAGAAATTGCCTCAGTCAACTTGGCACTTATCATATCAACTTTTGTTTGTAAAGCTTTCTTTTCCCAATTTAAATATTTAATATCTAATTGAAATTGTGATTCATTCTTTTCAAAAGCTTTAATTTGAGTTTCCAAATTTTCAATAGCTAAGGTTGCATGTTGACTTTTGATCTCACATGCTTTCAACTCATTGCACACAACAACATTATGATCCCTATAAAACTTAACCATTTTCTTGCATTCAGGAGAACATAATTTAAGTTGTACCTCATGTGGAACATCTGAAGATTCTGGTTCTTCTGTGACAGCCATCAATGCTTGATTATTGATCACAAGCTCTTCTTGATCACTCCAGTCAAATCCCCCCATTCCATCTTGTGCAACCAATGAATCTGAAGTGGTGTTCTGTACAAGTACCATTCTTCTCTGAGGACAAGAATTATTTCTAATAATTCCATTAGCAGAATTCATAGATCCTCCATCCTTTGTGTTCCTGCATTCTCTAGCAAAGTGGCCCATCTTGTGACAGTTGAAGCACTCCACCTTACTCTTATCAAAGCCTGCTACACCATCTCTCTTGAATGTAAAGTTTCTGTTACCAGACCTTTGCATAAATCTCTTTGCTCTTATGGTAATCATGGCCATTTGCCATCTTAAATCCATCTCCTCAAGATCTTCTTCAGTCACCTGTTCTAAATCTTCTGTTGTTAAAGATGAATTTATGTGGCTAGCAAAGAATGCTTCTAGTACATTATCATTAGCACCAGATGTGCTATTACTTCCAGTATCACCAACAGAAACAAAAGCAGCATTGTTAGAAACACCATTAGACTGTTTCATAGCTACAACCTCAGGCTCAAAGTTTCTTAGATCATTGTACAGATCCTCAATTTCCTTTTGATCAAGATCTGTACTTTGTCTAAGTCCCACAGTGTACATATTCCATTCAGTACCAAGTGATCTTAAAAATTTCCTATTAAGATCATCCTTGTCAATCTTAACATTATGATTTTCAAGATCTCCCACCAGTTTCTGAAACCTGTCAAAGGTTTGGGTTAAGGTTTCTGACTTAACTCCAGCAAAGTTTTCAAACTGTTGTTTGAGAAGAGACCTCTTGTTTTTCTTTGTGTTATCATTCCCTCCAAACCTGGTGACAATAGCTTCCATAAGTACTTTGGCATCTACACATTTATCAAACTTCTTTTGATACTCATTGGGAATGGACAAGAGTAGAGTACTTAATGCTTTCCATTCAGTAGCTCTTTCTTTTCTCTCAGCATCTGTTTTGGGTGGTGGTCTTGCTACTTTTTCACCATCTGGACCCTTTGGATAATTAGGTCCATTGATAACCACCTCCCACATCATATAATCTGTGAGAAGCATGTACTGCCTTATTCTTGTCTGCCATAATTCAAACTCATCAGGTTTGAGCATAGGAATCTTGGTAGCCTGTATTCCTTCCATTGTTTCAGTAGACATCTTGAAATTTGAATAGAAAGCTTTAACCTTTAATAGAATTCTTCAAGATCAAAGCAATATCTAGCTCTGATACCACTTGTTGATCCCAGTATGGATCTTGATATGTATTACTTTGATTGATTATTAATAAGCTTGCGGAATAGTTTATTAATAACTTGAAGAATAAACTTAAAACACAGAATATTAATCAAAAGCTTCAATATTATTATCAAATAATACGAACACACAAATTGTGCTAGGGTTTATAACCTTGAAGCTAATAACTAGAAAATCGTTTTTTCTAGAGTTCTACAGGATCTCTATTTATAACATATAGAGTCCTTTACAAAATCAAACTAATATGGAAATCATATCTATTCCATAATTATCTCTAACCGACTACTAACAGTGGTTGAGCTATACACTAACAGGGGTAGTACCCGTATATAACCAACAGTGGTTAAACACTTGATTACAAAATACACTTATACCAACAGTGGCACTGTTAGACTAATTCTAACTAACAGTGGTACTGTCAATACACAACTAACAGTGGTACTATACTAGCAGTGGCATAACACTTGTCTTCTGAGCAAATCTGGCAGTGGCTCAGGACTTAACAAGAATGTATTGAGGAATCAAAGGATGTTAATTTTGATGAATCATATGATGAGTCACTCACTGATCCAAAATAGTATGAAAATCTTGTTTTTAATAAAATGGATGGTGACTCATCAGTTGAACGAAAATCAAATGATAAGAAATATGAAAATTTGTCACCAGACTCTGATAGGGAAGATAGTGTTTCTGAAATCAGTTCTAGCTCTACTTCAGCTGAGAAATATTCAGGAACATCATCTTTACCTACTGATATCCCTTCATCATCATCTGACTATCCAAACCAAAACTCTCAGAACAACAATACTCATGTTTCTAATGCTGATCTGTCACATGTACCATTACCGTATAAGACAGTCACTGCTGAACCTCAGCGAATGACTAAGTGGACAAAAAAAACTGATAATCAGTTGATTATTGGTAATCCACAATATAGGGTTCAGACAAGATCATCAACTGCTAACTTTTGTTTGTTTGTAAGCTTTGTGTCACTGATGGAACCAAAGAAGGTTGATGAAGCACTGACTGATCATCATTGGATAGCTGCCATGCAAGAAGAGCTATCACAGTTTGAAAGAAACAAAGTCTAGAAGTTGGTGCCTCAGCCCGCAGGTAAATCAGTGATTGGAACAAGATGGGTATTCAGAAACAAGATGGATGCTGATGGTGTGGTAACCCGGAACAAGGTAGACTGGTTGCACAAGGTTATTGTCAGCAAGAAGGCATTGACTATGACGAAACCTTTGCACCAGTGGCTAGACTTGAAGCAATCAGGCTATTTCTAGCCTATGTAGCTCACAAGAAGTGTAAAGTATATCAAATGGAGGTGAAAAGTGCCTTTCTGAATGGTAAGCTTCAGGAAGAAGTGTATGTCAAGCAACCACCTGGATTCATTAATCCCAAACATCCTGGTTATGTTTATAAACTTGATAAAGCCCTGTATGGACTAAAACAGGCTCCCAGAGCCTGGTATGATACTCTCTCTGTTTATGTAATAAAATGTGGCTATGTTAGAGGTAAGATTGACAACACATTATTACATGCTCATCCCTTGCTACACCCATGTCACCTGCGGTAAAATTACATGCTGACTCTGATGGTAAATCTGTAAACATCACTGCTTACAGAGGAATGATCAGGTCACTGTTGTACTTAACTGCAAGTAGACCAGATATTATGTTTGCTACATTTCTTTGTGCTAGGTATCAAGGTGATCCAAAGGAATCACACTTGCTCGCTGTTTAAAGAATATTCAGAGATATCTGAAGGGTACACCAAATCTTGGTCTATGATTCTGATCACGCTGGATGCAAGCTGGATAGAATGAGCACTTCTGGTAGCTGTCAATTCCTTGGAGAGGAGCTTGTAAGCTGGTCTAGCAAGAAACAAAATCCAGTTTCAACTTCAACCGATGAAGCTGATCATGTCGCTGCTAGTGCTTGTACAACTCAAATTCTCTGGATGAGAAATCATCTCGCTGACTATGGATTTGACTTCAAAGAAATACCAATCTATTGTGATAGTCAAAGTGCCATAGCTATTGCCAATAATCCAATGATGCTCTCAAGACAAAGCACATTGATGTACGATATCATTTCATCAGGGACCATGTAATGAAAGGTGATATTGAACTTCATTTCATTCCAACTGATTACCAACTCGCTGATTTGTTTACAAAACCTTTGGATGAGAAAAGATTTAATTTTCTTATCAGCGAGCTTGGTATGTTAAACTTCAATGAATAAATAAACTCCTTGAGTTTATTTATTTATTTTTGTTTAAATTTATAAATGCTTTAAATAAAATGTCTTTGTAAAATATAACTTAAGTAGAGCATACGCACTGATCAATTAATCTTAACTGATCTAATCAGCAAGATTAATACTCAGTTAGCTTTGATCATCTAATGTTATAATTTTATAAAGTCTCATGAATATTTTATTATGTCTCAATATTAGGTTAACAGCATTGCTCAATGTTATTTCTAGCTGATCTAATTAGTATTCTAAGTTGTAACTTGATCAGTGAGGTGTAATATAGAAATATGTTATACATTTAATATAAGACATAATCTATATTCATGTTCTTTTTAATGTGTGTATATATATATATATATATATATATTAATATAATGTAACAATAGTGAGTTGATAAGTTAAATTTATATCAAAACTGTAACTGTGTCACAATGACTTAATCAATATTCTAAGTTGTGATTAGGTCAGCGAGACATAGTCTCAGCAAGATACAAGATTACATTTATTCTCTTATAGTTGTTATATTTCTTTTTGGTGGTAAATCAAGAAACTGATTATATATCTTTAGTAACTCTTTCTCTCACTGAAGATATCATTTAATGGTGAGATCAAATCCACAAATATCATTTAGAATAAACCTTTTATGGTGCAATGCAAAAGTCACATTGTCTGACACTCTCTCTTACGTTAGTGCACTTTTCCGGTGCACCTCTCCCATCGCCATTAATACCACCAGGTTCTATAATCATCACCCCTATACCACTACCACTTACCACCACCATCGTTCACGACGATTCATTTTCTACCACATGATTATCAAGAAGTGTATGCTATAAAACAACAACTTAAATCTCATTTCATTTTTTACGCTTTCTTGATTTTCATAAAAACACTTTGTTTTTCATAAACCCTAAATTTGAAATCGAAAAATCTGCAAATAATCTTTCTCAATGGCATGATCAAAATTTTTCAATAATGCATACACCCACATTGCAGAGATTAAAGATCTTCGAGCCTCTGCAGTGTGCGAGGATCTTGTCGTTATAGTTCCGAAATTGAATTATTTGGGAAATATAACTTGTACAAAACCTGAGTATGCAGAGGTAATAACTTTTTTGAACCATCATTTAATACTCCCTTCTCTTACATTATCACCTCGAGTGATGAACCCAGAATGGCTTAGTGAGTTTGGTTCACCTGTACTCACTCAGTTGTCAATGGTGCTTCACAACTCCAGGGTTTCATTGATAATGGTACTCAAAAGATTATTATCACTGCCTCCATCCTTCGAACAATTTTACTATTACATGTACATGCTTCTTATGAGCCACTACTTGACAGAGACGAAGCCAAAGGAGGCTTAGTCAATCTCGCTGGGATCGACTGTAAATACTCTGTCGATGGTAGTGGTAATCGTAAATATGCCACTGTACATAAAACCAAAATGGATGGAGTGTGGAACGCCCTATTTTCAAATTTCATTCAATCCTTGGGCACAAAAACAGGGAGCCACGATCAATTTAGCTCCCTAGAGGCACAAATTAGCTGGTCACTGGTAAATTCTTTACGAATTGATTATGAAAGTGTGATCTTTGATGAGCTAGTAAATAGAGTCGCTGAACATACCAGGGCAAAATATGTGCCCTATCCTAGGTTTTTGTCACTGATCTTTAAAGATCAGTTTGATGCCTATGATAGAGTTCCTTTCTCTGGTTTTGAGCCAACCCTGGTAGGAACTTAAATATTCTCCAAACCAGCGACCGTGTCTCTCCCTGATTTCATTAAAACCAAGGGAGTACCCCAACCATTACAATCTGTACAACTGTTAGTTGCTGCGCCATTATTGACCATGTCACTGATCACACCCCTAGTGACTACTATTGGTCAACGACCAATCAAGAAACCACCCACTGCTACCAAAGAAAATATCCAAATTAGGTTCCCTGACATTAAAGGTTAAGGGACATAGACAAACAAAGACATCTACGGATGTCAAGGATGAAGCAGAGACTGAACGTTCTGTCCCTGCGGGCATTCTTGATAAACCCAAAACTTCAACAACTTCATTGGACTCCCGAATGTCCATTGACTCTAAAAAGGGAAAAATGCAGACAGCTACAATCGCTCAACCTATTGTTAGCAGTGATTTGGGTGCAACCCACACCCCTTTCAGTGAGTCAAACCCCCAGCCACTTATCATCCTCACAAAAGGATGACATTTTAGACAAAGGGCTAGTGGCATCAGTGGGTGATAACACACCCATCGCTGATGTCACACCACTAGCTACATACCTGGGCCATCTCTCATCTAGCACTGCACCAACCGCCAATGTCTCCCCCAGTCACAAGGAGAGATACAGGTTGACCCTTCTGTTTCCGATGATCCATCAACTCAAACACAAACTGGTAATGACGAGGAAGCCCAACCAATGGACACCTCTGATGATGATACACCACTACCACCACCACCACCATCACCATACATCCCTGTTACTACTGCTGCTGCTGCAACCGAACCAACATCTATACCACTCACCACTGCTCCACCAGCTACTACTGTCACTTCACCAATCCAGGAGTTAGATGACATGTCTCTCTCAAGTGACAATATCTCTGCAGTAGCTGGTACTAATCCCCTTGCTGATACTGCCATGGGTGCAGGGGATCCTGAGTGAGAAAATTCATCTTTGTTCTCCAGTATATAAAAGTAAATGATCAAGTTATCTCTTTCATGACTGCACATCATCAAGCTACTAAAGCTGAAGTTGTTGCCCTCCACATTGATTACAAGAAACTCTATCGCTGGATCAAGGAGTGTGTAGCATCTTTTTATGATGAAAAGGGGGAGAGACTAGTTGCTGACAATACAGATTTCATCAATGAAGATGCTGATCACAGAAATATCTTGTTGGAGTCTTTCTCCCTTCAGTCTATTACTAAGAAACCTGAGTTAGAAGCAGCTGAAGTTGCAGAGTTATCTTGGGTTGAGATGGATATTGAAGATGATGAATATGAGTTGGAGGAAATTCATTTCCCTGAGTTTGATCCAGATGAACTCAGGATGTATAATGAAATGGTGAAGGAGTGAGCTGCTGATGAGGCAACAAGGATTGAGGGGGAGTCAGTGAGCTTTGAATTGGCTCGCTAGCAGTGGATGAACTGGGAGGAGGATGATAATGTGATGATGATGGTAATGATGGTGATAATAATGATGAAAATAATGGTGATGATAAAGGTAATGGTGATGATAAGAAAGAAGATGATACTGATGAAAACATGGAGGATCAGCTACATATCTCTACTCTTCTAACCAAAAGAAAAATGACTACTACATCTAAGTCTACCTCCTCCAAGCAAAGAAAAAAAACATTCACTGAGGAGGATATATCAGCTACCATGCATCAGCTACAAACAATTCTAGAAGTCCCTAAATCTTCACCAGAGCCTCAATTAGATATTGTCATATCTGAGGTAAACCCAACATCAACAGCAACCCAACAAATCACCTTACCAATACCAACCATCAGCAACCCCACAGAAGCAACAAACATAACAACAATAACACTCACAAATCCTTTTGAAATCATAATGCCAGATAATTCTGCCCCAGCTCTTCTTATCTCTTCTGAATCTATATCAGGTAGCCTTCACAACAATGAAACCAAAGAGGAGCGTATTGCTAGCAAGATCAAGGAGAGACAAGAAATAGAGCGACAAATGATTCTGAAAATCAATGCTGAGGCAGAAGCTAAAGAAGAAGAAGAGAGAAAGAAAAGATTGAAGGAACTTTCAAATACTAATTGAGAGTTCATTCTGAAGTTAAGTGGTGAAGAAGTTGTGGAAAGAGAAAGAGAGATATTTTGGAAGAACCAGCAAGAGGATTTTGATTTCAATATGGCTAAGCTGTTAGAAGAGGTTGAAAAATCTAAGCTACAGGTAGAGCTTGATGATGAGAAGAAAGCTACTGGTTTGAAGAAGAAAGGGGGAGATATGTCATCAGTGAATAAACTTTGGAATGAAATCGATAGAAAGAAATATGCTGCTAGGATGACTGGTAGATCAAACTCTGCTCCTATTACCAAGGTCTATTTGAAGAAACCAAAGAACAAGTCTCAAGCACAGTTACTGATCCACAGAGGAGGAACAGAGACTCAGGCAATTGCTCTTGATCAAGTATGCAAAATGCATAGAGAATAATGGAATGAGATCATATCTGCTGTCAATCACTCATCAAGTGCAGCTAAAAGAGAAGTGCTTAAAGAGATTGATCGACTGTTTCAAAAGATGGTGTCACTGCAGCTACCCAGTCCAGAAGATACTGTCATACATGGTGAAGAGATAGTGCAGCCACCAAGTCCAAGGTATAGGTCAGGTACCAACAGCATCTACAAAATTCCAAATACTTCAAGGTTGAATCTTTCTATTCCTGATGGTGTGCCCAGAGTTGAGGGTACTAAAGTGACTGAAGGTGAAAAAGGACTCGTCTACAGAGACTTTAATGGAGTATTAAGATTTTAGAGAGAGTCCGAGCTTGAAAAGATTGACCATGAACAGCTAGTTCACCTGATCACATCAGTCAGCTTACTTCCCAAAGAATCGATGATGAGAAAAGCCATTCTAGAAGAAGGTTTGGCAAGGCAGTTCAGGTTTCTTCCTTCTACAGAGAAATATGAACTAGCTGATGAACTAGGGGTTGTGAAAGAAAAAGAAATTTGGAACTACCTCTGATAATTTTGTAATAGATTAGATTTATTGTAACTGAAACTGCTTGCAATGTATATCATTTTACAGTTCAATAATATCTGATCTTTTGAGAAAACCAAAGTGCAAAACTCAGATCATGTTAAAAGAGTCCAAAAAGAAAAATGAATGGATCACAAGTATAAGTGACTGAATGTTTAAATCCTTAAACACTGACTATAAACTTTATCAACAACAAGTTTGTCTAGGGAGCTTTGATCAAAATCATTTAGGGGGAGATTGTTGAGTCACTGGTCGTTGACCATGATAAGTCATTGGTTGCTGACCAACTCAATATATACAACTTGATGAAGAAATGATTTATGTCAAAGTTGATGTTGTTGAAGTTAACAATTGATGATCGCTATTCATTCTACTCATGGATTTAACATGTTGAGGAAGATTAAAACTCAACTTTGTGTGTCGCTGATACAAGCAACGAGAGTTTTATATCTTCATATTGAATAAGGCAAAAGTCACTGCCCGAATAACAGCTAGTCACTGATGAACAATATTTCAAGTCATTTTACAAGAGCATGTTAGCTCGCAGTGAGTGAGGAGAGTTACTGCATCTTCAGTGGCTATTCAATAAAGCCTCTTAATCTATAAGTACGAAATGCTCTACTCTTATACGTCAGCAAGTGTTCCTCGTACTTGAAGAATGTCTGAAGGATTACGTGGCAGCGAATTATTGGTTTTAAGGAAGATGTGATGTTCGAGGTAACAGAATTTGGGACCACAGAATAATCAAGGCTCAGAGATCAAACCAATCAAATAGTGATACATGTCATTCCAAGATCATGATTTTCCACAAGAATTTTTCACTATTAATAGAGAAGTACTATGTACTTAGAAACTTGCCATTAATACGTATTATTCACTTGTCTGTCAGTGAATACAGTTTTTCTAAGAACGTATCATCGAGCAGTGAGTAAACAGTTTGCTTGTTTGTCAGCAACTGTTCTACTCTTATCTGTAATAGTTTTAGCTAAGTGTTTGATTTGATTTAGCCTTGGCTAATTCATTCCGCAATCAACACTCAGTGATTTTAGATTAATAAAGATCATAATTCAGCTACTATTGCAATCTTATTTTGATATTGTCATATCTATCTTTTAGATACTCTGTTTTTGTTACAACAATTAAAAACTGGTTAAATAACTTGATTAAAATCAGAAAAAGTTTATAATTGTATTGAATCCCCCATTCTACAATTAAACTTTACTTATTGCGATTCCATATCACTAACTCATAGCGATTTCGGGACTCTCAAGCTGCTCAAGGCAACTTTATGAAACTCACCGACGATGAAGCATGGGCCCAGATCAAGGATATGACGATGCATCATCATGACTGGAAATCCGACGAGCAACCCTCATCTTCATCTAACCCTGTTCAGACCATCGCTCAAGTTAAAGCAATCAAATCCTTAAGCGAACAAATAGAGACTCTAACGAAACATATTGGAGAGCTGAAGAAACAACCACAACATGTTCATCAAGTTCAGGCATGCCAGAACTGTGTCCACCATCCTACCAAGGAATATGCAGTGGATTATGAAGACCTTAGTTATGGTACTATCTACTACGCCCAATTTTTGACCCAATCTCAGAATCCACCTGTTTCGCTAGAACTTCTCCACCTAGAACCCGAGGAAACCAGTATCCTCCATGAAACAACCAACCGCCTTTCCAACCCATGTTTCATCCATGATATCCGATGTATCAACAACAACTGTAACTTCCATATAACCAACCGCTTCCATTAACCACCGCTGAGGATACTCCGCCTGCTGATCCTGTGAAGACGATTATACCAGTCATGAGTACTGATGACAACCTGAACAAATTCATCCAAGGGAAGAACGCATGTAAACAGAAGATGACTTCCAGGCAAGATCAGACTGACCTATTATTCAGGAACCAACTCTCGGTACTAAAGAGCCTCGAGAATCAAATTGGTCAGTTGGCGCACCATCTCGACACTAGACCCTAACGATCGTTACCAAGTAACACCATTCACAACCCACATGTTGAAGAGGCTAAGACTCTGAACTCCACGGATACTCAAAAGACACCGAGCCATTCTGAAGCTTCTTCTCCAGTGAAGAACCTTTCTCCTGTCCATCCGACAGTCGAGACTAAATCCGTGCCTACTCCCACTCAAGAAGTTCGAGTCCCCTTCCCTAACTGCCTTAACAAAAGGTTTAATGCCATAACCTTCAAACTTGATGGAAAATTCTTAGACACCGTGTCTAGAATCCCTTCCAGAAAGAAATAAATTTGACACATGCTAGCTACTAAGGAAAAGGTACCCGAAGTACCAAAAATATCTCTCAATGCTGAATGTTCTGCTGTCATTCAAAACTCCCTTCCGAAAAAACTAGGAGATACTGGTCGTTTCTCCTTGCCCTGTTCCATCTATCACTCAGGCATGATTCGCTCATTGGCCGATCTCGGAGCTAGAATCAATCTCATGCCTTACTCACTCTATTCAAGACTCGAACCTGGACCTCTCCAACCCACTAAGATGAGTGTCCAGCTTGCCGACCAAAGTATCCGATATCCCAGAGGCATAATTGAGAACGTCATTGTAGAAGTTGATAGGTTTTGGTTCCCCACTGACTTTGTAGTGATGGATAGACATCAATATACCCATTATCCTAGGAAGGGCTTTTATGAATACTGCTCGTGCTATTATTGATGTTTACTTGCAGACTATCAGCCTCAGAGCACATGGACAAACTATTGCATTAAATGGTAGAAGAAGAAGAAGAACAGGAAGAAGAAATGGAGGAAGAAGAGGAGGAACTGCACCAATCCACACCACCGCATCAACACTTACCTGATTCTTTTATCCAGACAGCAGAAATCATGCATATCGAGAACACAATTATACCTCTGTTGGATGATGAATCTAAGGATGATCCATCTACTGAAACATACTATGCTGGATATGGATTGATTATGGAAAAGTTTATAGCTTCTATCCTAGAACCCTCTAATCCTCTCATCCCGCCTCAACTCGACACTTTGCAGAACATAGAGAAGACACATGCACTAGCAAAACAACACCTAGAGCTCAGAGACAAACTCCTGAAGAAGATCTCAGCCTACAAAGCCACCCGATTCTCGGAACTTTGTTCACGAGAACCGCCCCAAAGGATTCAACCCTTCAATGCATCTGCACCTCGAACCCTGTTCGAAGCTGGAGGCACCTCTGAATCCAGCCGAGATTCTGACAATTAGGAGGAGAGAGACATAGAGATGCATTCTTTACAACCAATATCTCAGCTCACTGATGACACCCGACCACCATTTGATAATGTTGAGTTCCCTGATTCCCAGGCTAGGGATACTCCATCTATAGATAGTGATAAGAATGATGTCACATACACTAACATTCCAGTAGATATCCGGTCTATCCCGCTTCCTACACCTCCCGTTGTTCCACCTTCTCTAGAAATTCTGATTATCACCAACCATGAGAAGATGATAAGTGCCATCGAAGAATTCGGAAGTGACATACCTACCATGACGAGCATTATCATTAACTCCACTAAGGAATACACTCCACGACAAAGGGACCTGATTGAAGAGATCGAAGCTGAAAGTGAAGTCTACCAAGGAGTTGCCCAAGATCCACAACACTTCCAGAACCATCTCAACGTCTTCGCAGAAGATCTCGCTTCTCACCTCTTGCAAGAACACCAAAATGCTGAACCTACACTAGAAGAGCTGGAGTTCTTTGAAGACCAGAGACGGATTTACAGGAAGATTTATGATGCACTGATCAGATCCGCTTTTCCATATTCTACTGAGCAAAGAAGCTTTCTACATTCATTTCTCAGGAATATGTATAGTGCTACTGGGAATCCTGATGCAGATGCAGACGACTAATGAATGATCTTCGAGGATTACTAAACTCCATGGCTAGGAACTATCACATCGATGAGACTTCTCCACACAGGTTCTACATAGACTGCACTATTGAGTTCCATGCTCACAAGATTGCCCAAAATCTCGAGTATGTGAGTTTTGACGAAAGGACGCGTACCATCCCTCCATCCTTAAATAATGGAATGATGGTTGACAATGCGAACTTCCACACATACCGGATTAAGGAAGTCTTTGCTGAGACTCACCCGGAAGAGCATGGGCAAATATTTAACTATGGATTGCGTGAAGTATATGACATAGTCAAGAGTATCTTCCGAAACTCTTACCTCACGTTCTCCGACTATCAGACATAACTCCTTCAGGGTATTCACGAGTCAATCCGAAAGCTTAGAGGCAATGCAACTTTAGCTGACCATGAGACCATCCACCTAAAGCTTGGACTCACCAAGACAACAGCACCCCGAAAGAGAAATGATGGAGGAAGACGTATTCTTTGTTCTTGATACCCGTGGAGCTACCTCCAGGACTATCAAGGAAATTACCTGGGATCTTCTACATATGCAGAGGGTTACTGAAAAGCACATTGGGAGCTTTCCTTTGTTTTCGTCAGAGATACCAAAAGTCATTCAAACCATCACTCGCCACTTTCTGAGGATCTATCTATGCAACCCCAGGGCTCCACTCCTGTGCACTTCTAGCCCTGGAGGTTCCAGAACCAACTAGAAGAAAAAGGAATGCAAAGTCGAGCTTTCGACTCTATCAACAATGCTTCTCCGAAGGCAACCCATGCAATAAGACAAGAAGTAGAGTATGTGAATAAGTGAAGAAAATCTCCAACTATCCTTCACACTTGGATGGATCTAAACTGCTTTCAAAACAAATACTTGAGTTATAACTCATTTTGCAAAAATCACTCAGCTCAGATTATAGGAAATCTCTTTGAAAATAATAATTCACGTGTTTCGAGCATTTGAGGTACTTTCATACTACTTTTATGCATTATGCTCGAACTCATTTAAAAACACATGATTTATAAAAGTGATTTGTATTAGAAAACATCTCTTCAAAAATCTGAGCCAGCGACCACTTTTCATTTGCCAAAACTGAGTTTGTATTACAAGATTCATCCAACGTGTTCACACCTAAGAGATTTATTCACAAGGAAAAGAGGTGGACGAAATTGGGACCCCCAACAAGTCTTTGGAGCAAGAACTAATCTTCATCAGATATGCAGAAGATCTTGGCAAAATCTCTCTTCTGCAATTTCAGATTATCAGCTCCAACGCAACTCGCTATTTGGGGAGTGTCCTCTTCCCTTTTCCCCTTTCATGATTAATATTAATTTTCTTAGTTAGTTTGTTAAATAAAAGTAATCTATACCCTATCCTAAGCTTATCACTAAGTGTGGGATTCCAGCCCAGAAACAAACGCTTGAGAAACATTTTCTTATGTTCAAACTCTAAGTGTGGGATTTTGTCTTCAAGCAAAATCTCAACTCAAGAGAACATTGAGGACAATGTTCCTCTAAGTGTGGGATAGTCTAAAAGTAGCAAACTCATAAAATGTTCCTCAAATTTTTCAAAATCTTTTTTCAAAATAATCTAAGAACATGAGTCTAATCACCCGATTAACTCTAGATTTTGAATTTTAATATCTCTCAGAGGAATCATTTTCAAAATATGAGTGATTTATTTTTAGGTCTAGGGAAAATAAGGTAGGAATTGCCTTAAGTAAGAAATAATAATCTAATATGAGTATGACTAGGTACATACAACCCATTTATAGTGAGGTATCTTGAGCCTAATAATCATTAATCTTTAATGCTTCACTTCTTCATTTTTATGTGTGCCGATGTCAGTATCTCTAAATTAGAACTTGCTCTTGACATATGTTTCGAGACCATATTGGTATGTACCATACATGGTATAGGTACAATTAGATGACCTTGACATTCCCTTGGATTTAACCCACATTTTAGCATTCTCTTTCAAAGCCCAAAACCCTTCGATACTCATTTTTATAATCGATGACCCGTTTAGAAAATCCTTTTGAGCCTAAACCTTTCGTTTCTTAAACAACAACAAACCATACTTCCCAAAAATCCCCAAAAACTTATCTTGGAATTTCTAAGGTTATGAAAAACATTTTGAAGAACTCCCTCTTGATTATCCAACTCCTCCGTGTTCACTAAACAACCATCTACTAAGGTGTGAAAGATTGGCACTCGGTGCGGAAAATGGGCACCTAGAAAAGACTCGAAGAAGAAAGGAAAAAAAAGGAGAATGTCTTCAAGGAACTACAAAAACATCCGTGGAAATTCTATGGCCAAGAAATTCCGAAGAAAAGAAAATAGAAATATAGAAAAAAGTAGAAAAGAAAAGAGCAATAAGCTTAGTGCTTCAAAGTATCAACAAAAACCAAAGGAAGATCCGATGGAGGGCAAGCAAGAATAAGTTTTTCATGATCTTAGAAAACCCGAGATAAGCAACACCCTTTCAACTAAATCACCTCTATCCATATCCTTAACCCTCACTACAAACCCTGAATGTCTTGAGATAATTAGCATCGTCCTCACCTAAGTGGTGGAGATCCGATTCTCGATCAAGCCTATGACGATGAATACTTGATGACTGGCCTTTATGAGCGATTTCTTTTGATTAGATTGATAGGAAACCTGATACACTTTGAGTGAATTGAGTGACCACCTTTGTGAGATCGCCTAGTCATGTGTACTCCAAGATCACGAGATTTGGAAGTATGCTTAAAGAAAATTATTTCTTGTTTCTGAAAGGAATACCTTATCCTTCCCGACGCTTTCTAATAAATCCACTTATATGAGGAAATTATGATTTTTAGAGATATTTAAAATTCTCCAAAATGTAAAAACATGTTTTCTCGAGGGCATAAGATGAGTGTTGCTTGAGGACAAGCAACGCCTAAGTGTGGGATACTTGATGTGACGTAAAAAGTAATATTTCTACGCACATATTTCTACACTTATTGGACTTATATTTGGTGAAAACATTCTAAAACAACCTTTATACACTAAAAATCTCCAATGAGGTCAAATTCCAGGTGTTGCTGTAAAAATCACCAAAAACATCTGTTTAGTACGTAAAATGGAGGAATAAATATCATCTTACTTTTTTTACCTTTATTATCACTTTAGAAATAGATCTTAACCATTCTTATATGATATCTCAGGAGATTTCGAAGCCGGAGAAGCAAGGATCATGCAAAACGGATAAAAGACGGAAGAGTTATGCAGTTTGGAACACAACCGATAGTCTTCCGAAGTACAAATAAAGCTACAAAACTCCAAATATGGTAAACTCAGTGTCATTAGAAGCGTAACGGAAAGATGAATCCAACGGTTCCAGAATCAAGCAAATCAGGCCCCGAAAGAAGAAGATACGGACGAAACAAGCAGCAAAAGGAGCAAGCAAAAAGGCAAAGGGGGAGGCAACCCCCCCCCCCCCCCCTTAGGTACCATATACGGTACCTAGAGGGGCCGTATATGGCACTTAGGTACCATATACAGTACTTAGAGGGGCCGTATATGGCATTTAGGGACCATATACGGTACCTAAAGGGGTCGTATATGGCACTTAGGTACCATATACGGTACCTAGAGGGGCCGTATATGGTACATAGTTACCATATATAGTACCTATTGCCTTGCCAGGGTGCAGATTGAAACCCCCCCCCCCCCCCCCTCTTTGGTCTGGTTCCCCCTTGTGTGCTTTGGTGTGTTGTCTTGTATGCTTGGATGCTTGTGCCATGCTTTCCACCTCCATCCTCTCTTCCACTATAAATAGAGGGCTTCCCCCCCTCCCATTTTACACACACCTCCACACCCTATTTTCACACACTTATCTCTCTCTCTTCTTTCTCTCTCTCATTTTAGGTTAGAAGTAGGTTAGTTCTTGGTTAATATTTAACCAAAACTAACGGGGAATAGCTTTCGTAAAATTCTTGGAGGGTCTCTTTTGTAATATTCAAGATATTCCGGAGCCCTGTTCGTTTAATTTTTCAGCAACTATTCAATCTACGCATTACTTACGGTTATCTCTTTCCTTATCTTTCATAATGTTGCATGGTATTGTTATGTTAGATCTAGGATACATTGCCATAATTCGTAAGTAGATTAGCTATTGTGCTTGTTATGATGTAGTTAGCTTGTTGATATTTGGGGTGATGCTGCTTTAATATATGATTGAAAACTCGATGTATTGTTTGAATATACATTTATGATTTTAAACTAAATTATCGCCTTTCCTCCAATAAATGTAGCTAGAACCTCTGAGACAAGGAGTCACGAACCTTGTTCAAATGGTTACTATCTATTTATGTTTTTGATAACACGCAAGAAGTCAAGTTTTTACGTACGTTATCTCCCTCATTTTAAGCCCAAAGTTAGTAAAAACACGCTCTAAATGACATTTATTATGAAATTTTGTTAACAAAGTCAAAACGGAAGCAATGTTTAAGAAATCACTCAAAACGGCACGAAAAATGTGTAAAACAGAGCAAAAGCGTTCTACGGATCTCTCGTAAACTCATTTTAAGAAATCTTGAGCTATACTCCGAGTTAAGACCTCTGATTGGTGTCATTTTGTTCCTTAGGAAATTACGAAACTGTGGATGAAAGAATCGATCAAAACGGATAAACAAGGAAGAAGTTACGCTAAATTGAAGAAATGAAGAACCGAGGGACCGAATATGGTTGTCCCAGACCGTATATGGCTAGACACAGACTGTATACGGCCTGTGTAGACCATATACGGCCTGTACCCACCCGTATATGGCCCAAGACAGCTGTATACGGTTGGTGTTCACCCGTATATGCTCCAGTTCACCCGTATACGGCCAAAACCAACCGTATTTCGTGTTCATGCAATAAAAATGCGATTTTTATACGGCTGTGCGATACAGTTGTGCATTTGAAGGTTGGAATACGGTTGAAGAATATGGCTATGCGATTCCTATATATATGAGGCTTCACCTTCCATCTTCAAAAAGAGAATACAATCCACACACTACACACTTACACACTTCACTCTCTTCATTTCTTTTACGTTTTTAGCTTTTTAGTTTTGATCTCTCTCTAGAGAGAGAGAGAGAGAGAGATAGTTAGTTGGTTAGGAGATAAAGAGAGGAAGCTAGCGTTGTAATAACATTCTTGGTGCAAGACTGTCGCACCCCCAAATTTACTGTGCAGAAGAGAATCGGGTCGGGGCGCGACTAATCAAATATCACAACACATAAGATAAAGTGAACGACTCTATATGCGTCGTTTACTGCTTACATTGATATAACATAAAAGTTTACAATGTAATAATGTTTACAAAAGCTCGTAATTAATGTTTAGAGATTCTAAGGCATATCTAGTTTACAAAATGTAGAAATGCAGGAGAATCTCCTGGTGTCTGTATGCGACTCGAGCTAATAACCCTGAGCAGATCTACTACTGCTGAGTACCTGAGAATACATACTAAAAAGTCAGCTAAAAGCTGGTGAGCTCACAGGTTTGTATAGATAAACATGATGTGTGAACCATGAGATTTAATATAATGATTTGCAATCAAGCAAATAAAATAGATGTATATCACTGCCATGAGCCCATAGTTTGAGCTTAACTGAGGTGTCAGGATCACAACCAAGTGCCTGAGCGAGGGTGCCTCCCTGCGAGTGCCTAATCTACACTCGTATGAACAAATGCTAATGCGTCCGTTTGACCAGTTAGTGCGTGCTAACCCGGACGGGGATTGTCAATCCCATATGGTACCATACACTAACAATCGCGCTAAATCCATATAAACAAACTATGTAGTGGAGGGCTTTAAATGATTAGCAAAACAACTCATGCAGTATATATCGAGGTTTAGTACTCATGTCCACATGTAAAACAAAACGAGTATGTATTGCCACCCCTGGGTTAAAAACAGTAAAATGAGGGGCTATGAGACTCACCTGAGTCTGGTGTGTTGCTAACAAGCAAGTATGATGTTGCACAAGGTGATGTTGTCCGAAGACTGTAACCTGCCGGGCGTTCAAAACGCGCAAGGTTATAAGTATATGTAGACGTCTCAAAAGACCGTCCATGCTAGTTGTTCATCCAACTAGTAATGTCCAAATTTGATTGATTAGTTTGAGTTTTGAAAATATGTACGGCCCGTTGGTGATGGTTTATAAAATATGTTTCGCAAATATCATTTTAGTTGTCTTATGTCAAGTTGGTTCATAATACTCTTGTAATATTATTGTTCTCGGCGTTTAAGGTTTAGGATTCACTAAGGTATATGTATATACATATATATATGTGTGACAATTTTATGGTCCGAAAGTGTAGAGTCTCGAAACATAGAATTATAAAGTGAAATTTTCCAAAAGTGAGTCCGACAGTCCAAAGGATCCGACAATACATTTGGTCCGTGAGTCAAAGAAAGTCAAAGGCCACAATTAATCCGACAATAGGGTACTGCGTCAATAGAATTCTCGGACACTGTTCATGCGACAATGGTAATTCACAGACACTGTTCATGCGAGAATAGTAATTCACGGACTTTGTTTATGCGTTAATGATATTCACTGATTTTTGTTTATGCGTGAATGATATTCACGGATTTTGTTTATGCGTGAATGATATTCACGGATTTTGTTCATGAGACAATGGTATTCACGGATTTAAGATTTCATGCGATAATAATGAGGATTGACGGACTAATTAATCCGACAATAGGGATTGTCGGATTTTGTGAAATGGCAAGAACAGTCCCTACACTTTGGTTTTCTAGATCTTAACTCGACAAGTCTCTCGATTTAACCAACTTCAAAACCGAACCAAGCCTAACTAAAATTCATACATGTTCTCCTATATGTCTAGTATAAAACTGCACTTTATGGTGTTTTTATATATTCATTTACTATTTTTAACAAAAATAATCATGAAGGGTGGTCGGTTTTGGTCCAAGAACAGCTACAGTCCAAAGATTGAGCTCTACACAAAAATAAGTAGATTTTTGTTAATGGTCAGAGAAGAACTTTTTAAAGTTAACAAATTATGTGAGGTTTTAGCACTGGTATCATATGTTTTAGTGGTCTAGAACTCAAGATATGGTCTCGAGAAGGAGGTAAATATTTCTGTCCGCCGGAACAGTAATGCGCACCTTAACGGAAATATTATTTTAAAATAGTAATGAAATCGATATGTTACGAAAATGGTGTCGTTGGAAATCTAACATCACAGGCTACATTTTAGGCTTAAGAAAAATTCATTTTAGTTAAGATATGAATTTTATAAAAATCGTGGATGTTGACCAACTTTCTGGACAGAAAGCAGTGTGAATATAAGTTCATGAAAAATGAGTTTTAACTTATACTTTGGACATAATCTTGTTAAACGAACAACTAAACATGTATACAAGTATATTTAAAGTAAAACTAGTAGAATATTAAGAGTTCTTACAAGAGGATCAAAGATCTAGAGTCGAAATGCAAAGATGATGCGATAACCGAGCTTTCCTTGCTTTTATCTTCAAAAATCGATGGTGGATTATGGTGGTGAAGGTGGTGACCGATGGTAGATTATGGTGGTGTGGTGGAGGCTGCTTTTTCAGCAGAAAAGGAGAGAGGAGTGGAGTAAGAGATGGATTGTAGAGAATGAGGTATGGTGATGAGCATAGGAAGTCAAACAAGCAAAGAGGGGAGGGGATCTGGGCATGGGGCTGCAGATTTTTGTGGGTCCCACAGGGTGTCTTGGTTAACTTTTAATTTCCCAAAGTTACATTAAGTCCCGCGGTCGTTTACGCGATCGTCTGAACATTTTATTATTGTTATGCGCTTTAATATGCGTGTTTGAATAATGATTAAAATCTCGATATTTTTATTGAAAGTATTATCCTAAATACTTTATTTTAAGTTGTTTAAATGTTGTCGGGTCTCGTTTTGCGCATTCGTTGCGTATTTGTACGTTTATATGACTCACGTAACGTTTTTAAACGATTTATTCGTACGCGTGAGAACGTAATATTTTTACTCGAAGCATTTTATCAAAATACTTAAGAATGAATTATAAAAATATAATTTGGGTTTATTTCCTTTGTCGAGTGCGTTTTGCGCATTTTTGGTCGTTTCTGAGCATTATATTTGATACGAAATGCTTATGAAATATTATCGCAATAATATTTGGAAATAAGTATGTTTATCAAATAATTTCATATTATTTAAATAATTGAGTTCACCAACGTCCGTATTAATGTATCAGGATCCGCCCGATATGAAAACGTACGATTGAACATAATCGCGTACGTGTATATATATATATATATTCCAATATATATATATTGATACATATAATTAGCCTAATCTAGCACTAATTACATGTATTAATAGATGATTAGGAACTAATAACTAGCCCTAATTTGTCGGGTGTCACAAAGACTACCCGTTCTCGATATTACTCTGCTTAATTTCCTGGTGATATTTACTCTTTCATACTTATACTATGTCCGAATTATTTATGCCTGATTGTATGATGTATGTTACGTTTATTGTCATGATTATTGAGTAGTGTCTTTCTGTGGTTGTTGAAATGTAGATAATTAGAAGTAGGGATGATGTTGAAATAATCTTTAAATTAATGATTGGGAATTATTAAACTCTGTTATGTCTGAACTTATCATGCATCTAGACTTAGTTACGGATCACCCTTTCCAGTCCTTCACGTGACTTCTACTTAGGTTTAGAAACTGATCACCTCTAGATACGGTAGTTTGTTATCTCTGTTGTCGTACGAATCAATTTTTGTTACTGTAATTCAGCTAAAGTACTGGGTATAGCGATGGAAACACCACTGGTGTAGTACAACCATGGAAGCCCCGGAAACAGCCGTTAATACCTGCATTGTGACCTACCTAGTAACCCTAGAATATGGTCTTGGAACCATAAAGCTCTGAAAATACTACAGTACACCGTAGGTCTACCTCTGGTTACGAAGCTGTGGAAATACACTAACTAGAGTACACCGTAATGGTACCAAGGGTTAGTAAACATGTGGAATAACTAAAGTACATCGTAAACCTACCTCTGGTTACAAAGACTGTGGAAATGCTTCTAGCACTGTACACTGTTACTGTACATACGGATAATTGGCTGTGGAACGGCTGTAGTACACTATGAACCTACCTCTGGTTACAAGTTATTGTGGAAGATGGTTAGAGTACTATACACTGCAAATGTACCTACGGTTAGCATGCTGTGGAAGAAGTAAATGCACTGTACACCGCTAGTGTTCCTAGGGACCAATGACTGATCGCAAAGGAGAGCTCTAGATCATGATGAAAGTATTTGAGCTAATTACCACCGAAGAAAATGAGTCTAGTAATGAAGGTCAAGCCCAACAGTGGTTCAGGATTCCTAAACCCCTAGACTCTACAAAATTGATTGTTCAGAATAACTAGTTAATAATCTGCACACATTTAGGTAATAACATTTTCATTTAGGTGTTCAGAAAGGTCCGAATAACCCGAGGGCAGTCTGTTACCTTATTCCTGCACCCTTTATGGGTCACTAGTCATCACAAGACAGTGTGGGGGGGGGGGGGAATCGAGTAGCCTGTTCTGATTAGAATCCCGATAACCTAGATACTCAGTGACATACTTATTTAGGTTTCAACCAAAACAAGTAGGGTCCTAGTGTTTACACCTAGATTTCATTTGTCAATTGCTTAAACATGTCCCCGATCATCTTTATAAACATCATCCCAACAACTGATTATTGAAGTTTCAACAACCACATTCTTTATCTGTCTACCTAATTACCGATTCTCCTATATTTTACTTTTTCTGCATTTAGATAATTTAGATAATTAGAAAAGAAACCAAACAAAACCTACCTATCTACACAAAACCCATCCTAATAGTGAACCCTATCTTTGGCTTGAGCTTTTTTTCAATTCGCTCCGATTGAAGAACAACCTCGAGTTATACTTGCTACTTATTCACCACGTGTAGTAGGTAGTACCTATAAGTTGAGCCCTGCAAATTATAAATTATAAAAGCCACTGAGTGTCATGCCTAACGGAAGGTTCTCAATGACAGGAAGCGATTCCTAAACTGACCGTTCGACGTGCATCACATTTTTGGCGCCGCTGTCGGGGATCGTAGAGCATTATGATATTAAAGCCACCTTAGATAATTTAGCTGTTAGGAGATCCTTTTCGATTAGGTTTAACTAAACTTAGCCTAAAGTTACTTACCTTCCTTAGGATAGTTTAGTTAAATAACTTCTAAAATGAAAAATACAAAAATATCTTTCTATGATTCGCCGCCTTCAAGCACAATTTCTCCATTCGCCCACAAGATGACCGAGGAAATGATGGCCATGGACCACGCTGAGTTCTTCGATTGCTTAGAACAAGAGTTGGAATCCGACTTCTACTCTTCATCTTCAACTACATCCGAAGAAATCTCCGCTGACCCAGACGACGATTCTAGAACCTTAGGGCAATTCTTAGATCTTGACTTAGGATCCAATGAGTCTCTGCATAAGATTTCTACTTCTATCTCTGGCATTCCAAGCTATCAGGTTATACCTACACTTGAGATTCATTCCCCTTAGAAAATATTTCTAGATTCCCTGATTTTGATGGTACCTCTGAAAATCTTCAAACCTTTCGTTTTCCACCTATTGAAGAACGCATCCCCATAAGGATTGAAGACGCTTACGACTACCCTCCAAAATCACCAATTTTTATAAACCTTGTACCAGAACCTGTGCACACCATATACCGTGTTGTTAATAGAAATATATACCTGACGATAAAGAAGTTCGCTATGTTGGAAACTCTTTTGATCCTGATAGGAGGTTAGATGTGTGTGGGGCATTTGCCAGACATCTCAACTCATCAAACATTCCTTTTACGGTTGATCAAAGAGAGGTCTACAGTCGGATTGATAATCTAATAGGTATTCTCCACCATTTTCTGAATCAAAAGGAAGATGGCATCTTCACACAATATCGAGAGCAAGAACTTGAGCTTATATCTTAAATAGACCTACTAATGGACCTATTTGCCAGCACCGATTACCAACTGGTTTCACAAACCCTAATTAATGGTTATGTTGCGGCCATGATATATGAGCCCGAGTTCTGAATTTTAAAAGATCCTATCATATCTCTCACCATTTATGGAAAAATTCCATTATTTGTTGACCCCGCCACCTATATCGTTAAACCCAGTTATTGATCTAACTAAGTTTGCTTCGATTTAGTTGTTAAGAACTCACGGAATAACACTTAACAATATTCAAGAAAGTTTATAGAATACGTAAACAATATTATCAAAAGCTTCAATATTATTAGAATAATAATACGAATACACAGAGTATTAGGGTTTACACCTTGAAGCTAAAGTTAACCTATTCTAGATTCCACGGATCTCTTTTATAATGCATAGAGTCCTATACAATCTCCAGTTGTCATCTAATCATGGAATGTAAATCTATTCCATATATAACTTTAACTGCCTAACCGACTTCATTAAACATACCAACAGTGGTAGTGATAATTTATATACCAACAGTGGCTATGAGTGTTATTTACAAAACACTAAGTATCCTACCAACAGTGGCTATCTATTACAAACACACTAGCAGTGGCTAGTCTTCATCTCTTCTAACAGCGACAGTCATTTACTCTAACAGTGGCTGAGACTTTGTCTTCAGTCTTCAACACTTAGTCATTTCAGCTTCAATCCCAACAATCTCCCTCTAAACTTGATCAATCTTGAATTGCATTAAGTTTCTTCATTGAGTTTCAATCTTTTGGTTGACTCCTTTTGCTATACTTGTTCATGATCCTGTACACTATTTTTTTTGCCTATTTCTGTCTTCACAGCAACTTATAATTTCTTTTTAACCAATTGCTCCAACAGTGCAATACTCAGGACATATTCTCTTTCTTCCAACATGTACATGTATTTACCATTCTTCAGTGATATACAATGTACCCCAGCTCTAGCAAAATGTCTCCAATAACCAACCACTTCAGCACACAAGAAAATATCTCCATACAATTCTGGCTCAAACATCATCTGCAACCATTCCCATATATGCCTTTCAAGAGTAATACTTATCAGCTTCACATCCTTCTCCAACCCAATCTTGTACATTTCATAAACATCAAACTTATTAACTCTTTTCAAGATATCTTGCATTGATTTGTGAAAGCTAACATCTCCATTCCTCCTCTCAATCCTGATTTCATGTGATACTGTACTGGATTCTAGAAAAATTGCTTCCCATTTAATAATCTATGAGAAGTCCTCATCAATTACATTGGTATTATCAGTCCTATCAAATTTTTCCACCAACAATTTCTCTAAAACCTCGTCATCCCTATCCAGATCACATATCTGATCATCCAACTCTTGAAATATAGTAAAAGATCTCTTAACCCCTTCAACCTTCAATCTCAACTCCTCAGCCTTTTGTTTTTCCTCTTTTTCCTTTTCCAACTCCTCATCAATCAGTTCATATCTCACCCTTAGCCTTCTCTGAATTTCTTCTGCTTCTTTCCTTTTCTCTTCTAGCCTTTTTCTGGCTTTTGGATTAACACTAGGACTATTTTCATACAATTGTTGAAATCTTTCCAATGACATCCTCCTTAAAGTCAGAGTTGGGATACTGCCTCCTCTATGCTTGTAAACTAAAGTATTTTTCAATTCAGCTTTTGTTGGTTTCTTTGCTCTTTTCTTAGCAGCTTTCTTCTCAATTTGTCTTTGCTTGATTCTGTCAATTTCCATATGCAAAGGATTTCCTTTTGTCTTTTCAATATAAGCATTGTAAACAGAATCATCATCAACCTTCAAACCCTTTACCTTCATCTCCTCATAGATTCTGCTTGCTTCCTTTGTCATCTTTACAACCTTGCCAGATGTCAACTCCACATCCACCACATCAACCTCTGTTTCATTATTCTGAACAGGAACAGATCTCTCTGACTCAGCAGCTCTCTTTTCAGCTTCCACTCTATCCTGTTCAATCAATTCTGCTTGCACCCTCATAGAATATTCATGATCATATTCAATACTCTTTTGGACCAACTTCATTTTTGGCTTTTCCTCTAACTTACCCTTGCCCTTATCTTTTGGATCAATCTTGGGTAATTTGGAATCAGGCTTAGGCAAATCAGTGGTTTCTCTAATTATTACAGGTACTTCAGGTGTTCTGGCAGTGGCAGGTTTAGTTGAGGTTTTCTTTGATGTAGCAGTGGGTAAGTGTTTTCTAGTAACAGTGGGAGTAGTTGTTGTAGTTGTGGCAGGAATTGTAGTGGCAGTGGTTGGTGTTGTAGTAGCAGTGGTAGCAGGAGTAGTACTAGCAGTGGCAGCAGTAGTACTAGCAGTGGGAGTAGTAGACTTAACCCACCTTCGCTCTTCAACCCTAGCAGCCTTGATACTAAAGAATGGAATCGATTTCTTTCTTCCCATGGTTGCTTTAGGCACTCCACTAACTTTAGTGTCCCCCTGAACCTCTGCCCTTGCACCATCACCCTCCATGTTTTCAGTTTCCATATGCACCACATCAGCATCAACTTTTTCATTCACAGATTATACCTCTTCCTCACCATCTTCCACATTATCTTCAGCAGGTTGAAGAACACTTTCAAAAACCTCAGCCTGCTCATCATCCATCTGAACCTCATCATCCACAATATTTTCCTACACTACCTTCTCCACATTCTCATCTCCACCATGATTTGCATCATCCTTAACTTCATTATCCTTCTTCTCCCCCTTTTTGGAAGTGTTGTCACTACTCTCCACAATCTTATAAGGCCTGCCTTCTTTCAGGCACTTGACCACCACATATTCAAGCTTAGCTACCCTATCCTCTAGCTTTTCAATCACCTTGGCCTGCTCATCAACTGTAGCAGCCTGCTCTGCAATTTTAACATTTTGATCTTTGTTTATTCTCTTCTCATTTACCAGTTTCTCCCACAACTTGTCCACAACCATTGTCAATTGTACATTCGTCAATTCAGTGTAATTTCTAGCCTCACCACCATTAGAGTGTTACCTCCTAGGTGAATCATTGATAAAAGCATCATCTGCCTCATCTCTAGCACGATCAGTAGAAGTCCCTTGATTCTTGGTACAGGGACCTTCACCTGCATCATGACCCGTGGGTTCAGCATTAGAAGTTGCGTCTGGTTGGGTCGTATTGATGTTACCACTGTCATGTTCTGTCAGTGGACTAGTAATAGTAGTGGCAGCCCTTCCAGAATGACCACCCATCTCCTGTGGGGTCACCTGCTGTGGTGAAATAGTTGACTGAGACACATGAGCAACAAAAACCTCATGTGCCTGTTTACTTTTCTTTTGTTTCTTGGATCTTGGTTGGGTAGGCTTGGGGTTCCCTTGTTTTCTTTTAATACCCCCACTTGGTGTGTGTTCAGGCTCAACTGGTGTTGTTGGCCTGTCATCAAGTGGTTCAGATGAAGTTGGTGGTACTACATCTGTGGTGGAAGGAGCAGGAAGCATTGTTGAAAACAATGCCGTTTCCTTCCCAGAGAACTTCTTATTGGTACTTTTACTCATTTTTGTAAATGTTCTTGCAGAAAGAGTATCAACACCAATAATAAGTAATTGTGCAACTAACCCATTGATTTGTTTATTTTAAACTAGTTGCACAAATCTAGGATACATAACAAACATATCCTTTTTGCCTTTAGTAATATTTTTAATCATGCCATCAAGTATGTATTTGGAAAAATTAAATTTTTGACTAGTAGCCAAACACGCAAGTGCAGAGGCTATTTGTGTTCCAAATTCATTAAAAGAAGTTCTTTTGGATGAAAAACAATGGAGAATTGTATGTATTAAAAATTTCCATTGGGGACTAAAGAATGATTTAAAAAATGTAAACCATGTATAATCACCCCCATACCCCATTAGTCTAAGATTATCATACAAAACCCTGTCATCTAAAGAGGTTATACATGTGGCATCATCAAGAAGAAGGACATCTTGTAGAACATCCTCTGTAACCACCACCTTGGTTTCTTGAACCTTTGAAACCAATTGCTCTTTTCCTTGTACCACTTCTACTGTGGCATTCTTCCAGAAGTCATTAAGATGACCTCTTGAAACCCTTGGTGAAATGGTAAGCGCATGATGAATGTAACTTGCATTAAGAAAATCAACAATTTGTGTGAAATTCTGTGCAGTTTGGGGTTTCATCAAAAAGGCCATCATGTTGTGTTCATCGTAAACCCTTAGAGTAGAATCAGATGAGGAAGAATATGCCATGATTGTTTAATTGATTGTAGAAGAGTTGATTTGATTTTGAATTCAAGAGCAGTGGTTATTTGTAGAGGATTTGAAAGCGTAATGAAAAATTGAAGTGTTTGAGGCTTATATACTATTTGTTATTAGGGCAGTGACACTGATCTTTATCACTAACAGTGGTAAGGTATAAAAGATACCTAACAGTGAGAAACACAAACACTTGGTCTATTTTTCAATAGCTAAAGGACAAAAGAACTAATAAAGCTAACAACAGCTACTAATACTAGCAGTGGTAGCCGACCAAGGTAACCAAAACTTAGTACTAGCAGTGCCAAACACTTAGATTTATTAGTAAATACAAAGAAAGAGCATTTTTTTCATCAAAATAAGAATAACAAAGAAGTTAGTTCCAACACCTGTAATGTCTTCTGACAGTGGCTAAGAACCTGCACAGTGGTTAGCTAGAAAACAAAAACAGTGGCTATAATTTACACAAGTATACAAGTAGTGGCCGCTTTACAAAGACAATGGCTAGAATGTTCTAACAGTGGTACCAACTGAAAGCAAAGGAATGCTAACAGTGGTAGACACTTAGAACATAAAGCACTATACTTTATAAAGAACCACTGTTAGTATCAATTCTAATACCAAACATATGTTAAGTTAGATTGATCATTACAATACTGGTGACCAAAAATGTAAACCTTCCCACATCGAAAGCCTTTGTGAAAAGATCTGCATATTGATTATCAGTATGAATTTTAAAGATTTAGATCAATCTCTTTTCATTACAATCTCTTATGAAGTGATATCTAATTTCAATATGTTTGATCTTAGAATGTTTAACATGATTGTTAATGATACTAATAGCAGAGTTATTATCAATATAAATAGGAGTATTTAGAAAAGTAAGACCATAATCCAGCATTTGATTCAAAGCACTTGTGCACATCAACTTGATGGAGCAACATACTCTACCTCAGTTGTTGAAGTGGATACAGTGGTCTGCTTCTTGCATTTCCATGACACCAATCTTTCTCCTAGAAATTGACAACCTCCTGAGGTAGACTTTCTGTCCAGATTCTCACCACTATAATCACTATCTGTGAAAGCTATGAGTTCGAAGGAAGAACTCTTTGGATACCAAAGGCCCAACTGTGGTTGACCCTTTAAATATCTATAGATCCTTTTAACTGCATACAATGTGATTGCTTGGGATTGGCTTGATATCAAGCATACACACACACACACACAACAAACATACTATCTGGTCTGGATGAAGTGAGATACATGAGGGAGCCAATCATAGATCTGTATAGATGCACATCTACATCCTCCCCCTCAAGATCTGCATGCAATGCCTTATGTGTCTCCATTGGTGTGCTACTACTTTAGCATCTTTGTAGCCGAATCTGTCTAGGATATCATTAACATATTTGCCTTGGTTGATGAAAATACCATCTGTTCTCTGCTTCACTTAAAGTCCCAAAAAAAAATTAAGTTCCCCCATGGAACTCATCTTGAACTTCTGATGCATTAGCTTCTCAAATTCCTTGCACAGTGCATCTTTAGTAGACCCAAAGATAATATCATCAACATACACTTGTACCAACAGGATGTCATTAAGAACCCTTTGGATGAAAAGTGTCTTGTCAATGGTACCTCTTTTAAATCCATTCTCCAATAAGTATACTTATAGAGTGTCATACCAGGCTCTAGGTGCTTGATGCAAGCCATACAGTGCTTTATTAAATCTGCATACTCTATCTGGATACTTGGGGTCTTCAAATCTTGGTGGTTGGCAGATATAAACTTCATCATCAATCATGCCATGCAGGAAGGCACTCTTGACATCCATTTGATAGACTTTGAATCCTTGATATGAAGCATATGCCAAGAATAACCTGACAGCTTCTATTCTTGCAACAGGGGCAAATACATCATCATAGTCAATGCCTTCTTCCTGTGTATACCCCTGTGCCACCAACCTTGCCTTGTTCTTAGAAACAATACCCCTTTCATCCTTCTTATTCTTGAAATTCCACTTGGTGACAATAGCTCTTTTTCCCGTTGGTAGATCAACTAATGTCCACACATCTTGAATCTTGAACTGTAACAATTCCTCCTGCATTGCTTCAATCCAATTGGGATCTTTAAGAGCTTCCACTGCCTTCTTTGGTTTAGCTTGAGATAAGAAACATACATATAAAGAGGTATGGAGTTCCTCTTCATTGAACTTAGTTTGCTGTCTAGTTTGAACAGCAGAACCAATATCACCAATCACATTCTCAATAAGATGATTTCTATGAGGAATGTACTTGGATGTAGGTGTTTCAGTTATCCCAGTTTCCAAATTAGTATACTGCAAATTGACACCATTGTCTAATTCTGACAGTGACATTTTCTCCAATAAACTCCTCGTAGGCTCAACCAAATTATCTGTATTTTCCTCAAAGTGCTTTGGTGAGCCTTTATCTTCATCTGCCATATCTTCCCTATCTTCTAACTCAGGCATATTTGGATCAACATCTTAATCTGTTTGTGAATCCTTGGTAGATTGTTGTGGATCTGTTTGATCTGACTGAAATGCTTCAGGTGGATCAGGAGACCAGATTGGAAACAAGACATATTCCAAAGAATCTTTCTTGGGCAAACTTCGATCTCCAGAACCATCATTATCGTTACCTGCACTTGTACCTGCACTTGAAGAAACATTTGGATATCTAAAATCATGAGTTAGTGCATCAATATCAAACAGGTATTCAGGACCTTTTCCTGTAGCATTAGGGGTTGTTCATTAAAAGTCACATTTATTGACTCCTCCACAATCCTAGTTCTTTGATTGAACACTATATAAGCTTTGCTTTAATAGAATATCCGACAAAGATAGCTTCATCTACCTTACTCTGAAACTTGCCTAGATGGTCGTTGGTATTCAAGACAGTACAAGGACACCCAAAAGGTCTTAAGAAACTAACATGAGGTTTATTCTTAAGTAACAGTTCATATGGTGTCTTGTTATGAGGTTTAACTATAAGTACCTTGTTCTGAACATAGCAGGCAGTGCTAACTACCTCTGCCCAGATCAGATTCAATTAGTGTCCTATTCCTCCTTTCTGCTACTTCATTCTGTTGAGGAGTCCTAGGTGCACTATACTGTCTTTCTATACCTCTAACTTCACAGAATTTATTCATCTCATGATTCTTAAATTCTGTTCCATTATCACACATAATGATCTCAACCTTTTGATTAGTTTTGTTTTCTATTCGAGTTATGAATGACCTAAGGTGTTCACCTGTTTCATCCTTAGTCCCGAGAAAGAAAACCCAACTGAATCTAGAGTAATCATCAGTTACCACCAAGCAATATGATTTCTTCCCTTGACTTGCTACATTGGTAGGACCAAACAGATCCATGTGCAACAAGTGTAAGGGAGAGAAATTGGAGTTCACAATTTTGGTCTTAAAAGAAGTTTTGTGTTGCTTACCTTTAAGACAAGCAATACAATGATCATCACATGAATATAACTTCTTTGGTGAACTTCTTGCAAGGTTATTTTTGACAAGTTTATTGATTGTTTTATAATTCATGTGACACATCCTTGTATGCCAAATATCAGATTCATTCACAGTAACTTTTGGCATAAGACAGTTGAGTGTTTGAGATTCCATCTTACTTATGTCACTACAGTACACATTATTTTTTTCTTGGAACTCTCATTAAAATAAGATTTTCAGGTATTTTGAGTTTTTCAGAAAGAATAAGGCATTCTGTGTCAGTGAAATAAACTGGATTCTGTTTATCTGTGATTTGACTCACACTTAGTAGGTTGTATCTCAACTTCTCCACATAATATACATCATTAATGGTTAACTTACTACTGTTTAATGTCCCTTTACCAGTGATCCTTACTCCTTTTGGATTTCTTCCAAATGTTACATCTCCACCATCAAATTCCTTGAAGTTCTATAGCTTGTTCCTATCTCCAGTCATGTGCCTTGAGCAGCCACTATCAATATGCCATAAATTCTTTAGCTTGCCCTGCACAAGCAATCAAAAATAGAGTTAGTTTCTCTTGGGAACCCAAACCAATTTGGTTTTGAGTTTCCCATGTGCATCATGAAAATCAACTCTCTGTAAGATAATTGATTTTGATGTACTGTTAGAATTGGAAACTTTGGATGTAACAGTGTTCTTTGGTTCCCAAATCCAACTAATATCAGACCTAACAGTCGGAATTGGCCTAACAGTGGTAACTCTTAGGCCTGTGTTAATCACTCTAGTAGTGGTAGCCTGCCTTGGTTTAAACATTCTGTTGGAATGTTTATCACTAGCAGTGCCTCCATGCTTGACAGTGGCAACACTGTCCACTGTTGTAGTCTTTTTGCCTCTGTTGGCTTTGTATGGTGGTACCACTGCAACAAAAGTAGAAGTGGCTGCAGTTGTACCACTGTTAGCCTTATTCTTCATCCTCTTGACAGTGGCAACATGATTAACTTTGGATTTTTTTTTTATTAATCATGTTAGCTGCTGTCCACAATGGTTTCACAATTCCTATTGAAATTTTTAGGATTGTGATAACAATCATGTTGAAGATGATTGGTTTTTCCACAGATATAAAAAGATTTTTCTTTCACCATTTGAAAATTCTGCCCCAATCTTTGTGAAACCATTTGGTTCCAATTTCTTTGATTGCCTCTGGGTGTAGTGTTCTTAAAAGGTTTTGGTACAGAAGATCTTGTTTTGCAACTATCATTGAAATTCACTTTATTCACAGATTTTGACTCTTGTTTAACTGTTTTGCTAATATAACCTAGACCATTCCTAGATTTATTAGCTTTGCTCACATGTTATATTTGCTGCTTAACCTTTTCTTGAAACATCTTTTTACCCTCTTCTAGTTTATCAGTTTTAAGCTCATAAACTATACCGGTAATAGACTTATCACAAGATGACACAGAGTTTGTACTAGTAGAAGTACTATCATCACTATCATCTTCCTCAGATCATTCAGAGATCTCAACTTTGTTTAAATCAACATTCCCATTTGAGCTTTCTACTAGATCTACCTTTTTAACATCATCTGATATTCCTTCCTTAAGTTTATCTAAGTCTAAATCACTTTTAGGTGGAAAATAGTTGTTGTTATAAGGTGGAGGGACTGAATTGTATCATATACCAATTTTAAGCTTATCATGTATCTGTGATTTAATCAATTGTTGTACTCCTTTAGAAGCATACTCTAAGTCATCAACTCTTAGTTTAGTTGACTCCTTTTCACTTATGGCTTCAGATAGCTTCATTTTCAACTGCTATACCTTTTCCTTTAAAACCTTCTTTCCCAATTCAAGTATTTTATATCATAGCTAAATTGAGTTTCATTAGCTTGATATGCCTTAATCTGTTTTTCAAGGTTTTCAATAGCAGCAGTGGTGTGTTGACTTTTAATTTCACACAATTTAAGTTAATCAGACACCTTAATATTGTGGTCCCTGTAATATTTAACCATTTTCTTATAAATAGAAGAACATAATTTGGATTGTACCTCATATGGAATCTCTAAAGGTTTAGTTTCTTCTGTAACAGCCATCATACATTGATTTGCCACTTCATGCTCTTCTTGGTCACTCCAATCGAATCCCAGACCATCATGAGACACCAGAGCATTAGATGTACCATTCTGAATAGGCACATTCCTCCTTTGATTCCTATTGTTGTTTCCAAAACCCTGCATTCCAGCTTGATTTCCATTGCTTCTGCATTCTCTTGCAAAGTGTCCCATTTTGTGATAGTTGAAACACTCTACTTTGCTCTTGTCAAAACCAGCAACACCATCCTTCCTGTATGTCAGGTTTCTAACACCAGTTCTCTGCATGTATCTCTTTGCTCTTAAGGTGATCATAGCCATCTGCCACCTTAAGTCCATCTCTTCAAGGTCATCATTGTTGACCTGCTCCAAATCTTTATTAGTCAGTGAAGAATTCACATGACTTGAGAAGAAAGATTCAAGAACATGATCATTAGATCTGTCCTTGGATGAACCTGATCCTCCAGATTCACCGTTATTCCCAACGGATACAAAAGCAACATTGTTAGTATACCCAGTTAACTGTTTCTTTCCTTCTACATCATATTCAAAAGATCTTAAATCATTATACAAATCTTCAAGTTCTTTTTCCTTTGCCTTAAGCCAATTGTATACATTGTCCATTCATCACCCAATGATCTCAAAAACTTCCTATTGAGATCAACTTGATCTATCTTCACCTGGTGATTTTCTAGATCACCAACAAGTTTTGAAAACCTATCGAAGGTTTGAGTAAGAGTTGTTCTAACCCTAGTAAAATTCTCATACTGTTGTTTGAGTACAGATCTCTTATTCTTCTTGGTGCTATCATTCCCACCAAATCTTTTTACTAATGCCTCCATTAAGATTTTGATAAAACTTGTGATCGTTTAAGCTCTAGACTTTTTAGGTCTAACCTAGGATATAATGATAACAAAGACAACAATAATTTGCAGCGGAATAATAAGAACATCAATGTTATCACAACAAGCTTTCAACATATATCATTTAATACAATCAAACCAAGCCCCAATTCTATATGATCAGTATAGAACGTGTTATCTACCTATAACAAGGATTAAAGATATCAAAGATATCTTAACCTTAGGGCTAAAACAAAACTCTAGACGTCTACATCTTTTCTGTGCACCCATAAACCCTATGCCTATATCCCTTTATATAATAGAGATGTTAGGGTTACAAAGAAATCATAATTGTACAAGGAAACTAATTAAAACAATCGTTACTTTTAGTCCCTCATCTTTAATTATTTTGTATCATCAAATCAATAATTCCCAACAATCTTCCCCTATTTGATGATGACAAAATATCGATCTTCTTGCACAAACTTCCCCTTAATTCTTGATTTCTTTTAAACCATGCCATGCATAATAATCAGCTGCAAATCTTGATCTTCAATTCTTCTTCCCCTTTTTGTCATAATCCAATAGGGATCTTCTAGAAGATAAGCAACTTTAAACCTTTACAACCACTTGCTATATAATACACCACTAATCCAATTTTCTAATGTCTCAAATTACCCTCCATGACGCATAATAAGAATAATGAATTTGATCATTAGAAACTTACACTAGCAGTAATAATATATACCTAGCAGTAGTAATAAAACCTTTATCCCCAAATAATTATGCATGAACATCTTCTGATGGTTAAACATTTTTTCCATAAGCTTCCCCTCAAATCAATATGTTAACCATCTCTTGAATCTCGAACTTTGTAGGCTCTTTGTAATGATCACGGATGAAGAAAATAAAATATAACAAACTTAATAAAGAAGTTAAATCTTCCAAACTTGTACCTTATATCTTCTACTAACCACGACTTCAAACTTATAATCTTATGTATAAGTAGACCGCAATCTCTTTGACAAAATCTTTATTTTTCATAATAAGTCACCGAGCACACCATAACTCCTTCAAGTGACAGCAAATGTGAGCATTGAGCACCATCAGTTTGTAAATCACACACTTTTGCTAGATTTGTCAAGTCTTCGTCGTCACCATACAAACCAAACAAGTTATCTTCAAAGTGTAACACCCCACTTTGAGATATGATAAGATACACACTTGTCAAATGCAACTCCAATATTAAATAAGCTATAATCAACCTTCTTCGTAATCACATCTTCAAATAATCTTCAAAAACGAGCCATAAAATCCATAAAGATAAATTGTTATAAAAACAATTTCATTCGAGATCCAAACTTTTCTTATACAGTAACCATAAAAACTGTACGGATAACCATCCAATAATAGCAACGAATACCATATAGTACCATCCATGATGAGTATCACTAATTCCGCATTAGTGTTTGAAAAATGACTAACAGTGGTAATCGATACCAAGCAGTGGTAAAATTACATTAGCAGTGGCAACTACTAACTAGAAGTGGCAACTACTAACTAGCAGGGGTAATGACTAACTAGCAGTGGTAACGACTAACTAGCAGTGGTAACAACTAACTAACAGTGGCAATAACCGAACAGTGGTAAGATCTTCTAACAGTGGTTACTTTGTACAAACAGTGGTAAACCTTCTAGCAGTGATAAGCTTGACGAGCAGTGGCTACTTCGTACTAACAGTGGTAAGCTTGTACTAACAGCTAGAAGTTTGTACGAACAACGGGAAGAACCTTCTAGCAGTGGCAACGTTTGTACAAACAGTGGCTGAGCAGTGGCTAGCACATCTCACGAGCAGTGGTAGGCAACTTCAGAATTACATATCTTCTTGATTATGAATCTGATCATGCTCAAATTTTTACACAAAGTTCATCAATGTTTCATTAACCACATATCCAAAAATCAAGTCGATCCAATGGTTAACGAATCTACAGTCATTTTCTGACTTCAGCTGCACGAAAGAAACCATAAACGTACTGTAGCATATTCGAATTTTAATATCTCTATGTAGAAACATCCGATCACAATGAAATTTTTACATGATGTATAAACATATGTCTTGAATAACATATCCAAAAATCATGAATATTCATTGAATAACGAAGACACAGTGATCGATTTACTTCTGCCATTCTGAAAAACCCTAAACTTTCAGCAACCAATTTCGACAATAAATATCTCTCAATTAAAAGATCAGATCGAAAATTCCTCTGGTCAAATTTTGCGTCTAAGTTTTGTGAATCTACAGTTCAAATTTCACGATGATTGAACGGTTAACGAATGAGATCCGGATTTTTTACCATGGCTGTGCAGAAAGTGATGAATTACGAATTTTTCTGGCAATCTTCTAGGGTTTCTTCGATATGACTTCTCTTGCTTGTAAAACTTGTAGATCCTAGATAACGAGCCACCTTGCTCTAATACCACTTGATAAAACTTGTGATCGTTTAAGCTCTAGACTTTTTAGGTCTAATCTAGGATATAATGATAACAAAGACAACAATAATTTGCAGCGGAATAATAAGAACATCAATGTTATCACAACAAGCTTTCAACATATATCATTCAATACAATCAAACCAAGCCCCAATTCTATATGATCAGTATAGAACGTGTTATCTACCTATAACAAGGATTAAAGATATCAAAGATATCTTAACCTTAGGGCTAAAACAAAACTCTAGACGTCTACATCTTTTCTGTGCACCCATAAACCCTATGCCTATATCCCTTTATATAATAGAGATATTAGGGTCACAACGAAATCATAATTGTACAAGGAAACTAATTAAAACAATCGTTACTTTTAGTCCCTCATCTTTAATTATTTTGTATCATCAAATCAATAATTCCCAACAGATTTTGGCATCTTGACAATTTTCGAATCTTCTTTGGTATTCATTATGAATAGCTAACAACAAGGTGCTTAATGCTTTCCATTCAGTGTCCCTGATCTTTCTTTCAGCCTCTGAAGTTGGTGGTGATCTTTCCTGATGTACAACATCACCATCTACATTATATGCAGGACCATTGCATACCACGTCCCACATCTGATAGTTCGTGAGCAACATATATTGTTTGATTCGAGTTTGCTATAGTTCAAACTCATCAGGTTTGAGCATGGGAATCCTTGTGACTTGAATTCCATCATTCAACTCTGTTGCCATCTCTATAACTTTCCAGAAACTTAAACCTTCAAAATTATTGAATATCGAAGCAAAAACCTGCTCTGATACCACTTGTTAAACCCTGTTATTGATCTAACTAAGTTTGCTTTGATTTAGTTGTTAAGAAGTCGCGGAATAACACTTAACAATATTCAAGAAAGTTTAAAGAATACGTAAACAATATTATCAAAAGCTTCAATATTATTAGAATAATAATACGAATACACGGAGTATTAGGGTTTACACCTTGAAGCTAAAGTTAACCTATTCTAGATTCTGCGGATCCCTATTTATAATGCATAGAGTCCTATACAATCTCCAGTTGTCATCTAATCATGGAATGTAAATCTATTTCATATATAAATCTAACTGCCTAACCGACTTCATTAAATATACCAACAGTGGTAGTGACTATTTATATACTAACAGTGTCTACGAGTGTTATTTACAAAACACTAAGTATCCTACCAACAATGGCTATCTATTAAAAGCACACTAGCAGTGGCTAGTCTTCATCTCTTCTAACATCGGCAGTCATTTACTCTAACAGTGGCTGAGACTTTGTCTTCAGTCTTCAACACTTAGTTATTTCAGCTTCAATCCCAACATATATGATTAGCAAGTTACTGGAGATATTTCTTGGAGCCGATGATGATAGAATAGAAGCCGCTTTCTTTACTGAAAGAAAGAACATCCACGTTAAACTCACTTCCTTATTCGCTCATTCTAAGTTTCTTTTCACCGTATCTCTGAGATCTTTAATCATGGACGTCGCCAAAGTAGTTCACGCTACAACCGGAGACCCTGATTCCGAAGAACGAAAATTTTAGAAAACCCTAGGAAATCTTCTCCATGACCTTACTAATATAGATAACGGCATACGAGTAGGATTTCAAATCCGAAGAAAGTTAGGAAAGAATTTAATAGGTTTATTGACGATCTTCTAGATTTAGGCAAAAAGGAACATAGGTTTCTTAGCGAATTCGAACGTTTTTCATTAATTCCTGCAGACCTAGTTGATTTTGTCATCAAAACCCTTATCTTTGATTTTACTCCTCGCTACATTCTTCGTGTTCCAAATCAAGTGCTTTCGAGCATTTGAACAATTCTTTTTGGAAAGTCGAGCTACAGCTACAGACTGTAACCAAGCGCTTTTTGGGAGGCAACCCAATGTTAAAATAAAATTTTAAATAAGTTTTAATTAGTTTAAAAATAGCTTAAGTTAACTAATGGTTATAACCTTTTGCTTTAAAAATATCAAAAATCTATAAAAACTCTGTCTCCGCAAAATCTGTACAGTTTCTGAAACTTTAATTTTTTTTTATCAATTTTAGGTTTTTAAAATTGTTAGGTTTTTAAGATTCAAACTTTTTAAACCAAAGATAATATTTACTTATGTTTAGTTTAAGTATTTTCATTTGCGTTTTAAATAAAACAACATTTTGTTGTGCCAGTACGCGCAAAATTTTAAACTTTGCTAAAATATTTGGTTAAGGTTTTTAATTTCCCAAATTTATTTAGTAATATAATTTAAAAGTAATTAAACATAAATAAGTGAGAAGAAGGATATAAATTATTTACACTTAGGAAGAAATAAAAAAAGTAAATAATCATTTTTTCTTTCCCTTTCCTTCTTCCTTGTTAGACGGCCCAAGCACCACCACCCCTAAAACCCATTTTCCCACCATTTTTAACAATATCAAGCTTCATTTCTTCATCCAAATCATATTTATGTAGTCTCTAACATCATTGCATCTCCATTAAGGTAAGATTCAAGCCCTAATCTTCAAAATCATCTAACTTTAAAAACCTAGGGTTTCAAACTTGTTCTTTATGATTGATGGCTTAAATTCCAAAATTGAGTGTTGACTCTTGCTTAGTTATCGATATAAGATGATATAGGAACTTCCATTGCATGATTAATAGAAGGATTATGAGTTTTGACTTTTTAAAGTTGACTTATTTGACCTAGTTGTTCCTGTTTGACCTTTGAATGATTAAAATGCTTATGATAGGTTGTTATGGATTGATATATGCTTAATATGACTAGTATGACTTATTCATTTGCTTCATTTGTGGTTAAATGTGGATATTGGTTGAGTTCAAGAATTAAAGTAAGAAAAATATTGACTTTTGCTAAGTATCATCAATTTACAACAAAACTTTTGATTTTAGATGATGCTTATGTTTAATTTGATGTTCTAAACTTACTTTGATTCTTGAAAACGCTTTAAAACGATAAGTGAACAATTCAAGACTTATTAGAAGCACTACTATAATAAAATAATTTGATTTTCTAAACTATAATAAACGATAAGTGAAAACCCTTTACCACCATCCTACACCACCATGCCACTTCATCCATTCACCATGACACCACCAACCAACACCATCCCTTCCACTACATTGCCGCCACCCACTACCACCACAACCACTACTACCGTACCTCAGAGTTTTCCCCATGCTCGTCGCACTAGAGTGATACATCCCACTGAGCTGGTGTTCTCTGTCCGCACCGCCATACCACATGAGCCGCATATCCCACAAACCATAGTGTATCTATCCTCTCGTGCCATGACATGTCCTCGACCTGCTTAGTCAACTATATCAGAGACATCTTTAGATTCAGAGACAGACTCACCACAGTCAGGGTATGCACAGGACATGCAGAGGATATGCAGTTGGACCAGGATCAGACAGACTATGAGCCAGACATGACTACTGTTGCAGTGCCCACATTTTCAGGATTCACGGGTATACTTGGCACCAACCCAGTACCTTCTTCTGAGCTTCCACCATACCCAATGCATGCTACTTCTCTTGGATCGTATGAGATTGCAGACATGGGACTTGACACAAATTTCCATCTGTACCCAATCCAGCCATCATCATCTGGGCGACAACATAGTACATCATCAACATCCGTGTCTCGTAGAGCATCGAGTGAACATCACTCTGGTACACGAGCATCAGCCTACAGCTCTATGCCACCACCAGCTCATGGACCACCGTCACACCAGGATCCTCCTATCCCTTGATCTTATCATCTTTTCATTATTACTATATGTGTCGGATTACTGTATGGATTATTATTACTAGATATTTGGGATTACTGTCGTATTGTTGTTGCGCATCGGATATTATTTTGGGACCAACCAGTGATCTAGTTGGGTTTATCTGCTTTTATCTATCATTTATTATTATCATTTATTATCGTTTACTTATGTTATATTTGTTTTAGTTTACTTTTTAGTGTGCTTTCGAATAAAGAAGTTTGTGAATAAGTGATGGAGTTCCCCAATGAAATCTGAGATGACGCGCAAATCATGCAAAGATCCTGAATGAAGCATGCTGAATCCTCCAGCTGCTACCTACAAGCTCAGAATCTTCAAACAAACATCTCATTCTTTCTATATAGGGGAGTTTTTCGTTCCTTTTCCTAGTGATTTCTATTCATTAATTTATATCGTTACTGTTATCCCATCATGCTTAAACTCTAAGTGTGGAATTTAATTCCATATTTTCAAATCAACTTAGAGGCATAGTTCCGAAATATGATCAAACTCTAAGTGTGGGATTCTTCTCCGCAAGAAGAATCTTCAAACCTAGTTTGAGAACATTAGGGACAATGCTCCTCTATGTGTGGGATACACGGTATGATATACCGTAGTCTTTGACTTTGATTGCTTGTCCAAAGTAAACACATCTTTAAAATAAGCTTAACTTCGACAGTGAATTTCACTTATTCAATTGACTTGATTTTTTCTGAAAACCTCACTCTTGCTAAAATTTTTTTTCAAATTTTTGACTTAAATTAACTTTGAGAAAGATCAAATTTGAGAGATTAAGTAAATTGCTTTGGAAAGTAAGATAAGTGATGAACGCCAAAATATACTAGATTATAGTACTAATTACCCCTTTGTTTGATTCAATTCGTATGCATTTTATGTGAATAAGATACTTATTTCGTTAATATTTGCATTTTGAAGTTTAATTGGAGCTTGGATCGAAAAGAAACAAAAAGCGAGCTAGTACTGAAGGAAAGAAACTAAAGCTTTGAAGCTAGGAAAAAGAGAGTTGGAAAAAGTGAAGAAAAATGGAAAATTTCATCCATCTGCCGGATGAACATTCCATCCGGCGGTTGAATTGATGAGTTGGGTTGTTAGAGACGTGGGCCGAGCAGATTGGACATTTTGCATCCATTCGTCGGATGGAATTTCCATCCACCGGATGGATCAGAACGGCAGATTAGGTTTAAATCCATTTTAATCTCATTTTTAGGGTTATCACCCCACAATCTTTTCCAACCGATTTTCACCAACAAACAATTCATTTCGGGAGCATTTTGGAGGAGAGAAAGCAAGAAGGATCAAAGGTTTACGATTATTCATTCATATCTTCATTTCTTCGGTTCGAAAATGTTACTCTCTTTCATTTGATTATGATTTCGATTTCGTTTTCATGGCTGATTTTCTGTAACGTTATGATTGGCTAAACTATTTTTGTATTTGCTTAGATGATGATACTTAGATGATGGTTTGATTATTAATTTGAGAAAGATATTGGATTTTATGAATTTTTGTGTGTTTATTTGATGATCCTTGTTTAGTGATTGATTATTAGTGATTACCTAACGTGGTTTACTAATCAATTGAGATTGAGTTCCTTTGAGTGGTAAATTATTGATGATTGTTGATTTCGGTTGATAATTATTACTAAATATATTGAGTTTGATAGGTTGGGGTTAATAATCGGTAATAATCTTTAATGAACAAGATATCTATTATTAGCTATAGACTTTGTTGATTCAAGTTGCGAATGTAAATCACATAAACGGTGTAGGTTTAATATAGAATACAATTCGGTGGGCAACGTTAGTTGAACAATTAGCGCGTTGAAAACAACCTTGTGTCTTTCTCAATTGTGCTAGATTAATTTAGCTTGGAAAGGGAGTTGTCTTATAAGTTATGTCGCAATAAAATCCATGTTTTAGCAATTCAATAAAGTGATAACCGGATTCTAAGGAAAGTAGTCTAAGTAAATACATTTCTTTTATCATTTGAATCAAGTATTTTATTTGATTAATTGTTTTATCAATTATTCTTTTTCAATTAAGTTTTAATATTTAATCTCATTTCATAATTGTTAGTCAATTGTTCTAACGGAACTAAAACGTCCCCTTATTTACTGCTTTCGTTATTCGTAACAATTTCCATTTTATTTATAATTGACATCCATTCCTCGTGTTCGACTCGGACTTACCGTTCTATACTATTATAGGACCAGGCATTCTTGCCTAAGTTGTGTATAGTCAGTAAGGTAATTTCCACTTTTGAAACTTAACCTCGTTTACACGACATCAAGTTTTTGGCGCTGCTACCGGGGAACGGTTTGATTCAAACTAAATGACCAACAGATCGTGATGGTGTTCTACGATGGAGTAGATCGTGCTACAAGATAGCAACTTGATGCACAAGGACCTCTTTCAAAGAAGATTCCAAGAGATGCCATAGAGGCTATTCGCGACCAAGCAAAGCATTCTCAGCTTTGGGACGATGGCACCTCTCGGAGAAAGAGGTCAGTCACCGTTGATGATGGACTCACAACAATCAATGCCAAGCTAGACAGTATGGGGAGAGACATAAAGAAGGTTACTGAGATTGTCCATGCAATTCAAGTAGGTTGTGAAATTTGTGAAGGAATGCTCTTAGCCAAAGATTGCCCCAAAAAGGATTTGGAAGAAACCAGCGAGGAAGTTAAATTTGGAGAAGCTCAAGTAGGCTATCGCCAATTTGGTGGGAACTATTTTCGAAGACCGTACCAGGAAGGAGGTCGCCAGTTCCGTCAGACTCAGCCGAGGCTTTACACTAAGGAGCAACCCACGACACCTTTCCCCAAGAAGAAATCTAATTTGGAGGAATTGATGGATAAGTTTTTGACTACTAACGAGCAGTTTATTGCTAGTTCGGGACAACGGATGGATACTACCGAAGCGTTAGTACGAAATCAAGGTAAAGCCCGTTTGTGGAAGCCTTGAGAAGAGGAAAGGATGAAACTCATTATCATCAATTTCTTGAAAATTTGAAGCAGCTTCATAGCAATATTCCGTTTGTGGAAGCTATTGCTCAAATGCCTAAATATGCGAAATACTTGAAGGAGCTCTTGACTAATAAGGGCAAGTTGGCAGAAGCAACCACAGTGATGATGAATGAGTGATGCTCAGCCGTGATGCAAAACAAGCTGCCACCAAAAATGAAGGATCCGGGGAATATCACTATTCCCTGTCTAATTAGTAATTTGGACATCGCAAATGCACTTGTAGATCTTGGAGCTAGCATATCCAATATATCTTACACTATGTATGCTAGACTTTGGTTAGGAGAACCCAAGTCCATCCGAATGTGCATTGAGTTAGCTGAACGCTCTATTCAATACCCAAGAGGAATGGTCGAGAACGTCTTAGTCAAGTTTGATAAGTTTGTGTTTCCCTGTGACTCTGTGATTCTCGACATGGTAGAAGATCCCAAGGTGCGGATAATTCTAGGTAGACCTTTCCTAGCCACTTCGAGAGCTTTGATCGATGTTTTCGATAGGAAAATCACCATAAGAGTAGGTGATGAGAAGGTTGTATTCAATGTAAATGAATCTATGCAATATCCTGCATTAGTGGATGATACTTGTTACTTTTCTAGCGCAAGAGAACTGTCTGACGATGACGATTTTCTGCAAAGTTTGAGGGATGACGAAGAATTAGATCCAATGATTTTTGAAGGATGGAAGGGAAGCATCGACGAAATTGTGAAATCGAAGAATTCGATATGATGCTTGAGGATATCGAGACAATGTGTCAAAAGGAGTTAGATAATGAAGGCGTTAAGCTAAGGGAGAGCGAAGAGTCAATTTTGATGAATCGAATCTTGATTAAAACAGAGACACGTATCACTATGCATGGAATCCCATGTTCAAGAGAGGAGGTGTCAGCAGTTAAATCCTCATTCGAAGAGCCACCTAAATTAGAGTTAAAAGAGCTTCCAGCTCATCTGGAGTATGCAAACCTGCAAAGGAAATCCGACATGCCGGTAATCATATTAGCTCATCTTTCATCAGCGGAAAAGGAAAGCCTATTGAAGGTTCTTATGGAGCACAAGCAAGAGATCGCATGGACGATAAACGATATTAAGGGAATAAGCCCTTCATATTGCACTCACAAGATTCTTATGGAATCCGACTTCAATCCAGTGGTGCAACCCCTGAGGCGTCTAAACCCGAAGGTAACGGATGTAGTGAGAAAAGAAATCATCAAGTTACTAGACGCCGAGCTGATATACCCAATTTCCGACAGTCCATGGGTAAGCCCCATTCATGTTGTACCAAAAAAAGGAGGTATGATAGTTGTAGCTAACGAAAAGAATGAGTTGATCCCCACAAGAACCATCACTGGATGGAGAGCCTGTATCGATTATAGGAAACTGAACGATGCCACTCGCAAGGATCACCTTCCTTTGCCGTTAGATGGTTTTTAGATGGTTTTTCCGGATACTTTCAGATTCCAATTGATGAGAACGATCAAGATAAGACCAGATTCACCTGTCCATTTGGAACATTTGCATACAGAAGAATGCCATTTGGGTTGTGCAACGCACCCGCAACATTCCAACGATGTATGATGACAATTTTTCATGACATGGTTGAAGACAGCATGGAGATATTTATGGATGATTTCTCCATTTTTGGGAATTCTTTTGATGAGTGTTTGGCCAATTTGAAGAAGATGTTGCAAAGATCATTCAGCGTTGAGGTATTTGTATAGCAAACAAGATGCGATACCAAGATTTCTAAAATGGATTCTTTTACTGCAAGAATTTGATATTAAGATTCGCAACAAGAAAGGCGCTGAGAATTTGGTCGCGGATCATCTTTCAAGATTAGAGAATCCTGAATTAGAGAAGTTAGATAAGTCGGAAATTCAGGATACATTCCCCCGATGAGTTTTTAATCAAGATAATTATGAGTGAACTTCCTTGGTTTGGTGATTACACCAAATTTTTAGTTAAAAAAACTCTTCCTACTAAGATGAAGTATAACGAAAGAAAGAGATTTTTCTCGGCCTTGCAAAATTACTTTTGGGAAGACCCGTTTTTGTTTAGGAAGTGTGCTGATCGTATGGTGAGAAGGTGCGTTCATGGAGAAGAATGCACCAAAATTCTTAGTTATTGTCACAATGGTCCTACGGGAGGACACCACAGGCCAACGTACACAACACAGAAGGTGTTTGAAGCAGGATTTTATTGGCCCACCATCTACAAGGATGCAGACGAGTTAGTTAAAAAATGCGATGCTTGCAATGTACTGGAAGGACTTCTAAAATAGATGAGATGCCACAAAATCCTATCATGGTTAGTGAAATTTTTGATGTTTGGGGGATAGATTTTATGAGACCATTTCCACCAAGCAACGGAAATAAGTATATCATAGTGGCTGTTGATTATATTTTGGAATGGGCGGAAGCAAAAGCATTGCCTACTAATAATGCGAGAGTGGTGGTGAAGTTCCTTAAATAGTTGTTTTCACAATTTGGAACACCAAAGGCGTTGATCAGTGATCGTGGAACACACTTTTCGAATGCACAATTGGACAAAGTTTTGAAGAAGTACGGAGTCAATCACAACTTTTCCTCTGCTTTTCATCCTCAAACCAGCAGCCAAGTTGAAGTTACTAATCACGGGTTGAAGCATATTCTAGAGCGTTCAATAGATGAAAATCCAAAGGATTGGTCGAATAAGTTAGACGATGCGTTATGGGCTGCAAGGACAACTTTTAAAACGTCTATTGGCACTACGCCCAATCGACTCGTTTATGGGAAAGCTTGTCACCTACCATTTGAGTTGGAACATGAGGCTTATTGGGCATTGAAACAATACAACCTCGATGATCATATGGCAGGGAAGGAGCGATTGGCGCAACTACATGAGCTAAATAAGTTAAGGATGAATGCTTATGATAATGCTCGCTTCTATAAGGAGCGCACCAAGAAATGGCACGATTCACTCCGTGAATCGAAAATTCATTTGAAGAGGGTGACAAGGTGCTCTTATACAACTCTCACTTGCATTTGTTCCCTGAGAAGTTGAAGACACATTGGACAGGACCTTTCATAGCCGAAAAGATTTATCCTTTTGGTGTTGTTGACTTGAAAGGTCATTCTGGGACAACATTCAAGGTAAATGGAAGCCGTTTGAAGAAGTATTATGGGGATGCAAGGGACTCCGAACGTGATTTCTAAATGACTCTCAATTAAGTCATGGAGCAAACTGTCGAGCTTACCGACATGATAAACAAAAGCGCTTTCGGGAGACAACCTGTTATTTTTCTTAATTATTTGTTTTGTTATGTTTTTTTGGTGTGTTAATAAGCTCATGAACGAGGATGTTGTTGGATGAAAATTTTCATTTTAGCTTATATCTTGAAGATAGCTGAGGGGGGTTTTCTGTTCACTTTTTTTCTATTCCCTAATTTATTGTTCCTTTTTGCAATGAGGACATTGCATATTTTAAAGTGGGGGATGGGGGAAAAGAAGTTTATTTGTCCTAAGTATGAAGTGGTAAATGACAAAATAAGGGCATTCTTTGCTAGTAATTTTTCAGTCCAAATTTTTCTTTTATAAATGTATTCTTTTTAAGTTTAGCAAATCTTGTAACATTTTTGGGAAACTCTAAAGATGAATTAAACTTAATCTTTAAATATTAGATAATTCATCATGTGATGTATCGATAGAAAATCTATGTGAAAGAGGTTGAGCCATTAAAGAAATTAATGTGTGAAGTACGTATTTTCCCGAGAGGATCTTTAGTAAGGTATGACTTTAGTCTTAATTCTAATACGATAGCGTGCTATAGCCCACATCTCCGAGGTTTTAATGATCATCATTTTGAAATATATTGGGTGTTGTCTCCTCTGTTGTACGTAAGTATAGACCTGGTTTTCGTCAGTATATTGGATAAAAAACAGAGAATATCCGCCAAAGTCAAGTTATGTCACTTTGTTGTACTGAGGTACAGACCTGTCACCAATGTCTTGGCTTGAAAAATGATTGATTAATTTGAATTCTCTTTTTCTTTTTTGTGGAAAGTTGTGGCACGTTAGTTGTATGGGAATATTTTGCTATTGGGAATCAAGGGTAATTCCTGCTAAGAATAATAATAGTCAAGCTCAATTTCTGTAATATAGATCATTTAGGTGGACAACAATATCGGTAATCCTGGTGAGTCATCTTTTACTCCTAATAATAATACATGAGAAGTTGTTTTTCTAAGAGAGTTTCTTGATTGCTAAGCTTAAAGGTAGAATCAATTTTAAGATAAAAATTTGGTTTGCGGAATGCTAGGTAGTATGTAAGTCCCTTTGCACTTTTTGTTTGCCGTTCATAGTGAGAGTTTTGAAGCTTAAATTGATAGTCTACTTGATGACAAGTAGGACTCAAGTGGGGGATATTTTGATGAACGCCAAAATGTACTAGATTACAGTACTAATTACCCCTTTGTTTGATTGAATTCGTATGCATTTTATGTGAATAAGATACTTATTTCGTTAATATTTGCATTTAGGAATTTAATCGGAGCTTGGATCGAAAAGAAACAAAAAGCGAGCTAGTATTGAAAGAAAGAAACTAAAGCTTTGAAGCTAGGAAAAAGAGATTTAGAAAAAGTGAAGAAAAATGAAGATATTACATCCATCCGTCGGATGAACATTCCATCTGATGATTGGATTGATGAGTTGGGTTGCCAGAGACGCAGGCCGAGCAGATTGGACATTTTGCATCCATCCGCCGATTGGAATTTCCATCCGCCGGATGGATCATAATGGCATATTAGGTTTAAATCCTATTTTAACCTCATTCTTAGGGTTATCACCCCACAATCTTTTCCAACCGATTTTCACCAACAAACACTTCATTTCTAGAGCATTTTGGAGGATAAAAAGTAAGAAGGTTCAAAGGTTTTCGATTAGTCATTCATATCTTCATTTTTTCAGTTCGAAAACATTATTCTCTTTCATTTGATTATGATTTCAATTTCGTATTCATGGCTGATTTTCTGTAACGTTATGATTGGCTAAACTATTTATGTATTTGCTTAGATGATGATACTTAGATGATGGTTTGATTGTTGATTTGTGAAAGATATTTGATTTTATGAATTTTTGTGTGTTTATTTGATGATCCTTGTTTATTGATTGATTATTAGTGATTACCTAACGTGGTTTACTAATCAATTGAGATTGAGTTCCTTTGAGTGGTAAATTATTGATGATTGTTGATTTCGGTTGATAATTATTACTAAATATATTGAGTTTGATAGGTTGGGGTTAATAATCGGTAATAATCTTTAATGAACAAGATATCTATTATTAGCTATAGACTTTGTTGATTCAAGTTGCGAAAGTAAATCACATAAACGGCGTAGGTTTAATATAGAATACAATTCGGTGGGCAACGTTAGTTGAACAATTAGCGTGTTGAAAACAACCTTATGTCTTACTCAATTGTGCTAGATTAATTTACCTCGGAAAGGGAGTTGTCTTATAAGTTATGTCGCAATAAAATCCATGTTTTAGCAATTCAATAAAGTGATAACTGGATTCTAAGGAAAGTAGTCTAATTGAATACATTTCTTTTATCATTTGAATCAAGTATTTTATTTGATTAGTTGTTTTATCAATTATTCGTTTTCAATTAAGTTTGAATATTTAATCTCATTTCATAATTGTTAGTCAATAGTTCTAATGGAACTAAAACATACCCTTATTTACTGCTTTCATAATTCGTAACAATTTCCATTTTATTTATTATTGACATCCATTCGTTGTGTTTGACTCGAACTTACCGCACTATGCTATTATACTACCAGGTATTCTTGCCTGAGTTGTGTATAGTCAGTAAGGTAATTTCCACTTTTAAAACTTAACCTCGTTTACACGACATCAATAAGTTAGGATACGATTTCCTTAGAAATGAAATGTTAATCCATGAGCATCACACAGCTAGGGACATTCAAACCCTGTTGTAGTTAGGTACTTAAGCCCAATAAAAGCATTCATCTTTAATGCTTCACTTTTCATTTTATGTGTGTACCGATGCATGTGCTTTGGATTAGAACTTGCTCTTGGTATACGTTTTGAGACCACACCGATGAGCGCCGTATGCGGTGCAGGTGCAATCAGAGGACCTTGACATTTCCTAGGATTAAACCCATTTTACACAAACCTTTTCCAGCCCACAACCCTTCCAATACTCATTTTCAGTATTGACGATTACTTAGAAAACCCTGTTGAGCCTTAGCCTTTTCATTTCTTAAAACCCACAAAACCACCTTCCCTTACTTACCCAAAAACTTTAGTTTAGAACTTTTGAGGTTATGAAAAGCGTCATTTAGACATCCTTTTTACTCTTGTCTCAAAACTTTCATCTACTCTGCGTTTCTCTCAGAAAAATCTTGCGTGTGTTCAAAGTCAAATCTCTAGAAGCAATACGCTGGTGTGAAAAATTGACACCATTCTGAAAAAGCTCCGGAAAAAAAATGAAATGTCAAAAGACAAAGTGTCTAGGATCTCTTGAAAAATGAAGAAAAATATGTCAGTGAAGAAAAATCTCGCAAAAGAAAAATAGAATAAAGCTTAGTGTCTCAAATCTCGCAAAAGAATGCATGATCTAAAAATCATATATAAATCCGCGTGTGTTCCCGAGAAAGATGTCATCAAAGCTACCCTCTCACAAATAAATTCCTCCTTATGTGTTTTTCGTTCCATTTTAAAAGTGTCTAAATAATTCTTTTTATAACTTTAGGATTTCTAAGTTTAAGTGATACCCTTGAAACCCTAAAAACCAACATTTTCCGTACCCATTAACCCTCACATTACAACCCCTTTAAAAATGTCTTGGGATGATTAGCACCGTTCTTATTGAAGTGGTGGAGATCCGATTCTTGATCAAGCCTATGACTAGAAGCAATGCATGACTGGCTTTCTGAGCGATTTCTTGGAATTAGAAAGAAAGGTAACCCGATACACTCTAAGTGAATTGAGTGACCACCTGGTGAGATCGCCTCGTCATGTACAATATCCATCGAGAATTGTGAAAGTATGCCCAGGGCTAACATTTTCTTATCTAAGGGATGACGATTCCAACGATGCTTGCTTTCTAAAAAAAGTTTATTTAGTGTCTGAAAATTAATTGATCTCAAATTATTTTGTGTCAAAAATCTAAAACATTTTGTTTCTCAAAACTGATATAGCAAGTGAGTATTTTAAAATTTGCTTGAGGACAGACAAAAGCTTAAGTGTGGGATATTTGATAACACGCAAGAAGTCAAGTTTTTATGTTCGTTATCTCCCTCATTTTAAGCCCAAAGTTAGCAAAAATGCGCTCTAAATGAAATTTATTATGAAATTTTGTTAACATAATCAAAACGGAAGCAATGTTTAAGAAATCACTCAAAACGGCATGAAAAACGTGTAAAACAGAGCAAAAGCGTTCTACGGATCTATCGTAAATTCATTTTAAGACATATTGAGAAATACTCCGAGTTAAGAACTCTAATTGTCTTCATTTTGTTCCTTAGGAAATTACGAAACCGTGGACGCAAGAATCGCTCAAAATGGATAAACGATGAAGAAGTGACGCTAAATCGAAGAAATGAAGAACCGAGGGACCAAATACGGCTATCCCAGACCGTATACGGCTGGACACAGACCATATATGACCTGTGTAGACCATATACGGACTGTGCCCAGCCGTATACGGCCCAGGAAAGCCATATACGGTTGGTGTTCACCCGTATTTGCTCCAGTTCACCAGTATACGGCAAAAACCAACAGTCTTTCGTGTTCAGGCAATAAAAATGAGATTTTTATATGACTGTGCGATACGGTTGTGCATTTGAAGGTTGGAATACGGTTGAAGAATACGGCTGTGCGTTTCCTATATATATGAGGCTTCACCTCCCATTTTCAAAAAGAGAATACAATCCACACACATACACACTACACACTTACACACTTCACTCTCTTCATTTCTTTTACGTTTTTAGTTTTTTAGTTTTGGTCTCTATCTCTCTAGAGAGAGAGAGAGATAGTTAGTTGGTTAGGAGATTGATATCGTGTAAAAAGTCACGTTTTTACTACCGATATCTCTCTCATTCTGGAACGATTCTTGGAATATTGAACTCAAATACGGTTCAAATCAGTGATATTATGCTGAGATGGTCAAAACAAGGTTGAACGATAAAAATCAAGCAAACCAGATGAAAAATGAAGATTCCACGCACAATTGAAGATTCAAGGCATCATGAACAAGACCACAGAGGACAAAGAAACTACAAGGTCAACAAGTGAAAGTAAATCTAGTAAGGAAATGGCAATCATGCCATATTTCCCGATTAACCTCCGACGAATAGGACAAGAGATGAAAAAAGCATCTTCATCACACAAACCAACGATGGAAGAAATAATCGGAAAGAGAAAGATGGAACAAGAAAACAAAAGAAGCATACTGCCTACCAATCTATTTACCCCTGAAGAAATGGCGGGAAGTAACCACAACCATCCTACGAGAAGAGAAACACTGAAGGAATACTCAAAAGGCACAAGATACCAACCGCAAACCATCATAGATCACAAAGTACTCAAAGAATTGATCCAAAGATTTGACAAAGTAGTAGGAGGAATAAGCGGCGTAGTCAACATGCTGGCTCTTTCCCCTGCTGAACTGCAATTCTGTCAACAGCAGAAATGGACTTACGCTAGGATCTACAATGCCCTTAAAAGATCTAACATCCCATTCACCTCAACGCAATGGGAGATGTTAGGATCAATTTGAACACATATGAAAGAGACTACTGGACATCCGAGCAGTCGTGCTGACATTTCAATGATGAATAACCTCACATCATTGCTTAACTTGCTAAATAGAGAATATCACCTTAGTTCCAAAGAAAGCGGATATATGGTTATCAACTCCACTATTGAAAAACAAGTTGAGTTATTGATTAAAGAATTAGTGATCTCGTTTAGGAGGAATCAAGGCGCGAACGTCCTTTTAGGGCCACACATGAATCACCACTTGATATCGCTACTTTTATTACGATCCATCTACTGGAGATTCAACAACGGAAAATTAACTCTAGAATGAACTTCATATTCCACTTAGGATGCAAGGAGATACTTCGTCAGCTTGTTCTAGTTTTCTCAGAATCCGAATTTCCATTCAACAACCATCAGCACCGACAAATAGAGGACATGTGCACGTCCATCAAAAGATTCAACAGAGACCCTAAGACAGAGAATTATGAAGGCATAAAACTGCAATTCTTGGCGTTTATATGCTCTATCTGGAAAAACCCATCGCCAAGAAAGGTTGTTAAGACAGACACAACCACCATGACTGACCCTAGTGGGTCCGTCACTAAAGCAGTTGACTACATCACCTTCGGACTTCATGGAATTGAGTGGACAACTTTAGAGCATCTTCTGAACTACAAGGCATCATTGAGAGATAGTCCACTCGAATTGATTACAACAATTATCAACCAATTTCTGAGAATCTATCCACCTCGATACACTAGTCCGCAACCTAGGGCCCACAACATCAACGGGAATCCCATGGATGCATCAATCTCCATCTAGCTAGGAGAAAAGAAGTCGAGCTCTCGACAATAAAAGAGCACTTCTCGGGAGGCAACCCGTGTTTACATTTCTTCAATTTTTCATTCCAAGAAGTGATAAAGTCTCCAACTATATTTCACACTTAGATATACATAGAAGACTGACACATCAAGTTTTTTGCGCCGCATCAAACATCAAGTTTTTGGCATCGGAAATAAGAAAATTATATCCAACGTGTTCACACCTACGAGACAAATCACAAAAGAATTTAAGAAATCGGAGCACATAAAAGCAACGAAGGGACTCTACGGAAAAGTCGGCAATCATGTGCTTGGGAGCACTCCTCATCATCACCAACAAGCCACATATATAAATAGGGAGTACTTCTGTTCTAATCTCTTTCTTTCGTTTATAAATATACCAGATGCACTATGCTTATCACCAAGTGTGAGATTCAAACCCAACACACACTGCTGAAAGAATACATCTTAGATGTTTCAATTCTTAAGTGTGGGATTTTACCCTAGTGAGAGCTTAGAATAACATCGAGGACGATGTTCCTTTAAGTGTGGGATAGTAGTAGTTACACTACTGTAAAATGAATAATGGTATATGCTTGATTCTAAACTCGTTGCTCTTTAGACCATCCATCTCTAATAAGTAAACAAAATTTTTCAAAATTGAATTAAAAATATGTTGAAAATGAAAAACTTTAGACAAGGAATAATTTACTTAGGGGAAAAAGGATAAATAAAATATGAATTCCTTTGGAAAATTAGTTTAGTAATCCCATAAAGAGCATCGCATGACTACGCAAACAACAAACCAACTTTCGATTCATGAGGTACCTTGAGCCATATAAAGCATTCATTTTTAATGCTTCACTTCTTCGATTCTTGAGTGTGCCGATGTATGCGTTTAGAATTAGAACTTGCTCCTGTTATGGATTTCAAATCCGGATTGGTGAGTAAAGAGGAGATCTAATCACTTCATTCTTAAACCCATCCATATACCCATAAATAAACACGTTATCCCTACCTTCTCGAAGGCATCCCTCAAACTTCATAGTAAGTCCCAAATATGAAAGAAAAGAAGCTACAAGGATATGACGTCAAAGAAGAAAACGCAAGAAAGAAAATTCGAAGAAAAGAAAATCAATTGGAGAAAAAGACTCCTTCTGCAAACACCAATAGAAAAGGGCATCAATCCTCCCAGAAATTCCAACTTCACCAAAAAGAAACCAATGAAAAACCAACAAAACCCCATCTCACATCACCAACACTTCACCCCAAAAACCCTACATCACTTCCCTTAGAATGATTGGGGCTAGATCGACTTCGCGCAAACCAAAAAGGTAACGATTTGATCCTCGATCAAGCCTACGACGATAAACGATACATGACTGGCGTTCAGAGTGATTGATAATACTAGAATAGGAAACCCTAAACACTTTGAGTGATTGGAGTGACCACCTTGAGAGGATCGCCTTGTCATGTATCCAAGATCAAAGATCAAAAGAATGCTCCTAAAGATTACAACCTTGTTTTTCAAAGAACAAATATTTCATTATTAAAAAAAAAAACCCTTTAGTAAAAAGTTCCGCCACAAAATATTTCATTATCTGCTTATCTTTAACCATGTTGAAATTCGAGTTTGCTTGAGGACAAGCAAAGTTCTAAGTGTGGGATACCTGATATCGCATAAAAAGTCACGTTTTTACTACCGATATCTCTCTCATTCTGGAATGATTCTTGGCATATTGAACTCAAATACGGTTCAAATCGGTGATATGATGCTGAGATGGTCAAAACAAGGTTGCACGATAAAAATCAAGCAAAACGGATGAAAAACGAAAATTCCACGCACAATTGAAGATTCAAGGCATCCAAACATGATTTAGACACAAAGTGCCCACCACTGAGATTTCTCTTATCCAAGATGTTTGTTTTCAGAATACGAATCTAACAGAAGAATAATTGGCAACAACGGATGAAGAATGAAGATTCTACGCACGCCGGAAGATTCAAACGATTCGTACGACACATCTAAAGTTCAGAGACATATTTTTGGGCTTTCTTTTCAACAAAGTCTTCATTTTTGAACAACGAATCCAACAAAATAGAATCGGTGCAAATAACCGCATAACGAAGAAAACACGCACGAATCGAGAAATGAAGCAAAAGACGGCGAACCGGGGCGGCAGGCTGCCAGCCGCCGCCGGCTATCAGGGTGGCGGCGCCGGCCACCTGCCCCCCATCCCAATTCCGCTTTTTGGTCCTAGCGTGTACCCGGTGCCACACCTTTACGCGATTGTGCGTACCCGGTGTCACACCTTTACACGATTGTACGTACCTGGTGCACCACCTTTTCCACCTTTTGCTAAAGTACTCCTCAAGTTGCTAACGTGTGCCGAATTTAAACTATAAATAGGAGGCATGAGGCTTCATTTCAACACACACCTTACACACCATTCTTAGAACAATATACTTCTCTTAAGATATTGCTTCTACTTTCTTTCTATTTTCTTACTAAAAATTAGTTTTAGGCTAGTTTAGGAGCTTGTTTAGAATAGAAGGAAAGTAGGGAACGCATTGTAAATCTTCGGTGTAAGCTTGGAATTGTGTCAATTAATTCAAGTCTACTTTCTCCCGTATTTAATCCTGGTGCTTTCTAATCCTTATCTATCTTAATTAATTACGTTTATATTGATTATGCTAGATTTAGTTATTGCCATGATTAGAGAGTAGTATACTTGTTGTGTTTGCTTGCGATGTAGTTAATTAATTATGGGATGATTTATAATTAAATATTAAAGATCGGTAGTATCACTTGAATCGTCTTATTGTATGTTCTTGTTTGATTGTTGCCTTAGGATCATCATAGTGGTGAAATATAAACGGTCTTAATTATCGTAAAGTAATATGATGGCCCCTATTCGACTGTTACTCGATATAGTACTGGAAACACTTCAAGGTGGAGTACAAATGTATGGAAGTCGAGGAACGACCGAAGGTAGTCATATTATGAAACGGTACAATATTACGAAGTAATATGATGGCCCCTATTCGATTGATATTCGATATAGTACTAGAAACACTTCAAGGTGGAGTACAAATGTATGGAAGTCGAGTAACGACCGAAGGTAGTTATATTACAGACTAACATATAAAATAAGAAACCTAGTTTAATTAACCTTTCTAAATAGACTTTAAACTTCAAATTAATCTAATCACCTTTCCACCAATAAACGTGATTACAACACCTTTTTAACGACGTCCAATTGAAAGGTAGTCAGTCATCTATGTCAATATAATTTGTCAAAGGTATGAAACTATGGAACCGCAAGGCTACATGGGGGATTATCGTAGGACAAGACGTGGCCAAAGTGTGAAGCGGCGGAACCACTTTAAGTGAGGAATGCTGTGGATAATTAGGGGATTTATTGGGTAGTCTTAAGCAAGGGCTAGTTTAAAGTCATAAATGAACTTCCTAAATATAAGAATCTGTTAGGATGACGAGGAATCGTTATATGATTCAGTTATGTCTAGTACTTTAAGATTTTGTTCCCGTTCATATGAAAGTATTATTAAACCATAGTTAAGATTTTGCTTATTATTCTAAATACTTTGTAATGTTACCATAACCTAGCTTCCGGTGTGACAAGCTAATGGAATTTTAATTAGTAGGGAATCTAGTGTTTACATACAAGTATTCAAGAATGATAATTAATTAATATCTTTCAAAACAGTTTCTCCAAACATCATCCCATAACTTAATTAATAAAGTCTCAGCAAACACTATCTTTATTTATCTGATTTAGCTTTTATTTTAATTTCACTTTTATTTATTTATTTGCCTAAGTTAGTTAATAGAAAAACTAAAACTCCCCCACTATTTTATAAACCCTTCACTAGTTTGAAAGCCCTCATCTGCCACGCCTTAGTTTCAATTCAGTCGGTTTGAAGAATGACTCTAGGTCATACCTACCACTTGCTCACCCTTAGGATTAGCATTGTTAGGGAAAACCTAGGCCCCGCAATTACAAATTTAAAACACCCACTGATGCCCATCGCCAGTAGCTGGTGCAACGACAAGGGTAAAATCCTTACCGACTGCTGGTGACATATCAAGTTTTTGGCGCCGCTGCCGGGGAACCAACTGTACGATCCTTAGGCGTTAAGACGAACTTACTTACTAGTGAAACTTTAGGATTTTTTAGATCCCTACGTCTTTCTTTATTTTTCCTTCCTTTTACCACTTTTAGAAATGACCACCCCTATCCATTCAACTAGTCAACCACCTGCCAACGAGACTATGACAGCTGCACGTATCACTCTCGCTGAACACTCTAAACCTTTGATTGAAGGTCGAGGAGGACCAATTGTCTATCCGGAAACTGGTAGTGGATCAATTGAGTTAAAGCCCCATATTGTTCAGTTATTCCAAAACCTCTGTCAATTCCATGTCCTACCAAATGATGATCCCAACTCCTACCTTGACAACTTCATTTCCTTATCCAAATCCTTTAAACCAATTGGGGTTAATCAAGACATAGTCTATCTATACCTATTTCCCTATTCACTCACTCTCAATGCACAAACCTGGTTTGAGGAACTAGAGATTAACTCTATAACCTCTTGGGTAGAATTAACAACCACATTTTTGGCCAAATACTTCCCCCATCAAAACAAGCCACGTTTAGGTCCAACATCATAAACTTCCATCAAGTGCATGATGAATCAATCTACGATGCATGGGAACGCTTTAAGGGATTGCTTAAGAAATGTCCAAATCATTAATTTGAGCGCACAGACCAGTTACGCATTTTCTACAATGGTCTCTTCCCACATCATCGTCCTTTACTTGATACCGCCTCTCAAGGCAATTTTATGAACTGTACGGCCGATGACGCTTGGAGTCTTATTGAGAAAATGACAATACACAACCATGACTGGAACAGTGAAAATCACCCTTCACTAGTGAATTCACCTACTACACTCGGAAATGAAGCTATCAAAACTCTCACTCAGCAAGTGGCAGACCTAACCAAGGAGATTAAGGAAATGAAAAGTCAACAACCACAAGTCTGTCAAGTTCAAGCCTGCTTTAATTGTGCTAATCTGAGCCACTCAGCCCAAATTCCTCAGTCTCATCTAACTTCACCCAATACTAACCCTTCTCTTAACCCACCTAGGAATAGCCCACCAGCTTACCAATTCCAACCTTCCGAACTCTCTTCCTCACAAACCTCTAGTTTTGATGACACCCTGATACAAGTCATTCAAGGAATCTCGGCTAGACAAGACCAGGTTGATCTCATCTTAAGAGATCAACTGAATTTGTTAAAAGCTTTCGAATCCCAATTTGGACAATTAGCACAGCGTATCAACGCTAAACCTCAGGATAGTCCAACTAGTTGCCATAAGGAGGCTTCCCACATTCAAGACTCTCAGGTAGCACATAGCCCACCTACAATTTCTTCTCCGGTGAATGAACCACCTATTGTCCCATCGACAGTAGATTTAGAGTCTACACCAAATAGGAAAGTAAACATTCCATTTCCGGCTCATCTTAAACAACGACCCGACAAGCTTAAGTATTTTAAGCTTGATAGGAAATTCCTAGATACCTTATCTGAAGTTCCTTCCAAAAAGTACTTCAGAAGACTTCTTACAACAAAGGATAAGGTACCCGAAGTACCCAATGTCCCGCTGAATGAGGAATGTTCAGCTATCTTGAAAAATACCATTCTAGAAAAACTCGGAGACACCGAACATTTTACTCTCCCCTGTTCTATCTACAATCCATGCATCATATGTTCTCTTGCCGATTTAGGAGCTAGTGTTAACCTTATGCCAAACTCGCTTTTCAAGAGGCTTGAGTTAGAAAATCTTCGACCTACCAAAATGACCATACAGTTTGCTGACCACTCGGTCAAATACCCTAAGGGAATAGCTGAAAATGTTTTAGTAAGGATTGACAAATTTCTTTACCCAACAGATTTTGTAGTAATGCATATGCAGGAAGACGTACACATCCCAATCATACTAGGAAGACCTTTCATGAATACGTCCAAGGAAATCATCAACGTCGCACAAACCATCAGCTTGCAGTCTCAGGGAGAAACCGTCACCTTCCATATCGACAATCCTAACGCTGGAAAGCAAGCCGATATGTGCATGATCTCCATGAACAAGACTACAGAGGACAAAGAAATTGCAAGGTCAACAAGTGAAAGTAAATCTAGTAAGGAAATGGCAATCATGCCATATTTCCCGATTGACCTCCGACGAATAGGACAAGAGATGAGAAAAGCATCTTCATCACACAAACCAGCGATGGAAGAAATAATCGGAAAGAGAAAGATAGAACAAGAAAACAAAAGAAGCATACTGCCTACCAATCTATTTACCCCTGAAGAAATGGCGGGAAGTAACCACAACCATCCTACGAGAAGAGAAACACTGAAGGAATACTCAAAAGGCACAAGATACCAACCGCAAACCATCATAGATCACAAAGTACTCTAAGAATTGATCCAAAGATTTGACAAAGTAGTAGGAGGAATAAGCGGCGTAGTCAACATGCTGGCTCTTTCCCCTGCTAAACTGCAATTCTGTCAACAGCAGAAATGGACTTACGCTAGGATATACAATGCCCTTAAAAGATCTAACATCCCATTCACCTCAACGCAATGGGAGATGTTAGGATCCATTAGAGCACATATGAAAGAGACTACTGGAAATCCGAGCAGTCGTGTCGACATTTCAATGATGAATGACCTCACATCATTGCTTAACTTGCTAAATAGAGAAGATCACCTTAGTTCCAAAGAAAGCGGATATATGGTTATCAACTCCACTATTGAAAAACAAGTTGAGTTATTGATTGAAGAACTTAATGATCTCGTTTGGGAGGAATCAAGGCGCAAATGACCTTTTAGGGCCACACATGAATCACCACTTGATATCGCTACTTTTGTTACGATCCATCTACTGGAGATTCAACAACGGAAAATTAACTCTAGAACGAACTTCTTATTCCACTCAGGATGCAAGGAGATACTTCATCAGCTTGTTCTTGTTTTCTCAGAATCTAACTTTCCATTCAACAATCATCAGCACCGGAAAATAGAGTACCTGTGCACGTCCATCAGAAGATTCAACGGAGACCCTAAGACTGAGAATTATGAAGGCATAAAACTGCAATTCTTGGCGTTTATATGCTCTCTCTAGCAAAACCCATCGCCAAGAAAGGTTGTTAAGACAGACACAACCACCATGACCGACCCTAGTGGGCCCGTCACTAAAGCAGTTGACTACATCACCTTCGGACTTCACGGACTTGAGGGGACAACTTTAGAGCATCTTCTAAACTACAAGGCATCATCGAGGGATAGTCCACTCGAATTGATTACAACAATTATCAACCAATTCATGAGAATCTATCAACTTCGATACACTAGTCTGCAACCTAGGGCCCACAACATCAACGGGAATCCCATGGATACATCAATCTCCATCTAGCTAGGAGAAAAGAAGTCGAGCTCTCGACAATAAAAGAGCGCTTCACGGGAGGCAACCCGTGTTTACATTTCTGCAATTTTTCATTCCAAGAAGTGATGAAGTCTCCGACTATCTTTCACACTTGGATATACGTAGAAGACCGACACATCAAGTTTTTAGCGCCGCATCAAACATCAAGTTTTTGGCACCGGAATTAAGAAAAGTATATCCAACATGTTCACACCCACGAGACAAATCACAAAAGACTTGAAGAAATCGGAGCACACAACAGCAACGAAGGGACTCTATGGAAAATTCGGCAATCATGTGCTTGGGAGCACTCCTCATCATCACCAACAAGCCACATATATAAATGTGGAGTACTTCTGTTCTAATATCTTTCTTTCGTTTATAAATATACAAGATCCACTATGCTTATCACTAAATGTGGGATTCAAACCTAACACACACTGCTGAAAGAATACGTCTTAGATGTTTCAATTCTTGAATGTGGGATTTTACCCCAGTCAGAGCTTAGAATAACGTCGAGGATGATGTTCCCTTAAGAGTGGGATAGCAGTAGTTACACTACTGTGAAATGGATAATGGTATATGCTTGATTCTAAGCTCGTTGCTCTTTAGACCATCCATCTCCAATAAGTAAATAAAATTTTTCAAAATTGAGTTGAAAATATGTTGAAAATGAAAAATTTTAGAAAAAGAATAATTTACTTTGTCGAAAAATGATAAATAAAATACGAATTCCTTGAGCCATATAAAGTATTCATGACTAGGCACATAGCAAACCAACTTTCGATTCGTGAGGTACCTTGAGCCATATAAAGTATTCATTTTTAATGCTTCATTTCTTCGATTCTTGAGTGTGCCGATGTATGCGTTTAGAATTAGAACTTGCTCCTGTTATGCATTTCAAATCCGGATTGGTGAGTAAAGAGGAGATCAAATCACTTCATTCTTAAACCCATCCATATACCCATAAATAAACACGTTATCCCTACCTTCTCGAAAGCATCCCTCAAACTTCATAGTAAGTCCCAAATATGAAAGAAAATAAGCTACAAGGATATGACGTCAAAGAAGAAAACACAAGAAAGAAAATTCGAAGAAAAGAAAATCAATTGGAGAAAAAGACTCCTTCTGAAAACACCAAAAGAAAATGGCGTCAATCCTCCCAGAAATTCCAACTTCACCAAAAAGAAACCAATGAAAAACCAACAAAACCCCCTCTCACATCACCAACACTTTACCCCAAAAACCCTACATCACTTTCCTTAGAATGATTGTGGCTAGATCGACTTCACGCAAACCAAAAAGGTAAAAATTTTATCATCGATCAAGCCTATGATGATAAACGATACATGACTGGCGATCAGAGTGATTGATAATACTAGAATAGGAAACCGTAAACACTTTGAGTGATTGGAGTGACCACCTTGAGAGGATTGCCTAGTCATTATTCCAAGATCAAAGATCCAAAGAATGCTCCCAAAGATTACAACCTTGTTTTTCAAAGAACAAATATTTCATTTTTTTTTTAAAAAACCCTTTAGTAAAAATTTCTGCCTCAAATTATTTCATTATCTGCTTATCATTAACCATGTTGAAATTCGAGTTTGCTTGAGGATAAGCAAAGTTCTAAGTGTGGGATATTTGATATCGCGTAAAAAGTCACATTTTTACTACCGATATCTCTCTCATTCTGGAACGATTCTTAGCATATTGAACTCAAATACGGTTCAAATCGGTGATATTATGCTGAGATGGTCAAAACAAGGTTGCACGATAAAAATCAAGCAAAACGGATGAAAAACGAAAATTCCACGCACAATTGAAGATTCAAGGCATCCAAACATGATTTAGACACAAAGTGCCCACCACTGAGATTTCTCTTATCCAAGATGTTTGTTTTCAGAATACGAATCCAATAGAAGAAGAATTAGCAACAACGAATGAAGAATGAAGATTCTATGCACGCCGGAAGATTCAAACGATTCGTACGACACATCTAAAGTTCAGAGACATATTTTTGGGCTTTCTTTTCATCAAAGTCTTCATTTTTGAACAACGAATCCAACAAAATAGAATAGGCGCAAACGGACGCATAACGAACAAAACACGCACGAATCAAGAAATGAAGCAAAAGATGGTGAACCGGGGCGGCAGGCTGCCAGCCGCCGCCGGCCAGCAGGGTGGCAGCGCCGGCCACCTGCCCCCCATCCCAATTCCGCTTTTTGGTCCTAGTGTGTACCCGGTGCCACACCTTTACGCGATTGTACGTACTCGGTGTCACACCTTTACACGATTGTACGTACCTGGTGCACCACCTTTTCCACCTTTTGCTGAAGTACTCCTCAAGTTGCTAACGTGAGCCGAATTTAAACTATAAATAGGAGGCATGAGGCTTCATTTCAACACACACCTTACACACCATTCTTAGAACAATTTACTTCTCTTAAGATATTGCTTCTACTTTCTTTCTATTTTCTTACTAAAAATTAGTTTTAGGCTAGTTTAGTAGCTTGTTTAGAATAGAAGGAAAGTACGGAACGCATTGTAAATCTTCGGTGTAAGCTTGGAATTGTGTCAATTAATTCAAGTCTACTTTCTCCCGTATTTAATCCTGGTGCTTTCTAATCCTTATCTATCTTAATTAATTACGTTTATATTGATTATGCTAGATTTAGTTAATGCCATGATTAGAGAGTAGTATACTTGTTGTGTTTGCTTGCGATGTAGTTAATTAATTATGGGATGATTTATAATTAAATATTAAAGATCGGTAGTATCACTTTGACCGTTTTATTGTATGTTCTTGTTTGATTGTTGCCTTTGAATCATCATAGTGGTAAAATATAAACGGTCTTAATTATCGTAAAGTAATATGATGGCCCCTATTCGACTGTTACTCGTTATAGTACTGGAAACACTTCAAGGTGGAGTACAAATGTATGGAAGTCGAGGAACGACCGAAGGTAGTCATATTACGAAACGGTACAATATTACGAACTAATATGATGGCCCCTATTCGATTGTTATTCGATATAGGACTAGAAACACTTCAAGGTGGAGTACAAATGTATGGAAGTCGAGTAACGACCGAAGGTAGTTATATTACGGACTAACATATAAAATGAGAAACCTAGTTTACTTAACCTTTCTAAATAGACTTTAAACTTCAAATTAATCTAATCACCTTTCCACAAATAAACGTGATTACAACACCTTTTTAACGACGTCCAATTGAAAGGTAGTCAGTCATCTATGTCAATATAATTTGTCAAAGGTATGAAACTATGGAACCGCAAGGCTACATGGGGGATTATCGTAGGACAAGACATGGCAAAAGTTTAAAGCAAAGGAACCACTTTAAGTGAGGAACGCTGTGGATAATTAGGGGATTTATTGGGTAGTCTTAAGCAAGGGCTAGTTTAAAGTCATAAATGAACTTCTTAAATATACGAATCTGTTAGAATGACGAGGAATCGTTATATGATTCAGTTATGTCTAGTACTTTAAGATTTTGTTCCCGTTCATATGAAAGTATTATTAAACCATAATTAAGATTTTGATTATTATTCTAAATACTTTGTAATGTTACCATAACCTAGCTTCCGGTGTGACATGCTAATGGAATTTTAATTAGTAGGGAATCTAGTGTTTACATACAAGTATTCAAGAATGATAATTAACTAATATCTTTCAAAACAGTTTCTCCAAACATCATCCCATAACTTAATTAACAAAGTCTCAGCAAACACTATCTTTATTTATCTGATTTAGCTTTTATTTTAATTTCACTTTTATTTATTTATTTGCCTAAGTTAGTTAATAGAAAAACTAAAACTCCCCCACTATTTTATAAACCCTTCACTAGTTTGAAAGCCCTCATCTGTCACGCCTTAGTTTCAATTCAGTCGGTTTAAAGAATGACTCTAGGTCATACCTACCACTTGCTCACCCTTAGGATTAGCATTGTTAGGGAAAACATAGGCCCCGAAATTACAAATTTAAAACACCCACTGATGCCCGTCGCCAGTAGCTGGTGCAACGACAAGGGTAAAATCCTTACCGACTGCTGGTGACGCATCAAGTTTTTGGTGCCGCTGCCGTGGAACCAACTCTACGATCCATAGGCGTTAAGACGAACTTACTTACTAGTGATCCTTTAGGATTTTTTAGACCCCTACATCTTGCTTTATTTTTCTTTCCTTTTACCACTTTTAGAAATGACCACCCCTATCCATTCAACTAGTCAACCACCTGCCAACGAGACTATGACAGCTGCACGTATCACTCTCGCTAAACACTCTAAACCTTTGATTGAAGGTCGAGGAGGACCAATTGTCTATCCGGAAATTGGTAGAGGATCAATTGAATTAAAGCCCCATATTGTTCAGTTAGTCCAAAACCTCTGTCAATTCCATGTACTACCAAATGATGATCCCAACTCCCACCTTGACAACTTCATTTCCTTATCCAACTCCTTTAAACCAATTGGGGTTAATCAAGACATAGTCTATCTATACCTATTTCCCTATTCACTCACTCTCAATGCACAAACCTGGTTTGAGGAACTAGAGATTAACTCTATAACCTCTTGGGTAGAATTAGGAACCAAATTTTTGGCCAAATATTCCCCCCCAACAAAACAAGCCACGTTTAGGTCTAACATCATAAACTTCCGTCAAATGCATGATGAATCAATCTACGATGCACGGGAACGCTTTAAGGGATTGTTTAAGAAATGTCCAAATCATCGATATGAGCGCTCAGACCAGTTGCGCATTTTCTACAATGGTCTCTTCCCACATCATCGTCCTTTACTTGATACCGCCTCTCAAGGCAATTTTATGAACTGTACAGCCGATGACGCTTGGAGTCTTATTGAGAAAATGACAATACACAACAATGACTGGAACAGTGAAAATCACCGTTCAATAGTGAATTCACCTACTACACTCGGAAATGAAGCTATCAAAACTTTCACTCAGCAAGTGGCAGACCTAACCAAGGAGATTAAGGAAATGAAAAGTCAACAACCACAAGTCTGTCAAGTTCAAGCCTGTTTTAATTGTGCTAATCTGAACCACTCAGCCCAAATTCTTCAGTCTCATCTAACTTCACCCAATACTAACCCTTCTCTTAACCCACCTAGGAATAGCCCACCAGCTTACCAATTCCAACCTTCCGAACTCTCTTCCTCACAAACCTCTAGTTTTGATGACACCCTGATACAAGTCATTCAAGGAATCTCGGCTAGACAAGACCAGGCTGATCTCATCTTAAGAGATCAATTGAATTTGTTAAAAGCTTTCGAATCCCAATTTGGACAATTAGCACAGCGTATCAACGCTAAACCTCAGGATAGTCCAACTAGTTGCCATAAGGAGGCTTCCCACATTCAAGACTCTCAGGTAGCACATAGCCCACCTACTATTTCTTCTCCGGTGAAGGAACCACCTATTGTCCCATCGACAGTAGATTTAGAGTCTACACCAAATAGGAAAGTAAATATTCCATTTCCGGCTCGTCTTAAACAACGACCCGACAAGCTTAAGTATTTTAAGCTTGATAGGAAATTCCTAGATACCTTATCTGAAGTTCCTTCCAAAAAGTACTTCAGAAGACTTCTTACAACAAAGGATAAGGTACCCGAAGTACCCAATGTCCCGCTGAACGAGGAATGTTCAGCTATCTTGAAAAATACCATTCCAGAAAAACTCGGAGACACCGGACATTTTATTCTCCCCTGTTCTATCTACAATCCATGCATCATATGTTCTCTTGCCGATTTAGGAGCTAGTGTTAAACTTATGCCAAACTCGCTTTTCAAGAGGCCTGAGTTAGAAAATCTTCGACCTACCAAAATGACCATACAGTTTGCTGACCACTCGGTCAAATACCCTAAGGGAATAGCTGAAAATGTTTTAGTAAGGATTGACAAATTTCTTTACCCAACAGATTTTGTAGTAATGGATATGCAGGAAGACGTACACATCCCAATCATATTAGGAAGACCTTTCATGAATACGTCCAAGGAAATCATCAACGTCTCACAAACCATCAGCTTGCAGTCTCAGGGAGAAACCGTCACCTTCCATATCGACAATCCTAACGCTGGAAAGCAAGCCGATATGTGCATGATCTCCATGAACAAGACCACAGAGGACAAAGAAACTGCAAGGTCAACAAGTGAAAGTAAATCTAGTAAGGAAATGGCAATCATGCCATATTTCCCGATTGACCTCTGACGAATAGGACAAGAGATGAGAAAAGCATCTCCATCACACAAACCAACGATGGAAGAAATAATCGGAAAAAGAAAGATGGAAGAAGAAAACAAAAGAAGCATACTGCCAACCAATCTATTTACCCCTGAAGAAATGGCGGGAAGTAACCACAACCATCCTACGAGAAGAGAAACACTGAAGGAATACTCAAAAAGCACAAGATACCAACCGCAAACCATCATAGATCACAAAGTACTCAAAGAATTGATCCAAATATTTGACAAAGTAGTAGGAGGAATAAGCGGCGTAGTGAACATGCTGGCCCTTTCCCCTGCAGAACTGCAATTCTGTTAATAGCAGAAATGGACTTACGCTTGGATCTACAATGCCCTTAAAAGATCTAACATCCCATTCACCTCAACGCAATGGGAGATGTTAAGATCCATTAGAGCACATATGAAAGAGACTACTGGAAATCCGAGCAGTCGTGTCGACATTTCAATGATGAATGACCTCACATCATTGCTTAACTTGCTAAATAGAGAAGATCACCTTAGTTCCAAAGAAAGCGGATATATGGTTATCAACTCCACTATTGAAAAACAAGTTGAGTTATTGATTGAAGAACTTAGTGATCTCTTTTGGAAGGAATCAAGGCGCAAATGACCTTTTAGGGCCACACATGAATCACCACTTGATATCGCTACTTTTGTTACGATCCATCTACTGGAGATTCAACAACGGAAAATCAACTCAAGAACGAACTTCATATTCCACTCAGGATGCAAGGAGATACTTCATAAGCTTGTTCTATTTTTCTCAGAATCCAACTTTCCATTCAACAACCATTAGCATCGGCAAATAGAGGACCTGTGCACGTCCATCAGAAGATTCAACGGAGACCCTAAGACTGAGAATTATGAAGGCATAAAACTGCAATTCTTGGCGTTTATATGCTCTCTCTGGAAAAACCAATCGCCAAGAAAGGTTGTTAAGACATACACAACCACCATGACCAACCCTAGTGGGCCCGTCAATAAAGCAGTTGACTACATCACCTTCGGACTTCACGAACTTGAGGGGACAACTTTAGAGCATCTTCTGAACTACAAGGCATCATCGAGGGATAGTCCACTCGAATTGATTACAACAATTATCAACCAATTCATGAGAAACTATCCACTTCGATACACTAGTCTGCAACCTAGGGCCCACAACATCAACGGGAATCCCATGGATGCATCAATCTCCATCTAGCTAGGAGAAAAGAAGTCGAGCTCTCGACAATAAAAGAGCACTTCATGGGAGGCAACCCGTGTTTACATTTCTGCAATTTTTCATTCCAAGAAGTGATGAAGTCTCCGAATATCTTTCACACTTGGATATACGTAGAAGACCGACACATCAAGTTTTTGGCGCCACATCAAACATCAAGTTTTTGGCACCGGAATTAAGAAAAGTATATCCAACATGTTCACACCTACGAGACAAATCACAAAAGACTTGAAGAAATCGGAGCACACAACAGCAACGAAGGGACTCTATGGAAAAGTCGGCAATCATGTGCTTGGGAGCACTCCTCATCATCACCAACAAGCCACATATATAAATGGGGAGTACTTCTGTTATAATCTCTTTCTTTCGTTTATAAATATACCAGATCCACTATGCTTATCACTAAGTGTGGGATTCAAACCTAACACACACTACTGAAAGAATACGTCTTAGATGTTTCAATTCTTAAGTGTGGGATTTTACCCCAGTCAGAGCTTAGAATAACATCGAGGATGATGTTCTTATAAGAGTGGGATAGCAGTAGTTACACTACTGTAAAATGGATAATGGTATATGCTTGATTCTAAGCTCGTTGCTCTTTAGACCATCCATCTCCAATAAGTAAACAAAATTTTTCAAAATTGAGTTGAAAATATGTTGAAAATGAAAATTTTTAGAAAAAGAATAATTTACTTTGGGGAAAAATGAAAAACAAAATACGAATTCCTTTGGAAAATTAGTTTAGTAATCCCATAAAGAGCATCGCATGACTAGGCACATAGCAAACCAACTTTCGATTCGTGAGGTACCTTGAGCCATATAAAGCATTCATTTTTAATGCTTCACTTCTTCGATTCTTGAGTGTGCCGATGTATGCGTTTAGAATCAGAACTTGCTCCTGTTATGCATTTCAAATCCGGATTGGTGAGTAAAGAGGAGATCGAATCACTTCATTCTTAAACCCATCCATATACTCATAAATAAACACGTTATCCTTACCTTCTCGAAAGCATCCCTCAAACTTCATAGTAAGTCCCAAAGATGAAAGAAAAGAAGCTACAAGGATATGACGTCCAAGAAGAAAACCCAAGAAAGAAAATTCGAAGAAAAGAAAATCAATTGGAGAAAAAGACTCCTTCTGCAAACACCAAAAGAAAATGGCGTCAATCCTCCCAGTAATTCCAACTTCACCAAAAAGAAACCAATGAAAAACCAACAAAACCCCCTCTTACATCACCAACACTTCACCCCAAAAACCCTACATCACTTCCCTTAGAATGATTGTGGCTAGATTGACTTCGCGCTCACCAAAAAGTTACCGATTTGATCCTCGATCAAGCCTATGACGATAAACGATACATGAATGGCATTCAGAGTGATTGATAATACTAGAATAGGAAACCCTAAACACTTTGAGTGATTGGAGTGACCACCTTGAGAGGATCTCCTAGTCATGTATCCAAGATCAAAAGAATGCTCCCACAGATTACAACCTTGTTTTTCAAAGAACAAATATTTCATTTTTTCAAAAAAAAAAAAAAAAACCCTTTAGTAAAAAGTTCCGCCTCAAAATATTTAATTATCTGCTTATCATAAACCATGTTGAAATTCGAGTTTGCTTGAGGACAAGCAAAGTTCAAAGTGTGGTACACTTGATATCGCGTAAAAAGTCACGTTTTTACTACCGATATCTCTCTCATTATGGAATGATTCTTGGCATATTGAACTCAAATACGGTTCAAATCAGTGATATTATGCTGAGATGGTCAAAACAAGGTTGCACGATAAAAATCAAGCAAAACGGATGAAAAACGAAAATTCCACGCACAATTGAAGATTCGAGGCATCAAAACAAGATTTATAGACAAAGTGCCCACCACTGAGATTTCTCTTATCCAAGATGTTTGTTTTAAGAATACGAATCCAACTGAAGAAGAATTGGTAAAAACGGATGAAGAATGAAGATTTTACGCACGCTGGAAGATTCAAACGATTCGTACGACACATCTAAAATTCAGAGACATATTTTTAGGCTTTCTTTTAATCAAAGTCTTTGTTTTTGAAAAACGAATCCAACAAAAAAGAATCGACGCAAATGGATGCATAACGAAGAAAACACGGACGAATCAAGAAACGAATCAAAAAGACGGCGAACCGGGGCGGCAGGCTGCCTGCCGCCGCCGGCCAGCAGGGTGGCGGCGCCAGCCACCTGCCCCCCATCGCAATTCCGCTTTTTGGTCCTTGCGTGTACCCGGTGCCACACCTTTACGCGATTATACGTACCCGGTGTCACACATTTACGCGATTGTACGTACCTGGTGCACCACCTTTTGCTAAAGTGCTCCTCCAGTTGCTAACGTGAGCCGAATTTCACGTATAAATAGGAGGCATGAGGCTTCATTTCAACACACACCTTACACACCATTCTTAGAACAATATACTTCTCTTAAGATATTGCTTCTACTTTCTTTCTATTTTCTTACTAAAAATTAGTTTTCGGCTAGTTTAGGAGCTTGTTTAGAATAGAAGGAAAGTACAGAACACATTGTAAATCTTCAGTGTAAGCTTGAAATTGTGTCAATTAATTCAAGTCTACTTTCTCCCATATTTAATCCTGGTGCTTTCTAATCCTTATCTATCTTAATTAATTACGTTTATATTTATTATGCTAGATTTAGTTATTGCCATGATTAGAGAGTAGTATACTTGTTGTGATTGTTTGCGATGTAGTTAATTAATTATGGGATGATTTATAATTAAATATTAAAGATCGGTAGTATCACTTTGATTGTCTTATTGCATGTTCTTGTTTGATTGTTGCCTTAGGATCATCATAGTGGTAAAATATAAACGGTCTTAATTATCGTAAAGTAATATGATGGCCCCTATTCGACTGTTGCTCGATATAGTACTGGAAACACTTCAAGGTGGAGTATAAATGTATGGAAGTCGAGGAACAACCGAAGGTAGTCTTATTACGAAATGGTACAATATTACGAAGTAATATGATGACCCCTATTCGACTGTTATTCTATATAGTACTAGAAACACTTCAAGGTGGAGTACAAATGTATGGAAGTCGAGTAACGACCGAAGGTAGTTATGTTATGGACTAATATATAAAATGAGAAACCTAGTTTAATTAACCTTTCTAAATAGACTTTAAACTTCAAATTAATCTAATCGCCTTTCCAACAATAAACGTGATTACAACACCTTTTTAACGACGTCCAATTGAAAGGTAGTCAGTCATCTATGTCAATATAATTTGTCAAAGGTATGAAACTATGGAACCGCAAGGCTACATGGGGGATTATCGTAGGACAAGACATGGCCAAAGTTTGAAGTGGCGGAACCACTTTAAGTGAGGAACGCTGTGGATAATTAGGGGATTTATTGGGTAGTCTTAAGCAAGGGCAAGTTTTAAGTCATAAATGAACTTCTTAAATATACGAATCTGTTAGAATGACGAGGAATCGTTATATGATTCAGTTATGTCTAGTACTTTAAGATTTTGTTCCCGTTCATATGAAAGTATTATTAAACCATAATTAAGATTTTGCTTATTATTCTAAATACTTTGTAATGTTACCATAACCTAGCTCCCGGTGTGACATGTTAATGGAATTTTAATTAGTAGGGAATATAGTGTTTACATACAAGTATTCAAGAATCATAATTAACTAATATCTTTCAAAACAGTTTCTCCAAACATCATCCCATAACTTAATTAACGAAGTCTCAGCAAATACTATCTTTATTTATTTGCTTTAGCTTTTATTTTAATTTTACTTTTATTTATTTATTTGCCTTAGTTAGTTAATAGAAAAACCAAAACTTACCCACTATTTAATAAACCTTCACTAGTTTGAAAGCCCTTATCTGCCACGCCTTAGTTTCAATTCAGTCAGTTTGAAGAACGACACTAGGTCATACCTACCACTTGCTCACCCTGAAGATTAGCATTGTTAGGGAAAACATAGGCCCCCCAATTACAAATTTAGAACACCCACTGATGCCCGTCGCTAGTATCCGGTGCAACGACAAGGGTAAAATCTTTACCGACTGCTGGTGACGCATCAGAGATAAAGAGAGGAAGCTAGCGTTGTAATAACATTCTTGGTGCAAGACTACGTGTTCTCGATATTACTCTGCTTAATTTCCTGGTGATATTTACTCTTTCATACTTATACTATGTCTGAATTATTTGTGCCTGATTGTATGATGTATGTTACGTTTATTGCCATGATTATTGAGTAGTGTCATTCCGTGGTTGTTGAAATATAGATAATTAAAAGTAGGGATGATGTTGAAATAATCTTTAAATTAATGATTGGGAATTATTAAACTCTGTTATGTCTGAACTTATCATGCATCTAGACATAGTTATGGATCACCCTTTCCAGTCCTTCACGTGACTGCTACTTAGGTTTAGAAACTGATAACCTCTAGATACGGTAGTTTGTTATCTCTGTTGTCGTATGAATCAATGTTTCTTACTGTAATTCGGCTAAAGTACTGGGTATAGCGATGGAAACACCACTGGTGTAGTACAACCGTGGAAGCCCCGGAAACAACCGTTGGTACCTGCATTGTGACCTACCTAGTAACCCTATAATATGGTCTATGAACTATAGAGCTGTGAAAATGCTACAGTACACCATAGGTCTACCTCTGGTTACAAAGCTGTGGAAATACACTAACTAGAGTACACCGTAATGGTACCAAGGGTTAGTAAACATGTGGAATAGCTATAGTACATCATAAACCTACCTCTGGTTACAAAGACTGTGGAAATGCTTCTAGCATTGTACACCATTACTGTACCTAGGGTTAGTTGGCTATGGAATGGCTATAGTACACTGTGAACCTACCTCTGGTCACAAGTTATTGTGGAAGATGGTTAGAGTACTGTACACCGCAAATGTACCTAGGGTTAGCATGCTGTGGAAGAAGTAAATTCATTGTACACCGCTAGTTTTCATATGGATGAATGACTGATCGCAAAGGAGAGATCTAGATCATGACGGAAGTATTTGAGCTGATTACCACCTAAGAGAATGAGTCTAGTAATGAAGTCAAGCCCAACAGTGGTTCAGGATTCCTAAACCCCAGGACTCTACAAAACCGATAGTTCAGAATAACTAGCTAATAATCTGCACACATTTAGGTAATAACATTTGCATTTAGGTGTTCAGAAAGGTCAGAATAACCCGAGGGCAGTCGGTTACCTTATTCTTGCACCCTTTATGGGTCACTAGTCATCACAAGATAGTGTGGGGGGAGTCGAGCAGCCTGTTTTGAGTAGAATTTTGATAACCTAGGTACTCAGTGACATACTTATTTAGGTTTCAACCAAAACAAGTAGGGTCCTAGTGTTTACAACTAGATTTCATTTGTCAATTGCTTAAAGATGTCCCCGATCATCTTTATAAACATCATCCCAACAACTGATTATTGAAGTTTCAACAGCCACATTCTTTATATGTCTATCTAATTACCGATTCTCCTATATTTTACTTTTTCTGCATTTAGATAATTTAGATAATTAGAAAACTAATCAAGCAAAACCTACCTATCTACACAAAATCCATCCTAATAGTAAACCCTATCTTTGTCTTATGCTTTGTTTCAATTTTCTACGATTGAAGAACGACCTCGAGTTATACTTGCTGCTTACTCACCCTGTGTAGTAGGTAGTACCTATAAGTTGATCCCTGCAAATTATAAATTTTAAAACCCACTGATTGTCGTGCCTAACGGAAGGTTCGCGATGACAGGAAGGGATTCCTAAAATGACCGTTCGACGCACATCAGTTTTCTTAATTAAACATGTCCTGATTTTGAAACTGTGTAAATACTGCTTAAACCTATCGTATAGTACACCGCGAATAAATCAGGGATTTACCGGGTTGGATTATTTAAGTGAACGGGTTGTTTAGATATCATAGATGGTTGTGATGTGATACAAACTTTGATAAATTGAGTTTAGATTGCCAATAGTACGTTATATAGGAAAAAGCCCTAAAACGTCCTAGTATCTGGTATAGCGTTGGAACCACCAGTTGGTGTAGTACAAACACGTGGAAGCCGAGAAAAGGTCGTAGGCTAGAATACTATACCACATCCTGGCAGAGTCTGTGATTTAGGGAAAACCCTAGATCAGGTAATGAAACTGTACGATATTGGAAACACCTTTGGTAGATTACAAACACGTAATAACAGTGGGAAACCTGTGGGTTGAAGTCTGTGTCACATCTGAATAGCGTTGAACTCAACTACTGCCATCGATGTATACTTTAAACAATTACACATCATCTTTATCTTAAAATGCCTTGTCTAGCTTAGATATCTGGTACGTGTCAAAGAAAGGTCAATGGATAAATTGTGGACTGTAGCCCTATTCCTGCACCCCAATTTGAGGGTCACTTGGTCTCATTAAGAGACGGTGAGGAGGGTTTCAAGGTAGTCCGATCTGATTAGAATCTTGATAGCCTAGCACTCAGTGACATACTTATCAGTTAACCCCGATCGGTAGTGTGCTAGTGTTTACTCTACAGGGTATCTACGTGAACGTAAGACACAAATCTTTTAAAAGACATTTTCAAATCGAAAAGTCCCAAATTATAGCATCACCCCACGTATAACAAGCACTTCTCTCCATCCTAATTTAAACCGTTATTTTATTTACTGCTTATTTAGTTTGATATTAATTAGGACCTAAGTAAAAATAAAACCCCTCAAAAGATTTTAAACCATCACTAAATTTAATTGTTCGTCCCATCAACTGGTTTCACAATACGTTAGCTCTTAAGAACGACCCTAGGTCATACTACTGCCCTCGCTTTAGTTGAACTTAGGTCCTCAACATTCTATAAATTTAAAGCCCCCATCGTGCTCTCTATTGCCTCGACAATGACCGTTGCAGTGGAAACATGACACCTAACACATAACAAACGGCAGCGGCTTTGATCACTCGCTATACTTGTTTAAGGCGGTATTTCTTATCCCCGCCAGAAATTATGCTATTTAAGGCAGTCTCTTACTAACGATATTTTTTTTATCTTGAGACCAGTCATAAATAACTAGCTAATATATTTTGGTTGTTGGGCAATTTAAAGGTTATTATTTACATATATGTGTATATGACTATGTCACACTCCCAGATTCATGATTAGCGGAAGCATACACCGGGTGTGACTAATCAAGGTAATCAAAGCATATAAGATAAAAAGAACGACTCTATATGCGTCGTTTACAACTTCCATTGATAATATTAAAGTTTTACAATATTGTAATAGATTACAAAAGCTCATTTCATAATGTGAGAGATTCTAGGGCATATCTAATTATACAAAATGTAGAAATGCAAGTGAATCTCCGGTTATCGTCTGTATACGAATCGAACTATCTAAAATCCTGAGCACTATTGCTGAGTACCTGAGAATACATGCTAAAAGGTCAGCTAAAAGTTGGTGAGCTCATAGGTTTGTATGAATAAACATAATGTATGAACCACAAGATTTAGTATAATGTTTGCAACCAAACAAATAAATAAATGGGTGTATATCATTGTCATGAGCACATATAACTGAGATTTCAGGATCACAATCAAGTGCCTGATCGAGGATGCCTATTGCGAGTTCCTAATCTACACTCGTATGAACAAATGATAATGCGTCCGTTTGACTAGTTGGGGCTTCCAACCCAGACAGGGATTGTCAATCCCATATGGTACCGTACACTAATCATTCACGCTACAAAATGTATTACCAAACTATGTTGTGAAGGGCTTTAAAATGATTAGTGAAAATAAATCATGAAGTATATATCGAGTTTTTGTTTGTAGTTGCGTTCACATGTAAAACAAAATGAGCATGTATTCCCACCCCATGAGTAAAAATAGTAAAATGCTGGGCTATGAGACTCACCTGAGTCTGATAATTGCTATCGAGAAATTAATGATGGAGCACAAGGTAATGATGTCATCCAAACGATTGTAACCTTCCAGGCGTCCTAAACGTGCAAGGTTATAATGAGTAGATGTCTCAATAGATCATCTATGCTAGTTGTTCACTCAACTAGTTTTGTCCAAATACTTTGGTTGTTGAATATATTTGAGTTTTTAAAACTTGTACGGCCCGTTGGTGAGTTTATATGATAATAATTTCAAAGTACTATTATTATAAGGTTGTTACGTTACACTTGTAAAGTATGTTTCTGAGTCGTATCGTATAGATATTGATGTCACGCAAGTTTAAAATTTAGTGTCAAAGACTAGTTATGGACCCGCTATTTGAGATACTAGGATAAGGGTAAAGCCCTTGAATGACGGGGGTCCAAGGGCAGCTCACCTGGTAGCGGGGTCCAAGGGGCAGAGCCCCTGGCTGGGGTCGAGTATTTGAAAATTGAATTCGGGGTAAAATTAGGTGGTGAAATCTTAATTCTGAAACTTCAGAAAAAATTTGCCAGTTTGAAGTTAACACGCGATCGGGTGAGGCAACATACCCGTTCGGGTGAAGATGCATACCCGTTTGGGTGAAGGTGCTTAACCGTTCAGGTAAAGGTTGCTTATGCGATCGGGTGAGGGTTGATACGCGATGGGGGTGAGGGTGGATACGCGATCGGGTATGTCGTATCCTTGTCTGTTCTTGCAATTTGCTCCCAAAACAAGTTTTTGTTTCAAATTAAGGACATAATCGGTTGATAGAATGCTAAAGCATGATAAAATAAACTCTCCAAAAAAAGAAAAATAGTTGAAAAGTGGAGAATTTTCTTACGGATGAAAATGGAGACCGAAGATGATGACTAACCAGAGGGGTCTCAGCCACCTCAGGACCTTCATCAAGAATATTGAAGTCAGGATCAACTTCTTTAGCTTTAAGCTTTTCTCTCACAGCCGGATCAGGCATCAATCTTGAACCATAAAAAATTTGTCCAACTGGAGGTGAAATGGGTCTGACATCATCAGAATTGGTAGAAGAATTTGATTCAATCTCACCATCTTTTCCACCAAAAGTGCCAACAATAGTATCCTGAATAGCAAATATATTAAACATTTATGATTAGCATAAATGCTCTATCATACAAATTCGATATATATGTAAGATTAATGTGATATATTATCTTCAGAGGTAAAACATCAGATCTTTCTAGCTGTCCCTGCTCACCCTCAGGACTTACAACCTCTAGGTCTGCAGTCTCAGCTTCCTATGTATAGTCATATTTATATTTTATGATTAGTTATACAACCTAATCATCTAAATATCTATATCATTATCAATAAACAATTATATTATACTTTTATGATTAATAAAAGAATCTATCAACTAAGTATCTATATTTTTATATAATATACCTCAGCAGGAGCAACATAATGCTCAATAGCCAGCAAAACAGGATCAGTAGCATCATCATGTTGTACTAGCACCTCCTGCACAACCTGTGCAGCAACCTCTGCATCAACCTGTTGTCTCGGTTGTTCTAAAACATCATTCAGAAGCTCTTGTGGATCTTCAGGAAGAACCACATCGGCAACAGGTTCAGGTACAGCAGCAGCAGGACCAACATCTAGCCAACCATCATTGGTCGGAGCCACATAGTTCTCATCCAAAAGATATCCAAATAAGTCAACCGCTTCCGGCTTAACAACATCTGGACGCCTCGAAGAATTGAGAAAACATGCATTGTATGTTCGCAAGTTAACTCTATCCACAAATAGATCCGGAGCAACTGCTGGCATGTGAGGAATGCAGTGGTGAATAATCAGCATACAGAATCTGGGATAAATCAGAAACTTCGATCTAACAGCTCCAGTAATCTGACCAATGAATGAGCTGAAGATATATGAAGAAAAATGTTTGGATCTGAGCAGAATTGATCAAGTGTTGAAGTCTTGCCACTGTTAGTTCAATTGTTTGCCACTGCTAGATGGATTGAAGAACTAGCCACTGCTAGTGTATTTGTAGCAGCAATGCCACTGTTAATGTAATTATACTTCGTGTCTGTAATGAGAACTTACTACCACTGTTGGTATAAAGTAAGTTACTCCCACTGTTGGTGTTTATAAGTCGGTTAGAGTTATTTATGGGATAGATTTGAATACCATAATAACTAGGGATTGTATAGGACTCTATGTATTATAAATAGAGATCCTTAGACCTAGATTAGGTTAAGATTAGTTTTACGCAGCTTCAAAGGTTTTCTGTAACCCTAATACATAAGTGTATTCGTCTTATATCATTAATAAGATTGAAGCTTTTGATAATCAATTGTGAATTACATATTGTTACAATTCTTGATCTTCTTAATATTATTGAGTGTGATTCCGCAACTTCTCAATAATAATTCAAGGCTTATTGAATAGTTTATTAGATTAATCTAGGTTTAACAAGTGGTATCAGAGCTTTGGTTAAGTTTTGGATACAAGAAGATCTAGTATTACTGTTTGATTGATTTTCAAATTGTTTATTGAATCAATGGCAACAGAAGGTAATGAAGGAATCCAGGCAACAAAGATTCCAATGCTCAAACCTGATGAGTTTGATCTATGGAAGGTTAGGATCAAACAATATATGCTTCTCACAGATTATCAGATATGGGAAGTTGTTGTTAATGGTCCTGCGTATAAAGTAGACAGTGATGGTGTCAAAGAAAGACCTCCACCAACATCAGAGGCTGAGAGAAAGGTTAGATCAACTGAGTACAAGGCTTTAAGTACTCTACTTCTGTCAATTCCCAATGAATATCAAAGAAGATTTGAAAACTGTGATGATGCAAAAGAATTGATGGAAGCTATACAGAAAAGGTTTGGAGGGAACGAGAACACTAAGAAGAATAAAAGATCTATACTTAAACAGCAATTTGAGAACTTTAATTCTGTCAAGTCAGAAACTTTGACTCAAACCTTTGATAGGTTCACTAAACTTGTGGGAGATCTGGAAAACCACAAGGTTAAGATTGATAAGGATGATCTGAACATAAAGTTCTTAAGGTCATTAGGTGAAGAATGGACCATATACACTGTTGGTCTAAGACAAAGTGCAAATTTAGAAGTTAAGGAGCTTGAAGACATCTACAATGACCTAAGAAACTTTGAATCTTAGATAGAAAGCAAGAAGCAGACATCTGGATATAGTCACAATGCAGCTTTTATGTCCATGGGTGGATTAAAGGGTGAATCAAGTCAACAAAAATCTACCTATTTGTCTGGAGGAGTAGGATCATCTGAGATCAAATCTAATGATCAGATTCTAGAATCCTTCTTTGCTAGTAATGTGAACTCTTCACTTACTGATGAAGATCTAGAACAGTTTGATGGAGATGATTTAGAAGAGATGGATATCAAACTGCAGATTGCTTTGATAACTCAGAGGGCAAAGAGATTTATGCAGAGAATTGGAAGGAATAACTTTGCATACAAGAGGAATGATGCAAACTGGTTTGATAAGAGCAAAGTTGAGTGTTTCAACTGTCATAGGATGAGACACTTTGCGAGAGAATGCAGGAGTCCCAGGTAAGAGCAGAATGGTAATGGTCAAAGGTCAGGGAGCAATGGAACTCAATCAAGAAACATACCTGTTCAAGGTGCTTCATCAAATGCTTTTGTCTCTGTGGATGGATGTGGATGGGACTGGAGTGATCAAGAAGAGCATGAAGTAAAGAATCAGTGCTTCATGGCCATTGCTGAGTCTGACAAGAAGTCAGAAATTCCTTATGAGGTACAACACAAACTATGTTCTGTTGTTTGTAAACAAACTGTTAAACATTACAGGGATCATAATCAGAAAGTGTGTGATGAATTAAGGCAATGGGAAATAAAAAATAAACACACCACTGCAGCTATTGAAAATCTTGAAAAGCAAATCACAGCATATGAGATTAATGCAACTCAGTTTAAATATGACATTGATTATGCTAAATGGGAAAAAGGTGTGTTGAATGAAAAGGTAGAATTGTTAACTAAGAAACTATCTGAGGTCACATGTGAGAGAGATAGTATTAAGTTATCAGTAGAAAACCTACAATATGCCTCACAAAACGTACAAAAGTGTATCAACTCTCAAATACATGATAAGCTTAAGACTGGATTGGGATATAATAATGTTCCTCCACCTTATAACAACAACTACTTTCCTTCTAAAACTGATTTAGATTTAAATAAGTTAAAAGAAGGATTGGTAGATGAGGTTAAAAGGGTTGATCCAATTGAAAGCTTAGAGTGTAATAAAGAGTTTGATAAAGTTGAAATAAGAGAGTGGTGTGAGGAAGATGATCAGAGTGATAGTACATCTAAAAGTTTTGAATAATTTAATTCGTCATGTGAAGGTAGCGAAAAGGTTACTGGTCTAGTTTCTGAACTAAATGTTGATAAACTAGAAGAGGGTAAAAGATTGTTTCAAGAAAAGGCCAAACAACAGATAAAACAAGTGATCAATACTAATAAGTCTAAAAAGGGTCTAGGATTTGTTAGTAAAACAGTTAATTAGGAGTCAAAATCTGTGACAAATTTGAATGATAAATGTATTAACTGTGATTGCAAAACAAGACTTTCTTCACCAAAACCTTTTACTAAAACTGCACCAAGAGGCAATCAAAGAAATTGGAACCAAATGGTTTCACAAAGATTGGGGCAGAATTTTCAAGTGGTAAAAGAAAAGTCTTGTTATATCTATGGAAAAACTAATCATCTTCAACATGATTGTTATCACAATCCTAAGAATTCCACTAGGGTTGTGAAACCATTATGGACAGCAGCAAAAATGATTAATAAACAAAATTTCAAATCAAAAGTTAATCATGTTGCCATTGTCAAGAGGATGAACAATACGGCTAACAGTGGTACAACTGCAGCCACTGCTACTAATGCTGCAGTGATACGAGCAAACAAAGCCAACAGAGGTAAGAAGACTAATACAGTGGGAAGTGTTACCACTGTTAAGCATGTAGCCACTGCTAGGGTTAAAAATTCCAAAAGAATGTTTACACCAAGTATGGCTACCACTGCTAGAATAATTAACACAAGCCTAAGGGTTACCACTGTTAGGCCAACTCCTACTGTTAAGTCTGAAATTAGTTAGGTTTGGAAACCAAAGAACACTGAGACATCCAAAGTTTCCAAATCTAACAGTTCATCAAAATCAATTGTCTTCCAGAGAGTTGATTTTAATGATGCACATAGGAAACCCAAGACCAAATTGGTTTGGGTTCCCAAGAGAAACTAAGTCTCTTTTTTATGTTTGTGCAGGGTAAGCCAAAGAGCTTATGGCATGTTGATAGTGGCTGCTCAAGGCACATGACTGGAGACAAAGGAAAGCTACAGGATTCAAATCATTTGATGGAGGGTATGTAGCATTTGGAAGTAATCCCAAAAGTGGGAAAATTACGGGCAAAGGAACAGTGCAAAGTGATAAGATAAGTTTTCATGATGTGTATTTTGTGGAACAGTTGAGGTACAATTTGCTAAGTGTGAGTCAAATCACAGATAAAAAGAATCCAATCTATTTTACTGACACTGAATGCATTATCTTGTCCAAGGAATTTAAGATACCAGAAAACATGATTTTAATGAGAATTCCAAGGAAATATAATGTATATAAGTGTGATTTAGCAAACATGTCACCTCAATCTGAATTAAACTATCTTATTTCAAAAGCAGGTCTGAATGAATCTGAATTGTGGCATAGAAGGATGTGTCACATGAATTATAAAACCATTAATAAACTTGTTAAAAACAAGTTTGTTAGAGGTTTGCCTGAAAAGGTATATTCATGTGATGATCATTGTGTTTCTTGTCTAAAGGGAAAGCAACACAAAACTTCTTTTAAGTCCAAATCTGTGAATACCAACTGCACACCCCTACACTTATTGCATATGGACTTATTTGGACCAACCAATATAAGTAGTATGGGGAAAAGGTCTTACTACCTTGTCATTATTGATGATTACACTAGATTTACATGGGTTTTCTTTCTTAGAACAAAAGATGAGACAGGTGAAATACTTAGATCATTTATAACTAAGATGGAAAATCAATTGGATAAAAAGGTTAAAATCATCAGGAGTGATAATGGAACAGAGTTTAAAAATCATGAGATGGATAAATTCTGTGAAGTTAAAGGTATTAAGAGAGAGTTTAGTGTACCTAGAACTTCTCAACAAAATGGAGTAGCAGAAAGAAGGAATAGGACATTAATTGAGGCTGCTAGAACTATGTTATCTGATGCAAAATTGCCTATGTCCTTCTGGGCAGAGGCGCTTAGCACAGCTTGCTATGTTCAGAATAGGGTACTAGTTGTTAAGCCTCATAACAAAACACCATATGAACTGCTGTTTAAGAACAAATCATTTGTTAGTTTCTAAAAATCTTTTGGATGTCCTTGTACCATTTTAAATACCAAAGATCACTTAGGAAAGTTTGAAAGCAAGGTAGATGAGGGTGTTTTTGTTGGTTACTCCATTCAAAGTAAGGCTTATAGGGTATTCAATGAAAGGACCAGGGTGATAGAAGATTCAATGAACATTACTTTTAATGAAAATATCATTAATCCGGATGGAAAAGGTCCAAAGTCTTTGTTTGATATTGATGCACTTAATTCTGCTTTTAGATATACAACTGTCGACTCTAGTGCAGGTACAAGTGCAGGTACAAATGCAGGAACAAGTGATGAATGTGGTACATCTGAATCAGGAATGTCATCTGGAAAGAAGAAAGATTCAGTGGAATACATTGTATTCCAATATGGTCTCCTGATCCCCCAGAAGTGTTTGAAACTGATCAGTCAAAGTCAACACACAGTTTAGAGTCAGAAGACTCAGATGAACCATCCATTAAGCTTGTTGAATCTGACAGACAAAGCATGAAAGGCAGTGAAGAAGAAAGTGAGATGAGTCCAACACAACAACTTGATAATGAGAAGGAGAAGATAGATTATCTGAATTATATGAGTTCTACTCCTTTGTCAAAAAGGATCACAAGAGAGGCATCAAGTGAAAGGTCTGGACAAGATAGTAATTATACAAATTTGGAAACTGAGATACCTGAAACACCTACATCCAAATACACTATTCATAGAGATCATCCTTTTGAACAAGTAATTGGTGATGTTGGTTCTACTGTGTAAACTAGACAGCAGACCAAGGTCAATGAAGAGGAACTCCATACCTCTTTATATGTATGTCTCTTATCTCAAACTGAACCAAAGAAGGCAGTGGAAGCTCTTAAAGATCCCAGTTGGATTGAAGCAATGCAGGAGGAATTGCTACAGTTTAAGATACAGAATGTGTGGACCTTAGTTGATCTACCATAGGGAAAAAGATCTATAGGCACCAAATGGATCTTTAAGAACAAAAAGGATGAAAGGGGTATTGTAATCAAGAACAAGGAAAGGTTGGTGGCACAGGGTTATACACAGGAAGAAGGTATTGATTATGATGATGTGTTTGCTCCTGTTGCAAGAATAGAAGCAATAAGATTATTCTTGGCATATGCTTCTTATCATGGATTTAAAGTTTATCAAATGGATGTCAAGAGTGCATTTCTGTATGGGGCAATTGATGATGAAGTTTATGTTTGTCAACCACCTGGATTTGAAGACCCCAAGTATCCAGATAGAGTATGCAGATTGGATAAGGCTCTATATGGCTTGCATCAAGCACCTAGAGCCTGGTATGAAACTCTATCTGTTTACTTATTGGAGAATGGTTTTAAAAGAGGTACCATTGACAAAACACTGTTCACCAAGAAGGTTCACAATGATATCTTGTTGGTACAAGTGTATGTTGATGATATCATTTTTGGTTCTACTAATGATATACTGTGCAAGGAGTTTGAGAAGTTAATGCATCAGAAGTTCAAGATGAGTTCTATGGGGGAACTTACTTTCTTTTTGGGACTTCAAGTTAAGCAGAGGACAGATGGCATTTTCATCAACCAAAGCAAGTATGTTAAAGACAATTTGGACAGATTTGGTTACTCAGATGCTAAAGTAGCTAGCACACCAATGGAGACACACAAGGCATTACATGCAGATCTTGAGGGGGAGGATGTAGATGTGCATCTCTACAGATCTATGATTGGCTCCCTCATGTATCTCAGCTCATCTAGACCAGACATAATGTTTGCTGTGTGTGTGTGTGTGCTAGATATCAAGCCAATCCCAAGCAATCACATTTGTATGCAGTAAAGAGGATCCTTAGATATTTAAAGGGTCAACCACAATTGGGCCTTTGGTATCCCAAGAGTTCTTCCTTTGAGCTCATGGCGTTTACACATAGTGACTCTGGTGGTGAGAATCTGGAAAGGAAGTCTACATCAGGGGGTTGTCAATTTCTAGGAGAAAGATTGGTGTCATGGCAATGCAAGAAGCAGACCACTGTATCCACTTCAACAGCAGAAGCAGAGTATGTTGCTGCATCAAGCTGCTGTGCACAAGTGCTTTGGATTCAGAATCAAATGCTGGATTATGGTCTGTCTTTTCTAAATACTCCTATTTATATTGATAATAACTCTGCAATTAGTATCATTAACAATTCTGTTAAGCATGCTAAGACCAAACATATTGAAATTCGATATCATTTCATAAGAGATTGCAATGAAAAGAGATTGATCCAAATTTTTAAAATTCATACTGATAATCAATATGCAGATCTTTTCACAAAGGCTTTCGATGTGGGAAGGTTTACATTTTTGGTCACCAGTATTGGAATGATCAATCTAACTTAAACTATGTTTGGTATTAGAATAGATACTAACAGTGGTTCTTTACAAAGAACGGTGCTTTATGTTCCAAGTGTTTACCACTGTTAGCCTTCAGTTACTTTCAGTTGGTACCACTGTTAGAACATTCTAGCCACTGTTCCTTATAAAGTTGCCACTGCTTGTAAACTTGTGTATATTACTGCCACTGTTTTTGTTTTCTAGCTAACCACTGTGCAAGTTCCTAGCTACTGTCAGAAGACATTGCTACTGCTGGAACTACCATTTTATTTTATTTGTTTTGTTTTATTTAGCTTTTGATAAAAAAAAATCTCCTTATAAAGCTAAATACATGGCACTGCTAGTACTAAGCTTTGGTTACCTTGGTTGGTTGCCACTGCTAGTGCTACTGGGTGCTGTTAGCTTTTTAAGTACGAGTGTTTGAAAAATTGCACATTTGCCACTGTTAAGGTATTTTATCATACCTTTCTACTATTCGTTATGATGGGCAATGCCACTGCTAGTTATTTTTCTAGGTCTTGACTCTGTTCTTATGACTAACAGTATATAAACTTGACACACTTCAATTTTTTATTACGCTTTCTTATTTTCACACATAACCACTGCGATTAAACTCCAATTCCAACACTCACTTCTACTACAATCAATTTAACAGTAATGGCTTCTTCTTCAACTGATCATACATTAAGTGTTTATGAAGAACACAATATGGTTGCCTTTTTGATGAAACCCTCATCGGCGCAAAATTTCACACAAATTGTGGATTTTCTTCTTTCGAGTTATATCTTTCATGCGCTTACTGTATCTCCAAGGGTTTCAAGGGGTCATATGAACGAATTCTGGAAGAATGCCAGATTAGAAGTGATTGAGGGAAACAATCAAGTGGTGTCCATGGTTCAAGGAACCAAGGTGGTGAAATCCGAGGATTCTCTTTGAGAAGTACTTCTTCTTGATGATGCTACAGGTATATCCTCTATCGATGACAGAGATTTGTATGCTAATCTTAGATTAATGGGGTAAGAGGGTGATTACACACGTTTTACCTTTTTTAAACACTCTTTAGTCCTCAATGGAAATTTTAATACATACACTTCTCCACTGCTTGTCATCAAAACGAACTGCTTTCAATGAATTTGGCACCCAAATAGCCTATGCACTTGTGTGTTTGGCTAAGGGTCAAAAATTTAATTTTTCAAAATACATACTTGAAGGCATGATAAGAAATATTACAAAAGGGAAAAAGGATATGTTTATTATGTATCCTAGATTTGTGCAACTTGTTTTAAATAAACAGATTCCTGATTTAGTTGCACACGAACTTATTATTGGTATTAGTACTCTTTCTGCTAGAACTTTTACAGAGATGAGTAAGAATACCAATAAGAAGTTTTCTGGGAAGGATACAGCATTATTTTCTACAATGCTTCCTGCTCCTTCCACCACAGATGTAGTACCACCAACTACATCTGAACCAATTGGTGACAGGCCAGTAGTACCAACTGAGTCTGAACACACACCAATTGGGGGTACTAAAAGAAAACAAGGGAACAAGCAACCTACCCACTTCCAACCCAAGAAATTGAAAAGAAAACAGGCAAGTGAGGTTCCTGCTGCTCACTTGTCTCAACCATCAATTTTACCACAGCAAGTGACCCCACAGGAGATGGTGGTCATTCTGGAAGGGTTGCCACTACTCCTAATAGTCCACTGACAGAGGAGGGCAGTGGTAACATAAATAAGACCCAACCAGAGGCAACTTCTAATGTTGAACCTACGGGTAATGAAGCAGGTGAAGGTTCCAGTACCAAGAAAAAGGGAATTTCTGTTGACCATGCTAGGCATGAGGCAGAAGATGATTTTGTCAATGATTCATTTAGGAGGTCACACTCTAATGATGATGAGACTAGACCTCACATTGAATTGACGAATGTACAATTGACAGAGGCAGTGGATTTACTGTGGGAGAAGTTGGTGAAGGAGAAAAGGGTGAATAAAGCTCAAGATGCTAAAATTCCAGAGCAGACTGCTAACATTGTTGAGCAGAAGAAAGCAATTGATGAATTAAAAGAAAGGCTTGCTGTGTTAGAAGCTTTATTGGTGAAGAACACTTCCAACAAGGGGGAGAATAATGCAGAGGAAGAGTTCAATGATAATGTTTTTATGTATGATAATGAGGATGAGGTTGTAGGTGAAACAGTTGCTATGTCTAATGCTAACACTGAAGTATTGGAAGATGATATGCAGACTGAAATTGTTGAAAGTGTTATGCAAAAGACTGTGGAAATGGTTGATTGTGAAACAGAGGTAATTATTGATGTAGAAGATGGTGAAGAGGTGGTACAACCAATGGATGATTTGGTGAGTATGGAAACTGAACAGATGGAAGGTGATGGTGATGATACAAAGGTAGAGGGGGAGTCAAAGCCAAGATCAGATCCTAAAATTACATATGGCAGGAAGAAATCAGTACCATTGTTCAGTATAAAAGCTAAAAAGATGAAAGAGATCAGAAAATCAAAGTCAAGTAGTCCCACTGCTAAAGTGGTTACCACTGCTACCATAACTCAACAACCCACTGCTACAACTACTACAAACCCACCAACCACTGCTAGAACATCAACCACTACTAGAACTCCAGAAGTACCTTTTGTCATCAAAGAATCTAGAGTGGACAAACCTGAGTCTAAGCTTCCAAAGATTGATCCAAAAGACAAAGGTAAGGGCAAATTGGTAGAAAAGCCAAAATCAAAGGTCAAACTGGTACAGAGGAGCATTGAGCATGATCATGAATATGCATTGAGGTTGCAAGCAGAGTTGGATGAGCAGGAGAGGGTAAGAACAGAAAAGAGAGCATCTGAGGTGCAGAGGTCAGTGCCTACACAGAGGTCAGTGCATACATCTGATGTTGATGAAGTGGATGTTATGCTTGAGAATGGTCAGATTGTGAAGATGACTAAAGAAGCCAGCAAAGTGTATGCAGATATGAAAGCAAAGGGTTAAATGATGATACTGTGTATCAAGCTCTGATACCACTTGTGTAGTCCCAATAAAAACTCAAGCAAAAGATTAATACATGATAAAGAACAATATGAAGAACACAAAGAAGATTTTAATAGCCAAACCTCTAATCTTATTAATATAATCAACAAGACGGATACAACTTTGTATCAGGATTATAAAGAACCTTAGGGGTACATGGGGGAAACGATCTCAAGTTATGAGATCGGGTTTTACCCTAATGGTAACACACAAAAACTAAATGTCTAGGGATCTCTTTATATATAGAGTCCATCTAGACTTACAAAGAAACCTAATTGTATTAGGAAACTAAATCCCCTAATATTTTAATTTAGCTCTTCTAATTTCAATTGTACTATTTGTCTCATCAAATTAATATGTAGGGAAATTATGACAACATAATTTTCCTAACAATCTCCCCCTATTTGATGATGACAAAACAACTAGTAAACTGATTACAAGATGATACATATAGATTAAACAAATAGTAAAATCTTCTCCTTGACAGCTCATAACATCTTGCATAATTCGTCAACTCTTTATTCTTCAACTTCATAACTCTTCACCTTTTTATTTCCCCCCTCAATATCAGCAACCCAATGTCAAATGATTCTCCCCCTATTTCGCTGTACCCTTCTTTAACGAGACAGATACAAATTCTATGTATCAGGGTTAGAAAACCTTAGAGAAATCTAATAAAATCTCTAATCTTGTAAAAGAAAGTTTGTATGATTTGGTTTGAACATAATTTAAGCTCTTACAACTCTTATCTTCAACAACACTTATTACCCATTGAAAAATCTTCAACTATCTTGAACATAAGCATGAAAACCCATTACAGAATATCAACCCATCACTCTGAACGTATAAATGTCGAACCTTTTAATTGAAAACTTCATCAATGATGTCATAAATATTGAGTAGACTTGAGCTAACCTTTGGGTCTGATTTTGTATGAGTTTGAAGTCATATTAAACATCTCACCACCAAAAGATATATAATCAACCATAAAAGTTGTACAAATAACTAACCAACAGTAGTAACAAGTACCATGTAGTACCATCCATGACGAGCATCACTAATTCCGCATTAGTGTTTGAAAAATGACTAACAGTGGTAATTGATACTAAGTAGTAGTAACAATGAAGAGCATCATTAAAATGGTTGAACAGTAGTAACCTTGTTGAAGCAGTGGCAAAATTACATTAATAGCGGCAAGCTCTACTAGCAGTGGCAACATAGTGGTACAAACCTTTTAGCAGTGGCAACGTTGTACAAACAGTGGTACAAACCTAGCAGCGGTTGGGTTTGAGTAGTGGCAACTTTGTAACTGTATATCACCTTGATGCCGTATCCAATGATGCTCAAATTTTAACACGAAGTCCATCAATGTTTCATTAACCACATATCCAAATATCAAGTCGATCCAACGGTTAAGGAATCTACAGTAATTTTCTGACTTCAGTTGCACAAAAGAAACCATAAACGTACTGCAGCAGATTCAAATTTTAATATCTCTATGTAGAAACATCCGATCATAATGAAATTTTTACATGATGTAGAAACATATGTCTTGAATAACATATCCAAAAATCATGAATATTAATTGAATAACGAAGACACAGTGATCGATTTACTGCAGCTGTTCGGTTAACCATATGGTTTCAGCAGCAGATTTCGACTTTATATATCTCTCAATCAAAATCTCAGATCGAAAATTCCTCTAGTCAGATTGTGCATCTATGTGTTATAAACCTACAGTTCAAATTTCACGACGATTGAACGGTTAACGAATGAGATCCGAATTTTTTACCATCGCTGTGCAGAACATGATGAATTACGAATTTTTCTTGCAATCTTCTAGGGTTTCTTCGATATGACTTCTCTTGCTTGAATTGGATCTTTACAAATCTTTAATAGATTTGACGCGCTCTGATACCACTTTTGTAGTCCCAATAAAAAAATTAAGCAAAAGATTAATACATGATAAAGAACAATATGAAGAACACAAAGAAGATTTTAATAGTCAAACCCTAATCTTATTAATATAATCAACAAGACGGATACAACTTTGTATCAGGATTACAAAGAACCTTAGGGGTACATGGGGGAAATGATCTCAAGTTATGAGATCGGGTTTTACCCTAATGGTAACACACAAAAAACTAAATGTCTAGGGATCTCTTTATATATAGAGTCCATCTAGACTTACAAAGAAACCTAATTGTATTAGGAAACTAAATCCCCTAATATTTCAATTTAGCCCTTCTAATTTCAGTTGTACTATTTGTCTCATCAAATTAATATGTAAGGAAATTATGATAACATAATTTTCCTAACAATGCTTATGAAGAAAAGAAAAAGGGTAATCCTCTCCAAATGGCTTTAAAGAAGAAAATTGAAAGAGAAAAGAAGGAGAAATTGGAAAAAGAAGCTGCTAGGAGGAGAGCAAAGAAACCAACAAAAGCTGAATTGAAAAATGATCTGGTGTGTAAACTTAGAGGAGGTAGGATTCCCACTTTGAAATTGAGAAGGATATCATTGGAAAGATTGCAAGAGATATACAATAATAATCCATTTGTGAATCCTGAAGCAAGACAAAGATTGGAAAAGAAAAAGAGAGAAGATACAGAGATTCAGAAAAGGTTGCAAGAAAGATATGATCAAATTGATGAGAAGTTGGAGAAAGAAAAGGAACTGAGATTGAAGATTGAAGGAGTTAGAAGACCTTTTGCTAAATTACAGGAGATGGATGATAATGTTTGTGATTTGGATAGAGATGAGGAGGTATTAGAAAAGATGATTATAGTTAAGCCTGACAGATCAGAAAACATCAATTTGGATGGTGAAGAATACTCAGAAATTATCAAGTGGGAAGCAGTGTTGATAGCAACTGAAGAAATTGCTTATGAAATTAGGATTGAAAGGAAAAATGGTGTTGTTATTTTTCATAAGTCAATGCAAGATATTCTTAAACGAGTAAACAAATTTGATGTATATGATATGTATATGATTGGCTTAGAAAAGGATGTGAAAAATATTAAAGCTAGTCTTGAAAGGCATGTTTGGGAATGGATACATATGATGTTTGAGCCTCAGTTGTATGGAGATTTGTTTTTATGTGCTGAATCAGTAGGTAATTGGAGACATTTTGTTAGGGTAGGTGTACAGTTCATAGCTCTTAGAAATGGAAGATTTATCTATATGCTGGATGAAAGAGACTATTTTCTTAGTGTAGCACTGTTGAAGAAGTTGATTGCAAAGAAATTGCAAGTAGCTGTGAAGAACTCCAAGAGTAAAGATATAGTCTACAGAATTATGAATCAGTACAATAAGAGAGATAAATAGAAATTCAAAAGGTTCCAAAGCTCCTACAAAAGAATGAAGCTGAATGCAGAAACTTAATGCAATGCAAGATTGATCAAGTTTAGGGGGAGATTGTTGGGATCTGAGCAGAATTGATCAAGTGTTGAAGTCTTGCCACTGTTAGTTCAATTGTTTGCCACTGCTAGAAGGATTGAAGAACTAGCCACTGCTAGTGTAGTTGTAGCAGCAGTGCCACTGTTAATGTAATTATACTTGGTGTCTGTAATGAGAACTTACTACCACTGTTGGCATAAAGTAAGTTACTCCCACGGTTGGTGTTTATAAGTCGGTTAGAGTTATTTATGGGATAGATTTGAATACCATAATAACTAGAGATTGTATAGGACTCTATGTATTATAAATAGAGATCCTTAGACCTAGATTAGGTTAAGATTAGTTTTACGCAGCTTCAAGGTTTTCTGTAACCCTAATACTTAAGTGTATTCGTCTTATATCATTAATAAGATTGAAGCTTTTGATAATCAATTGTGAATTACATGTTGTTACAATTCTTGATCTTCTTAATATTATTGAGTGTGATTCCGCAACTTCTCAATAATAATTTAAGGCTTATTGAATAGTTTATTAAATTATTCTGGGTTTAACAAAAAACTGTATGGTTTGTTATAAACTAGTGACAGTAACCCAGAAAATAGTTGAGGGCTATGCTCATCATATCCGCCCTTCTTGTTACCGAAAATAGTAACAATAATGTGGAATAGAAATTTCCACTGCCCAAGAATGAACGCCTTGATGAACTGACGTCCTCGTCTGGGACCAGAATATCCCATTCTGCTTAAAGCTCCCTGTTGATGCATATTAGAGTGTCTGTCAGTTGATCTAGTTATAGTTTTGTAATTAGAATTGAGTTTCCTGACTCCTGCGACGTTGTGCACAATGTCGCAGGTGCGACGTCAGGTTATGGGCTTGCAACGTTGGCTATGCCGCATGGGCCTGGACCTGCAACGTTGTATGTAACGTTGCAGGATCGAGTGTTTAGTATAAAAACATTTTTTGTAATCAGTTTTAGGGTTGACGAAAAACCCTAAACGCAATCTGTCGAAAATCTCTATAACCTAGTCAATTATAATCAATAAACAAACGTTTACATTTGATTACTTGCTTCTTGTTTGTTTGATTATTTGTGTGATTGATCAATTGGTATTTCCGCAACCAATTGATTCGTATAACTTGATTCAAGATCGCTTTACAGGACTAACAACTGGTATCAGAGCCACGGGGGCTCGTTTTTGAAGAATAGGATCAAGTTTTTGATTTAAACTAACGATTAATATCTTGTTTTTCGTGTGGTTTTCGTGTTCTTCTTGTTTACAAGTTAAATATTGCGTTTTCTGGGATATTTTGAAGGGTTTGTTCGTTTGTTATTCGTAAAAATCAATTAGGATTTGATTTTTTACGAATTAGGGTTTTTGGGCCGCAGCTGTTTGCGACTTTACGACGTTGTGTAATTTTTGCGACCTCAACTGCGACGTCGCCTGCGACATCACAGTTTTTGACCTAATTTGGTTTTTGCGACGTATAGTTGCGACTTCGTGCAATTTCACGACGTTACGTTCTACGTCGTACTTTTGCGACATCGTGTTATTCTGCGACGACATCAGCGACGTTATACTCTACGTCGCATATTTGATTCTTAATTGAATCCTTATCCGTTTTGCGACATCCCTTACTACGTCGCATAGTCATTTTTGCGACATCACCCTTAGTGTCGCAAGTTTCAAATTATAATTAAATCTACAATTATAAATGGCCGCTGACAAGGAAGACATCAGAGGGATTAGGGAGATGATAAAACAGGGAAATGATATTGGTTCCAACAATAAACCTCCATTATTCACTGCTGACATGGACTATGCATACTGGAGGGATAGATTTGAACAATTTGTGGATTTTCATTGTCCAGAACTGTGGGGTCCATTAAAACAAAGGTATGAGGCTCTAGTGGCTGAAGGAAATTATCGTGGTGTTCCTCCAGCAAAATCTTTTAATGCGATGACACCTAAAGAAAAGAAGGACTATCAAATAGAAAGAAAAGCACACTCAACTATCTGTATGTGCTTGACAAAGGATGTCATGAGATTGTTTAAAACTCATGACACAACCTATGACTTATGGAAGGCTATAGAGACCAGATGCGGGGGAAATGAGAAGTACAAGGAGGCTAAGTTGGAACTGGTTAAAAAGCAATACGATTTGTTTGACTCCTTACCCAATGAGACAACCTCTGGACTGTTTACCCGGTACTCACAATTGGTGAGTGAATTAAATGAAGGTGGATATAATCTCACTGCACTTGAGATAAATAAGAAATTATTAGATGTTTTACCAAGTGCATGGGATGTGAAAGTCCAATTCTTGAAGGAAATTCAAGAATTGGATGGGATGACTTTGGATCAACTTATAGGAATTCTTCAAGCTCAAGCTATGGAGTTGAAGAAGAAGGAGTGCAAGTCGAATGGATTTGTACAAAATCCCTCACTTTATGAAAGCCAAGTTAACTCTGGTAAGAGTTATGGAGGAATGGCATTCATTTCGGATACCAATTCTCCATCTTATTCAGCCGGTGTTTCACATGCTGCGTATGTTTCCGGTACAACCTGCACAACTCAAGGAACACAACAGCAGGCTTCAGCATCACCAGCTATCCAAGAGCAAGCTGCTATTTATACAGCTTTTCTCAGCTCTTACAAAGATTTGGTTACTCAACCGAATACTACTTTGGAAATGACTAAAGAAGATTATAGTCAGCTGGATTTAACCTGGAACATAGCTATGATTTCAAGGAGGGTTCAGAAGTTCTTGCAGAGAACGGGACGGAAGAGCTTGGAAGGCAATGGGAAGACAGGGTTTGGGTTCGATAAAAGCAAGGTTCGATGTTACAACTGTCAGAACCTTGGTCACTTTGCAAGGGAATGTGAGAAACCCAAGATGCCATCGTCGGGTCTTACTAAGCCGGATCCGCCCAAGGCAAACGAGAAAGAAGAAGCTAAATCGTTGGCTGTGGATAATGCTTTGATCGTCTTTGAGCCAACTGCTTCTGACTGGAGTGTTCAGGCTGCTCAGTTTCAATGCCTGATGGCTCACATTACTCCTGAGGTACCAAATGAACCTAATGAGCCTTTTAATTGTGTTTCGTGTATTAAATTGATTGAATCCCTTAAGGCCTATCAGAAAGACAATTTAGATTTGCGGGACAAGATAGTTAAACTTACTGAATCTAATGAGTTTTTGCTAGATAATGAAAAACTTTATGAACAACATCTTGAGGCTCACAAATTAGATACCCAAACCTTTAAAGCAAAGGTCTTTAGCCAACAAGATGCAATTAAGAGTTATCTTACTGAAATTGAATTGTTGACTAAAGAACTATCTGATTTGAAAAATGAGTTTGAAAATCATAAAAGCAAAATCTTAGGTTCGACGTCTGCAACTCTAGTCTTTAATGAGATCGTTAGTAAGCAAGGGACAAGTGGCAAAAAGAAGGAAGGTCTTGGTTATAACCAAGTACCTCCACCTTGTCATGTTGAATATTGTCCTCCACTTGTTAAAGAAGGCCCTGAGGAGATCTCTGTTGATTATACAAAACTCTATGGAATCAAGGCCAAAGAAGCCAAGCAAAACAAACTAACAAAGGAGAAAACCAAAAGGCAAGAGTATCCTTTGCCTCAGTTTGTTAAGGCTGAAAGTAAGTCTCCAGTTCATACTGATGAGATTGTTGAAATAGAGGATATTACTGATCAGGAATATCCTGAGTTTAAGAAGGTTGAGGCTAAACCTGAAACAGAAATTTTAAAAGTTGAACTTGTAACAAAGGTTCAAACTAAAAAGGAAAATAAAGTTTGAAATGTGAAACCTCAAACTCAAAAGTCACCTGTAAAAGTTTTACAACGAAAGGTGACAAATGAAAATGTTTCTTTTGATAAAACTTCAGCCTCAACCTCTAAACCAAAACAAGCATTCTCTAAAATGTGTACGAAATGTTCATGTTCTAGAAATGCTTCACCACCTCCTGCAGTAAATCCCCCACCTCAACAGTTTAAAGAAACTCGTTCTTGTTTCTACTGCAAGAGACAAGGACATTTGATCCGTGACTGTCCCAAACTTTCTCATCAGCGTTATGGGAGAGATATGCCTAGGACATCATTCTACAGAAATTCTTTTTCAAAATCACCTCCTAGGCATCACTCAAACTCTCCTAAGCCTGCTGAGAAATTAGATAATGTTGGGCAAAATTTTTTGTCAAAAACAAAGCCCGACATTGCTTCCAAACCAAATTCCGAACCATTAAAGGTTTGGAAAATAAAAGAGTCTACTGAGGACTCAAAGGTCATCAATAATAACACATTAGATACAAAATCTGATTTGTTTAAAAATAAAGTTTTATCTGATGTGCTTATTGTTGATGACTATGGTCGACCTAAGTCTGTAAAGGCTTGGGTCACCGTTTCTCACTAATCTCCTCATTTTTATGTGTTGCAGCAGTCTGAACGTGTGAAAGATATCGAATGGTTTATGGACAGTGGCTGCTCGCGACACATGACGGGTGATGTGTCTCTCCTAGTGGATATTAAACCATACGCAGGGGGACATGTTGCTTTTGCTGGAGATACAGGGGGAACGATTTCGGGTAGAGGGACGCTAACTAATGGAAAGGTTAGCTTTGAGAATGTAAATTATGTGGCCGAACTTCAACATAACTTGCTAAGTGTTTCACAAGTTTGTGATAAGGACTATACCACATCATTTACAAAGACTGAGTGTGTAATATTGAAGCCGGGGTATGTCATTCCAGAGGAATGGGTGGTAATGCGAGCACCTAGAAGAAATGACAAATATGTGATGAATATGAGAACTGTGGAGACTACAGGTGAATTCACTTGTCTTCTCTCCAAGGCTTCAGAAAAGGAATCACTCCTTTGGCACAGACGGATGGGACATATTCATTTCCGGAAAATGAATTTTCTGATTAATAACGATTTAGTTCGTGGAGTTCCAAAACAGTCCTTCGCTTTGAAGGATGACTGTGTTTCTTGCCACAAGGGCAAACTCCATAAGAAGTCCCATAAGTCTAAGGTTGTGAATTCAATAGATGCTCCTTTGGGATTACTGCATATGGACCTTTTTGGTCTGGTTTCTATGAAGAGCATTGGTGGTCGCTCTTACTGTTTGGTAGTGACGGATGACTACTCACGGTTTTCGTGGGTATATTTTCTCGCAACGAAGGATGAAACTGCGGGAATTTTGGTCTACTTGTTGGATAAGTTGGCAAATTTGTGCAACTTAAAGGTGAAGAGACTGCGAAGCGACAATGGAACCGAATTCAAGAACTCAACTCTCGAATTATTCTGTGTTTCTAGGGGTATTGATCATCAATTCAGTGCTCCGAGAACTCCTCAACAGAATGGAGTTGCAGAACGGAAGAATAGCACCATCATCGAAACTGCTCGCACTATGCTAGCAGATTCCAAGCTTCCTATTATCTTCTGGGCCGAGGCAGTTAATATTGCCTGTTATGTTTTGAATTGGGTGCTCTCGGTTAAGAAGAAGAACAAAACATGTTATGAGCTATTCAATAACCGCAAGCCGAATTTGCAGTTTCTGGAGCCATTTGGGTGTCCTTGTTTGATAATGATTACCAAAGAACGTGTCTCTAAGTTTGGTGATAAAGCCGTTGAAGGGATTTTTCTTGGATATTCGGTCAACTCTCCAAACAAACGAGTATACAACAAATCAACAAACGAGATAGAGGAACACTTTGAGGTCAAATGCTTAAGGTATACGGAACCACCTCAAGGAACGGGTCCGGATTGGTTCTTCAATTATGGGAAAATCTTCAGTTCTTTCAATGTTCCGGAGGACGACGAAACAGAAGAGTTAATTACAATGCTTCATGGACTCGATGTTTTTCAACAAACATCCAATTCTCTTCCTACTACATCCAATCCAATTCCCGATACGACATCCACTCCCACACCTACTCCAACACAACAAATGCCTGCACCTACCTCCACTACTTCTACTGCATCTGTACCTACGCCCACACCACCAACTACTGCCATCCCTTCTTCTTCAAACACTGTCAATGCCGAGGATCTTCCACGTGATCTAGATATGCCTCTCTTAGAGGATGAAGAAGACATGGATTATTCTCGTTTCTTCACTAATGAAGAGAACGAAGATGCTTCTGCCACTGAAGGTGATTTGAACAACTTGGAATTAAATCTTGTGCCAGATGCTATACAGTCACTCGGATACATAGGAATCACCCAGTTGAAAACATAATTGGTGATCCTCATTCTACTGTTCAAACGAGAAATCAGGCAAAGCAATCTGCTAAAGATATGCATACTTCAGTTGATCAGGTTTTGGGATTTATGGCAACCGTCAATTCATGCCATCTTTCCCAAACCGAACCGAAGAAAGTCTCGGAGGCCTTACATGATCCATCCTAGGTCGAGGCCATGCAAGATGAACTGTAGCAATTTCACAAGCTGCAAGTGTGGACACTAGTACCATTACCCAAGGGTGCTGATCCAAAAGGCACTAGATGGGTATATCGAGTAAAGAAGGATGATCGAGGGGTCGTTACAAGGAACAAAGCTCGACTAGTTGTTCAAGGGTATACTCAAGTTGAAGGACTAGATTATGATGAGGTTTTTTCCCCTGTCGCTAGATTGGAGTCCGTTCGTATCTTTTTGGCCTTTGCATCATTTAAAGGGATTCGTGTAAAGCAACTTGACGTCAAGAGTGCATTCCTTTATGGACAAATTGATACGGAAGTATATGTTCAACAGCCTCCGGGTTTTGAAGATTCAGTGAATCCTAAATATGTCTACAAACTAAATAAGGCATTGTATGGTATGAGAGGCTTGCTACTCATCTGGTGGACAATGGTTTTACTCGAGGCAACATCGACAGTACTCTCTTCACAAAAGGGAAATGGGATGATTTGCTACTTGTTCAGGTGTACGTCGATGATATTATTTTTGGGTCGTTGAATGTGGCTCTCTGTAAGGAATTTGAAGAGGTCATGAAGTCAACTTTCGAGATGAGTGCAATGGGAGATCTCACTTTCTTTCTCGGTGTGCAAGTTGAGCAGTCATCCAAAGGAATGTATATTCATCAGTCAAAATATGTCAATGACATGTTGACACGATATGATATGCTCACTTGTAAACCTTATGGAACTCCTATTGAACTCAACCGTAATCTTGGACCTGCTGATGATGAGGAGGACTGCAAAGAAAAAGATTATCGTTCGATGATAGGTTCTCTAATGTACCTCACTACCTCAAGGCCTGATATCGTCTTTGTTGTTTCACTTTGTTCAAGATATCAAGCACGACCAAAGGTTTCTCATATGAAGGCGGTGAAGCGGATTTTTGGCTATCTCAAATATAGACCCACTCTCGGTCTATGGTACTCCAATGAGAAGAATTTTATGCTCTCTGCCTATTCAAATTCAGATTACGGTGGTTGCAACATCAATAAGAAGTCAACAACGGGAGGATGTCAGTTCCTTGGATCCTGATTGGTGTCGTGGCAATGCAAAAAGCAGACTACGGTTTCTACTTCAACAGCGGAGGCCGAGTACATTACTGCTGCAAGCTGCAAGCTGCTGTTCTCAAGTTCTTTCGATTCAGCACCAACTGCGCGACTACGGGTTACTCTTAACTATGACTCCTATACATATTGATAATACTGTTGCCATATCAATCACATGTAATCCCGTGCAACACTCTAAAACCAAACACATAGAAATTAGGTTTCACTTTATACGGGATTGCTATGAGAAACACCTTATCGACCTTGTCCATATAGATACCCTAAAACAAAATGCTGACTTATTCACTAAGGCTTTTTCTAGAGCCCGATTTGATGAATTAGTCAACATGATCGGTCTAAAGTTCTTTACCACAAAAAAAGTAATTTGTGACTTGGACTGGGTTTAAAGTATTGTTTTTTTTTTTAAAAAAATAAAATAAAATAAAAAACGCAACTGCCACTCTTTATACTCTCTAGTATTAAAGAAATGCAAGGTTGCTACATTTTAAAAATAGACGTTGAAGTTGTGTCTATAAACAACTTGGGATATGATAGTACATCGGGTGACATGCATACAAATGGAAATTTAAGGTTTATCTTGGATACGTCAGTAGATTTATCTGACGTATTGAAAACAGTTTTTATAAACATTGTCTTCATCATACGATATATTAGTAGGCATGTTATGCAAAACTCTTTGAGAAGTCTTAAGAAGCTTAATCTTTAATTGTCTATTTCAAGTGATACACCATCATTAGATGTATGACAAAAGTCTTAATTTCTTTCTTATCCTAGACATGCTTTCATGAAAGATGTTTATTTGATATCATTTGGGGGTATATATTGACAGTTTCCTCTGTTATACGTAAGTATAGACCTGGCTTCTGTTAATATATATTTTAAAATTAAGCAAACACAAGTCAAAGTACTTGAAAAGTCTTTAAAATTAAGATATCTTACAAGGTCACGAAAATGGTTTGACCAAGTCTGGTTTTGCTTAAACCTGAATCAAGCTATGTCGCTCTGTTGTATGTAAGTACAGACCTGTCACCGCTGACTTGATTCTTAAAATTGATTTTCTTATATTCTATCTGTAAATGGAAACATGGTCTATGTCTTAAGTTAAGATGTATATCTATGGTGGGAACCACCGTGAAATGCACATACCAATAATAATAAAATACCTCCTAGATGTGAGTGTAACATGTTTAAGTGGACAAATATACTAATAATCGTTTTGAAATAATTTTTATAAAAAGTGTTTTTAGTATATCAAGTAAATTTAAAGAGGACAAATATACTGATGATCGAAATAACACTTACTGTTCCTAATAAATGCATGTTATTCCGATATGATCCCTAACCAGACTATATCAACTCCATCACCAAAAAGAATGTGTTCATTATATATTTGTAAAATTAGCATTAAATTTGTGTTCATATATTTCTGTTTTTTGTTAGTTAGTTTTTCCAAGTTACAAGTTAGTTTTTCAAATCGCGCGTCGAAAATTTGAACTTCAAATCGAATTCAAAATTTATGCCATGCGACGTCATTATCAACGTCGCTTGCGACGTTGCTCGCTACGTCGCACGCTACGTCGCATTTAGGGTTAGACTATAAATAGTCCAACCCGCGACTTCATTAGTACACTATTCAAATTACTTTGCGACGTAGGCTGCGACCTCACCTTGGCGATTGCGACGTCGTGCTTGTAGATTCGATTCCGATCTTCGGTCGTTCTTCCCAACCATTCATTCACGATTTTCTATTCTCCTCTCTTTATTCGACCATTAGATATGGCGTTAGCATATGAGCCTCGTCACAACACGGTGGCGTTTTTGGACGACACGCACAAGAACGCGGCTCCATTTCGAGAAATGATAGCTTTTCCCAGACGTTCTCGGATATTTCATGCGATTTCTGACTCTACCATTGTTTACAAGAATTTGGTGGGTCAGTTTTGGAGAAATGTCACGGTCGCCACTCAGGATGACATTCCGCGATTGGTTTCCACGGTTTCTGGTATCCAGATCGTAATGACTGAGCAGGGTATTCGAGATCTGCTTCAACTCAACGATCGATCTGATATGCCAGTTCTCTTTGATAATTCCTTTATCACTGGCGGGATGCATAGGATGGGGTATCCGGGGGTTCCAACTGATCAGTATCGTAAGTCGAATCTTACGCGCGTTTGGAGATACCTGATGCATATCTTTATAGTATGTTTGGGAAACAGGAAGGCAGGCACCGATGGTATAAGCCATCGTCTGGCCTCGGCTATGCTTGCGTTGGTATACAACAAGCCCTACAACTACTCTGGGCTCATCTTCAAGGCTATGGTGGATAATGCCAATGCTGGAGCTAACAAATGGGGCATGTATCCTCGATTTGTGCAACTTTTCATCAATCATCATCATCCGGAACTTCAACAACAAGGCGATATGGATAATGTCCTCAAGATTGCGCCGATGATGAGTAGAATCTTTGCTGTATGTTCTACTCAGGAACGAGGGGTTCAGGCACCACCAGATACTCCTTTATTTGGTGCGATTACCGATGAACATTATGTGCCTCCTCCAGATCCTCAATATATGGATGTTCAAGCACCCCAACAACCGCAGCAACCATTCGTTGATATCCCTGTTTAGGCTGCTGGGGAGGACATTGAGGATGATTTGGTCCAGATTGAACAATTTGGACATGTTCAGCAACAGGATTCATCTCACCAACTTACCAACGAATCATCTTCATCTGATTCTGATTCGGTGAGACCGCAGGATGGCGGTGAGACTCCTACGGATTCCGATGGTGAAGTGACCCACCCATCGCAAATGGAACGGATTCGGGTACACGATTCACGTCAATATTTGAGAATTTAACGACGTATTCAACAGGGCAAACGCTACACGGGAAAACGTCCTCGTGCCGACGATGATACTGAGTTTGCACCATCTTCTCGTCGCGCACGTCGACCGTCTACTATTCAGCCACCTCCATCTCAGGCACTTGTCGTTGAGCCAACTCCGGCCTTTTTGCAGAAAATGATGGACGACATGCGCCAAATGCAGCAACAGCTGAGGGAACAAGCTGAGAGGAATGCTTCTCAGACTGCAATAATCGAGGTTCAATCTAAGCAGCTTACGGAACTGCAGGCTAGGGTGAATGTTTTAGAGGCTAGGTCTAGTGCCTCGGGGGAGTTAGGGTCCGAGGGTCCCAATGTAGAGTCACTAGGACCAGAGTCTGTAAATCCTACTCCTGAATTGAAAACGTTATTAATGAAAATGTTCAGGTTTTGGATTACTTCAGTGTTGATGACATCCCAGGTCAGCCTAGACCACTAGCAGTTGATTATTCCTTTGCTGATTTGACATTCATTCAGAGAATGGTTAATGGGGATGATTCGGTTAACAATGAAGGGTATGTTTTTTATATGGATAATGATGTATCGGTTGATGATGAACATTTAGGATCAGATGAATATTATGATGATGCACCGGTTATTGAAACTGACTCATCTGATGATGAAGGGCCTGCTAGATCTTTTCATGTTGAATCTAGTTCAACTCAGGCAGCGCCTACTCAACAAGATTCTGCATCTGCACAACCAACTCAAGAGGCATCTGAAAGTTTAACTGCTGAAGAAAGAACGGAAAGAAATAAGCAGTGGTGGCCTCAAGGTAGATCTGCAGAACTTGTGCCTGTAACTTGCAAAACTTATATGGTTCGTGGAGATTATACCGGTATGATTAAGAGTTGGAAGGTTCGCCAAAGGATGATCATGATTAAGAGATTGGACGGTATTCAATATTTCAAATTGAGATTTAATCAATTGAGTACTTTACCAAAAGGGGAGATCAACATGTTAGCACAGTTGAATTTGATTAATCCTGTGAATGATGATTATGCTAACTATGTTCAGAGGACATTGCGTCAAGAGGTTAGAACCAAAAGATATAATAAGTTGAAACCGATGCTGGGAACTAAGTATACGTATAAGAAAAAGTTGGATCCCACGACAGGTCGCCCTATGGTTAAAGTTCATTATCCATCGGCTGACTGTCTGACTGAAATACCTCTGGAGCAGGTTCCTTATGATTTTCTACGAAGATTTGTTTATTGGGAACTTGATCCACATACTGGTGAAGCTGTGATTGTTTTTGTTCCTGATTCAGAGCCGCAGCTAGAATATAGGGGTATTTGGAACTTAAAGAAGGTTTCATTTCGGATTTTTGATCCTATGAGTTTGATAAACTTTCACGAAAAAGATTTGAGAAAACTCTTTGATAATAGGATTAGGGTGAATGAGAATAACGAATTCAACAAGAAGCTTGCACGACAATATCGGAAAGTTGTTGAAGTTTGTGTTAACAATGGGATTCATGCGAATGGGAAGTTTCCTGCAAATTGGGTTTGATTGAAGATTCTTTTGAAGACCAAGCTGAAGACACGGGGGAGTTTGTTGATGCATATTAGAGTGTCTGTCAGTTGGTCTAGTTATAGTTTTGTAATTAGAATTGAGTTTCCTGACTCCTGCGATGTTGTGCACAATGTCGCAGGTGCGACGTCAGGTTTTGGGCTTGCGACGTTGGCTATGTCGCATGGGCCTGGACCTGCGACGTTGTATGTAACGTCGCAGGATCGAGTGTTTAGTATAAAAACATTTTTTGTAATCAGTTTTAGGGTTGACGAAAAACCCTAAACGCAATCTGTCGAAAATCTCTGTAACCTAGTCAATTATAATCAATAAACAAACGTTTACATTTGATTACTTGCTTCTTGTTTGTTTGATTATTTGTGTGATTGATCAATTGGTATTTCCGCAACCAATTGATTCGTATAACTTGATTCAAGATCGCTTTACAGGACTAACACTCCCTCAATAAAATCAGGAGATTAAGCAGATGGACCAGCTTCCTGCTCGACAGTACCTAATCGCAAAATCTATCGAATAGCATTAGCAAATAAGACAACTGGATGTTGATTAACCCTCGTTCGGACAACAGGAGGGTTAGCAGCTGCATCATATTGATTATTCTCCCAAAACTGGGTCAGTATGCTCTGAGATAACGGTGGTGACTCAGTAATGGCATATCGAATCCTCGATCGTGCCAGAAATGTCAGAATCTCAGTGAATCGCTCAACACCACGCTCATTGGTGTCTACACTCACCAAAATGTTGTGACCGGGTGCAAAAGCTCTAGCTACCAAAATGTTGTGACCGGGTGCAAAAGCTCTAGCTTAACCTTACGAACATTAGTTAATTTAAACTTCAACGTATTATGATCACACGATCATCTAACATCTAAGTTTACTATTAACTAGTACCTTAATTCACCGAATGTAATTTAACTAGTAAGTCCAATTATATTAACAAAATTTCGTACCATTCATAAGTTAAGATAGAAAATTTTGAGTTATCATACCGCCGATAACAATAAGGACACGCCGCTCGACTACGCTATTAGTCGGAAGACTTTCGATATGAATTAACCCAAAAGTTCTAAGTTATTACATATATTTAACTTATTAAATAAAGTTCATAAGCCTAAACGTGTAATAAAAGGCTAACTTGTAAATTATTTGTAACCTCAAGGTTCTCAAATCGAAAACAAGTTATAACAATTATTATGTAAACTAAATATCGAATAAATCAAACGTTTAGTTCACAAATCACATATGAAAATCAAAAGTTTAATTTTATTTTCAAAGTCAACAGAAGTCATCTGGCTCAACTCACTTCACAGGTAGTGGCTGCGAGCCGAGTTTTAGTTCACTTCAGTCAACATAGGTCAAAAATATAAGTTCACTTCGCAAAGTCAGTCTGCGATTCGAGAGTTCGCTTCGCAAGATTGATCTGCGATCCGAGGTCAATTTTTGAGTTCGCTTCACAGATTAAACTGCGAGCCGAGTTCAAACATTGAGTTCGCTTCACATATCCATATGCGATCCGAGATCAACCCTTGAGTTCGCTTCGCAGGAGCGGGCTGCGAAGTGAGTTTGAATCTCACTTCGCAGACTTCGCTGAGACTGCGATCCAAGTTCAAATGCAGTGATCTAACTCGATATTAAGCAATTAAATTATGTACATATGCGCCATACATCAATTAACAATCCTTAAAAGTTTCAAGTTTTATCGTTAACTCAATCATAGAAAATTCATGAAAATGTAAACCGAAACCTTTAGAGACCTAAAACAATCGATTTCTCTATAAATACATAGTAAAATCGAATGAGAGATACCTCAATAGATGCGTAATCGAAAGTTGTAAATGTTCAATGGAGCGAAAATCCCTTCCTCTTTCTTGAAAATCAAAAATCAATCGAGAAATAGTCTCAGTTCGTATCGCACAAACTCGTTTGACTTGGCCCCTTTTATACCCTAAGCTCACTTCGCAAGTTTGACCTGGTCAACATCGCAGGTTGGACCAAAAATGCGATTTTAGCTTTAAATATAAATTGGACTTTTATTTATTTTTTACAAGTCAAAAGTTTAAACTTTCCATTGTGTTTTTGTCACATTTATTCAACACGGAACAATAAATTGCATTTTAACTTAATTCCAAAGGATAACACAATAAATAAATTAAAAGTAAACTTTATTAAATCAATCGAGAAATAGTCTCAGTTCGTATCGCACAAACTCGTTTGACTTGGCCCCTTTTATACCCTAAGCTCACTTCGCAAGTTTGACCTGGTCAACATCGCAGGTTGGACCAAAAATGCGATTTTAGCTTTAAATATAAATTGGACTTTTATTTATTTTTTACAAGTCAAAAGTTTAAACTTTCCATTGTGTTTTTGTCACATTTATTCAACACGGAACGATAAATTGCATTTTAACTTAATTCCAAAGGATAACACAATAAATAAATTAAAAGTAAACTTTATTAAATTATAATAACATAAACTTTTACAAAAGCAAAATATAAACATACTTACTAAAAGTAAATAAATTCTATGCTTAAATGATTAAGAGTTTATCTACTTAGAGATCATATTAGAAAAAGAATAAGCTAAAGTTAATTGATTTTTAATAAGTCTAAGACGATTGTTAATATTCATACCTCATGAAATTCATATAAACACAATAAAATTATAATTTTAACCAGTAATAAAAAAATTATTTCTTATTTACCTTTATCCACACAATATAACACATTATTGAAAAATAACTTATAATTTCTTTAGAGCTTATTCACGAAGGTGAATGTTCATTTGTCATAGAGAGATCAAGACGATTACCGATATTATGATCCACATAAACAAATTATACGCAGATTTCTGAGCAAACCTTTTATTGTTAATGTGAACAATATCTAGTGTGTTCCACTATACAACATACTGAGGAACTCAAGTACAACTCATAACACTGTATCCTTTATTTATAATGTAGGAGTTACTAAATGATGTCATTTAGAAGCATATAAGTTACACTTGACACTAGATACTTTGTATCTTTCATATGTAAGGTAGAGGTTACTAAATGATGCTCATTAGAAACATATAACTCACCTTTTAGTCTTTTGAGACTTTGTATCTTTTTTATTTTATTTTAGATAACAGTGCATGGAAGTACTATCATTCAACAATTAAGACTTGAGTCATATATGGTATAGCAGTTTCACAAAAGATAAGACACATGAATTTAGAATTTCTTAACTGCTCGGAAATCTTAGCATAATCTGCCTATCAATATATCGTATGATGAAGCTAACTAGACTAAAGTTATTCTTATCACTTATGAAGTAAGATACAAGTTATAATCAATGGATATAGGTGTATAATAAGATAAATATAAGTCAAGTCCTAGTTAAAATAGTTATCTTAGGGTGTGTTATAGGAATCTACTAACACGTCGTACTTAATACTTAAGGTAATTATTCTTAAGCTTATTCTCCTAATGTACTATCATCTCCCATGTTTTTGCAAATAAAAACTTAAATAATTTCTAAAACAACTACAGTTGTTCTTTTATCGGAGGCGTTTCCCCTAAGGAAGACTAGTTATCCAATGGAAGACTAGTTTACATATCCTTTGGAAGACTAGTTATCTAAAACAAGCAAATGAATGCCATACGCCCCCCCCCCCCTTTTTTAATATTAAGACTTAAACTAACTTCTAACTATTACATATCCTTTGGAAGACTAGTTATTCTGGATTCCTCATTCCGTTCAGTTGAACCAATGTCTCAAAACGATTCCTGTCAAAAGCTTTTGTGTACAAGTCTGTCAAGTTATCCAATGATGAAACCGTGACTAACTGAATAAACTTCTTTTCAGCACAGTCTATTATGAAATGATGACGAATATCAATGTGCTTTGTCTTGCTGTGCTTTACAGGATTATTAGTCATTGCTATGGTGGATTCATTGTCAATCATCATCGGAGTGTTGGTTAAGTTTAATCCATAATCTCTCATTTGCTGTTGAATCCACAACACTTGAGAGCAGCAGCTGCCTGCAGCAACGTACTCAGCTTCACATGTTGAAATGGCTACTGAGGTTTGCTTCTTGCACTGCCAAGACACTAATCTTCCTCCTAGAAATTGACATCCACCTGTTGTGGACTTTCTATTTTGATTGCATCCTCCATAATCAGAATCAGTGTAAGCAATAAAATCCAAGTCTCCTCCACTCGGATACCAAAGTCCCAGCTTCGGTTTCCCTCTTAGGTAACGAAAGATTCTTTTAACTGCTTGCATATGAGACTCTTTAGGAGAAGCTTGATATCTTGCGCATATACATACTGCAAACATTATATCAGGCCTAGATGCAGTGAGATACATTAGTGACCCAATCATGGCCATATAAAGAGTAGGATCCACATCTTTGTTACTCGATGTATCCGGTCCAAGTCCATGATTTTCTGGAATAGGAGTATGATATATGTGTGTTTCATCCATCTTAAATCGTTCTAACAGTTCAAAGGTGTACTTTGTTTGATGAATGAACATACCATCTTCTTTTTGATCAACTTGTAATCCTAAGAAGAAATTCAACTCTCCCATAGCAGACATTTCAAACCTTTTTCGCATGACTTTCTCAAATTCTTGACACATCTTTTCGTCAGAAGACCCAAAAATGATGTCATCAACATATACTTGAACAAGCAGAAAGTCATTCTTCTTCCATTTAACGAAAAGTGTACTATCAATTGAACCTCTTGTAAATCCATTCTTAAGTAGGTACTTTGATAGTGTCTCATACCATGCCCTGGGTGCTTGATGTAATCCATATAGAGCCTTATTCAACCGATATACTCTATCTGGATAATCTGGATCAACAAATCCTGGTGGTTGAGAGACATACACCAATTCTTGTACTTTGCCATACAAAAAGGCACTCTTAACATCTAACTGATACACTTTAATTTTTTTGTAAGTTGCAAATGATAAGAATACTCTTATTGCTTCAAGCCTAGCTACAGGTGTAAATACTTCGTTATAATCTATTCCTTCTTCTTGATTGAATCCCTGAACCACTAAACGAGCTTTATTGCGAGTAACAATTCCCCGATCATCTCTTTTGCACTTAAAGACCCATTTAGTTCCAATAGGATACTCACCAGAAGGTAAGTCAACCAGCTCCCAAACATTCAGCTTTTTAAACTGAGTCAATTCTTCTTGCATAGCTTCTACCCATGAATTTTCTTTCAATGCTAGTTGAACATTTTTAGGTTCAATCTGTGAGATAAAGCATGCATAAAGACATTTATTGGTGATCCCAGTTTCTTTAATTGACACGTATAAGCTCGTGTAATCAGAAGCACCAGCTTTAGCTTGACTCCTCGTTAACATTGGAATGTTTTGATCACCAATGATATTTTCCACAGGATGATTCTTACTTGTTCTAGTCACAGTTACTGGTTCAACAAGTATCTCATCATCCAAATTGGTGCCAATCTCTTCCAATGGTGGCATATCCTCATCATACCTGTACATCTCATCAAAAGTTATTCTTTCTCTCAATTCCCTTATAGGTATAAAGATATTATATAATACCCTCTGAGTAATTTCCGATAACTTGTCTTGCTCTTGAGTTTTATCCACAGATGGCTCTTTCAAAGCACTAGCAGAGGGATTATTTGCAGACGTCCCATATGAAGAAGCATTCGATGTATGTGTAGGGCCGGTGTCCCCGTCACCATACAATAAATGTTCCGGGATTTCTGAATTAACCACATAGTCACTTATAGGGACTTTAAATGACTTAAACAGATCTGAATAATCGAATTGCCAATCTAATCCCTTGTGTTTGTCATGAGTATGACTGGTAACTTCAATGTTGAAGACAGTTTCCACACGTCCAGTGACTTTATTGAAAACCTTCTTGTTAGGTGAATTAGGAATATAACCTAGGAAATATCCTTCGTCAGCCTTTTCCCCAAACTTAGGTTGATTGTTAGTCTTCAAAAAGGTGCATGATACTCCAAAGGGCTCAAATCCCTTCAAATTAGGTTTCTTTTTGTTCAGAAGTTCATAACAAGTCTTGTTATGCTTCTTAACAGTTAGTACCCTATTCAAAGCATGACATGCTGTATTCACTACTTCTGCTCAAAAGATGACCAGAAGCCCTGAATCAGCAAGCATGGTTCTTGCTGCCTCAATAAGAGTTCTATTCTTCCTTTCAGCAACACCATTTTGTTGTGGTTCATATGGTGCACTAAATTGATGTTGAATTCCTTTACTTAAGCAATAAACATTCAACGTAGAATTTTTGAACTCTGTACCATTGTCACTACGAATTCTCTTAACTCTCGTGTTATAGACATTCTCTACTAAATCTAAGAACTCCATAAGCATTCCTGGAGTTTCATCCTTATATTTCAAAAAGAATACCCATGAGAATCTAGAGAAATCATCTGTAACAACTAGACAATACCATTTGCCACCTATGCTTCTCTTGCTTATTGGGCCAAAGAGATCCATATGTAGCAATTCAAATGGCGAGGATATTGTGTATTCTGTTTTAGACTTGTGTGGTTCCTTATGTTGTTTTCCTTTCAAACAAGAAACATACCTATCTTCAAACTCAAAACGTTTCTGTGGCACACCCAGAACTAAACCATTTTTGGTTATGTGATTCATTTTTCGAAAGTTCAAATGTGCCATTCTCCTATGCCATAGAATAGAATCAGCTTCTGAAGCCTTGGATAATAAACATGTAGACTCCATTGAAGTATTTGGAGCACCCATGTTAATAGCATAGATGTCCTTCTTCCTTGGTGCCCTCATTAATATCCAATCTTCGAGAATAATAAATCCCGGCTTCAGGACTAAGAATTCATTTTCATTAAAATGAACTGGATGACCTTTATCGCAGACTTGGGAAACACTCACCAAGTTGTGAGTTAGTTCTTCAACATAATTCACATTTTCAAGAGTCAAAGTTCCGTTTGAAACTTTTCCTTTTCCCGTAATTACTCCTCCTTTATCACCAATGAAATTTACTCGCTGTTTCAAATCACCTTTGAAGTCTTTCAGTAGACTTCTTTCTCCTGTCATGTTTCTTGAGCATCCACTGTCTACATACCACCAGCTGTCTTTGTTCACAGTTTGCTCCTGCACATGACACGTTGTACACAGTTAGTTTTCAAGAGGGACCCAAGCCATTACGGTCTTGGGTTGTCCCTTAACATCCACAATTTGAACTTCCTTAAAGAAACCATAACTATTCACATCGGGAGTCTTGGTGACTTTTACTGGAGGTTGAGGTTGTTGATGATTTATAGTCTTATGCCTGTGAGGAGAGTGAGTAGAAAACCTCCTAGGCATTTGACTATGTTGTTGTGCACGAAAAGTAGAACCATTTTCATACTGACTATGGTTTCTACTTTGGGTTCTAAACCTCGAGGGTGTCTTATCTCTAGATTTAATGACAGAATTATCACTTTGAGAATAAGGTCTCTTAGGTTTAGGTAGAGAGACACTACTAGTATTCTCTCTTTTCAACATGTTCACAGGTTTGCTTCCCAAACCGGGTTTAGCACTAGACCTGTCTACAGATTTTGGTTTCTCGTTATTCACTGGCTTATGAATAGCTTCCAACTTCTTAGTAGGATAACAAGAAGCCACATGCCCCTTTTGATGGCATTTGAAGAAAGACATCTGCCTTCATGACTTAATGTCTTTTGCCTTAATTTCAATCTGAGTTTTAGATACTAAAGGTGTATCATTTTGTTCTTTAATAACCTTATCATCTACTTTGGCATCATTCAACATCCCACCCGATACAAATTGTACATTGGTGAAACCTGATATCTTACCAATTTTAGATGATTGTTCTTTAAGAACATCCTTCTGTATCTTAGAGACTTCAGATTCTTCGGGTACTTTAACATCAGAATTAGCAGTTACATCAATCATCTCTAGGTCAACATTAGTAGTAGTGTAATTAGCATTAAAAGGCGGAGGTACATCACTATAGCCTAAGCCAGTCTTGTCCTTTACACTACGTTGAGCGTCAATTATATTATCCATAGTTAAAGAAGATGTTCTGTAACTCTCAAACTTATGATTAAGCTCAACTAACTTGACCTTAGATTCAGCTAATTCTTTGTCCTTGTCAGCTATTCCTTGATTTAAGTCCTTTAGGTTTAAATAAAGACCATCTATCATCACAGATTGTTCATTTATAGTATTCCTAAGTACAGTCTTATCAGACATATAGGACTTAATCTGTTTCTTAATGTCGCACCCCCAAATTCGGGTTGCGGAAGTGAATCGGGTCGGGGCGCGACTAATCAATATACACAGCACAAAAGATATAATGAACGACCACTATATGCGTCGTTTTACATTTGTATTAATAAAAACCAAAGTTTTCATCAAAAATAGAGTTACATTAGCTCGTGGAAATTGAGAGATTTAAGTACATAATTAATCTATACAAAATATAATAATGCAGCTAAATCTCTGATTGTTTGCATGCTGACTCGAGCTAATTGATCTTGATTGTGCAATCCAACCTACTGCTGGTTACCTGTGATACATGCTAAAATGGGTCAGCGAAACGCTGGTGAGCTCACAGGTTTGTATGTCAACACATAATTGTATGAACAACAAGATTTTCATAATTGAATTTAAAATGCAATTAAGCAAAATAAAAGTTATACAGCCATGAGCACATAGTCTGAGCTTAACTTGAGTGTCAGGTCCAATTAAGGAAACCCAACTGAGTTGCCTCCTACGAGTGTCTAATCTACACTCGTCTTCCCAAATGCTAATACGTCCGTTTGACCAGTTAGTGCGTGCTAACCCGGACGAGGATTGTCAATCCTATATGATATCATATACTAACATTCACGCTACAGATGTATTACCAGACTATGCTATGGAGGGCTTTATTGATTAGTTGAAAACAACTCATGTAGTATTTGATTGAATTGTACTTGCGTTCTACTTGTAAAACAAAACGAGCAATAATATCACACCCCTTAATGAAAAACAGTAAAATAGGGGCTATGAGACTCACCTGAGCCTTGAGTGTTTATTAAAATAAACTTGAATTGATTAGCTGTGAATTGATGTCCGAAGACTTGTAACCTGTCGGGCGTTCAAAACGCGCAACGTTATATGAGTGAGTAGATGTCTCAACAGACCATCTATGTTTGTTATCCAACAATTAGTTATGTCCAAATGTTTGATTGTTCAACTTTGTTTATCAAAAACGTGTACGACCCGTTGGTGAAAGTTTGTAATAATAATTCTTTAAGACATTATTATTAAGTTTGTATCCTCATATATATAGTTACAGTATGTATCCTGTGTGTTTATAAGTTGTTATCCATGTTCAATACTTAGTGAAAACAAGTCCCATAAATTCTGTTTTTAGCGACGCTAGTAGCGACACTAGTGTCAGTGTCGCAAGTCATGCGACACTAGGGTAAGTGTCGCAGTGTATGCGAGTGTTGCAGGTCATGTGACACTAAGGTCAATATCACAGTGAGTTTATGCGACACTAGGGTCAGTGTCGCATTAAGGTTAATGTCGTAGTGAGGTTATGCGACATTAAGGTCAGTGTCGCACTAACGTCAGTGTCGCAGTAAGGTTATGCGATATTAGGGTCAGTGTCGCAGGTTCAATCAAATTTTCAATAAGTAGCGACACTATTAGCGACACTATGGTAGTGTCGCAGGTAATGTCGCAGGTAGTGTCGCAGGCCATGCGACACTAGCGTCTGGTCAAATTTCCATTTTTAGCCCAAGTGTATCCAAGTGTCGGTTTTTCATTCGGGAAACTTTCTAAAATTAGTTTTTTTTTGGTCCAAGTTACTAACTAGGTCAACCAAACCCATTTTTGTTACCACTTTCCAAATATAGTAAGTTTTTCGAAAACTAGCCACTTTTGTTGACTTGGTCAAACTTACTCGGTTTGACCCGAAACTTTCACCCAACCCAAATATCAGTTTATAGAGTCTAAATAAATTGTCGGTTTGTGTCCAAGTTCACCAAGAGTGTCGATTCTTATAAAAGTTCCAAATATTTAAGATTTCACATTTTCGACTTTTTTGTCGGTTTATTCACCAAGTGATATTACCAATTTCTGGTCCAAGTCAAATCTCACAATGTTTTTACAAACTGATCTTCTATGTGTGTAGTATCTAACTTATGTTTTTCAAGAGTTTTAAGTCCATAATTATAGAGAAACAATTTAGTTAGTCATGCATAGTCCAGTTTTCTGACTTTAACCAGGTCAGTCCCACAAATGGATAAATAGAGAAAAATACATTCGGATCTGGTAAAAACGTAAAACACGAAAGTTGTAGATCTTTTCAATACGCAAATTTTAAAAAAAATGCATCTTCTAACTCTTCCTAGAACTCAAGTTATGACATTTTTAGTAATCTGTGTTTTTCTGGACATATTGTGTATTCTTTGTGAAAAATTCATGAAAACGTATTTTGAGCTTATATTTGGACATAATATTGTTAGATGAGCTTTATAACATGTAAATAAACAATATAAAAGTAAGAAAGAGTTTCCTTACAAAGATTTTGATGGAAATGAGATGAGGAGAAAGAGTAGTTGTTGTTGAGCTTGTGTTCTTTGTAAAATAGTGACTTTGATGGTGGTGGTGCTATGGTGGTTTATGGTGGACTTGTGGTGGTTTGAGGGTGGATAAAAGGGCTGATTTTTCTGGAACTTGAGAGAGAATAGAGAGTTTAGAGAGAATAGGGAATGAAAGAGTGAGTGGGTGAAGTATGTGCATGTAGATTGAGTGGAAAACATAAGTAAGTGGTTTGCATGAAATGTTAGATGAGAATAAGAGAGGTGGTGGCACATGGGGTGCATGGGGGATGAGGGGGCCGGCCTAGGGGGCCCACATAAGGGTATTTTTGGTCATTTTCTCATTTATTCGATTTGTGCTTCGTGCGGTGTTCGTTTTCTCGTTCGGTTTGGTGTTTAAACGTTTATTACGCGTTTTTAAGTAACGATTTAAATTTCAATACTTTCACTTGAAGTGTTCTTTCTAAATACTTGGAAAAACATTTATATAGATGATTCGTTAATTTAAATCACGTAACCGTTGTTTGTACGATACGAATTAATTACAAAGTATTATTATCAAGATAATATTTTGGGAAAGATAGTGTTATTAAATAATGTTATATTATTTAATAAAATTGTTTCACCAACGTCCGTATTTAATTGAACCGAAATACATTCGATTTGAAACTTGTACGATTTTAATCGAATCGCATAATTGTATATATTCAATAATATATATATCGGTACATTAATTAGCCTAACACAGAACTAATTACATGTATTAATAATTGATTAGGCACTAATTACTAGCCCTAAATTGACAGGTGTCACACTTAAGGTCTAGCTTGTCCTCACTTAACCTACGTACATCAATTTTGGCCAATTCTAGTTCAGAAGTTAAAGCCTTATGTGATTCAGCAAATACATTAACCTGGGCATGTAAACTAGTCACTAATTGACATACATCTATAAGTGTAGGAACATCAAGACATACCTATTTCTTCTCAGTTTGGAGTTCAGCCATTTGTGCAACAAAGTCTTCTGGACATAGATCTGCAGTTGATCCCAAGTCCAACACATCATCTTCAGCTGCCAACATCTTCAAATCAGGAATCTTCATTTGATAATCCTCAGCAGTAGGCATGTAAGATGGTGTCTCATCAGTCTGAACTGGATCTTCAATTTCAGCCATAAGAGCTTCTTCAGTCAAAGCTCTCCAGTCATAAGAACCATCCAGTTGTTGAACAACCAAGTCTTTAGAAGACAAAGTAGCACTTGATTTTTCTGGATTTGCTTATCAGTTTTGGGTCTTTGACATTCCCTAGCAAAATGTCCATAACCTTGACAGTTAAAACATTTCACTTTGGATTTATCAAACCCAACTTTATTTCCCACCAGCTTTCTTCCAGTACGCTTTAAGAAATTTTCAACTCTCCTTGACACCATAGCAAGTTGCCACTGGAGATCCATTTCTTCTAAGTCGTCTAGGTCTACCTGATCATAATCCTCATCAAAAGTAGCTGGATCATTGATCTTACCCTGGATGTAGTTTTCGTATGAAGCAACAAATGAAGCAAGAACTGAAAGTTGTTGTTCAGCGGATTTCATACTCATGGGCATTTTGTTATGCTCTTGAGTTGACTTCCCAGTTGTCTTACTTTTTGCTTCACCTCCAGATGAGCTTATAAAGCATAAATCTTCAGATATTATTTCACCAGTTTCTCCAGTATCACTAACTAGTAAAGCAGTGGTCGAACTAGACGAACTATTAGAGATAGTAGATTTTCCATGATAAAGCCCGGGATCCTGTACCTGATCAGAATCAGTATCTCTTGATTTCTTTGTGAAATCATATCCGCGGAGCTTATCAATTGCCTGCTCCAATGACATAGTTGCATAATGCTCATCGTTATCCTTGAGCATAACTCCATACATTTCTCATTTCGAAGGAAGACCCTCAATAAACTTGTCAGTCTTCTCCGTATTAGAATAGGTAATGCCATGGTCATCTAGCTCACTTAACAGATGGTAATATTTGGTGGTATATGCATCAAGATCTTCACCTTTTATAGCTTTGAAGACTATGAATTGTTTCTTTAACAGATTACACCTACCTGCCTTAACTTGAGGACTTCCATCACACCTTTTCTCTAGAGCTTCCCATAGCTCTTTAGCAGTATGAAAAGACTTCAACTGATGGTTGATTTCTTTTGGAAGACTCATTTTAATTGATGAGTGAGCTTTATTTTCAATTTGGTAATCTTTCTTTTCTTCATCACTCATTTGAGTATAGGTAAGTGCCACAGTTTTACTACCAACTTTAGCAGAAGGTGCAGTATATCCGTTCTTGATGCACATCCAAATAGACAAATCATGGAACCGACAGTGTGATTCAAACCTGTCTTTCCATCCATAGTAGTCTTCAAGTTGGAGCAATTTAGGTGGAACATTAGATTTTCCAACCTTTTGTTCCATCTCAATCATCTTACTTATGTCAGACATTTTTGCAAATTCCAGAGAATAAAAAATAAACAGAAAGTTCAGTTCGCAGGAACTCAACTCCAGAACCAACTCAGTTCGCAGACCAGAACTCAGTTCGCAGATCAAACTCAGTTCGCAGATTGAACTCAGTTCGCATAGGAGAACTCAGTTCGCAGATCAAACTCAGTTCGCAGATAAACTCAGTTCGCAGGACAGACTCAGTTCACGGAATCTCAGTTCGCCAACTTTGTTCAGTTTGCAAGCTCAGTTCGCTTCGCAACTCAGTTCGCAGAATTGGCTAAAAACTCTAAAAACAAAAATTTTAGGTTTTTGAACGTCTAAACCCTAAGATTTTGAACGTAAACAAACCTAAAAGCTTCTAGAGACTGATTTTGATCATTTTTATGTAACAAATCACGTACTAACAACCCCAAATCAACCGTTATTATCCGAATAATCTCGAACCTACGCGTATCTAGCCGTAGGCTCTGATACCAATTGTTTGTCCGTATGTATTAGGATCGATAACGAGGTTATCTTTAGGTATTAAGGTGTGGAATCCCTTAATACTAAGTTTACGGATCGTAAACGGTTTGTTTCACAAGTATTAGTGAAAACAATTACTATTTAGCTTTGTATTGATTAAAATCACTGTTTATCTATCAATACCTAGCTCTTAGTATGCTTATAATGTCTCTGGAAAAACAAGAAATTCGTATAGGTATTATGGCAAAAATTAATTAGGTTTCAAACCTAATTTGTTTAAATACTCATCTCGGTTCGCAGGTTTTGAGCTCTGCGGACTGACTCAGTTCACAGCCCAACTTGGCCCAGCGAGTCCAGTCAGCTCACTTCGCAGCCCTGCCCTGCTAACCCAACTCAGTTCGCATCGCAAGTCTTTGGTCAAAACATGGTCAACATTTTTCAGCATATAACATTTAACTCTAAAATGTTTACCAACCAATATTTTCTTTACAATTCAAAACCAATTTACAAACTTGATTACAATAATCTCTAGTACTATTACAAGCTAGATTTATTGTCACAATAACATGTCCCAACACTTACCACCAAATATTCACTCACTCTTCACACCCACTATCCAAACAAAACTTCCCTTTATATCTTCATCCCGAACCTATGGAAGCCACATCTTCCAATACTTTCAGAGACACTCTCAATTTCCCAAATTTCCACAAGGAAAGCCAACACAACCTCACAATCGAATACCATACGAAACCTTTTGGATAAAAGTATCCATCGGTAAGGCCGGCATAATAAAAAGAAAGATAGATACGAGGAATTTCAAAAGAGACTTTCTGGGAAAAACACCCAAGTTTCAAGATAGATACGAGGAAAGAAAAACCCATAATCTTCCTTTTCACACACCTTCTTCAATTCTTCCAAATCAAAAAGCCCAATTCCTTTCTAAGATATCCTGGAAGATTATTACCGTTCTCATCCAAAGTGATAGAGATTTGATTCTTGATCAAACCTATAACGAGAATATTGCATGACTGGCTATCTGAGTGATTGACACTAGCAAATAGGAACCCTAAAACACCTGAGTGATTTGAGTGACCCATTGCGAGGATTGCCTAGTCATGATTACCATCTAAGTTGCTTGAAGAAACTATCAAATTCTATAAACGCTTAGTTTCTCATAAGAATTCTTTCATAACTGGAGCTTTATATTCTTTGAAAATAGTATTTCTAAAAGATATGTGTAGCTAGAATCTTTCTAAATGTCTTTTATGAATGAGTTTGCTTGAGGACAAACAAAAGTCTAAGTGTGGGATACTTGATATCGCGTAAAAAGTCATGTTCTTACTACCGATATCCCTTAAATTTAAGACTAATACTTGGTATACAAGCTCAAATATCACTTAAATTAGTGATATTATGCCAAGGAGGTAAAAACACGGAAGCACGAGAAAAATCAAGCAAAATGGACGAAAAATGAAAATTCCACATGTAGTTGAAGATTTAAGGCATCCGAGACAAGATTTGAGACAAAGTACCCACCACTGAGATTTCTCTTATCCAAGATATTCGTTTTCAAAATACGAATCTGAGAGAAGAAGAATCAACAAAAACGGATGAAGAACGAAGATTCTACGTACACCGGAAGATTCAAACGATTCGCACGAGACATCTAAAGATTATAGAAACATTTCATAGATTTATTTCCATAAAAGTCTTCATTTTTGAAAAAGGAATCTAAGGCAAACAGAACCAACGAAAATGGACGCATAACGAATAAGGTACGCGCGATTCAAGAAACGAGCAAAAGACGGCGAACCGGGACAACAGCATGGCAGCCGCCGCCGGCCACCATGCAGCCGCCACCAGCCAGCATGGTGGCGGTGCCGGCCACCACGCCCCTGTCCCCCGGCCACTTTTTCATCCTTGCTCATACTCGCCAGGTACACTTGCTAGACCTTTTCGCAACTTTAGGGTACATGTGCTAGACCTTTCCACGCTTTAGGGTACATGTGCTAGCTACTTTATCACCTTTTTCTAACATAGGCCTCAAGATGCAAACATGCACTGATAAATGCTAAAATGTACTAGATTATAGTACTAATTACCCCTTTGTTCAGTAGATTTCTTATGCATTTTATGTGAATAAGATACTTATTTAGTTCATATTTGCATTTAGGAGTTTATTTGGAGCTTGGATCGAAAAAAATAGAAAACGAGCTTATTGCGAAGAAAAGTTGCTAAAAGAATAAAGCATTAGACAAGAGAAGATTGGATCGGAGTAAAAGAAGATCAATTTGTCAAAGCCGGAAGATTAAATAAAGAAAAAGGGAAAAAATCTGGAAATTCAATCCATACGGCGTATGAATCATCCATACGGCGTATGGATCAAATGTGTTGGGCTGTCAGAATGCGGGCCGAGCCTGCTAGGCCTTTTACATCCATACGGCGTATGGATCAATTCGGCAGAAAATGCTTAAAACCTCATTTGGCCTCATTTTTTAACCCTAACTTATCATAACCTAAACCAGCGACTAACAGCCGACAAGGAGGGGGGTTTTCCCCATTTTGGGAGCAAATCGATGGCGATTCAGAGGCGGAAAGGCTAGGATCATCCTATTGATTCTACTTCATTCGGTTCACGATTCGGTTTGCGTATCATCTTCCGATTTCAATCTAAACATGTCTATGTGTTTTGTTTTGAGATATGAATCTGATTTTGTATAATTGAATCATGGATTAGACTTATTGTTAATTATTTAGTTTAATAATCTTTGATTATGAATGTTTGAAAAATATAACTGTGTTTTGAATCAACTGACTGATTGAAGAATGTTACGTTGTCTGTAAAACCTTGTTTATTGGTGATAATTAACAGCTACTTAACGTGGTCAGTATGATTATTGAGATTGAGTTCCTTTGATACTATTGATTATTGATGATTATGAATTTAGGTTTATGATCATTGCTAAATATATTTAGTTTGATAGGTTAAGAGCATAGTAATTAATTAATCTAAAATGAATGAGCTAATAAGAGATTATTAGTAGGTATTGTTGAGTCATACCGCGAAGATTAATCGTAACAATTCGTGAATACTTAATGCACAATCTAGAGAAAAGCACGCAATAGAGCAACATTCTTGCGACGTCGGATCGATTTTTAATGTGGGACCCTAGGTTGTAGATATTAGTTGGACCCGGAACGTTGGCTAATATATATTTAACTTGGATTCTTTGGTTAGTAACTAAGTTAATATAAAAGAAATCACAATCAGACAATCAAAACACATGAACCGGATAATATTAATCTGAGTGTGAAGACTCTAAGCAATTACATGTCTATCTCCGATTGTTTATCTTTTACTCTTTATATTGTTTTGTGTTGTTGGTTTGGTTGATTAGTTCATATTGAACGTTCGTGCGGAACTAAAATTTAACCCTATTTTACTGCTTTATTAATAATCCCAATTTAATTGAATAACATCGTTCATGGGTTCCTGTGTTCGACCTGGACTTACCATAGCTATATTATTCCGATCGGGTATTCTTGACTGGTTGTGTGATGGTAGTGATTGGTATATACTGTACTTTATAAATAATAAAACTAGACGTTTTCATGCACCCATCTTCAACTATAAATAGGAGCCTTTGGTTCATTTGAAAGACACACCTCAACACCACACCTCACACACTCTTGGAATCACAAAATTCCACTTTCTTACTCTATAAATTCTCTTGTATTCTATAGTTTTTCTCATTCTAGGGTTATTGTAATTAATCTACGGATTAATATAGAGGATAGAACGAACGCTAGGGATTCGGATATAAATATTTGTATGTGAGAAAGAGTTGTCAATCATAATAATACGCTGCTACGCATTTATTTTCGGGTGATATCTAAACCTTTATCATACTTGTTTTATTTCGTATTTTAAATATGCATTATTACTTGGTATGTGATTTATTTGTTGCCGTGAATTGCGAGTAGTTTATTATTGTGATTGTTGATGATGTAGATAATTATAAGTAGGGATGACATTATATAATTAGTGTACGACAATCGTAAAGTGATATGACGGCCCTATTCGACTGTTTATTCGATATAGTACTGGAAACGCGTTTAAGGCGGAGTACAAATGTATGGAAGTCATAAACGACTGAAGGTTGTCATACCACTGGAATCAGCTCTGGTTTAATAGTTGGAATTCCGAAAGGATAATACAACTTCACAACTAACTGGTATATCCTACGAAAGTCAACACACTATAAAGTAATGTTCGTATAACACGTTCAGATAGAATAGGAATTAGTAACCTTTATACTGTCAAGACTTTATGAACTTAAGTTTAATTTATGGAGTACCCTTTCTGGTTATCCACGTGACTGCAACCTAGTAATTAGGACATGATCAACCTTAATTATGGTATGTAGTTATCTATGCCCATGACATGCAATAAGTAAGACACAGTGAAATCACTCGTTGTATATATTAGGTTTACATTTCTGCACTGCTTTACATTTAGTTAGTTTAGAGTGTCATTCTCACTGTCAATTACTCTTGACCGCGTGTTGGATGTAAGAAGCCCTGGAACTACCATGTAAAGTACACTGTCTAATTACTGAAAGGCATGGTCTGCATATGAAACACGTTTTGACAAACTGCGAATAATCCATGGATGTATAACTGTTTGAAAAGGAGAACTTAAGTCGTAAGTCGAAGTAACCAAGCTTTAATAAACAACAACAAGGCTTAGGAATAAGAGTAAAGTCCTAGCGACCTAGAATCCTTAAAACACTAAGTCTTACAAAATCGAAGGTCTAAACATACAAAGTTATTAATTTGCATGCTAATAGAATAGTAAACTATTTTAGGGGTTAAGAATGGTCGGACCTATGAGACGATACGCTGATGATTCATGCACCTCGGTACAAACAAAGATAGGTTGCTTATCTTTCAACTAGATAAGTATTGAAAGTTTGCATATTGCTCTGATCGAAATCATGATAACCTAGTTCCTAGTGACACGCCAATGGGAAAATTAGTTGGTAGGGTTCTGGAGTTTACACCTAATAGTTTACTTATTATGTTAAGTATTATCCATATTTAATCTGTCATCCCGAAACATTAATTTCCTGTATTTTAATTTCCTGCAATTTACTTTCCTGCACTTTAATTATTTGTCTTTAATTTAAAAAACCCCAAACCTACCTACTTTGTTCCATCCTAAATACTTCCCTACCGAAAGCACCAGCTTTAATCACCCACACATTTCGATTCATAGAATGATCTTAGGTTATATTTACCGCTTACTAACCATAGTAGGTAGTACATATAATTTAAGCCCTGCTATTTATAAATTTTAAAACCCCTGTTGACGCCCGATTAGTTACCATCAACGACACCGACACTTTCGGGTGCCATCAATCATCATCTCAAATTTCGGATAATGATTTACCTCCACGGTTTCCTTCTCCAATGATGGAACTTTTCAAATATGTGTGGCAAAAGGATGAAGCATATTCAAGTTAACTTATGGACCAAAAAGTTCAATAAACAAAAGAAGAAGTATGAAAATCTTTCGAATCAACTCAAAGAACTCGAGAAGTCAATAAATCAAAGAGAGAACATTTAAATTATTTGTATAAGAAATGATGTAATGTTTGGTTATTAAGAGATTGAAAAATTATCTTTCTTCACTATTAATTTCAATTATGTATGTTAATCTACTAGTTTAGTATAAATATCTTTTTTAATTTGTTCAATGAGCAAGGAATGTCGTACACTGTACAATTTACAACAAATGAAAGTCATTAGTAACCAAACAAAAGACAAAAGAAAATTTTAAGTTCATTATATAAAGATAAATATAAAATTATAAAATATAAAAAAGAAAACAAATTAATCATCATCCCCTCTCAACATAAGCTCTTTCCATCATATGAATTTGATAATACTTCTCGAAACGTCACAACAATACTTCAAATAATGCTTTCTTAGGTGGGTAGTATAGAAGATCATAATGTTCACATTTTTCGATAAATTCAATCTTGTGATGGGAAAGTTCACACCCAAATTTATCACGTTAGGCTTTCAGGTCTATGATCCACTTGTTTAACTTCTTCGTTGCGTCATTGATGTTTTTGATACTTTCTACAAGTGATTTGCTGATATAATTGTTAAATGTTTTTAGTATGTCAAATTTGTTGCCAATTACAAACTATTCTTCGTTAGCTGCCATATTTTTTTTTGCCAATTACAAACTATTTTTAGTATGTTAAATTTGTTTTTAGTATGTCAAATTTGTTGCCAATTACTTTCTACAAGTAGAGTATTATCGACTTATATAAACAAAAATACTACATGAGAAATTATTGTGGCACAAAAAAACTTTTCAATTCCCACTGTTTGGAAATAAAGTATTGATTTAACAAACTACAAATTAATTGTGGCGGATTAACGCGAAACCGCCTTTTATTGTAGCACCGATATCGTTTTCAATTCTCACATTGTCAAAAAGTATGTTTTTTATTCGTAAAATTTAGTATAACTATTTTCAACAAAATAAAGATATGACGGCTTACTTCAGACCAATTTCTTTTATCAAATATAAATAGATTAATGGCGGTTTACTATACATAGCAATCTGTCTTTGAAAAATAAATAGAGATTTAGCGTTTTACTTCTAGATCGCTTTAGGATATTTTTAAGTTTTAATCAGCCATTCGAGCATATATATTGTGGGATTTTTAAAATTATTAGGGTTAAACTTTAAAGATGGCAAGTTAATGATCTTTTGGCATTTGGTTGCTTTTTGAAGGTTGATATATAGTCCGACTTTAGGTCGATTTTAATCGCTGAATGCATTCAACATAAACTTTATAAATCTTCAACTAAAAACCAACGACCTTATTCTTTCCTTTTTGATCATCACTTCAATATTTGAAATACACAAATTGAATAAAAAGACAACGAATAAGGAAATTTGTTTATGAATACACCATATCCAAAACAGTAAGAGAATTACATAGGAACAAACATGTGAAAAACATCAAATATAATATAGTCTAAAAATGCTTAATATGTCTACAGTCTACTTTTGTCGTCTAAAGAACTCCATTCGTTTTGAAAGTTTTGATTCACCGAGATATATATGTCTTGAATGGTTGTACACGGGTTTTCGATTCCAGATATATTTACCAGCTTAAAAATACATAATAAATTTTTATAAATCACTATATCCAAAATTGAAACACTAAAGGTAAAAAGGTGTAACAAAGATGTCAAAAACGATCTAGGAGCATGATACACCAGGCCCACCAATCATCGATCAAACTGAAAAACATGAAGTATTATATGGAACACCTTTCAGAGGGTTCAATGTACCTTTTGAAAATGGGTTCCAGATAGTGTAAGGGTTCAGAAGGATGACTATGGTCGGGAATTACTTGTTATTTTATCTTCTTTATGATTTGCACTCAAATTCCTTGCACACCCGTTTGGATCATATATGGACATCTTAAAGATGTGATTATCAAACAACATAAATAAAAGAAAATTCGTAATAGAAAGGCCGGAGTCTCTAACAACGTTATTCCCACCCATCAATGAAACAGAGAATTTCACCAATCTTCAACTCCCATATATACCCTTGATTTGTAGATCTAATAATAGTGTTCATGAGGATGTTGTTTGGCAAATATCTAGGCACAAAAGATGATGGAATAACCTAAAAATAATTAATAATACAGTGTTAAAACTCAGTATATCAAAGAAAAGATAAATGTTGAAAAAAATATATAATTACCAAGATTGGAGAAGGAGGTTTGAGCAAGAAATGGAAGAAATTAGCAAAATTTGGAGAACCATTTAGAGATGATTTTAGGGTTTCATAATGGACAATGAAAACAAAAAATATTCCGTATTCTATTTATAATCAAAATATAATTCAAAGTGGTTAACACAAAATCCGCTGATAAATAAACATTATGGTGGTTTTTAGATCATCGCCTTTGTAAGTTAGCTTCAAAAGAAAGGCTGACTTTTCAAACCCGCTTAAAATGTATTTTATTTTAGGCGATGTTTTACAAAACCACCTTTAAATGATTCAAAATATCTTTATCACCGGTAATATATACTCAATTCCATCTTCGTTTATTAATTACCACTGAATTTCTTAGACATTATAAAAAACAATTGGATCCAACAAATCCCACCAACCAAAATTAAATCAACAAAAATATTCAATGGATGGTTATTACAATAAACAAAACCATCTCAATTTCTACGGAATGAGTTTAGATTTTTATTTCTAATTAAATCTTTTAAAATATACATACAATTATTTACTGTATCATGTTTGTGAATATATATATATATATATATATATATATATATATATATATATATTTTTGGGTTTTCTATTCCCTAACTAGATTAATATACAAAGTGGAATTATAACAAAAATAATTAATCTAAGGCAATTAGGAAACTAAACCCTAAGGGATCTTAACTTGAATAAATAAAAGCAATAAAATAAATAAGATAAATAAGAAATTACTAAGCTTTGAGAAAACCAGTTTCTCACGCATAGACGAACTAGCAGAACCTTCTTGCTTGGTGGCGAGTGCCCAAACTAGAACACCTCTAATGGTTCACACCCACGAACAAAGAGAAATCCCAAGTCTCCTAAGGTCACGACTCAAGGTCGCAAAACTCTTACAAGGAGCAAGAATAAGAAAGATAGAAAAGTACTAGGAAAACCTAAGGGGTAAGCCCCTATTTATAGGGAAGGAGGAGACCAAAAGTTTGATCATCCAGCCGATGTGGGACAGACATCCATACGCCGTATGGATCTTCCATACGGCGTATGGATGGTGATTCCACCGCCTTACAAACCCTAGCATCCATACAATTTCCTTTTTCTTTTAGTTTCTAATTAATATCCAATTAATAAACTAAATATAATATTAATTCCAATTAATATTATCTCTCATTTATTTCTCTTACTGTTCATTGAGGCGACCCAAAAAGGACTTCACTTTTAATGATGTACTTTCCAATTAGTTATTATATTGGACACTATTTCAACAGTCTCCCACTTGGACAATTCATCAACTATTATTGGTCTAAGCTTATCCATTAACTAAGCAGAGAGTGCCATCCAACGCAACTGCCGAACTCTGATTCTTATCTTAGAGTTAGCCCTTTAGATAAGTGATCAACTATTCCTTTGTTCTATTAATATCGTATGAATCGAGACATGGATTTTAATCAATCTCTGGATTCATAATTTCTTTTCTGATTTCCGATTACATTGACTTTATGAGACTATTGAACCATCAACTTAGTCTCGGCCAGGCCTAACACTTTAGAGTCAATCTTTAATCATCAGAGGGCCCAAGATATCACTTTTCCCATTCAGGTAAAAATGAACAAATAAATTTCGACTACATAGCACTCGTCAACTCATCATGTCATACCTAGCGTACCCTTTATAGCTGGCAGTTACGCATAGCATTTGAATAGACTAAAGTATAACAGACTTGAAAAACTAGAATCTCAATGCATCTCCATTTCAAGAATAGAGGATATTACCATCTTAAAATCACTTGTGATTTAATCCATGAAGTGATCTCTTTAAGTACGGGTCCCTCCTATACTTAAATCCATATTAAGTACCCATGAGTGTTGCAGAAATCTCCATGCCATGTCTAATCTCCATAGATAATCTACTAACACTCCATGATAGTCTTGATTCACCACTTACTTCCAAGAGTGTGAACGACTGAGGAGGTTTAAGTAAAACTGTTTTACTCGGGAAGTGGTGTCTAAACATGCAAAACAGAAACACAATGACAAACAATAGTAAATGGTAGAACTCCTTCCATTAAATAAATCTCCATTATTTAATCACCAAGTCCATAGCAATTTATCATTGTTTACAATGTTTCAAAATCAAACTAACAACTAAAACTTTATATTATCTCTTAAGCCTATGCTCCCAGCATGATCATCATGTTTGGACTTGCCAAGCGGCTTTATGAATGGATCAGCCGGATTATCTTCTAATCTTATACTCTTCACAATCACGTGTCCTTCTTCTACTTTCCTTCTAACAAAATGGTATTTTCTCTCAATGTGCTTTGACTTTTCGTGATCCTTGGGTTCTCTACTCAAGGCAACCGCACTTTCGTTATCACAATATTTCAATGGGGTCTTGAACCATTGGAACAACTCCAAGATCGCTAATGAAATTCTTAATCCAGATGGCTTCCTTTGAAGCCTTGCAAGCCGCTATGTACTCAGACTCGCACGTTGAGTCTGCCACCGTATCTTGCTTGAAACTTTTCCATGTCACCGCTCCCCCATTCAGTAAGAATACCCAACCAGACTGTGAACGACTATCATCTCTGTCTGTTTGGAAACTAGCATCACAATAACCCGTTACTCTAAGTTCCTCTTCTCCACCATAAATTAAGAACCTGTCTTTAGTATTTCTCAAATACTTAAGAATATTCTTTACAGCTGTACAATGACCTTCACCAGGATTCTGCTGATGTCGACTCACTAAGCTCAAAGCAAATGAGACATCAGGCCTCGTACACATCATGGCATACATGATTGATCCTATAGCCGAAGCATATGGGACTCAAATCATTCTATCTGATTCTTCCTTAGATTTCGGACAAAGAATCTTATTGATCTTAATGCCATGATGTAAGGGTAGATTCCCTTTCTTGAAGTTCTCCATTTTGAATCTTTTTAAAAATTTATCTAAGTATGTGTCCTGACTAAGTCCTATGAGATGTCTTGACCTATCTCTATAAATCTTTATACCAAGAATATATGCTGCATCTCCCAAGTCTTTCATAGCGAAACATTTTCCCAACCAGTCTTTTACATTTTGTAATGTTGGGGCATCGTTTCCTATGAATAGTATATCATCCACATATAACACTAGGAAGACTACAACACTCCCACTGAACTTGACATATATACAGGACTCATCTTCACTTCTAGAAAATCCAAACTTTGTGACTTTCTCATGGAAGCAGAGATTCCAGCTATGAGAGGCTTGTTTAAGTCCATAAATAGCCTTTTGAAGCTTGCACACTCTATTAGGATACTTTGCATTTCCAAAACCCTCTGGTTGTGCCATGAACACATCCTCTGTCAGTTTCCCGTTAAGGAAGGTGATTTTGACATCCATCTGCCAAATTTCATAATCATGAAATGCAGCTATCACATAATCCTAATTGACTTTATCTTAGCTACTGGCGAGAAGGTTTCCTCATAATCAATCCTGTGGGTTTGATTATAGCCCTTCGCTACCAACCTAGCTTTATAAGTGTGTACTTTCCCATCCATGTCGGTCTTCTTCTTGAAGATCCACTTACAACCCACCGTTTTAAGACCGGGTGTAGTGTTACCCAAATTCCAAACTTGGTTGTCATACATGGACTGAATTTCGCTTTTCATAGCTTCCTTTCACTTAGCAGCCTCAGGGCCTGCCATCGCTTCCTTGTAGTTAGCAGGTTCATCAAAGTCATTTAGTGTACTGTCACTTACTTTATCCTCTTCTTCTACATGGTAACCATAATAGAATTGAGGAGGCTTGCTAACTCTACAAGATCTGCGAACGGGTAAGGATATGTCTTCACGTTCAATAGGTGTTTCCACCTCTTGTTGAACATCAGTGTTTAGTGTAGGTTCTTCATCGGCCAACTCTTGAATTTCTTCAAGATCAATCTTACTCCCACTGTCCTCTTTAGATATCATTTCTCTCTCAAGGAACACTCCTCTTCGAGCTACAAAGACCACATTATCCGTGGATCTGTAGAATAGATATCCAAATGACTTATGTGGATAACCGACGAAAAGACACTTTTTAGATCTGGAGTCTAGTTTGTCCTGAGTTTCCCGTCTAACAAAAACTTCACAACCCCAGATTTTGATGTGACCAAGAGAAGGACGTTTTCCCTTCCATATCTCATAAGGTGTCTTTGAAACCTTCTTGGTGGGTAAAAGATTTAAGATGCGAGCGGCTGTTTCTAATGCATAACCCCAAAAACTTATCGGAAGAGTAGCCCGACACATCATAGACCGAACCATGTCCAACAAGGTTCTATTTCTCCTCTCAGCAACACCATATTAAGCTGTGGCGTTCAAGGAGGAGTTAATTGTGAAACTATTCCACAATCTCTAAGATGATCGAGAAACTCGATACTAAGGTATTCTCCTCCCCTATCGGATCGGAGTACCTTTATCTTTCTACCCAATTGATTCTCTACTTCGCTTTGATATCTCTTGAATATCTCAAAAGTATCTGACTTATGCTTAATCAGATAAACATGTCCAAATCTAATGTAGTCATCAGTAAATGTAACATAATACCAATTTTCATCTTTTGTGGCGCATCGGAATGGTCCACAAACATCTGTGTGTACCAAGTCCAACAGTCCTTCACCTCTTTCACATGACCCTGTGAATGGTGATTTAGTCATCTTGCCCAATAAGCAAGATTTGCATATATCATCTGATTTGAGGTCGAATGATTCCAACACTCCATCTAATGCGCTGCGAGGCGTCCGTGTGAAGACGGCGCTCGGACCGCGATCGTGTTTGTTTTAAATTTGTATATGCTGGGGTCTAAGTGTGACTTACTGATACTGAACCAAAAGGCTAGTAGGTGGTAAGTATGACCTAGAGTCGTTCTTAAAGAGAAACTGAATTGAAACAGAGGGAATCCAATCAATCTTTCTTTTCTAGTAAAGATTAAAAGAGTGCGTTGGGGGGTTTTTGGTTCAGTTAATTAATTAAACTAATTAAAGCAAATAAAAGATAATTGTAAATCAGATAATAAAAGGAGTATTTGTTGTGAGTTCGTTAGCTTATAATGTGGGATGATGACTTGTAGGGGAAACGTTTACTAAATTTGGTGTGTTCACTAGACTTCGTAGTTTATGGTATAACCGATAGGTTCCCTATTAGTCGGGTATCAACTAATATGTCACGCGGAACCATGGTGTCATGATTCTGATCAGACAGACAATGCTCAACTCTCCACACTCTCCTATGAGGGAGTCAGTGGCCCTTATTATTGAGCACATTTGCTCATGGGTGAAGGAATAGAGTAGCAAGTCTACAACAAGTCTAACCGTTCTTAATACCATAAAGACCATAGATTTAGCAAACAATTAACTTACCAAATATGTTCGGACTTAGTTGATCAATTCCTGTTAATGAATTTTTAAGCGTGGTAAGCAAAGGAAAGTGTTGAGGTTTCTTGCGTACCTTACTTTATATTTCATAGGTTAAGGAAAAATATCGATTTAAATTGGATTTTAAACTTGCCTTTCTCAATACAATTAACAAATCCCTAGGTTTTCGTAAATGGTTATCTAGCCTATAGCCTACCTAATCTAATCTAAACTAATCTAATCTAATAAAAGCAATACTTAAAATGCTGTCGGCTTTTTGCATAGAGTTAAACCCAGACCATGTCAGAAAATGCTATGGTAGTCCACAATGTATTTAATCGTTCATCGATGTTTCCATTGTGGATTCAACCGCTTCACGATGTTTACATGATAAGTACATTGTGATTCTAAGTGTACAATACTCATGGCACTTCCACGTAATCACATTGCATTTTATGATGCACGCATAATGTTACAATTGAAACCATAGTTTTACACAGATAACTATTGACCAGGTAGTGAGGTTCGCGACTCCTCTTTACAAGGTTACATTCACGTTTGTTAATCGAAAGGTGAATGTAAGTTTTAGGTTTAAAATCATAAGATAAGTCCGTTCATAAAGTTTCCATTTTATAATGTCGATCCATAATATAACTACCTTCGGTCGTTCTGACTTCCATACATTTGTACTCCGCCATAAGCGTTTCTAGTACTATATCAAAGAACAGTCGAATAGGGGCCGTCATATTATTTCACGACATATTTAAAGTCATCCCATAATTATATATACTAACTACATCACAACAAATACAATAGGAATCTACTCGCTAATCATGGCATAAACTATCTCTAGCATAATTAAAGTATACATATTTAATCAAGATAGATAAGGATAGAAATAACCGAGATTTATATGCGAGAAGGAGTAGACTTAAATTAATAAGAGTTGCTCCAAGCGTACACCAATGATTACAATTGCGTTCCTCACCAAGGATTACAAACACATTCCTTGCTACTAGCCTAATACTAATTTGAAATAAAGAAAGAAAGAAAAGAAAGCTAGAAGAAAGTGTGTGTTGGTGTGTGTTTCTTCCAAGGTGTGAGGTGTGTTTTTCAAATGAACCCATGCCTCCTATTTATAGAGGAGTTTTGGTGCATTTTAGCTAAAGGTGGCACACATTAGCAAAAGGTGGAAAAGGTAGTAGCACCAGGTACAAAAGGCGAAAAAGGTAGTGGCACCAGGTACAAAAAGTAGGAAAAAGTCTAGCACCGGGTACGCAAAAGTACGAAAAAGCGCAATCCGTGCGGGTGGTGGGCAGCCGGCGGCGGCTGGCTGCCAGCAGCCGCCGGCTGGCTGGCGGCGGCGGCTGGCTGCCAGCAGCACCAGTCCGCTGTCGGTTGCTGCGTTTCTCGATTCGTGCGTGTTTTCTTCGTTACGCGTCCGTTTGCATTGATTCTTTTTGCGTTGGATTCGTAATTCAAAAACGAAGCTTTTGATGAAAAGAAATCCCAAAAATATGTCTCTGAACTTTAGATGTGTCGTACGAGTCGTTTGGATCTTCCGGAGTGCGTAGAATCTTCGTTCTTTGCCCGTTTTAGTTGATTCTTCTTCTGTTGGATTCGTAATTTGAAAACGAACATCTTGGTTCAAATAGATGTTGGTCATGGGCTCTTTTGTCTTGAAACCTCATTCCGGTGTCTGGAATCTTTAAACGTGAGTGGAATCTTCGTTTTTCATCCGTTTTGCTTGATTTTTATCGTGCGACCTTGTTTTGACTATCTTGGCATAATACTATTGATTTGTGATGTTTTTGAATTAAAATGCCAAGAATCGTTCCAGAATGAGAGAGATATCGATAGTAAAAACGTGACTTTTTACACGATATCACCATCCTTTTGGAGTTTGCCGACGCATTTCTTGTTTACGTGCCCAAGACGATAATGCCACAATTTGAATTTATTAAGCTCATTAGACGAATCAACATTTAAAATCAAATTGCTAACACACTCAACATTTTCAGATATGCCTTTGTAGGGAGAAGCTTTAAAAATAAAACAATCATTTAAATAACAACAATTATTCAAATCTATCATAACTCCAGAGTTCAGCACGGGCTCATACTTTCCAATCTCGGTAACAGGCGTGATTCCTTTATTTCTGATATCGCGTAAAAAGTCATGTTTTTACTACTGATATCTCTCTCATTCTGGAACGATTCTTGGCATTTTAAACTCAAAAACAGTACAAATCAATGATATTATGCCAAGATGGTCAAAACAAGGTTGCACGACAAAAACCAAGTAAAACGAATGAAAAACGAAGATTTCACGCACGTTTGAAGATTCAAGGCATCAAAAAGAGATTTCAAGACAAAAGTGTCTATCATCAACATCCATCTCATCTAATATTTTCCTTTTCAAATTACGAATCCAACAGAAGAAAAATCAACGAAAACGGATAAAGAATGAAGATTCTACGCCCGCCGGAAGATCCAAATGATTCGTACGCAATATCTGGAGATAGGAAACATATTTTTGGGATATCTTTACATCAAAGTCTTCGTTTTTGAATTACGAATCCAACGCTAAAAGAATCAACGCAAACGGACGCATAACAAAGAAAACATGCACGAATCAAGAAACGAGGCAACAGGCGACGAACCGGTGCGGGGGGTGCCAGCCGCCGCCGGCCAGCCACCCCACCGCCGCCGGCTGCCACCAGGCCGCTGCTGGCCACCACTCACCTGCACGGATCGTGCTTTTTTGTCATTTTGTATACCCGGTGCTAGACCTTTACGGTTTTTCTGTACCCGGTGCACCACCTTTTTCGTACCCGGTGCCACCACCTTTTCCACCTTTTGCTATTGTGAGCTTCCACTTGCTAAAATGCACCAAAAATCTCCTATAAATAGGAGGCATGAGGCTCATTTGCAAAAACACACCATTCTTAGAACAATATACTTCTCTTAAAATATTGCTTCTACTTTCTTTCTATTTTCTTACTAAAAATTAGATTTAGGCTAGTTTAGGAGCGTGTTTAGAATAGAAAGAAAAGTACGGAACGCATTGTAAATCTTCGATGTAAGCTTGGAATTGTGTCAATTAATTCAAGTCTACTTTATCCCGCATTGAATCCCGGTGATTTCTAATCCTTATCTATCTTAATTAATTATGTTTATATTGATTATGCTAGATTAAGTTATTGCCATGATTAGAGAATAGTATACTTGTTGTGTTTGTTTGCGATGTAGTAAATTAATTATGGGATGATTTATAATTAAATATTAAAGATCGGTAGTATCGCTTTGATCGTCTTATTGCATGTTCTTGTTTGATTGTTGCCTTAGGATCATCATAGTGGTAAAATATAAACGATCTTAATTATCGTAAAGTAATATGATGGCCCTATTCGACTGTTACTCGATATAGTACTGGAGACACTTCAAGGTGGAGTACAAATGTATGGAAGTCGAGTAATGATCGAAGGTAGTTATATTACGAACTAACATATAAAATGAGAAACCTAGTTTAATTAACCTTTCTAAATAGACTTTTAAACTTCAATTTAATCTATCGCCTTTCCACCAATAAACGTGATTACAACGCCTTTTTAACGACGTCCAATTAAAAGGTAGTCAATCATCTGTGTCAATATAATTTGTCAAAGGTATGAAACTATGGAACCGCAAGGCTACATGGGGGATTATCGTAGGACAATACATGGTCAAGGTTTGAAGCGGCGGAACCACTTTAAGTGAAGAACGCTGTGGATAATTAGGGGATTTATTGGGTAGTCTTAAGCAAGGGCTAGTTTAAAGTCATAAATGAACTTTTTAAATATACGAATCTGTTAGGATGACGAGGAATCGTTATATGATTCAGTTATGTCTAGTACCTTAAGATTTTGTTCCCGTTCATATGAAAGTATTATTAAACCATAATCAAGATTTTGCTTATTATTCTAAATACTTTGTGAAGTTACCATAACCTAGCTCTCGGTGTGACACGCTAATGGGATTTTAATTAGTAGGGAATCTAGTGTTTACATCACGAGTATTCAAGATTAATAATTAACAAATATCTTTCAATACAGTTTCTCCAAACATCATCCCATAACTTAATTAACGAAATCTCAGCAAACACTATCTTTATTTTATCTGCTTTATCTTTTATCTTTATTTCGCTTTTATTTATTTATTTGCCTAAGTTAATACAAAAAACCAAAACTCCCTTACTATCTTATAAACCCTTCACTAGTTTGAAAGCCCTCATCTACCACGCCTTAGTTTCAATTCAGTCGGTTTGAAGAACGACTCTAGGTCATACCTACCACTTGCTCACCCTTAGGATTAGCATTGTTAGGGATAACTTAGGCCCTGCAATTACAAATTTAAAACACCCACTGATGCCCGTCGCTAGTAGCCGGTGCAACGACAAGGGAAAAATCCTTACCGACCGCTGGTGACGCATCAAGGTTTTGGCGCCGCTGCCGGGGAACCAACCGAATGATCCTTAGGCGTTAAGACGAACTTACTTACTAGTGAACCTTTAGGATTTCTTAGACCCCTACATCTTTCTTTATTTTTCCTTCCTTTTACCACTTTTAGAAATGACCACCCCAAACCATTAAACTATTCAACCACCTGCCAACGAGACTATGACAGCTGCACGTATCACTTTGGCTGATGACTCTAAACCACTGATTGAAGGTCGAGGAGGACCAATCATCTATCCAGAAAATGATAGAACTTCATTTGAATTAAAGGCCCAAATTGTTCAGTTAGTCCAAAACCTCTGTCAATTCCGTGGCCTACCAATTGATGATCCCAACTCCCACCTTGACAAATTCATTTCCTTATCCAACTCCTTTAAGCCGATTGGGGTTAATCAGGACATAGTCTATCTATACCTATTTCCCTATTCACTCACTCTCAATGCACAAACCTGGTTTGAGGAACTAGAAATCAACTCTATAACCTCTTGGGTAGAATTAGCAACCAAAGTTTTGGCCAAATATTTTCCCCCATCAAAACAAGCCACGTTTAGGTCCAACATCATAAACTTCTACCAAATTCACGATGAATCAATCTACGATGCATGGGAACGCTTTAAGAAATTGCTTAAGAAATGTCCAAATCATCGTTTTGAGCACTCAGACTAGTTGCGCATTTTCCACAATGGTCTCTTCCCACATCATCGTCCTTTACTTGATACCGCCTCTCAAGGCAGTTTTATGAATTGTACGGACGATGACGCTTGGAGCTTTGTTGAGAAAATGACAATACACAACCATGACTGGAACAATGAAAATCACCCCTCACTGATGAATTCACCTACTACAATCGGGAATGAAGCTATCAAAACCCTCACTCAGCAAGTGGAAGAATTAACCAAAGAGATCAAGGAATTGAAAAGTCAACCACAACAAGTCTGTCAAGTTCAAACCTGCCTTAATTGTGCTAATCCGGACCACTCAGCCCAAATTCCTCAGTCTCATCTAACTTCACCCAATACTAACCCTTCTCTTAACCCACCTAGGAATAGCCCACTAACTTACCAACCTCAACCTTTGGAACCCTCTTCTTCATAAATCTATAGTTTTGACGACACCCTAATACATGTCATTCAAGGACTCTCAGCTAGACAAGACCAAACTGATATCATCTTAAGAGATCATTTGACTTTGTTAAAAGCTTTAGAATCCCAATTAGGACAATTAGCACAGCGTATTAATGCTAAACCTCATGATAGTCCAACTAGTTGCCATAAGGAGGCTTCTCATATTCAAGACTCTCAGGTAGCACATAGCATACCTACGATTTCTTCTCCGGTGAAGGAACCACCCATTGTCCCATCGACAATAGATTTAGAGTCTACCCCAAATAGGAAAGTAAACATTCCATTTCCGGCTCGTCTTAAACAACGACCTGACAAGCTTAAGTCTTTTAAGCTTAATAGGAAATTCCTAGACACCCCCTCTGTAGTTCACTCCAAAAAGTACTTCAGAAGACTTCTTACAACCAAGGATAAGGTACCCGAAGTACCCAATGTCCTGCTGAACGAGGAATGTTCAACTATCCTGAAAAATACTATTCCAGAAAAACTCGGAGATACCAGATGTTTTACTCTCCCTATTTCCATCTACAATTCAGCCATTATCTGTTCTCTCGCTGATTTAGGAGCTAGTATTAATCTTATACCATACTCGCTTTTCAAAAGGCTTGAGTTAGAAAATCTTCGACCTACCAAAATGACCATACAACTTGCTGACCACTCGGTCAAATACCCTAGGGGAATAGCTGAAAATGTTTTAGTTAGGATTGACAAATTTCTTTACCCAGCAGATTTTGTAGTAATGGATATGTAGGAAGACGTACACATCCCAATCATACTAGGAAGACCTTTCATGAATATGGCCAAGGCAATCATCAACGTCTTTGCACAAACTATCAGCTTGCAGTCTCAGGGAGAAACCATCACTTTCCATATCGACAACTCAAACCCTGGAGAGCAAGCCGATATATACATGATCTCCATGAACAAGACCGCGGTGGACGAAGAAACTGCAAAATCAATAAGTGAAAGGAAATCTAGCAAGGAACTGGCAATCATGCCATATTTTCCGATTGACCTCCGACGAATAGGACAAAAGATGAAAAATGCATCAGTGAAAAACTCAACGATGGAAGAAATTGGGATGAGAAAGATGGAAAAAGAAAACAAAAGCAGCATACCGCCAATTAATCCGTTTACCACTGAAGAAATGGCGGGAAGTAACCACGACCATCCTACGAGAAGAGAAACACTGGAGGAATATTCAAAACGCACAAAATACCAACCGCAAACCATCATAGATCACAAAGTGCTCGAAGAATTCATCCAAAGATTTGACAAAGTAGTAAGAGGAATAAGCGACATAGTCAACATGCTGGCTCTTTCCCCTGCTTAACAGCAATTCTGTAAACAGCAGATTCGGACTTACACTAGGATCTACAATGCCCTTAAAAGATCTAACATCCCATTCACCTCAACACAATGGGAGATGTTAGGATCCATTAGAGCACATATGAAAGAGACTACTGGAAATCCGAGCAGTCGTGCCGACATCTTGATGATGAATGACCTAACATCATTGCTTGACTTGCAAAGTAGAGAAGATCACCTCAGTTCCAAGGAAAGCGGATCTATGGTTATCAACTCCACTATGGAAAAACAAATTGAGTTAATGATTAAAGAACTTAGTGATCTCATTTGGGAGGAATCAAGGCGCGAACGATCTTTTAGGGCCACACATGAATCACCACTTGATATTACTACTTTTGTTATGATCCATCTACGGGAGATTCAACACAGAAAAGTAACCCCAGAAGAAACTTCATATTCCACTCAGGATGCAAGGAGATACTTCGTCAGCTTGTTCTAGTTTTCTCAGAATCCGACATTCCATTCAACAACCATCAGCACCGGCAAATAGAGGACCTGTGCACGTGTGACAATCCTTCATTTAGGGTATTAATTCTTTCTTGATTGCATGCATTACCTAGAGTAATTTCCCTGATTAGTGAATTCAAAACAATTTTTATTTGTTAAGTTTGTGAAACTTACTATGTGATACGTGATGTATTAAATTCGTAGTTATATGTATATATAATTTCGTATGAAATAAAACGTACTAAACTTGACAAATTAAATACAACAAAGTTGATGATACAAAATAATTAATAATTCAAAAATTATTAATTACAAATATTAGTAACTTATATTATTGAAATAATATAAGATATTATATGTTTTATATTAAACGTGACGAGCGCGTCATACACGAACAGAAACAATTATAAAACGTACCTAAAGGTCGAAAATAATAAAAGTATCTATTTTTCCGTTCCTGTTTTAGTATTTGGAACATTACCTTAAAATATAAATTCCAAATTCAACCGAAATCTGGCACACGATTAAACTGTACAATCCAACTACTGTGAATAGTTTTATTAATCATTTTTAAATAAAATTATTTTATTTTCGTAGTTATCAATTATAAAGTTTAAAATAAAATTTAAACAAACGAATAATTGAGTGGGATACGGGGTAGAAATAATTAGACCCGTACACGAAATTAACGGGTTAAAAACCCAAACCGATACCCAAATTTAAAAATATCTGGAGACAGTATGTACTGCCTCCATACCTCTCCTTTGAAAAAGTTTAAACCAACACAATTCTATATACTACCACTCCCTCACTTGATCACCTAACCTCAATAATTCAATCTGGGTTTTGTGTGTGTGTCGAGCAAGAACAAAGAGTAGAGACAAGGTCATCTCCATTGCATCATCTTCATCCTTACATTCAAAACCATCAAACTTCCAAACACAAACTAACCAAAATGATCACATAACTTTTATCATCACAATCATCTCGTCATCATCAACATCAGGAATCATAATCATCTTCGTCTATAATAATTGTAAGATTAAAAAAAATACATATTTCATACATTTATTTTACATAGTTCATTTGATTATATAATGTTTATTATGAATATAAAGTTGTTATATGATGATTTGAGGATATAAACTCTTGAAAATGGAAGTCTGGATAATATAAACTCAAGAACACAAGAATCGCAATATATGAAAATAGTATGATTTTGCATTGTTATAATCGCTATTAGGTGTTTTTAGGATGACTAGTATTGTACCAAAACTTGGAATCAAACACCTAAACATATATACATATGCATTACAGACCACGAACAGACCAAGAACAGGGGACGAACACAGACTGGACCGAGCTAGGAACCAAACCGATCGGTTGGTTTTAACAAGCCGATCGGCTGGAATCAATGAGCCGATCGGCTCATCCCCTTTAGCCGATCGGCTAAGGGGTGTTTGAGCCGAACGGTTTGTTAAATCTTCACCCGATCGGCTAGGCGGTCTGTGTACTGACTTTTTCGATGCGTTTAAATAATACACTCTCGGTATATATATTTTGAAGTATAAATATATTAACGTGTACGAAATACAAATACTAAAAAGTTTTAAAACTTCAGGATACAAATTTTGGTACAAAATTGTACACGACCGCGGGACATTATTTTGACACGGACAATTAGTAACATAACTTTTTGGGCCAAACGGGCCAAATCTAAATTGGGTCAAAAATGGTATTTTGTTAACGGGCCAAAATGATTCATTAAACGTATTCGGGCTAAACCAATTTGGGTCACACCTATTTGGGCCAAACTATTTGACTTCGACATTGAGCCAAACTAATTGGGCCGAGCCCAACGAGCTACGAGATTCCGAAACACAAACTTAAACCGAATTATATATATGTGACAAGTTAAACGGGACAAATGAGATTAGTAACACAACAAATAGATTATATATATAGTGGATGATTATAATTTATATATAGTTACATATAAATGAACTACGACAATCGTATTAAACAAAGTTATTTTATAACTACTATATATTTATGTTTTTAAAACATAAATAACAACGATAAACAATATATATATATATACACGAAAACGACAATTAATATATATAAGAATATATATATTCAACTAATGAGTGTATATAGGTATACACTTGCATTAATGAAATACTCAACTCATCTATCACTAACAACTAAATCGAATAAGTTATTAGTCGAATACTTATATAAGTATACTTATTGCGTCTACGGCCTTGAAGTACACTGTTTGGACGACTACTATTACTAGCTGTTATATTTCGCTGAAGACCGCTACACGTGAGTTCATAGCCCCTACCTTTTACTTGCTTTAAATGCTTTTAAAACCAGGGGTGGAAAACATAGAACTACGTGCTATTACATGCTACTTGTTTATATAATTGCTTGACATGCTTTTATATCGAATTGATTAGTATAAATGCTTATTGCTTTATAAATCAACTGTTAACAATGAATCTTGGTACGATCCTAGGTTTACGCGAGGTAGTTGTAGTGCACATGAGTCCCAGTGCTTGCAACCTATAACCATTAGCTAGGTGACTCTAGCCACTGAGTATACAGATAGTACTATCGATTTGACAAACCTCCCACTGATATAACTCGTTGGTCATTCCAACCACACGACGGCAGTCGTAACGAGGAGTGTATACTTACCGTGTTACTGAGGCAACAACATCCACTAGTCGTGGTTTGGTTATAGTACTAGGAGTCGTTACTTTAACTTTAAATGTGTCGCTCACCTTAGAGGGATCATAGTCTATATTTCCCACGAAACTAAACAACAAAACTACAACTTGATTTAGGAAGGGTATTCCCTGTGATAACTAATAGGATAGGTGTTCCTACGCATGATTTCTTTTTAGGAAACGTTTACCTTGATTGGATAAACTTGGTTTCCGACAAAACAACTCTTATAGGAAATGTTTACTTGATTGTTAAACCTGTGTTTCCTACAGCTATTTATATGGAAATATTTACTTGATTGTTAAACTTGAGTTTCCTGCAACTATTATTAGGAAATGTTTACGATTAAACTTGTGTTTCCTAACACGTCGACTGAATTGTAGTAAGAATGACATTCTTACAGTAAAATAGGAAATGTTTTCTTTAATAAGAACACTTGTGTTTCCTGCTATACATATAAACATTATGTTTGTGTACATGAATGATTTATACAAAACTTGGTTTAACTACATTTACACTAAACCTGTGAATTCACTCAATATTCAATGTTGACGGTTTACTATGTTTTTCAGGGAATTAGGACTCAGGTACTTCTGCATGCATAAAGGACGTAGGCAACCCAGACTATTTATGATGCCCCTTTTGGGACACTTGGATTTCCTTTGTATTACCAATTCCATTGGTTATACTTACGAAATTCCTCTTTTAAAAACTCGTGTTTTGTAAACTTATGTTGTTCTACAACACCACTAATTGTACGACTTTATAAGTCGTACCCTTTTGTAATAACGTTTAAACTTATGGCATCTTAAATTAATATGTTCTGTATGATCATATGCACTGATACATTGAATGCACTATTGTAACGTCAGCACCCCCACTGTTAAAATGCTTATTAAGATGCTTCCACTAATAAATAAATGCTTCCGCTAAACTATTAATAAACACGATTACCGATTTTGGGGGTGTGACAGAACTTGGTATCAGAGCCATTGGTTATAGCGAACTACGAGTCTTTAAGTGACTGAAAACCTTAGAGACCTAGACTATAGCCTTGGCTAACACACTCATGCATTCATACCTTTGCATACGTCTAACACAATGCACACAATTGCCTTTGTCACAGTTATGTCTAGGCAGTTTCCGATCTACATCTCAGAGTCAGAGGAGGAGCCTGACTATGCTAGTGATGACCCTTCTGAAGAGGTCTACCCACCCAAATTTCCTAGAGCTACTTCAGATGGCACTATAGGCACTCCACCATCACCACCCACTGATCCCACTACTCGTATGCTAGGATCTACTTTCACGGTGACTCGTCATTTTGAAGAGTCTTCACGTGGTCCTGGATTGTGTAGGACTGCTAGGATGAGCGTTAGATCCCCACCTGTAGGACCCTTGGCACCTCGTGACAAGGATCCGATGACTGAGGAGAGAGAGATACCTTGTGATCAGCAGTCATTGCAGAGGACTAGAGTTCCGCATCTTGACTGGATGCCGCGTATACTACGCCACTGGAGGACACTTGAGAGGATTCCTTCCACTTTCGAGACTGGGGAGTCATCTCACTCATCGACCCCCTTACATCTGACTGAGGAGCCTCTGGAGCTTACTATCCCTACTGTAGTTGCAGTTGTCCGTACCCTTCTTGGATTTCATTATGGTACACAGGATTCTATCGGAGAGTTGCACAGTGATGCCTCCCGACTGGACGGGGATGTGCTTACTATCAATGGACGTCTTGACACTTCTGAGGTACACATTGAGATGGATCGAGAATCCGCCGATGAGACTAGGGCACGTCTGATTCGGCTTGAGAGACGTCTGGGGATAGTAGGTTCTGCAGTTGGAGTTTGTGTACTGATGGCAGCTGTTAGGATGGTTGTAGGGATGTTTTTAGCATATTTTCATTAGCCTCACCATGTCAGGACGGTATCTATGATGTATTAGGATTGTAGCTATGATGTCGTAGGGCAAAATTTTTGACTAGATGGATGTATAGGTTAAATCCATCACATTTTGTAGATCATGATTGATCAGATGGGTGTATTTTCTCTTTATTGTCAATCCCATCATTGTACAAAACTTATGTAAAACCTTTTGACTTATATATGATATATAACTTATGTTTAGTTTATGTCACTGTGTACACTGTGAGTGATAACAATTGGTGATTGATTATCATACTATATCTATATTTATCACATACTTTATGAGTGATGATTTGATTAGGGTATCTTACGAGTGTTTCTTGTGTGTGATTAGGACTGAATCATGCCGCCTAAGCGTAGGAATACCCGGAACGTCCGAAGAAACCCTTCACCACCTCCTGCTGTTGATGAGATGACTGAACAAATGGTCAACCGAAGGATTGCTGAAGCACTTGCTCAGTATGATACTGACCGAAACCGTAGCGACAGGGTCAGCGGTAGCAGAAATACCGAACCTGTTGTATCTGACGGTAACCCTGAGAGTACACAAAGAGGATGTTCGTACAAAACATTCCTAGCTTACAAACCAAGCCACTTTCGTGGTACTGAGGGTGCTATTGGAATCATTCATTGGATTGAGAAAATGGAGTCTGTGCTTGATATTAGCAACTGTGCTCGTGACTGCATGGTAAAGTATGCTACCTACACATTTTCTGATAAGGCATTGACATGGTGGAATAGCCAAGTTCAAGCACTTGGACGCACAACCGCCCACTCGATGACCTGGGAAACTTTGAAAGCCATGGTCGTGGAAGAATTTTGTCCCCGCAGTGAGCTGCAGAAGATTGAGACCGAGCTCTGGGACATTACTATGGTTGGTACTGATATCACAGGATATACCACCGGATTTCAAGAACTGGCACGCCTTGTACCACACATGGTCACACCTGAGTACAAGCGCACTGAAAGGTATATCTGGGGTTTGGTGCCACAGATTTGAAGCTTGGTAACTTCATCTAATCCTGCCACCTTTAAGAGTGCTGTAGAACTAGCACAACGCTTGACAGATGAAGCAATCAGAATGGGAACCCATACTAAGAAAACTACTTCAGGAAAGGTTGAATCCAGCAGTGCTGATGCTGGAAAAGGAAAACGTAAGTGGAATGACCATCAGGGTCAACAGAACAAGAAGCCGACTGGAACCACGAAAGCTTACCTTGCCACGACTGCTGAACAAAAGACTTACTTGGGGAACAAGCCCAAGTGTGGCAAGTGTGAACGTCACCATGATGGTGATTGTACTTTCTGTGGGAATTGCAAACGCTGGGGGCATCTGGCCCAATACTGTAGATCGAACCCTACTACTCAAACAAATAGGGATCGACCAACTAATGGATGTTTCGAATGTGGCGAGCAAGGTCATTTCCAAAACAAGTGCCCTAAACTTAACCGCAGCAACCAAAACAATCAGAACCGCAATGCAAACCCGAACAACAACAACCGTGGTAACACCAACAACCAACCATCTCGAGGTCGTGCGTTTGTCATTGGAGCACAGGAGGCACGCCAGGACCCCAACACTGTCACTGGTACGTTCCTAGTTAACAACCATTATGCCTTTGTGTTATTTGATTCAAGCGCCGATTTGAGTTTTGTGTCAACGGAATTTAGACCACTATTAGACATTAAATCCCGTAAACTAGACAACAAGTACACTTTAGAACTAGCCGATGGTAGGTTGATTGAATCAGGAGAAATAGTACTAGGATGTACTCTAACGTTGGAGGGTCATCCTTTCAAAATAGACTTACTACCGATTGAGTTGGGAAGCTTTGACATCGTAGTCGGTATGGACTAGTTGTCGAAGAATCGTGCAGAGATTGTTTGTTTTGATAAAATGGTACGTTTACCATTGTTGACTGGAGAAACCGTGGTGATACAAGGAGATAAGAGGACGAGTGCCGTTAAAATGATCAATTGCTTAAAGGCCACTAAGTATCTCCGAAAGGGATACCAAGCATTTTTTGCTCATGTTGTAGATTAGAGACCCGAGGAGCAAAGTTTAAGTGATATACCTGTAGTGCGAGACTATCCGGGAGTGTTTCCTAATGACCTTCCAGGATTACCACCTCCGCGACAAGTCGAGTTTCGCATCGATCTGGTGCCTGGAGCCGCACCAATCGCTCGCTCACCATATCGTCTAGCTCCATCAGAAATGCAAGAACTGTCTACACAGTTGCAGGAGCTCTTGGACTTAGGATTCATCCGACCGAGCTTTTCACCTTGGGGAGCTCCAGTTTTGTTTGTCAAGAAGAAGGATTGATCTATGCGGACGTGTATTGACTACCGAGAGCTGAATAAGGTAAAAAGAACCGATATCCGTTACCTCGTATAGATGATCTGTTTGATCAGTTACAAGGATCGAGTTACTACTCGTAGATCGATCTGCGTTCTGGTTATCATCAACTGAAGGTACGAGAAGAGGATGTACCAAAGACCGCGTTCAGGACTCGTTATGGTCATTATGAGTTCCTAGTCATGTCGTTTGGATTGACTAACGCGCCTGCAGTATTCATGGATCTCATGAACCGAGTGTGCAAACCTTATCTTGATAAGTTTGTCATTTTGTTCATTGATGACATCCTGATTTACTTGAAAATGAAAGAGGATCACGAACAACACTTGAAACTTATCCTCCAACTACTCGAGGACGAGAAGCTATATGCTAAGTTCTCCAAATTTGAATTTTGGATTAGAGAGGTTCATTTCCTTGGTCACGTAATAAATAATAAAGGAATTCATGTGGACCCGTCCAAAATAGAGGCAATGAAAAACTGGGAAGCTCCAAGGACCCCAACCGAAATTCGACAATTTCTTGGGTTGGCTGGCTATTACCGGCGATTTATCGAAAACTTTTCCAAAATAGCCCAGTCACTCACCACCTTAACTCAAAAGGATAAGAAATTTGAATGGGGCGAAAAACAAGAAAATGCCTTCCAACTGTTGAAACAAAAGTTGAGCACCGCACCAATCTTATCTTTACCTGAGGGAACAGAAAACTTCATCGTTTACTGTGATGCCTCACATCAAGGATTAGGTTGTGTCCTCATGCAAAACGACAAAGTTATTACTTATGCATCTCGTCAATTGAAGATTCACGAGAAGAATTATACAACTCATGACTTAGAGTTGGGAGCCGTCGTCTTTGCACTCAAGATCTGGAGACACTACCTATACTGTACAAAGTGTACGATCTTCACCGACCACAAGAGTCTACAACATATATTCGACCAGAAAGAACTCAACATTAGACAGAGACGTTGGGTCGAATTGCTGAATGATTACGACTGTGAGATTAAGTACCATCCAGACAAGGCTAATGTAGTAGCGGATGCCCTGAGTCGTAAAGAGAATGTTAAACCTCGCAGAGTTTGAGCTTTGGTATTAACAATCCACTCGAATCTTATTACTCAAATTCGTGACGCGCAACTAATAGCTTTCACCACCGAACGCATGAAAGACGAATCCCTGAGGGGAATGGAGAAACAACTCGAAACCAAAGAAAATGAAGTTTTATACTTCATGAATCAAATTTGGGTACCATGCGATGATGAACTATGCAAACTGATTTTGGACGAAGCTCACAAGTCCAACTACTCGATTCATCCTGGTGCAGATAAGATGTACCCAGATGTGAAAGGTTTCTATTGTTGGCCAAACATGAAAAGAGACATCGCTACTTATGTCAGCAAGTGTCTAACTTGTTCAAAGGTTAAGGTTGAGTATCAAAAACCTTCAGGACTTTTGCAACAACCAGAAATGCCAAAATGGAAATGGGAGCACATAACGATGGACTTCATCACAAAGCTACCAAAGACATCAACTGGAGTTGATTCCATATGGGTGATTGTCGATCGATTGACGAAATCAGCCCACTTCGTTGCTATCAAAGAGTCTAACAAACTAGAGAAACTGGCGAAGATCTATATCAAAGAGATCGTTTCTCGACACGGTGTACCATTGTCCATTATATCTGATAGAGATAGCAGATTCACATCTCGCATCTGGCAATCACTACAACAGGCTTTAGGTACTCGACTCGACATGAGTACAGCCTATCATCCAGAAACAGATGGCCAGAGTGAACGAACGATTCAAACACTCGAGGACTTATTGAGAGCGTGTGTGATTGACTTTGGGTGAAACTGGGATACTCACCTCCCATTAGCTGAATTCTCCTATAACAACAGTTATCACACCAGCATACAGATGGCTCCATTCGAAGCACTGTATGGACGCAAATGCCGATCACCACTCTTTTGGGCAGAGTTAGGTGACAGACAACTATCCGGACCAGAGCTTGTCCAGGAAACCACGGACAAGATATCTCAAGTACTCAACCGATTGAAAACGGCGAGAGACAGACAAAAGAGTTACGCCGATAACCGTCGTAAACCTCTTGAGTTTCAAGTAGGAGACAAGGTCCTACTCAAAGTATCGCCCTGGAAAGGGGTAGCACGATTTGGCAAACGAGGAAAACTTAACCCGCGATATGTTGGACCTTTTGAAATCCTTGCAAGGATTGGTCCTGTCGCTTACAAACTAAAGTTGCCACAAGAGCTTAGTAGCATTCACGACACTTTTCATGTGTGTAACTTGAAGAAGTGTCTTTCCGATGAAACACTTATCATCCCTCCTGACGAAGTCTTTATCAACTCAAAACTTAACTTTGTGGAGGAACCTATCGAAGTAACTGATACAAAAACACAGAAACTCCGACACAAATGAATCAAACTTGTCAAGATTCGTTGGAACTCGAAACATAGCCCGGAGTTTACTTGGGAACGCGAGGATGAGATACGAAAGAAATACCCTCACCTGTTTGAACAAACACATGTCACGAACAACTCAACTTAAATCTCAAGATGAGATTTCGCTAACGGGGGGAGAATGTGACAATCCTCCATTTAGGGTATTAATTCTTTCTTAATTGCATGCATTACCTAGAGTAATTTCCCTGATTAGTGAATTCAAAACAATTTTTATTTGTTAAGTTTGTGAAACTTACTATGTGATACGTGATGTATTAAATTCGTAGTTATTTGTATATATAATTTCGTATGAAATAAAACATACTAAACTCGACAAATTAAATACAACAAACTTGGTGATACAAAATAATTAATAATTTGAAAATTATTAATTACAAATATTAGTAACTTATATTATTGAAATAATATAAGATATTATATGTTTTATATTAAACGTGACGAGCGCGTCATACACGAACAGAAACAATTATAAAACGTACCTAAAGGTCGAAAATAATAAAAGTATCTATTTTCTCGTTCCTGTTTTAGTATTTGGAACATTACCTTAAAATATAAATTCCAAATTCAACCGAAATCTGGCACACGATTAAACTGTACAATCCCACTACTATGAATAATTTTATTAATCATTTTTAAATAAATTTATTTTATTTTCGTAGTTATCAATTATATAGTTTAAAATAGAATTTAAACAAACGAATAATTGAGTGGGACACGGGGTACAAATAATTGGACCCGTACACGAAATTAACGGGTTAAAAACCCAAACCGATACCCAAAATTTAAAAATATCTGGAGACAGTATGTACTGCCTCCATACCTCTCCTTTGAAAAAGTTTAAACCAACACAATTCTATATATTACCACTCCCTCACTTGATCACCTAACCTCAATAATTCAATCTGGGTTTTGTGTGTGTGTCGAGCAAGAACAAAGAGCAAAGACAAGGTCATCTCCATTGCATCATCTTCATCCTTACATTCAAAACCATCAAACTTCCAAACACAAACTAACCAAAATGATCACATAACTTTTATCATCACAATCATCTCGTCATCATCAACATCAAGAATCATAATCATCTTCGTCTATAATAATTGTAAGATTAAAAAAAATACATATTTCATACATTTATTTTACATAGTTCATTTGATTATATAATGTTTATTATGAATATAAAGTTGTTATATGATGATTTGAGGATATAAACTCTTGAAAATGGAAGTCTAGATAATATAAACTCAAGAACACAAGAATCGCAATATATGAAAATAGTATGATTTTGCATTGTTATAATCGCTATTAGGTGCTTTTAGGATGACTAGTATTGTACCAAAACTTGGAATCAAACACCCAAACATATATACATATGCATTACAGACCACGAACAGACCAAGAACAGGGGACGAACACAGACTGGACCGAGCTAGGAACCAAACCGATCGGTTGGTTTTAACCAGCCGATCGGATGGAATCAATGAGCCGATCGGCTCATCCCCTTTAGCCGATCGGCTAAGGGGTGTTTGAGCCGAACGGTTTGTTAAATCTTCACCCGATCGGCTAGGCGGTCTGTGTACTGACTTTTTTGATGCGTTTAAATAATACACTGTCGGTATATATATTTTGAACTATAAATATATTAACGCGTACGAAATACAAATACTAAAAAGTTTTAAAACTTTAGGATACAAAGTTTGGTACAAAATTGTACACGACCGTGGGACATTATTTTGACACGGATAATTAATAACATAACTTTTTGGGCCAAACGGGCCAAATCTATATTGGGTCAAAAATGGTATTTTGTTAACGGGCCAAAATGATTCATTAAACGTATTCGGGCTGAACCAATTTGGGCCACACCTATTTGGGCCAAACTATTTGACTTCGATATTGGGCCAAACTAATTGGGCTGAGCCCAACGAGCTACGATATTCCGAAACACAAACTTAAACCGAATTATATATATGTGACAAGTTAAACGGGACAAATGAGATTAGTAACACAACAAATAGATTATATATATAGTGGATGATTATAATTTATATATAGTTACATATAAATGAACTACGACAATCGTATTAAACAAAGTTATTTTATAACTACTGTGTAGTTCCAATAAATCACCAAGCAAAAGATTGATACATGATAAAGAACAATATGAAGAACACAAAGAAGATTTTAATAGCCAAACCCCTAATCTTATTAATATAATCAACAAGACGGATACAACTTTGTATCAGGATTACAAAGAACCTTAGGGGTACATGGGGGAACGATCTCAAATTATGAGATCGGGTTTTACCCTAATGGTAACACACAAAAAACTAAATGTTTAGGGATCTCTTTATATATAGAGTCCATCTAGACTTACAAAGAAACCTAATTGTATTAGGAAACTAAATCCCCTAATATTTCAATTTAGCTCTTCTAATTTCAGTTATACTATTTCTCTCATCAAATTAATATGTAGGGAAATTATGACAACATAATTTTCCCAACAATCTCCCCCTATTTGATGATGACAAAACAACTAGTAAACTGATTACAAGATGATACATATAGATTAAACAAAAAGTAAAATCTTCTCCTTGACAGCTCATAACATCTTGCATAATTCGTCAACTCTTTCTTCTTCAACTTCATAACTCTTCACCTTTTTATTCTCCCCCTCAATATCAGCAACCCAATGTCAAATGATTCTCCCCCTATTTCGCCGTACCCTTCTTTAACGAGACAGATACAAATTCTATGTATCAGGGTTAGAAAACCTTAGAGAAATCTACTAAAATCTCTAATCTTGAAAAAGAAAGTTTGTATGATTTGGTTTGAACATAATTTAAGCTCTTACAACTCTTATCTTCAACAACACTTATTACCCATTGAAAAATCTTCAACTATCTTGAACATAAGCATGAAAACCCGTTACAAAATATCAACCCATCACTCTGAACGTATAAATGTCAAACCTTTTAACTGAAAACTTCATCAATGATGTCATAAATATTGAGTAGACTTGAGCTAACCTTTGGGTCTGATTTTGTATGAGTTTGAAGTCGTATTAAACATCTCACTACCAAAAGATATATAATCAACCATAAAAGTTGTACAAATAACTAACCAACAGTAGTAACGAGTACCATGTAGTACCATCCATGACGAGCATCACTAATTTCGCATTAGTGTTTGAAAAATGACTAACAGTGGTAATTGATACTAAGTAGTAGTAACAATAAAGAGCATCATTAAAATGGTTGAACAGTAGTAACCTTGTTAAAGCAGTGGCAAAATTACATTAACAGCGGCAAACACTACTAGCAGTGGCAAGTTTGTACTAGCAGTGGGAAGCTTGTACTAACAGTGGTAAGATTGTACTAGCAGTGGGAAGCTTGTACTAACAGCGGTAAGCTTGTACTAACAGTGGTACAAACCTTTTAGCAGTGGCAACGTTGTACAAACAGTGGTACAAACCTAGCAGCGGTTGGGTTTGAGCAGTGGCAACTTTGTAACTGTATATCTCCTTAATGCCCTAACCAATGAATCTAAAGTTTTAACACGAAGTCCAACAATGTCTCATTAACCACATATCAAAAAATCAAGTCGATCCAACGGTTAACGAATCTACAGTAATTTTCTGACTTCAGCTGCACGAAAGAAACCATAAACTTACTGCATCAGATTTGAATTTTAATATCTCTATGTAGGAACATCCGATCACAATGAAATTTTTACACAATGTAGAAACATATGTCTTGAATAACATATCCAAAAACCATGAATATTCGTTGAATAACGAAGACACAGTGATCGATTTACTGCAGTTGTTCGGAAAAACCATACGGTTTCAGCAACAGATTTCGACTTTATATATCTCTCAATCAAAATCTCAGATCGAAAATTCCTCTTGTCAGAATGTGTGTCTATGTGTTATAAACCTACAGTTCAAATTTCACGACAATTCAACGGTTAACGAATGAGATCTGAATTTTTTACCATTGCTGCGCAGAACATGACGAATTTCGAATTTTTCTTGCAATCTTCTAGGGTTTCTTCGATATGGCTTCTCTTGATTGAATTGGATCTTTACAAATCTTGAATAGATTCGACGTGCTCTGATACCAATTGTGTAGTCCCAATAAATCACCAAGCAAAAGATTAATACATGATAAAGAACAATATGAAGAACACAAAGAAGATTTTAATAGCCAAACCCCTAATCTTATTAATATAATCAACAAGACGGATACAACTTTGTATCAGGTTACAAAGAACCTTAGGGGTACATGGGGGAACGATCTCAAATTATGAGATCGGGTTTTATCCTAATGGTAACACACAAAAAACTAAATGTCTAGGGATCTCTTTATATATAGAGTCCATCTAGACATACAAAGAAACCTAATTGTATTAGGAAACTAAATCCCCTAATATTTCAATTTAGCCCTTCTAATTTCAGTTATACTATTTGTCTCATCAAATTAATATGTAGGGAAATTATGACAACATAATTTTCCTAACAACTACTATATAATTATGTTCTTAAAACATAAATAACAACGATAAACAATATATATATATATATATATATATATATACACGAAAACGACAATTAAATATATAAGAATATATATATTCAACTAATGAGTGTATATAGGTATACACTTGCATTAATGAAATACTCAACTCATCTATCACCAACAACTAAATTGAATAAGTTATTAGTCGAATACTTATATAAGTATACTTCTTGCATCTAGGGCCTTGAAGTACACTGTTTGGACGACTACTATTACTAGCTGTTATATTTCGCTGAAGACCGCTACACGTGAGTTCACAGCCCCTACCTTTTACTTGCTTTAAATGCTTTTAAAACCAGGGGTGGAAAACATAGAACTACGTGCTATTACATGCTACTTGTTTATATAATTGCTTGACATGCTTTTATATCGAATTGATTTGTATAAATGCTTATTGCTTTATAAATCAACTGTTAACTATATGAAACATTTTCACAACTATTTTGGGAATAACATATCGAATCTTGGTACGATCCTAGATTTACGCAAGGTAGTTGTAGTGCACATGAGTCCCAGTGCTTGCAACCTATAACCATTAGCTAGGTGACTCTAGCCACTGAGTATACAGATAGTACTATCGATTTGACAAACCTCCCACTGATATAACTTGTTGGTCATTCCAACCACACGACGACAGTCGTAACGAGGAGTGTATACTTACCGTGTTACTGAGGCAACAACATCCACTAGTCGTGGTTTGGTTATAGTACTTGGAGTCGTTACTTTAACTTTAAAGGTGTCGCTCACCTTAGAGGGATCATAGTCTATATTTCCCACGAAACTAAACAACAAAACTACAACTTGATTTAGGAAGGGAGTTCCCTGTGATAACTAATAGGACAGGTGTTCCTACGCATGATTTCTTTTTAGGAAACGTTTACCTTGATTGGATAAACTTGGTTTCTGACAAAACAACTCTTATAGGAAATGTTTACTTGATTGTTAAACCTGTGTTTCCTATAGCTATTTATATGGAAATATTTACTTGATTGTTAAACTTGAGTTTCCTGCAACTATTATTAGGAAATGTATACGATTAAACTTGTGTTTCCTAACACGTCGACTGAATTGTAGTAAGAATGACATTCTTACAGTAAAATAGGAAATGTTTTTTTTAATAAGAACACTTGTGTTTCCTGCTATACATATAAACATTATGTTTGTGTACATGAATGATTTATACAAAACTTGGTTTAACTACATTTACACTAAACCTGTGAATTCACTCAATATTCAATGTTGACGGTTTACTATGTTTTTCAGGGAATTAGGACTCAGGTACTTCTGCATGCATAAAGGACATAGGCAACCCAGACTATTTATGGTGCCACTTTTGGGACACTTGGATTTCCTTTGTATTACTAATTCCATTGGTTATACTTACGAAATTCCTCTTTTATAAACTCGTGTTTTGTAAACTTATGTTGCTCTACAACACCACTAATTGTACGACTTTATAAGTCGTACCCTTTTGTAATAACGTTTAAACTTATGGCATCTTAAATTAATATGTTCAGTATGATCATATGCTCTGATACATTGAATGCACTATTGTAACGTCAGCACCCCCGCTGTTAAAATGCTTATTAAGATGCTTCCGCTAATAAAAAAATGCTTCCGCTAAACTATTAATAAACACGATTACCGATTTTGGGGGTGTGAGAGCACGTCCATCAGAAGATTCAATGGAGACCCCAAGACCGAGAATTATGAAGACATAAAACTGCAATTCCTGGTGTTTGTATGCTCTCTTTGGCAAAACCCACCGCCAAGAGAGGTTGTTAAGACAGACACAACCACCATGACCGACCCTAATGGGACTGTCACTAAAGCAGTTGACTACATCACATTCGGACTTCACGGACTTGCAAGGACAACTTCAGAGCATCTTCTGAACTATAAAGAATCATCGAGAGATAGTCCACTCGAATTGATTACGACAATAGTCAATCATTTCATGAGAATCTATCCACCTCGATACACTTTTCCGCAACCTAGGGATCACAATATCAGCACTGGGGATCCCATGGATGCATCCATCTCCATTAACTAGGAGAGAAGAAGTCGAGCTCTCGACTTTAAAATAGCGCTTCTCGGGAGGCAACTCGTGTTAAATTTCTGCAATTTTACATTCCAAGAAGTGATGAAGTCTCCGACTATCTTTCACACTTGGATATACGAAGAAGACCGACGCATCAAGTTTTTGGCGCCGCATCAAACATCAAATTTTTAGCGCCGGAATTAAGAAAAGTATATCCAACATGTTCACCACCTACGAGATAAATCACAAAAGACTTGAAGAAATCGGAGCACACAACAACAACGAAGGAACACTACGGAAAAGTCGACAATCATGTGCTTCGGAGCACTCCTCATCATCACCAACAAGCCACATATATAAATGGGGAGTACTTCTGTTCTAATCTCTTTCTTTCGTTTATAAATATACCATATCCACTATGCTTATCACTAAGTGTGGGATTCAAACCCAACACACACTGCTGAAAGAATACGTATTAGATGTTTCAATTCTTAAGTGTGGGATTTTACCCCAGTCAGAGCTTAGAATAACATCGAGGACGATGTTCCTTTAAGTGTGGGATAGCAGTAGTTACACTACTGTAAAATGGATAATGGTGTATGCTTGATTCTAAACTCGTTGCTCTTTAGACCATCCTTCTCCAATAAGCAAACAAAATTTTTCAAAATTGAGTTAAAAATATGTTAAAAATGAAAAATTTTAGACAGAATAATTTACTTTGGGGAAAAGGATAAATAAAATACAAATTCTTCTGAGAAATTAGGGTAGTAATCCCATAAAGAGCATCGCATGACTAGGCACATAACAAACCAACTTTCGATTCGTGAGGTATCTTGAGCCATATAAAGCATTCACCTTTAATGCTTCACATCTTCGATTCTTGAGTGTGCCGATGTATGCGTTTAGAATCAGAACTTGCTCCTGCTATGCATTTCGAATCCAGATTGGTTAGTAAAAAGGAGATTGAATCACATCATTCTAAAACGCATCCATACACCCAAACATCCAAAAATAGACACATTACCCCTACTTTCTCAAAAGCAACCCCCAAACTTTAAAATAAAGTTATAAAGAAGAAAGAAGAGAAATCGCAAGGAGATGACGTCGAATAAAAAAAAAAGAGAAAAGAAGTTCAAGAAGAAAAATTTTAAGAAAAAGAAAATCAATTGGAGAAAAAGACTCCTCCCGCAAACACCAAAAGAAAAAGGGCGTCAATCCTCCCAAAAATTCCAACTTCAACAAAAAGAGACCCAAGAAAAACCCAAAAAAAACCCCTCTTATATCACCAACACTTCACTTCGAAAAACCCTACACCACTTCCCTTAGAATGATTGTGGCTAGATCGACTTCGCGCTCACCAAAAAGGGTAACGATTTGATTCTCGATCAAGCCTATGACGATAAACGATACATGACTGGCGTTCTAAGTGATTGATAATATTAGAATAGGAAACCCTAAACACTTTGAGTGATTTGAGTGACCACCTTGAGAGGATCGCCTAGTCATGTATCCAAGATCAAAGATCAAAAGCATGCTTCCAAAGATTACAACCTTGTTTTCAAAGAACAAATATTTCATTTTTTCCAAAACCCCCTTTGGTAAAAAGTTCCCCCTCAAAATATTTCATCATCTGCTTATCATTAACAATGTTGAAATTCGAGTTTGCTTGAGGACAAGCAAAGTTCTAAGTGTGGGATACTTGATATCGCGTAAAAAGTCATGTTTTTACTACCGATATCTCTCTCATTCTGGAAAGATTCTTGGCATTTTAAACTCAAAAATAGTACAAATCAATGATATTATGCCAAGATGGTCAAAACAAGGTTGCACGACAAAAACCAAGCAAAACGAATGAAAAACGAAGATTTCACGCACGTTTGAAGATTCAAGGCATCAAAACGAGATTTCTAGACAAAAGTGCCCATCATCAACATCCATATCATCTAAGATGTTCGTTTTCAAATTACGAATCCAACAGAAAAATAATCAACGAAAACGGATAAAGAATGAAGATTCTATGCCCGCTGGAAGATCCAAATGATTTGTACGCAATATCTGGAGATAGGAAACATATTTTTGGGATATCTTTACATCAAAGTCTTCGTTTTTGAATTACGAATCCAACGCAAAAAGAATCAACGCAAACGGACGCATAACGAAGAAAACACGCACGAATCGAGAAACGAGGCAACAAGCGACGAACCGGTGCGGGGGGGTGCCAGCCGCCGCCGGCCAGCCACCCCACCACCGCCGGCTGCCACCTGGCCGCTTCCGGCCGCCACTCACCCGAACGGATCGTGCTTTTTTGTCCTTTCGTGTACCCGGTGCTAGACCTTTACGTGTTTTTCCGTACCCGGTGCACCACCTTTTCCACCTTTTTCGTACCCGGTGCCACCACCTTTTCCACCTTTTGCTATTGTGAGCTTCCACTTTCTAAAATGCACCAAAACTCTCCTATAAATAGGAGGAATGAGGCTCATTTTCAAAAACACACCATTCTTAGAACAATATACTTCTCTTAAGATATTGCTTCTACTTTCTTTCTATTTTCTTACTAAAAATTAGTTTTAGGCTAGTTTAGGAGTTTGTTTAGAATAGAAGGAAAGTACGGAACGCATTGTAAATCTTCGGTGTAAGCTTGGAATTGTGTCAATTAATTCAAGTCTACTTTCTCCCGCATTGAATCCTGGTGCTTTCTAATCCTTATCTATCTTAATTAATTACGTTTATATTGATTATGCTAGATTTAGTTATTGCCATGATTAGAGAATAGTATACTTGTTGTGTTTGTTTGCGATGTAGTTAATTAATTATGGGATGATCTATAATTAAATATTAAAGATTTGTAGTATCGCTTTGATCATCTTATTGCATGTTCTTGTTTGATTGTTGCCTTAGGATCATCATAGTGGTAAAATATAAACGGTCTTAATTATCGTAAAGTAATATGATGGCCCCTATTCGACTGTTACTCGATATAGTACTAGAAACACTTCAAGGTGGAGTACAAATGTATGGAAGTCGAGTAATGACCGAAGGTAGTTATATTACGAACTAACATATAAAATGAGAAACCTAGTTTAATTAACCTTTCTAAATAGACTTTTAAACTTCAATTTAATCTATCGCCTTTCCACCAATAAACGTGATTACAACGCCTTATTAACGACGTCCAATTAAAAGGTAGTCAGTCATCTGTGTCAATATAATTTGTCAAAGGTATGAAACTATGGAACCGCAAGGCTACATGGGGGATTATCGTAGGACAAGACATGGCCAAAGTTTGAAGCGGCGGAACCACTTTTAGTGAAGAACGTTGTGGATAATTAGGGGATTTATTGGGTAGTCTTAAGCAAGGGCTAGTTTAAAGTCATAAATGAAATTTTTAAATATACGAATCTATTAGGATGACGAGGAATCGTTATATGATTCGGTTATGTCTAGTGCCTTAAGATTTTGTTCTCGTTCATATGAAAGTATTATTAAACCATAATCAAGATTTTGCTTATTATTCTAAATACTTTGTGAAGTTACCATAACCTAGCTCCCAGTGTGACATGCTGATGGGATTTTAATTAGTAGCGAATCTAGTGTTTACATCACGAGTATTCAAGATTAATAATTAATTAACGAAATCTCAGCAAACACTATCTCAGCAAACATCATCCCATAACTTAATTAACGAAATCTCAGCAAACACTATCTTTATTTTATCTGCTTTATCTTTTATTTTTATTTCGCTTTTATTTATTTATTTATTTGCCTAAGTTAATACAAAAAACCAAAACTCCCCTACTATCTTATAAACCCTTCACTAGTTTGAAAGCCCTCATCTACCAAGCCTTAGTTTCAATTCAGTCGGTTTGAAGAACGACTCTAGGTCATACCTACCACTTGCTCACCCTTAGGATTAACATTGTTAGGGAAAACTTAGGCCCCACAATTACAAATATAAAACACCCACTGATGCCCATCGCCAATAGCCGGTGCAACGACAAGGGAAAAATCCTTACCGACCGCTAGTGACGCATCAGTTTCCCATGACTAGATTAAGCTCCCCATGCTTCAATTTCCTACTTTCCTTTGGACCCTGCAATACAGTGCAAATGTGAGTACCACACCCTGTATCCAGACCCACGAATTAGAAGTTGTAGTATTATGTAGTTCGATCATGAACATACCCGAGTGAACACTCTTTTCGACCTTTCCATCTTCAAGGTCTTTCAAGTATTTCGGGCAGCTACGTTTCAAGTGCCCCTTAGTGTTGCAGTAAAAGCACACTGCTTCCTTCGGATCATTCACTGGTGCAATATCATAATCAGTCTTTCTTTTGGACCCACAATTGGACTTTCCATTCGTAGTCTTTGCTTTCCAATTTGACCTCTTTCTTTTCTTTGCAGTTTGACCAATTGCTAAAATAGGAGCTGCTGAGCTAGAGGACACATCATCCTTTTTGATTCCTTGCTCAGCGGTTTGCGGCAAATTGTGGAGTTCCATTATTGAGCCTTCTCTCTCATTCATATCCATCTGATATGATATTACAAACTGATTGTAGACAGCTGGCAGACAAGACAAAATTATGGCAATTGAAAACTCTATGTCAAACATAATATTCAATGATTTCAACCTATCAAAGTACCCTTTCATCGCCATGAGTGACTTAACCACATCAAGGCGTTCTTTGCTCGCCTTTGCCTAGAACATTTCCTTAAGCTGTTGGTACATTTCATAAGCCCAAGTATTCTCAAAAGTCTTTTGCAACTCGGGGCTCATGGAGGATGCCATGATACAAGACACTTTATTCGCATCATCATAATGTTTCCGGTGTGCCTCAATATCTTTTTGGGTTGAATTTCCATCAATCACGGGAATCTGCTCATCGAGAACATATTCCTTGTTCTCGTACCTCAAGGTAAACCTTAGGTTACGCATCCAATCCATATAGTTTGGACCAGTCAGTCTTTCCCTTCCAAGAACTGAGAGAAGTGAGAAGTTCGAGTTGTGTGCAGAATTAGGGACGGGAGGATTATTACCATTTGTAGAAGACATCTATAGGATAAACAGTTTTAGTTAGTTTGAATATTCCTTAATTAATTACTCAATTACAAAATTAAGGCTAGGATCCATATTTTAGATTCGTTTTATGACAAGGTTTGCCGTAATCATATTGCGAATTTATTTTAGGTAGACAATTCCTTTGTCAATTTCATTCTCTATGATACTCCTAGTTCTTTTGAGATTCATTGATTCTTATCAATGGCATGTTAATCTCGGATATGCTCATCTACCATTCATGACTGGTATGCTGAGGATCATGAACAAGACGGTGAACTTAACCATGCAAAATCCGCGTACGCTCGAGAATTGCGAGTTCCACATCACCTCTTAATATAATCTCATATTAATGTGTCGGTAAACCACACACGCTCCATTAACAGACCATACGAAACATGTGCGGTTTTCATGGGTTAGCATACTATTCACATTTTTAGTATCTAGAACGGGATTTTGTTTTAGTACTTTTAGGTCATACTTTTGATCTTGACATCATCCTATCAAAAGTTCTCGGTAGCTCCATTGAACGTACAAAGAAGCGGAGAAGCAGGTTAGCGCGAAGCCTATTAAAAACCTGACTTCTTTAGGGAAGCTGAGCTACCCGCCTTATACCTCTCTTATAGTTTGTTCACTATGGGTGAGCTGATTTATCAATTGACTAACGATATATTTATATTTAATGATACATATAATTATAGCTCATAATATATGTAAGATTTCTCTTTAAACTCTTAAGGTTTACGGTTCTATTTTAAAACATTTTAAAATTTAAGGGTATATTTTAAACATTTCAAAATATAAGGTCTAAAGTGTAAATTCATTTTACAAATTTAGACAATTCCATTTTCAATTTATCTTTACTTACGTACTATTGCAGATAATTAAATGCTATTATTTATTAAGCTAAGGCTCTGATACCACTGTTGAGTTTTTTATTCCCTAACTAGATTAATATACGCAACAGAATTATAACAAAAATAATTAATCTATGGCAATTAGGAAACTAAACACTAAGGGATCTTAACTTGAATAAATAAAAGCAATAAAATAAATAAGATAAAAAAGAAATTACTAACCTTTGAGAAAACCAATTTCTCACGCATAGACGAACTAGCAGAACCTTCTTGCTTGATGGCGAGTGCCCAAACTAGAACACCTCTAATGGCTCACACCCACGAACAAAGAGAAATCCCAAGTCTCCTAAGGTCACGACTCAAGGTCGCAAAACTCTTACAAGGAGCAGGAATAAGAAAGTTAGAAAAGTAATAGGAAAACCTAAGGGGTAGGCCCCTATTTATAGGGAAGGAGGAGACCAAAAGTTTGATCATCCAGCCGATGTGGGACAGACATCCATACGGCGTATGGATCTTCTATACGGGCGTATGGATGGTGATTCCACCGCCTTACAAACCCTAGCATCCATACGGCGTATGGAACTTTCATATGGCGTATATGGATGGAGTTTCCAGAATTTCCTTTTTCTTTTAGTTTCTAATTAATATCCAATTAATGAACTAAATATAATATTAATTCCAATTAATATTATCTCTCATTTATTTCTCTTACTGTTCATTGAGGGCGACCCAAAAAGGACTCCACTTTTAATGATGTACTTACCAATTAATTATGATATTGGACACTATTCCAATATATATATATATATATATATATATATATATATATATATATAAACATGTGAAGCATACGTACATATAGTTATTAATATTATGAGTCATATGCCATTAGTTGTATACTCGTTCGAGTTTAATATATTAGAAATTAAATTTAGATAGTCTTTATTTGGGACTGCTTTTTGAATATTTTGTCTTATTTAGGATGTGTATACGTTTTAACGGATAGATATTATATGAAAAATAGATATTATATGAAAAATTCAGTGGACACTTCCTCTTGCTCCTTCAAGTATGTGGTTATAGCATATTTGGGGAGTTATGAGGAAGTTCTGCCAAAATTTTCTTATAACATCAATTCCTTAAAACATATACATATATTAGATAAAGATTCAAAAAGTGGGTTAGGATTGGCCACACGTGATCAAATATCATGTTGTGCTCATTCATATAATTCATTGTTGTGATTGTTAATTTCTGATGGACACTGAATGGATGTACAACTCAGGGCGTTCTACATTAGAGCATGTGACAGGTGTGAAATAACTGTGTAGTGAATATTGGGTCCTTTATATTCTTGATTATGTCACCTTAAACGGGTACATATTAATAAAATAATAATATTGGGTATATTCTTGAATATTGGCCTTAGGAATCGGAAGTTTAATATGGTGAACTGTCTTCAACAACGTCAAGGTTGGGAATGTGAAGACTATGTGATGAAAGCTATGTCTCAAATGTTGGTGAAGATGCAATCAAATTTCCCAAATAATGTAAGTCTATCTTAGTTAAAGTTAATACTTATTCTCGTTTTATGTCAGCCAACATAATTGAATTTATGTGTAGATTGGAGAAACTTAGAGGTTTATACAGAGCAAGAAATGGACCAAACGGTAATTTACAGCGGAATGACGTTTGCTAACTTATACCTTGATGATGACAATGGTATAAACTAGAACTCATATTGTTGTTTTGTAATTGCATTATTGAATATTATTGGTTGCTGTATGTTTTGATATTTTAAATTTGAACCTGGTGATATATTTGATGTTTCAGTTTTGCAAATATGTTATACACTGTTTGATTGGTCATTATACATGATTGCTAATATATTGGCTACTGTAAACTGCCGGATAAATCTGGATCTTGGAGAAATGGACAAGACCGCCTTAATTTGAACTTATAGTAACCACCTTTTATTTTAAAATAATTTTGTATTTTTAAATTTAAATAAATCATACATTGGTTTTTAAGAGACCGCCTTAAACATTTATAATTAAAAAAGTATTGAAAAAGTTAACCAATAATAAATTATTGAAGTAGCCCTCGTAACCAAAAAAGCAAGATCATCTTTATAAATTAACCTATTTTGGCTCCAATCATAAGAAATGTGCCGCCATAACTTAACAACAGTGGCCACCATAAAAAAACGTAAACTAGTGCCGAACAAATAAAATACATCACTTTAATTAATGTAGATAAAATCCCCGCCCTAATATGGCAACCAAAATTAACATGTGTGAATCACGAAGAATACATCACCTCTAATTATATAAAATCGTTCTGTTGGATAGTTATGAAAGGCAGTGTTTTCACCGCCTCTAAAGATATATTCATTTTAGACATCACTCACGTAAATGGTGGGTGGGTCACCGCCACGAATGGGCTTTAAACAAAATCAACGAGATAAATAATGAATAATGGAAACGATACGACATATAGATATAACGTGGTTATGTTCAATCTCCAGCTTGAAGCTCGGTTTACTCCATAAGTTCAAGCCATAAAGTTTCTTTCATTAAATTCGTGAGAAGTTACAAAAGTTATATAGGATAAACATAACTTAGATAATAACATTAAAAACCATTTAATTCAAATCGTTGTAGCGATTCCCACAATCGCGTTGCAATTGCACACCTGCCCACAAAATGCACAATTTCGCCGTCTTCAGCAAAACTCGGTTTTCATACATTAAATCATACAATCCTAATAGTTATTGTGTACAAACTCTACTCACCTCTACACTTATGAGTATGTCAATTGACTATTACTTTCACAATTAAAATTGTAAGATAAAATAAATCCACATTACATTTATTAGTGTGTAGAAATTATACTTAGTACCTACTTACAAGTGTGCAAGTAGATTCTACACGTGCAATTCCTTTGCGCGTGCAATTTTTTTGTGGTGCGAAGAAATCGCATGTGTATAATTAATCTCTATTGTTATAAGTGCGTCGATCATATAATTTGTATACACTTATAAGTTTGAACATTTTCAATACGCTTTTAAGTGGTGAAATCATCGTCATTTTACAGGCTTATAGGTGCAGAGACTTGGTACACGATTATAAATGCGTAAAACTGAGTAGGGTTGTACACTTTTTAAAAATTGCACATAACAAATTGTTTGTAGACACAATATTTGTTGTAGTTTTATAAAATACATATATTAAATGTAATGTAATACTATAATTATAATTTATAAACTCTATTACAATATAAATTATTATAACATTTCTTAGGGGGTGCTTGGTTGGAGGTATTATGTGACAACTCTCCAAATTAGGTACTGATTTACATTTAAGCATGTGCATTCTTACGCTAATTTCCTGATTAAGTTTAAAACAAAAGTTTTGATTTGATGTAAGCCTAGCAGCCCAGTACTTTTAAACAAAAAGTATTACTAATACGTAAGTATTTAAAGTTACGTACAAACGTATCGGAACGAACTCGACAGAAAAATACAGCAAAAGTTGATGACACAATAAAATTAATAATTCAATTATTAATTACGAGTACTGTTGTATCTATAACATATAGATAAAACGAGTTAAATATATGTTTAACATAAAACGTATTATAAAACGAACAGAAGCAATTTTAAAATGCACTCAAAGATCAAATTGAGAAAAATTCAAATTTTCTCATTCATTCGAAAACATTTGTAACATTACCTCAAAATATGAACCCGAAATTCGACTGAAATTTGGCACCCAATTGAATGATAGCACTCCAATGTACGGATTTGTACAACCGTCGAAAATAATATAAATCTCATTATTCTAAGTTTAAATAACGAACCAGGAGTACATCTACAAAATAGAAATATAAAATGTTAAATTTTATATTGCACCAATTATACCCGTGCCTGAAATTTACGGGCTAAATATCCCACCAACCTCAAATAATTGAGGAGGCAGTATGATTATCACTGCAACACTCGTTTGAAATATTACACTCCCACTTCATTTCTTCTGTGATCTTCTCTACACACACACCACATCAAAAATCATCTTCAATCTTCTTCTTCTTCACAGAGTAGCAGCAAGCAGTGGAAGCAGTAGAACAACAAACCAGGAACTTCATCCACTCACACATCATCGTCATTTTCTCAAAGTAAGGAACTTTCTAATCTTGTTTTCTTTACTTAAATTTCGTAATCTAACATGTTTATGTATCATAATCTATGTATATAACACCATAACTTGATGATTGTTTGAGTTGTTTTTGAAATGGGTTTGTATGAAACCAAACTTAAAATCATAAATCATATATGTGAAAGTTGTTATAAATGTGATATAATATTATATAATGATGTTATGATATGGGAATGGTGTAAAAATGAGCTAGACATTCGAAACTAAACATGTATATATATGTATAACGAACACAGACAATAACAGAGTGCGTGAGGTTGGAGACGGACCAAACCGATCGGTTGGCTTGGGCCAGCCGATCGGCTGGAATAGATGAGCCGAACGGCTCAACAAACTGAGCCGATCGGCTAGTTTAGTTGAGCCGAACGGTTTGTGACTTTTTACCCGAACGAGCGGATGGGTTAGGGTGTTGGGCCGAACAGTTAATGGACTAAATAATTGGACTGGACTGGACGAGCGAAAATGATTTGGACCGAGGCTCCCAGCCGAACGGCTGGAATGCCCAAGCCGAACGGCTGGCCCAAGCCAAACGGTTGGGCTAGGTTGTGGACCGGGCCGTGGACGAAGCTGGGCCGAATCACAAACTGGGCTGGGCGTGTAATGGATCGTATGTTAAATTAATTGGGCCAGGTTATACCTATACGGACCATTGGATCAAAACTTGCATAATTGGACCAACTAATTGGGCCAAGCCCAATAAACTTCCAAAACATTCCAAACATAAAACGTGACCCGATTTGTTTAACGGAACGAGTATTTATAAAATAGAACTCATAAACTTTATATATATAATAACGAACGTTTATGATTCTATATATATATATATATATATATATATATATATATATACAAAATTAATAACAAACGACAAACCTATATGTATACTTCATATATACATACAAATGACAAATTTCGAGGCGATAACATATATTTATTTTATAAACGAAAATAGATAGAATGGGAAGTTTTGTAACAAACCAAAACTTACAAGTAAGTTATACGTAAATAACGTAATTAAAACCTATATATATATATATATAGATATACATATATATACATACAACACTTGTAAAAATATATTTATGTATATATACGTACATATGGATCTCACATTTAACAAACATATGATTCAATAATATACAACAAGTATATTTGCATAAGTAAACATATATAGAACAAGTATATGAACAAAGGGAACAAAACGACATCCAAATATATATACGACTACATACTGTATATACACTTGACAAAGTATACTATGTGAGGAATAATGACAATATTTCAACACAATGTCATCAACGAATTCAATGACATACATTATTAAGAAATCAACAATTTCTTCAAACAGATAAACTGTTAACATAAGTTGATTAAACAAATCAAGCGTACTTATGTTAATACAATTATTGTACATAGGTTAATATACCTTGGGCGTTTATCTGTCGGCTGCTAGCATTCATACCGAGCAAACCACAGTGAGTTTACAGCCCCTACTTTTAAATGTTAACTGCTTTTAAACACAGGGGTGTTAAACATAGAAATTGCATGCCATCACATGCAATCAAACTATAAACGCTTTATTGCTTTTATACAACTGTTGATTTGTGATATTACATATCCACTGTTATTTTGGGAATTAGACAAAGTATCCTAGTACGGACCTAGACTTGGAATGTGTGCATGAAAAGACCTCATGACATGCTACTGTAACCATTAGCTAGGTGACTCTAGCCACTGAGTATACAGATAGTACTATTGCCGTGACGACCCTCCTACGGTGGAACGTATACTTAAACGTCCGTTCAGGCAAACAACATAAGTTCTGGTTGTGGTTTGGTTATAGGGTTAGGTCGCGTTACTTTAACTTGCGAGGTTTAGCTCACCTTTCAGGGGATCACAGTCTAAGTAAATTCCCACATACTTTTAGGAAGAACGAATCCTACAACTGTTAGATACCGGAAAACATACCGGTAACTTATTTTACACTGGTAAACAACCAGTATCATATTTTGGGATGACATCCCACGTATAACTATACTTTAGGGTAATAACCCTACATAACTTGTATTCTTATAAATGAATAACAAATCATTTATACAAACTTGGTTTAAGTAACCACATACATATACAAACCTGTAAATTCACTCAACATATTTGTTGATGACTTTCTCTATGTTTTTCAGGAAATTAGCTGGGTAAGTAATCGCATGCATTCAGGATGGACAACCCTAGACTACTTAGGATGCCACACACTGTTGGGACCGCTTTTGGGGATTTCCTTCGTATAACTGCAGACATTGCAGTCATACTTATGAAATCTTGTTTTTTTTAACTTATGTATTATTGTTAAAGTCAAAATGTTTTAAACTCTACTACTACTGTTACGACATACATAGTCGTACTACTTTTGTAACAACTGTTAAACTTGGCATCCTCGTTAAATAAAGTTGTGCGATAACCATATGCTCTGAGTATGTATGTATTTGTTGGTTGAATACTGTTCGCAGCCCCGCCACGTCATTAAAGCTTCCGCAAACTAATCACAACTAATTGTAATTACCGTTTGACGGGGTGTGACATATTAAGGGGTGGGGAATGGGAAAGATATTGAATAATGATGCTTGATTTTATATAATGTGATCCATCATTACCCATTAGTGGGTAATCAGCAATTCCCCATCAAATTGGGGGTAATTGGTATCAATACTTAGAATCATTGTAACATATAACATTTATATACTAATTTCAATCCGTCAACCCACTAAAACTCAACTCTACAACTCGTTTAATATTCAGGGTCGGACTCGGGTCGAGTTTTGGGTTCACGGGTCGATCAATCAAACCTAAAATTAGCCCATTAAATTTGACTCGGTTTACCCCGACATCAACGGAACAATTCGAAATTAATACAAAACCAACATGCCAACCTATTAACCCGTTTGAACATTTTTCCAAACAATTATGAATGTCATGTCCGGGTCAGGTACTTTTGACCCATCGATCGGCTAATCGAAAACTTGTAGCGGGTAATTTTTATGTTGAACTTGGATCAAAGATTCAGGTTAAGGGTCAACCCACTAACCCAAAAGTAATCCATTATTTTAACTCACTTGAACCGAAACCAACCTACCGACTCAGTAACTCGTTTGACCCGTTTACCTAAACGGGTAATAAAGATTGTGTACGGGTTTGGTAGTTTGGACACACAACCCTTTTATAAAATCATGATAGATTCGTGTCGGGTTCTTTAAACCCGTTAACTTGGCCCGACCCATTCATCACTCATACTCATAGTTGTATAATCCAAGCAATATTTATGGCAAAGGTAATAATAAGGAATGCCCATTGCATTGCATAGTATTCCCTTTCCCTTTCCCTTTCCCATTCTCATTCCTCATTTTGAACCAAGCGCACCCTTAGTGTATTGATTATAATATGTTGGGAAAATTAAGGGTGTTCTTGGTTAGGAGTATTTGAGGGTGTGGAATGGAAATGATTATCATTAGTTAGGCTTGGTTAACTATAATGCAATTAATGATCGCTTACTTTGGGGTAATACTCCGTTCCTCCCAAATTTGAGGGTAATGGCCGAGTAATACTTTCATTTAAAAATATTCCGTCCTAATCTTCCATATTTATCTCACTAGTCTACTCATTTTTCTTATTTATCTCCAAAACAATTTCAACTTAACCTGGTGATATGTGATACATACATATAAGGAATTGTAGAATATAATAATTACGTTGTTACTCAAAAATCACGTATTACATATGCATATTTGAATTAATTAATGTTTATTATCACATATATGGATTTTGATATTGATTATGTGGAGTATCATATTATTACACTCACTTCTTGGGTCTAGTAGTATTTTAATTTTTTCTAACTTTGAATTATTATTTAATGTGTCAGAAAATAGTTTTATTTTGTTGTTTGAAAATAATTGGGAAAAGAGTCAAATAATTTATTGTGACTAGTAAATTATTAATTGGTTTAAATTGAAATAGTTGACGGTAAAATAAAATAGTTTTCTCCGCAAATATTTTTTAAGTTCCAGACAATAGATATTAAAGGGGACAAAACTAGTACACGTATAATCTAATATATGTGTAAAATACGTATGAAACTTCATGAATAATCCAGTATAATCGATTTTTACGATAGAAGAAATCAGGAACCAAAACCAAACCCTAAATCATTATCAATCATCAAAATTCTTGAAATTAATCACACCTCCTTCCTCCTGTTCTTCTCTGGCCGAACTAGAAACCCACATGGATGATTGGTAATTTGCAAAATTAGCTTTGAAGTAAAATTGAAGCATTAGAACTTTGAATTAAGCTGCAATAACATGAATTAATCATCTCCTCATCATCCTAAACATCTTGTAAGTCTTGATTCTTGATTTTCATAAACCTAGAAATGGGTTTTTGGGTATTTTATTGAATTAGCATGATTAACCTTGAATTAAGACTTGTAATGACTATATAATTGTTAGTTGATAGTAATTCATGAATTGTAACAAAACCCTAACTTAGAATTGAGGAAAATGATGTATGATAGGTGATTGTTGTTAATGATGATAATTAACATTATTCAAGCTAATAAATGTGTAAATTGATTAAGTGTTCATGAGGGTTATGATGATTATGATGAGTTTGATGGGTTATGTGATGAAATTAGTATTGTTTACTAGTTAGAACACTTAATTGATAATAAAAGAGTAAAATTAGAACTTATTTGGTTAAGTATTTATTAGACGTAATATTTGGGGTTTTGATATATTGTTGATGTTTGTCGCACCCCCAAATTCGGGTTGCGAAAGCGAATTGGGTCGGGGCGCGACTAATCAATATACACAGCACATAAGATATAATGAACAACCACTATATGCGTCGTTTTACATTGATATTGATAAAACCAAAGTTTACATCAAAATGTTGTTTACATTAGCCCGGTTTGAAATAGAGAGATTTAAGTACATAATTAACCTATACAAAATATAATAATGCAGCTAAATCTCTGATTGTTTGCATGCTGACTCGAGCTAATAGTTCTTGATTGAGCAGTCCAACCTACTGCTGGTCACCTGTGATACATGCTAAAATTGGTCAGCGAAACGCTGGTGAGCTCACAGGTTTGTATGTCAACACATATTTGTATGAACCGCAAGATTTAATTGAATTTAAAATGCAATTAAGCAAAATAAAAGTTATACAGCCATGAGCACATAGTCTGAGCTTAACTTGAGCGTCAGGTCTAAATAAGGAAACCTAACTGAGTTGCCTCCTACGAGTATCTAATCTACACTCGTCTTCCCAAATGCTAATACGTCCGTTTGACCAGTTAGTGCGTGCTAACCCGGACGAGGATTGTCAATCCTATATGATATCATATACTAACATTCACGCTACAGATGTATTACCAAACTATGTTGTGGAGGGCTTTGAAATGATTAGTGAAAACAACTCATGTAGTATTTGATTTGTATTGTACTTGCGTTCATATTGTAAAATAAAACGAGCAATGTAATCACAACCCTGATTGAAAAGCAGTAAAATAGGGGCCATGAGACTCACCTGAGCCTTGAGTGTTTAAATTAATAAACTTGAATTGATTAGCGTTGGATTGATGTCCGAAGACTTGTAACCTGAGGGTGTCCAAGACACGCAATGGTTATAACATGAATAGGCATCTCGAAGGACTGCCCTTGCAGTTGTTCGTCCAACTTAGAATGTCCAAATTACTACGATTTGGTTGATTGACTTGTGTTTTGAAAATGTGTACAGCCGTCGGTGAATTGGTTGTATAAATAATCTCGTTATTACTTTCTTGATTTTAAAGTGTTATACTTAAAAGTAAGTTCCAATGTGTTTTAGAAGTCATGTCGCATTCGTGTTTGATGTTATACAAGTTTAGCACTTTGTGTGAAAGTTTAGATGTAGCACTGTTACTCGTGACCCTAGGGTAACGGCGAAGTCCGTTAATGACGGGGGTCCGAGGGTAGCGCCCTTGGTAGCGGGGTCCAAGGGGCGGCAGCCCCTGGCGGGTTCCAAGGGGCAGAGCCCCTGGCTAGGGTCGAGCTTGAAAATTTTTTATTTCTACTAAATTGCTTTGGTGAAAAACGCATCTGGACTTGAATTTGAGTGAAATCGAGTGATAAAATTTTAGGTCTCGACACTAAGTAAAATTTGGGTTTTCTTGGTTCTGTTTCACGTGACATAGCGTGCGACATACGGCTTTGTGTCGCTAAGTGCGACATAGTCTGTTGTGTCACAGATAATATCTGCGACATAAGGGCTTGTGTCGCTAAGGGCGACATCCGCAATTTAATGCGACGTAGGGCGTTGTGTCGCTATATGCGACGTCCGTAATTTCTGCGACATAAGTATTTGTGTCGCTATATGCGACATCCGTGATTAGTGCGACATAGTGTCTTATGTCGCTATATGCGACATAAGGTCTGATTTAGCGACATAAAGGCTTATGTCGCAGGTGGCCTGGAGCCTCTGCGACATAACGCGCTGTTGGCCAGAAAATGGCCCAAAAGGTGTTTTCCGGCCTCCGTTTGTCCTGAGACTTTTATCCAACCCATTTTTGGACATTTTAAGCTTAAACCAACCATATACATGTAAAAATAAGTGAAATCGATGAGTTTTGAGAATTTTCCGGAAACTTACGAAGTGACGAATCAAGATTCCGGAAAGGTAGGAGTGTAGATCGTTGCGTGGTGATCGTTTTCTTCTAAATGAGTCTCGAGATTTATGGTGGTTTGGTGGAGGAAGGTGGTGGTGTTGTGGTGTTAGTTAGAGAGAAAAGAAGATGAAGAAAATTGAGAGAGAGAAAGGAAATGAAAAGAATGAGGAGGGGGAAAGGGTTTTTGGGCTGATTTTTGGGGAGGGGGAAAAGGGTTTTCTCCCAACTTTTTAGTCCCCGTGTTTGCGCTCCGTGCGGTGTTTGTTTTCCCGGTCGTTTAAACGTTAAATAATTATCTTATACGTTTAATTAGGAGTTTTAAAATACGGATATTTATTCAAAATTATATTTGAAGTATTTCATCAAATACTTAATAATTGGGTTATAAATTGTAACTTTAACTTTATTTCGGTTGTTCGCGCGTTTAACATTTTATCGCGTTGACTTTGTTTGTACGATACGAAATAGTTATGAAATATTATTAAAATAATATTTGTGATAATATGGTGTCTTTAAATAATGTTACATTATTTAGTGAAAATGTTCACCAACGTCCGTATTTAATTGAACCGAATTACATTCGATTTGAAACTAGTACGATTTAATCAAATCGCATAATTGTATATATTCCTTAATATATATTTCGATACATTAATTAGCTTAATACAAAACTAATTACATGTATTAACAATTGATTAGTAACTAATTACTAGTCCTAATTTGACGGGTGTCACATTCTCCCCCTGTTAGGAGAATTTCGTCCCGAAATTTTGTTCTAAGTCGTGTTTGAAGTAACGTCAGCAAATAACTGAGGATACTTGAGTCGCATCTGGTCCTCCCGTTCCCAGGTGAATTCCGGCCCACGCCGTGAATTCCACCTGACTTTGACAATGGGAATACGACTTTGTTTGAGTTGTTTGACCTCACGGTCCATGATTTCGGCGGGTTCTTCAACAAAATGAAGCTTGTCGTCAATACGAATTTCATCAAGTGGAATGATAAGTGTTTTATTAGATAGACACTTCTTTAAATTTGAAATGTGAAAAGTGGGATGCACACTGCTGAGCTCGGATGGCAGTTGCAATCGATATGCCACTGGACCTATCCTCTCGAGGATTTTGAATGGTCTAATGTACCTTGGATTCAACTTCCCACGTTTGCCGAAACTAATGACACCTTTCCAAGGTGAAACTTTGAGTAGTACTCGATCCCCAACCTGGAACTCAAGTGGTTTGCGTCTCACGTCAGCATAACTTTTCTGACGATCACGTGTGGCTTTGAGTCTGTTTTGGATTTCGACAATTTTCTCTGTGGTTTCGTGTATAAGTTCAGGACAAGTGAGTTGACTGTCTCCCACTTCGATCCAACAGATCGGTGATCGGCACTTACGACCGTACAGTGCCTCGAATGGTGCAGCCTTAATGCTGGTATGATAATTGTTATTGTAGGAAAACTCGCACAATGGCAGGTGTCTTTCCCAGTTTGCAACGAAGTCAACTACGCAGGCTCGTAGCATGTCTTCTAGTGTCTGAATAGTTTGTTCACTTTGGCCATCGGTTTGAGGATGGTATGCGGTACTCATATCAAGACGGGTACCCAATGATTTTTGAAGTGATTGCCAAAAGTGAGATGTGAAACGACTATCCCTATCAGAGATAATCGAGATTGGAACACCGTGTCGAGAAACAACCTCTTTGATGTAGATTTGTGTGAGGCGTTCCATTTTGTCGGTTTCCTTTATTGCCAAGAAGTGAGCAGATTTCGTGAGACGGTCGATGATCACCCAAATGGTATCACAACCGCTCGATGATTTGGGTAGTTTGGTTATGAAATACATGGAAATTTGTTCCCATTTCCATTCAGGAATGTTGGGTTGTTGGAGTAAACCTGAAGGTTTTTGGTATTCAGCTTTGACTTTCGAGCAAGTAAGACACTTGCTGACGTATGTAGCGATTTCAACTTTCATATTCGGCCACCAATAACATTCCTTGATTCCATGATACATTTTGTTGGATCCAGGATGAATAGAATATTTGGACTTGTGAGCTTCATCCATCACCAAGTCTCGCAGGTTTCCAAAACTGGGTAACCAGATTCGGTTAGAAGTACCTAACCCCGTTAGGTTTGATTTCGAATTGTTTGTCCATGCCTCGCAAGGCTTCATTTTTGTTGTTATTGGGTTTCAGAGCTTCGAGTTGAGCAGTGAGAATATGAATGTTTAGATCATTGTGAATGGTCATACTGAGGGCTCGGACTCGAAGTGGTTTCATTCGTTCTTTTCGACTGAGGGCATCGGCAACAACATTTGCTTTACCCGGATGGTATTTGATTTCACAATCATAGTCGGTGAGCAACTCGACCCACCGGCGTTGTCTCATGTTGAGATCCTTCTGATCGAATATGTGTTGGAGACTTTTGTGGTCAGTAAAGATTTTGCACTTAGTGCCGTAGAGGTAGTGTCTCCATATTTTGAGGGCAAAGACGACAGCTCCTAGCTCGAGATCGTGGGTGGTGTAGTTCTTTTCATGAATTTTGAGCTGTCGCGAAGCATAAGCAATAACTTTGTCCCATTGCATCAACACGCAACCGAGACCTTGGTGAGAAGCATCGCAGTATACCACAAAGTCATCGATGCCTTCGGGTAAGGATAGAATCAGAGCACTCCAAAGCTTTTGTTTCAGAAGTTGAAATGCCGACTCTTGTTTATTAGTCCAATCGAAATTTTTGTCTTTCTGAGTCAGGGTTGTGAGAGGTTGAGCTATTTTCGAGAAATTTTCAATGAATCGCCGATAGTATCCGGCAAGACCCAAGAATTGACGTACTTCGGTTGGAGATGTTGGTGCTTGCCAGCACTTGATAGCCGCGATTTTTGACGGATCGACATGGATTCCTTGACTATCGAAAACATGCCCAAGGAATTGAACGGTTTGCATCCGGAACTCACACTTAGAGAATTTGGCATAAAGCTCTTCGTGTTTAAGTAGCTCTAGGATGGTTTTGAGGTGTTGCGCGTGTTCTTGTTCGTTTCGCGAGTATATGAGAATATCGTCAATGAAGACAATGACAAACTTGTCGAGAGATGGCTTGCACACCCGATTCATAAGATCCATGAATACAGCCGGTGCGTTGGTTAGGCCGAATGGCATTACTTGAAATTCATAATGCCCGTAACGAGTTCGGAAAGCAATTTTTGGGATATCGGTGTCGCGAACTCGAAGTTGACGGTCAATTTGTTCAACTTTCGGTAGTCGATACACATTCTGAATGAACCGTCTTTCTTTTTGACAAATAGGACTGGAGCTCCCCAAGGTGAAGAACTCGGCCTAATGAATCCTCTTTCTAGGAGTTCCTGTAATTGATTAGACAACTCCTGAAGTTCGGATGGGGCTAAGCGATATGGTGCTCGGGCCACAGGCGCAGCACCTGGCACGAGGTCGATTGAGAATTCAACCTGTCTTAGCGGTGGCGGACCTGGCAGTTCTTCGGGAAAGACGTCTAGAAAGTCTCGAATGATGGGCACATCCTCAAGTCGCTTCTCCTCTGACTTTTTCTCCATGATGTGTGCGAGGATTGCCGGATAACCTTTTCTCAGGAATTTCTGATTTTTCAAGCAAGATATGATGTTTAGTCTCGTCCCACCGGTCTCCCCCTGTATGACCAAGGTTCTACCGACGGCGAGAGGAATACGAACGAGTTTATCGTAACAAATGATTTCAGCGCGGTGTTTGGACAACCAGTCCATACCAACGATGACGTCGAAACTTCCAATCTCGACAGGCATAAGATCAATTGAGAATAGTTCGTTTGCAAGGTTTAAAGTGCAATTAGGTATCACACTATTGGTTTCTATGAGTTTACCATTTGCAAGTTCTACGGTGTACTTAACATCTAAGGCAATTGGGGTGATGTCAAGTAGTGGGCAAAACTCATCAGAAATAAAGCTTCTATCGGCACTAGTATCTAATAGAACAGAAGCAGTTAAGTTGTTGAGGAGGAACATACCCGTGACCACATTCGGGTCCTGACGGGCATCCCCGGAGTTGAGTACGAACGCTCTTCCCCTTGCGTTGTTGTTGCCCATGTTCTTGTTTTTTAGGACATTCATTTCTGAAGTGTCCTGTTTCTCCACACCCAAAGCAGGATTTGGGTTGGTTGGAATTGTTGCGAGAGGTGTTGTTGTTGGATTTGGGGGCTCGGCAATCTCGGGTCAAGTGCCCATACCTCCTGCAGTTGTTGCAGGGAGTACTGCATGGACCGTCGTGGTGGTAGTTGCACTTGGAACAATATGGCCTTTCCCCGGTGTAAGTACGTTTGGGTTCAGAATTGGTGTTGTAAACTTGGATGGTGTTGGATTTCTTGTTCTGGTTGTTGTGGTGTTCAGACAGTTTGCGTTTGTTGTTGTTGGAGGAGGATGTATTGGATTTCTCACGGCTGACAACCATTGCCATGAGTTCATGTGCTAGCCGGATAGCACTTTCAGTAGTGGTTGGCTTAGATGAAGCGACGTTCCCCTGGATATTTTCCGGGAGGCCGCGGATGTATCTTTTGATGCTCTTCTCCTCCGGATCAACCAAACCCGGGCATAACAGTGCAAATTGCTGGAATTTGGTGGTATATCCAGCAATGTCAGTTCCCTGCACAGTCAGGTGCCAGAACTCTTCCTCCAACCGATGCAGTTCTTCTTCGGGGCAGTATTTTTCCCTTAGCTTCTTCTTCAATTCAGCCCAGGAGAGTTGGTTTGCTATTTCGATGCCTACAGAGTTGGCGTGGGTATTCCACCACGTAAGTGCACCTTCCTGAAAGGTGTAAGCAGAGAATTTGACCTTGTTTTTCTCAGCACAGCTACATGGGTTGAATACGGATTCCATACATTCAATCCACCTAATCAGACCAATGGCACCTTCCATGCCCTTGTAGTAGAGTGGTTTGCAGCTAAGAAAATCCTTGTAAGAGCAAGGTTTGATAACATGGGTATGGACGGGGGTTTCATCATTGCTTTGCGAGTTTCGGGGTGAATCCCGAGCAGCCAAAGCATCGGCCACTGCTCGAGATACGACAACAGCAAGTTCTGCATCACTGTAACTTTTCTTCTTTGGCGGCATGATTCTTCGAGAAAGAAACGAGAGGTACATGAGAAGTTGTACCGAATGATAATTCAATAGATGTATATATATTTAAGCGGTAACATACAACATCACACAGTGAAAATTAACAATTTAAGATGGTCGAGAGAAATTGCTGATAGATATTACGATGTTAAATGATTACAGACAATTCCGAGTCACGAGTTTCAAAAGTTACAGACTCGGAAGTTTTACAAAAGTTCCGGGAATTGTTACATCCGGTCGAATTACATAGGTCCTATGAAAGCATAATAAAGTACAGGTTCAGCCTAAGCTAATCCTGCCGTAGATTGAGTTGTGGCAGTAGTGTAGTGAGATGGTCCACAGATTCTGCAAGTCTGCTAACCATTCGGAGGGCGTCCTCGGTTTCCCTTAGACGTGTCTCGCACTGGTTCAGCCTTGATTGTAGGACGGAAATTTCATTTTGGTTGCCAATCACTTGGTTGTGGACAACCTCCTTAGTTCCGATGGTTTCACCCAGACGGTTGTCAAGGGTGTCCATGTGGTTGACGGTACTTTCATGATCTTCGGAGACTTGATTGATACGTTCGAGTGACGTGAGTCTCCAGTTTTCGTTGGTTTCTTGAAGTTCGATATCCATAGCGTTAAGTCGTTGCTCGTGGTGATGTACCCTAACGGCTAAATTCGGTAGAGTAAGGTGAGCAGGGTATGGGCTTGCCCGAGGTGACCTGGGGTCCCTTCTAGCCACTCTTGGGTTTCGTGATCCGTACGGATGAGAGCGTGATGAATTGGGTGGTGTGTTTGCCATTCTGAGACAAAGCGTTAGAATGAGTGAGGCCTAAATTCATATAATACCTTTATAATATAGCCTAAGATATAGAGCGAGAGCGAGGCTTAACTATGTATATATATACATATCACATAATAGCCTAAAGTGTCTAACACAGACATGTTTGAGTCCCGGTTTCTCTCGTGGTCTGAGTCAACTAGTGTATCCTGTTCAGTCATGACTCCTTTCAGGTCTCACATCATATTCTTTTAATTGTACATAGTTGATCAGGCTATGTTAAATTAAACCAATATCATGTAGTCACTAAACCTAATCATACTTAATAAGGAATACTGCCTAACGGTCATAGTCTAGGCCCACTAAATGCAACCTAGTTCACTATAACCTTAGGCTTTGATACCAATCTGTCGCACCCCCAAATTCGGGTTGCGGAAGCGAATTGGGTCGGGGCGCGACTAATCAATATACACAGCACGTAAGATATAATGAATGACCACTATATGCGTCGTTTTACATTGATATTGATAAAACCAAAGTTTACATCAAAATGTTGTTTACATTAGCCCGGTTTGAAATAGAGAGATTTAAGTACATAATTAACCTATACAAAATATAATAATGCAGCTAAATCTCTGATTGTTTGCATGCTGACTCGAGCTAATAGTTCTTGATTGAGCAGTCCAACCTACTGCTGGTCACCTGTGATACATGCTAAAATTGGTCAGCGAAACGCTGGTGAGCTCACAGGTTTGTATGTCAACACATATTTGTATGAACCGCAAGATTTAATTGAATTTAAAATGCAATTAAGCAAAATAAAAGTTATACAGCCATGAGCACATAGTCTGAGCTTAACTTGAGCGTCAGGTCTAAATAAGGAAACCTAACTGAGTTGCCTCCTACGAGTATCTAATCTACACTCGTCTTCCCAAATGCTAATACGTCCGTTTGACCAGTTAGTGCGTGCTAACCCGGACGAGGATTGTCAATCCTATATGATATCATATACTAACATTCACGCTACAGATGTATTACCAAACTATGTTGTGGAGGGCTTTGAAATGATTAGTGAAAACAACTCATGTAGTATTTGATTTGTATTGTACTTGAATTCATATTGTAAAATAAAACGAGCAATGTAATCACAACCCTGATTGAAAAGCAGTAAAATAGGGGCCATGAGACTCACCTGAGCCTTGAGTGTTTAAATTAATAAACTTGAATTGATTAGCGGTTGATTGATGTCCGAAGACTAGTAACCTGAGGGTGTCCAAGACACGCAATGGTTATAACATGAGTAGGCATCTCGAAGGACTGCCCTTGCAGTTGTTCGTCCAACTTAGAATGTCCAAATTACTACGATTTGGTTGATTGACTTGTGTTTTGAAAATGTGTACAGCCGTCGGTGAATTGGTTGTATAAATAATCTCGTTATTACTTTCATGATTTTGAAGTGTTATACTTGAAAGTAAGTTCCAATGTGTTTTAGAAGTCATGTCGCATTCGTGTTTGATATTATACAAGTTTAGCACTCTGTGTGAAAGTTTAGATGTAACACTGTTACTCGTGACCCTAGGCTAAGGGTGAAGCCCGTTAATGACGGGGGTCCGGGGGCAGCGCCCCTGGTAGCGGGGTCCAAGGGGCGGCAGCCCCTGGCGGGGTCCAAGGGGCAGAGTCCCTGGATGTGGTCGAGCTTGGAAAATTTTTATTTCTACTAAATTGCTTTGGTGAAAAACGCATCTGGACTTGAATTTGAGTGAAATCGAGTGATAAAATTTTATGGTGGTTTGGTGGAGGAAGGTGGTGGTGTTGTGGTGTTAGTTAGAGAGAAAAGAAAATGAAGAAAATGGAGAGAGAGAAAGGAAATGAAAAGAATGAGGAGGGGGAAAGGGTTTTTGGGCAGATTTTTGGGGAGGGGGAAAAGGGTTTTCTCCCAACTTTTTAGTCCCCGTGTTTGCGCTCCGTGCGGTGTTCGTTTTCCCGGTCGTTTAAACGCTAAATAATTATCTTATACGTTTAATTAAGAGTTTTAAAATACGGATATTTATTCAAAATTATATTTGAAGTATTTCATCAAATACTTAATAATTGGGTTATAAATTGTAACTTTAACTTTATTTCGGTTGTTCGCGCGTTTAACATTTTATCGCGTTGACTTTGTTTGTACGATACGAAATAGTTATGAAATATTATTAAAATAATATTTGTGATAATATGGTGTCTTTAAATAATGTTACATTATTTAGTGAAAATGTTCACCAATGTCCGTATTTAATTGAACCGAATTACATTCGATTTGAAACTTGTACGATTTAATCAAATCGCATAATTGTATATATTCTTTAATATATATTTTGATACATTAATTAGCCTAATACAAAACTAATTACATGTATTAACAATTGATTAGGAACTAATTACTAGTCCTAATTTGACGGGTGTCACAATATTGGAGGTTAATAATCTTGTTAATGGTCTAATTATGTTAGTTAACAATGATTAAGGTGGATTAATGTGAGATGGTGATCATAATGATCATAAACTTGATAAGTGATTATAAATTAATGATGTTAAAATGGTTATTCATAATCTTGGAATGAATAATGTTAAATTACCATAAGTAAGTGATAATTTGTTTGATTTGTGATGATTGTGTAAACTCATATGAATTGAGTATCTTAGAGATTTGTTTATGTAAATATATTTGAATGATGTTATATAAATTTTGAAATAAGTGACTGACTTGTGTTATTCTATTGTATTCTCAGATATGGAGAAGACTCAGTGATATTAGGCTACTGAGTGGACAACTGAGGTATTCGGTGAGTGGATCTGTAATCCTCAGTGTGATTTAGTTGTAACAGGTTTGGTGACAACGGGTAAACGTATTATTACCGTTTTTGTTTGCCATGATGATTAAGGTTTAATAGTAATAATACTGTTGATAGACTATTTGGTCTGACATGATGAGTGTGTAAATATGTGATCACTTGAGATATTTGGTCTTCGGGCATTAGTGTTATTGAGGTCAGCATAGAAGCTGGGTTTGGTTACTATTGTAAGATGACGGGAATTTTCTTGTACTTATTGTTAAAAGGAAATTAGGTCGTATGAAATTAGGACCAAACTATCGGTCTCGTCCGTAATGGCCATACGAATATGGTGGGTAAGTTTTCTTGGAGAATCACCCGGGTATTATGGTATCTCAAGAGTCACCGATCCTCATTGATATGTTGTGTTATTGAGATGTTATCTCACTGATATTACGTGTTTACAATTATCTTGTTGTAGGATTTGTTATTGCTAAGTTAGACTATTGATTATATGTCTACCCACTTAGCATTGAGCTAATCCCCCACATTAATACTTCTTGTAGGTTAGGGATTTGATATAACGGTCGGGCAAGAACTTGGACGGGATGAAATGTTTGACTATCATGCGTTTACTTTGATATGTGAATTGGTTAAATCAGGGATGTTTTATGGAATTATATAACACCCATTTTAATGTACTTTGGGTTTTATATTGTAAAACTATTATGAATAAGGTTTGGAAGTAGCATGTCTTAAATATGTAATATTATAAGTCAAAATGATGAAATTTGGACTTACGCTTCTGAATTAAAAATGTTTAAATTGGGTTGTAAATGAGGGGTGTTATAAGTTGGTATCAGAGCATAAGTTTTGGTGAATTGAACACTAGTATGGTGTTCAATCCCAAATTTAAGTGTGTTAAGTCAAACATTCGAGAGTGTGGAGATTAGTTGTTGTATGAGAAAGTGGTTATTAAAACATGTACTAACACTTAACAAGATGCGAGATTGTTGTTTTGATTGCAGAGATGGAGGAACATGAGTAATCGATTGGTACTCTCAATGATTCCTCTATATTCGTTGGCATAAGAGTATCAGGTAATTCTTGACAAACCTGTTGAATTTAAATTAATTTGAATTGTTTACTTTGCTATGATGGTTATGTTTGGTAGTAAAGTAAATTGAGTCAGACTGATATGATTCCCCAGTTACGAGTCGATTAATAACTATTACATGTTAATGTAATAAATTGAATCTTAAATGAGTAGTTTTGACTGAACTAGAAATGACAGAATAAGTATTGAATTGTGATTGTTCAATAAAGTGTAACAGTGGTATTAATTGAATTAAAAGGTGTCTACAATATTGAAATAAAGTGTATGATTTAGACGATAGAGGAAGAGATATGTTTTTCAGGTTAAAAGCATAATTAATTATGTTGATGATGGGTAATAGTAAATCATGATAAACTGAATCAATATGACTCCCTATAGTGATATTAATGAGATGTTGGTATATCTCTATTAATATGTTTTGGATTCATGTGTTGTTTAAATTAGAAAGTGTCAATTGATTGGAAAGTGTGTGTTTGACATCGAAAAGTCAAAGTTGAATTTGGTAGAGTCAAATGTGGCTAGATGTTATAAAGTGATAAATATGGCTAGATGTTTATGTGTAGCATTGACCATGAATTAAGTTGAATTATGATCTATGTATTAAAAGTGGTAAAGTAAGAAAGTCAAAGCGGTAAAAAAAAATATTATGTGCGTTGATAAGTTTGTGAAAAGTTAATGTTGAATATTTGTTGGAATTGGTATAAATATGATGATTTTATGTGAAATTGGTGTTTTAAGGTTATAATATGACACCAATAGTGAAAATGGTTTTGTTTGACTTTGAATAGTCAAAGAAGTGTGAATTGGGTGTTAGAATATGTCACATGGGTGGAAACCTAAAAAGGGTCTTAAAAAGTGCCCAAATAGGTCACTTAATGGTTATATGGTTAAAACGAATGGTGGTTCGAGTATAATGAATGTTAAAGTGACTTTAAGTCCTACATATAGTGGAAATGTGTGTTGAAAGTGTGATGGAAGTTAATATAGTTAAATTTGGTAAAAGTGTCCAATTGGACCCCTAAACGGGTCAAAGTATCAAAATGATGTAGAATGAGTGTATGAGGGTGATGAATATGCCCATGCATCACAAATGTATACAGGAATATATTGGTAAAAAGTTAAAGTCAGAAACTAAGCCATTTCGAATATGGAGAGTCAACCAAAATGTTTAAAAAGGGTCTAAAATGAGTCGTACGCCCGTTTTCTCGTAAAACATTGTTGGGAGCCGTTACTTTTACGTTAATATTAATCGCAACGCCGCAACTTTACCAATATGGTGTGGAAAGTTTTAAATTTATATTTGTTGGGGTCTAAGTATGACTTACTGGTACTTAACCAAAGACTAGTAGGGAGCAAGTATGACCTAGAGTCGTTCTTAAAGAGAAACTGAATTGAAACGGAGGTTATCCAATCAATCTTTCTTTTTCTAGTAAAGGGGTTTTTATAAGGGTGCGTTGGGGGTTTTTGGTTTAGTGAACTACGTAAACTAAATAAAGCGAATAAAAGATAATAATAAATCAGATAATGAAAAGTAGTATCTGTTGTGATTTTGTTAGCTCGTAATATGGGATATGACTTTTAAGGGAAAACGTTTAACTAAATTGGGAACGTTTACTAGATTTGATAGCTTATGGTATAACCAATATATTCCTTATCAGTCGGTTATCAACTAATATGTCACGAGGAATTAAGGTGTCGTGATTCTGATCAGACAGATAATGCTCAACTCTCCATACTCTCCTGTGAGGGAGTTAGTGGCCCTTATTATTGAACGCATTCGCTCGTGGGTGAAGGAACAGAGTAGCAAGTCCATAACAAGTCTAACTGTTCTTAATACCATAAAGACTACAAATCCGGCAAACAACTAATTTAGAAAATATGTTCAGACTTACTTGATTAATTCCAATTTGTGAAACTCAAGCATGATAAGCGAGGGAAAGCGTATAGGTTTCTTGCGTACCTTACTTTAGCTTTCATGGTTTAAGGAAAAGTATCATATTAAATTGGATTTTAAACTTGCCTTTCTCAATACAATTAACAAATCCCTAGGTTTTCGTGAATGGTTATTTAGCCTATAGCCTACCTACTCTAATCTAATCTAAACTAATTAATCTAATTAAAATGCTGACGGCTTTTTGCACAAAGTTAAACCCAGACCATATCAGAAAATACTATGGTAGTTCACGATGTATTTAATCATTAACCGATATTTCCGTTGTGAATTTAATTGCTTCGCAATGTTTACATGATAAGTACATTGTGATTAGAAGTGTACTATACTCATGGCAATTCCACGTAATCACATTGCATTTTATGATGACTGCATGACGTTACAATTAAACCATAGTTTTGACACAGATAACTATTGACCAAGTATTAAGGTTCGCGACTCCTCTTTACAAGGTTAAAAACACGTTTGTTAATCGAAAAGAGAATATAAGTTTTAGGTTTAAAATCATAAGGATAAGATAAGTCCGTTGATAAATTTTCCATTTTTATAATGTCGATTCATAATACAACTACCTTCGGTCGTTTACCGACTTCCATACATTTGTACTCCACTTAATAGCGTTTCCAGTACTATATCAAGTAAACAGTCGAATAGGGGCCGTCATATTACTTCACGACATATTTAAAGTCATCCCATAATTATTTATGCTTACTACATCACAACAAACATAATAGTAATCTACTCGCTAAGCATGGCACAAACTATCTCTAGCATAATTAAAGCATACATATTTAATTAAGGTAGATAAGAATAGAAAGGACCGATATTAATATGCGAGAAGGAATAGACTTGAATTAATGAGCTTTTCTCCAAGCGTACACCAAAGATTACAAGCACGTTCCTTGCTTTCGTTCTATTCTAAACAAGTTTCCTAAACTAGCCTAATCTATCTTATATATTAAAAGAAAAAACTTGAAAGAGTAATGACCATTAGATGAAGACTAACAATTAAGATCTAGCCATTCATTTATTTAATGACATCATTAATGCCATTTTTATGTGACTAAAATACTAATATACCCTTCCATATTTACAATATACACCCTTCAATATTTACAGTATAAAATCTCTATTTATTCTTTAATCGTACATAATTCTTCAAATATTTTATGGAGATTTTAGTTTAATAACTACTTTATTATTTCTTTCATAATTCAAACTCTTCATATAATCTTCTTTATTTATTTATTTTTTTATGAAAAAGCCCCAATAAGTTATTTTCAATTTTAAAAAATTCATGACTTCATTCCATTGGTCAGTGATTTAAATTCCTATATGATCACCTTTTTTTTATCAATTTCTAATTTACGATTCTTGGATTATAGATGTCAACGGGCCAGGTCCTGACGGTTTATATGGTATTTGTACCCATACCACCGCCCTTTTTGAACTCTTTTATCATTTTTCATTTACAATGCATGAATTATGGATGCCAACGGGTCGAGTTCTGACGGGTTTTATTGTATTTGTACTCATACAAGTTTAAAATATTTATACCCATACACAGCCCAATACCCGTTGGGTACCTAATTATTATTAACTATTAACCATCAGTTATTCATATTTATTCGCGGGTTTCGGTTATCCACATGTATGTAACTTAGTCCAAACAAAAAAGTATATAGTTATTCTTACTGAAAATATGATGCAAATTCGAAACACGAGAAAAACTATACCGAATTACAAGATTTAAAATCTTAAAGCTAACAATATAATTTTTTTATTTAATTAGTTCAAAGTTTCAGTACATAATATAGTAATATAGTATTATTATTATAAAACAATAAAATACAAAAAAGAAAGTGATTTCATATACAATATTATCAATAATTGATTAATTAATTTCTCTTTTACCACTAATTTCTCTATATCTCGATTTACATCCCTAAAATAATTTACCATTTAATCTTCTAAGGTTGTGTTAATGTCATTCGGGTCAGTAGAGCCTGCATTTGAGTTGTCATATTTTATCATCTTTCGTCAAAGTTAAAAAGACAAAGTAATGCATTATCGGTTGTTGATTTAAGTTACAAAAAGAAAATTAGATGGACGAAAACCACCAATGCAATAAAAAGCGTTATTTTTTAGATACAAAATATTATTTACCTGCTGAACCGGTAAATTCGCTTATTTGAAAAAATAAATATGTACGACTTTAAATAATATAGTATTATTAAATATTAATACAAATAACAAAGTAGTATCATACACAATATTATCCCTATTAATTAATTAATTTATTTATTTGGACTATCAATCCAAAATCTATCACAATTTAAATGCTTAACACATTTTTCATTTAAAATTAAAATAATACAAACTGATGTACCATACACCAATACCAAAACGCTTATTAAATTTGTATAACACATCCATATAAGACATATCATAAAGTCAACCTGCAAATTTTGCGTGTCTTTAACTAGTAGAATGAGAAAGTAAAACTAATAAAGTATTGAGAAGTATTCTTGATTTTGTGAGATATGGAAGGTGTGTGTTGAAATGAACCATGAGGTCTCAATTTATACTTGAAATTCGGTGCATGTTAGCCATCCAAGGTGCAAGTTAGCATGTTTTTAGGGGGTGGTCCTTTCCCGGAAAGTGGTGGCACATGTACCTTAAAGGGGCAGAAAGTGGTAGCACGTGTACCCTAAAGATTCGGAAAGTGCTAGCACATGAACCATACGAGTACGCACAAGGATGGAAAAAGGGGGAGGAGACGGGGGACAGCCAGCTGGCGGCAGCCTGGCGGCTGCCCGCCCCGGTTCGCCATCCGTTCGCTCATTTCTTGTTTCGTGCGTATCTTCTTTGTTATGCATCCGTTTTTGTCGATTCTTTTTGCGTTGGATTCTTTTTTCAAAAACGAAGACTTTGATGAAAAGAAATCCCCGAGGTGTTTCTTTGAACTTTAGATGTCTTGTACGAATCGTTTGAATCTTTCGGTGTACGTAGAATCTTCATTCTTCATCCGTTTTTCTGATTCTTTTTCTGTTAGATTCGTAATTTGAAAATGAAGATCTTGGATAAGAAAAACCTCAGTGATGGGTACTTTGTCTCAAATCTTGTCTCAGATATCTTGAATCTTCAATCGTGCCTAGAATCTTCCTTTTTCGTTCGTTTTGCTTAATTTTTCCCGTGCAACTCTATTTTGAACTTCTTGGCAAAGTTTCATTGATTTCCATATTATTTGAGTTTATTTGCCAAGTATTGTTCCAGAATGAGAGAGATATCGGTAGTAAAAACGTGACTTTTTACGCGATATCAAGTATCCCACACTTATAACTTTGCTTTTCCTCAAGCAAACTCGAATTTGAAGCATGGTTAAAGATAAGTAGATAATGAAATATTTTAAAGCGGAATTTTTTACTAAGGAGTTTTGGAAAAATAAAATATCTATGCTTTTGAAAAGGTAGGGTTGCAATCTTTGGGAGCATGCTTTTGATCTTTGATCATGGATACATGACTATATCGAGTAACAGTCGAACATGGGCCATCATATTACTTTACGATAATTAAGACCGTTTATATTTTACTATGATGATCCTAAGGCAACAATCAAACAAGAACATGCAATAAGATGATCAAAGCAATACTACCAATCTTTAATTATAAATCATCCCATAATTAATTAACTAAATCGCAAGCAAACACAACAAGTATACTACTCTCTAATCATGGCAATAACTAAATTTAGCATAACCAATATAAACGTAATTAATTAAGATATATAAGAATTAGAAAGCACCAGGATTAAATGTGGGAGAAAGTAGACTTGAATTAATTGACACAATTCCAAGCTTACACCGAAGATTTACAATGCATTCCGTACGTTCCTTCTATTCTAAACAAGCTCCTAAACTAACCTAAAACTAATTTTTAGTAAGAAAATAGAAAGAAAGTAGAAGCAATATCTTAAGAGAAGTATATTGTTCTAAGAATGGTGTATGTTGAAATGAAGCCTTATGCCTCCTATTTAGAGGTGAAATTCAGCTCACGTTAGCAACTTGAGGAGCACTTTAGCAAAAGGTGGAAAAGGTGGTGCACCAGGTACGTACAATCGCGTAAAGGTGTGGCACCGGGTACACGCAAGGACCAAAAAGCTTAAATGGGATGTGGGACAGGCGGCAGACGCCGCCCACCAGCTGGTTGGCGGCGGCTGGTGGCTGGCCGGCGGCTGGTGGCGTCCACCCGCCCCGGTTCACCTTCTTTTGTCGCGTTTCTTAGTTTGTGCGTATATTCTTCGTTATGCGTCCATTTATGTCAGCTCTTTTTACTTTGGATTCGTAATTCAAAAATGAATATTTTGATATAAAGAAATCCCCGAGATGAGTTTCCTATCTCCAGATATTGCGTACGAATCATTTGAATCTTCCGGCGGGCGTAAAATCTTCATACTTTATCCGTTTTTGTTGATTCTCCTTCTGTTAGACTCGTATTTTGAAAATGAACATCTTGGATAAGATGGATGTTGATGATGGGTACTTTAGTCTTTAAATCTTGTTTTGATGCCTTGAATCTTCAAACGTGCGTGGCATCTTCGTTTTTCATCCGTTTTGCTTGATTTTTATCATGCAACCTTGTTTTGACCATCTCAGAATAATATCACTGATTTGAACTGTATTTGAGTTCAATATGCCAAGAATCATTCCAAAATGAGAGAGATATCGGTAGTAAAAACATGACTTTTTATGCGATATCAAGTATCCCACACTTAGAACTTTGATTGTCCTCAAGCAAACTCGAATTTCAACATGGTTAAAGATAAGCAGATAATGAAATATTTTGAGGCGAAACTTTTTACTAAAGGGGGTTTTGGAAAAAATGAAATATTTGTTCTTTGAAAAACAAGGTTGTAATCTTTGGGAGCATGCTTTTGATCTTTGATCTTGGATACATGACTAGGCGATCCTCTCAAGGTGGTCACTCCAATCACTCTAGCCACAATCATCATAGGCTTGATCGAGAATCAAATCGTTATCTTTTAGGTGAGAGCGAAGTCAATCTAGCCACAATCATTCTAGGAGGAGTGATGTAAGGTTTTTAGAGTGGAGTGTTGATGATATGAGAGGGGGGTTGTGTTGGTTTTTTATGGGTTTCTTTTTGGTAAGGAGGAAAGCTGTAATTTCTGGGAGGATTGACGCTATTTTCTTATGACTTTTCGAAGGAGTATTTTTCTCCATTTGAATTTCTTTTCTTCAAATTTCTTTGAAGTTTTCTTCTCTTCTTTTTTTTTTCTACGTCATATCCTTGTAGCTTCCCTTCTTTCATCTTTGGAACTTTCTATGAAGTTTGAGGGATACTTTTGAGAGGGTAGGGATAACGTATTTCTTTTTGGGTGTACGGATAGGTTTAAGAATGATGTGATTTGATCTCCTTTTTTTCTCACCGGTTCGGATTCGAAATGCATAATAGGAGGAAATTCTGATTCTAAACGCATACATCAGCACACTCAAGAAACGGAGAAGTGAAGCATTAAAAGTGAATACTTTATATGACTCAAGATACCTCACAAATCGAAAGTTGGTTTGTTGTGTGCCTAGTCATGCGATGCTCTTTATGGGATTACTAAACTAATTTTTCAAAGGGATTCATATTTTATTCATCCTTCTTCCCCAAAGTAAATCATTCTTGGTTTAAAATTTTCATTTTCGACATATTTTTAAACATTTTTAACTCAATTTTGAAATATTTTGTAAAATTTCCGAGTTACTTTTTGGAGAAGGATGGTCTAAAGAGCAGCGAGTTTAGAATCAAGCATATACCATTATCCATTTTACAGTAGTGTAACTACTACTATCCCACACTTAAAGGAACATCATCCTCGATGTTAATTTAAGTTCTGACTGGGGTAAAAATCCCACACTTAGGATTTGAAACATCTAAGATGTATTCGTTTAGTATTGTGTGTTGGACTTGAATCCCACACTTAGTGATAGGCATAGCGGATATGGTATATTTATAACGAAGGAAAAATATTGGTAAAGAGAACTCCCTAGTAGTTGCAGTGTTCCTTGGTATGCATTTGCTGAACTTCCTCTTGCTGGGTTCACTCTTAATTGTGATTGGTCTCGTAGGTGTGAACACGTCGGATATAAGATTACTTGGATGCGGGTTCTTCCTTGAAGGAGGAGGTATTCTTTGCATATCCGAGTAGGACAGATAGTCGGAGATTTCATCACTTCTTGGAAAGTAAAATTTGCGGAAATGTAAAACATGGGTTGCCTCCCGAGAAGCGCTCTTTTAAAGTCGAGAGCTCGAATTAGTCTTTTCTTCTTTAAATGATGCTGGATGCGTCGGGGGTGCTGGAGTTTTTACTGTAGCCGCTAGGTGGGGCGTATCGTGGAGGAAAGTATCGAAGGAATTGCTCTATCATGTCAGCAAGTAGAGTTGGTGGGTTGGTGGATTCCATCCTGAAGCATTTGAAGTGATCAGTGGCTAATCGGTCAAGGATTTCCATTCCGTAGCTGATGTATCTAACTGCCCGTGTGACTGGTCCATTAGGGTCAACTCTTGTGCAGGTATGAGTTCGAATGATCTCACGTTGGGGGTGGTTTTGACCTATCGCGGCAATTAGGGCCATGAACTGAATTTTTACTTCTTCAAAGTCACTAGCCAAAGGGTCTCCTTTGAAGGATCTGCTTGCTTGGCATAGTTGTCTGATGAGTTGATGTTGCTCACGGGTGAAGGGAAAGTCCGAGTATGTGAAGACGTAGATTAGCTTGCTGAATATTTTGCAATATCTATTGCGATAAACATCAAGCTCTATATCTTCTTCAGTGTACTTCTGCATAATCGAGTTGTCACATAAGTTGCTAAGTTAATTTGTGAAAAGTGCGGAATGAATCTTGGTACCTCACAATTTTCTTCTTCATATACTGAGTGGTTTAGTTCATCAATTATCAGCTCAACATGATGACCAATGGTGGAGTGGATGACGATCCTGAAGTTTTCTAAGGCTGTGAGGTGTTCTCCAGTCTCGATGAGTTCTAGAAGGGTTCTAAGATCTCTCACCATTCAGATATCAGCATAATTATGTAGGTTTCCATTAACTCTTTCCAGATGGGTTCTCATTTGATCCTCATCTTCCTCCATTTCTTTAGATCTTTCCTCTTCTTCTTCGGTTTCTTCGTCCATTTCTTCCTCTTCCTCTTCAGTTTCTTCTTCTTCTTCTGTAGGTTCTTCCTCTTTAGTTTCGGATTCTACGTCTTCCTCTGCTTTTTGATATTCCTCTTCCTCTTCTAGTTCAGTTTCAGTATCAGAGATGAAGCCTGATGACCGAGCGAAAGGTCATTCTTCTTCGGATTCTGATTCATCATCACGGATAATTCTGCCTGTTGATATAGCATAACAATCTTCTTGTTCTGGGGTGCATTCAGGTTGGTCGATCTTGTAAGTGATGCTTTCACCGTGTGATCATAGAACAATCGTATGGTTATACACATCAATCATTGCTCTAGCTGTATTCATGAATGGTCTTCCAAGGATAATCGGGATGTTTATGTCCTCGTGGATGTCCATTACCACGAAATCCGTAGGAAAGAAGAATTTGTTAACTTGAACTAAGACATTCTAAGCTATTCCTTTTGGGTATCTAACGGATTGGTCAGCTAGCTGGACAGTCATCTTAGTATGTTTCAAATTTTCAAGTTCTAACCTTTTAAACAGGGAGTAGGGCATAAGGTTAATGCTAGCTTGATGCGTGTGAAAGCGTCTAGTTTATCTAATTAAAATTGGAAATACCTTATTAATACTATCACACAACCAGACAAGACTACTCGATCAAATGTTAGTATAGAATTGGTAAGTCCGAGTCGATCACAGGAAACTGGGTGTATTTATAAAAATAGAAAATACTAATTATCCTAGAAAACAGTAAACAAAGAGGGGCGTTTTAGTTCTGTACGAATATTTAAATTGAGTTAATAGTAAAAAAAGAAAAATACTTAATTTAAAATAACAAGTAGAAAATAATAGGAAGGAACAAGTAATCGTGTAATAACTCCACTCATATTCATATATTCCGATTCGTTGCACGTTAATTATCTAATTGTGATTCCTTTTATATTAACATAGATATTAATCAAGGAATCTAAGTTAAATGTAAATTAGCCTCCGTTTTTGGTTAACTAATTTCTACAATTTAGGGTCCCACATTAAACATTGATCCGACGTCACAAGAATGTAATTCTATTGCGTGCTTTTCCCAAAATTGTGCATTAACTATTCACGATTGGTTATAATTGATCCTCGCGGTATGACTCAACTATACCTATTATTAATTACTTATTAACTTATTCATTTTAGGTTATTTAATTATTAGTCTCTTAACCTATCAAACTCAATATATTTAGTAATGATCAAAACTTAAGTCCTAACCATCAATAATCAACAATCTCAAGTGAAATCAATCTCAATGACATAGTCAACCACGTTAAGTAATAACTAATAACCACTAATAAATAAGGATCAACGGATAATATAACAATCTTCAATCAAATAACTTAATAAACGTGCAAATATAATCGTTCAATAATCATCATCCAAGATTCGGAATTACCCAACTACTAAATAGTTCAATTCATCATCCAATATGCAAAACACAGATTTATCAACGTCAAAAACATCATGTAATCGAAATAAACAAAAGTAATTGTAAACCGAAAAGATGAATCACAAAAAGCTAAAGCGAAATAACCTCAACCTTAACTCTTTGTGCCTCCAAAATAACCCTGAAATTCCTAATTAAATGTCTGTAGTGAAAAACCTCCAAACCCAACCGAATTCCCTTTTTAGGGTTTAAAACGCGTTTTATACTAATCTGAAAAGTGATCCATCCGGCGGATGAAAATTTCATCCGGCGGATGGATTGCAAAGAAGCCCGGCCCAACTTCGCGTTACCTTCGGCCTCCACCGCCTCATCCATCCGGCGGATGGATTGAATTTCCAGACTTCTTCATCATTTCTTCTTTTTAACACTTCAGCTTTGTTCGAATCTTCCAACATGTATCACTTAACTTGTTTCTTGACTGTTTTCTATTCTTCTTTCCAAAAAGCTTCGTTTCCAATTCTAATTGCAAATATGAACGAAATAAGTACTTAAACTTAATTAATTGCAATAAGAATATTCAAGAAAAGGGGTAAAATACTACTTAAATATAGTACTTATATGCGTTCATCAAACATCCCCCACTTGAATCCTACTTGCCCTCGAGTAGACCATTGATTCAAAAATCAAATTCTTAAGAAAAAATTCATTTCCATTTACATAAATAACTAACAAAGGAATTATACAATATCACCCATTTTCAACTCAAACATTCATGTTTAAAATCATGTCAAATCCACGAACAATTATTAAGAAATTATGAAGCCATAAAAATCGTCTACACACGAACTTATTATTCTTTGAACATTAAATAGTTCACAATGATTACTGATATCTTTGTCCACTTAAACAATCCATATCTAAATAATTGAGCTTAACTAATTATTATTCACATAGATGTTCCCTTAAATTCCCAATAGCTATATACTCTCATACTTTACAACGCGCAAATATTACATATTATGGATTTTCAATAAAACAATCATTTTTCAAATTAAGACATAGGTGGCAAGTCTGTGCCTCAATACAAAAAAGTGACATAACTTGATTTTGGTTTTGCAATAATAGATTTTTAGTCAAACCATTGGTAACAGGTATGTACCTTAGTACAACAAAGCGACATAACTTGACTACATTTTAAATCCTGAGTTATTTAAACTCTTTACTCTTTTTCATTGAATATACTGACGGAGACCAGGTCTGTACTTATGTACAACAGAGGAAACAACACCCAGTATATCCCCAAATGATGTTAATTAAATTTCTTAAAAATATGACATATCGCACGTTATTAGTATGAAAATTAAGACAACCATCATACACAACTAAAGTTCATCTAAAAGTAACATCCACTCTGCTATTTTCATTTCTTAAAAGCTTAAAAACTCTTATATAAATTGCCTACCAATACATCATATAATTAAGCTAAATAACATGTTCATGGGTTAAAATTGATTAAAGGTGCAGAAAATTTTTAAAATTTATCCTACATTATTACAAAATAGTTTATTCCTAGAAAAACATAATCTTAAATTTAAAAATTGGTTGAATAATGGGCCATTCATAACCTCCTAGTTACGCATTTTAATGGGATAACAGTTAACCAATTTACACATTATCTACTTTCTCAAAAGATACAAGATTGTTTTAAGAAATGGAAATTTAACTCTTTTCTCTTCCATCCCCCATTTAAAGATGTACAATGTCCCAATTGTACATAAACTAAAAAAAAAATGGGAAAGAGAGAAAAGAAATCAGAAAGAAAAACTCCCCTGGAATAACGTGTGAGCAATGGGTAAAACAAGGCCAAAAGGTCACCCTCAAAATTCCTTGCTTCCTACTTTCGCTGAACTTTCTGCCAGCATCTCGGGTGCTCACAACACAATTCTAAAGGGGAATCAACAAACATAATTAAACGATACAAAATAATAAAAGAAAGAAATCTAACTACACAAAATATACACAACCTAAATGTAAAACTACAATATCCAAACATAAATAAAGTACTACGAATAATAAAAATAATAGAGTCTGAAATCAAGAACCACAAAGGATACATCTCATCCTAATCACTATCCTCCTCCTCTTCTTCTTCCATGCTCTGGTCCTGGTGGGATGTGCCTGCTTGATCTGGTGGTGGTGGTGTAAAGAACTTGGGTGGCATCTGGTACTGAAAAGGCTGATAGGGTAACTGAACTGGACCGAATAGCTGAGCAAACAAGTTTTCCTGATAATCCATGTGAGCACTCATCTGATGGAAGTGTTGCCTCTGCATTAGCTCAATACTGTCAAATCTCTGGGTGTGGCGGAGGTCCATCTGAGCAAGCTGCTGCTGTAGCTGATCAAACTCAGCAGCATAACCTCTGTTCCGACCATGACCCGCTCCTCTACCGGCAGCTGCATCTCCTCCAACCGTAGCAACCCTAGGGCTGCAAAGTCTGCCCCACCGGAGTAGTAGTAACCCAATAATACATCTCATGAACACCACCATAAATACAGCATGGCTCAATGATAAGCATCAAATAGATACTATATTTTATATTATTTATTCCTATATTTGTATACATTTTATGCATTTAAATGATTTTAGATACTTATTTTGTTAATATTTGCAGAAATGTATTTTAATTGAAGATTGGAGAAAAAGAACGAAAATTAGACCGAAACTGAAGAGATTAAAGCAATTGAAGAAAAGAAGATTTAAACCTTTAATAAATGAAGACTAAAATGATAATATTAAAGATTTGGGCCAAGAAAACAAGTGAATCCGTTTAAAGAAGAAAGAGAAGCCCAATTTGAAACCCAAGCCCGTTTTTGGAGTATTCTGGAATTTAAGTCCAACCGGCGGTTGGATTAACCAACCGGCGGTTGGGGCTAAGGGTTTAAGGCGGTGGAGAAATGCGCAGAGTTGGAGTAGGATTCATAACTCCAACCGGCGGTTGGAGGGTCGGCCAGGAGTATTATAAATAGAGGCTTAGTTTTAATTAAACGATATACGGTTCTTAGAATACAAAGTCGAATATTAAGGTTTAAGGTCGACTTTAGGTGCGAATTTGGAGGCTAAGGAGCTAGGGTTTGAAGGTTTTCAACCTTAGGAAAATCTAGTTCGTCAATTGGTTCGGTTTCTTTATCCTTGTAGCTTCACTAACCTTTTGGGTTACTATGGATATTGTTTATTTGAATTAATTGCTTATTATATTTTCATTATGAATGTTTAAATGTATGTTTATTATGTTTATTATATGAATTATATATTTATGTTGGAACTATATTACTGAATATTATTATGCAAGAATTATGTGTTATATTATGTTAATGATCATAATTAACTGATTTATAGATAAACTCACTAACCTTTTGTGTTTTTAAATTAAATGATTATGTTTCATTAGATGTTAAGTAGCATTATGATTCAACCGACCCTGGAATTGCATCAATAATATGTTGATAGATCTTAATAAATAGTGATACTTTACATAACCTTTGACTGTATTGCTATATGAGAATTATCATAACCTCTGAGGTTTTCTACATTAGTAAATCACAATAATAATAGCCAACACGCAAATAGACATAAGTTGATATAATAAGTTTAATAAATAATAGTTTAAATAGTCATAATCTTCTATCCAATTGAGTATTCTTAAGTTGTTCCTTTAAACTTATCTATTAAAGAATTGGTATCAATTATAAATATGTTCGATCGGAACTAAAACGTCCCCCCTATCTTATATATTCTTGTACATTAATTGTGAATTTGTATATTAATTGTAATACTTGTAATTAGGATAAATAAATAGTTAGTTATAGATTAAATCACGTTCCCTGTGTTCGAATCTGGACTTACTTATAAAACTATATTCTATGATCAGGATAACACTTGCCTGAATTGTGTGATGGTATTATTTAGTATTTCCTTAATTAAAACTTGTGATTATAATTGCCTATACTTAGCACACATCAAGTTTTTGGCACCGCTGCCGGGGAGCGGTATATTTTAATTTAAACTAACTATTTTCCCTGTAAAATAATTTTATTTCTAATGCTTTGCAAAATCAATACGAAATATCGGCTCACCCATTGAAAGTACTAACAAAAACAAAGGTATAAGGATAGTTCAGCACTACCTCATTGATTTATCATATAAGAGGTAAGGTGCTTCTCGAAAGAAATAAGTTTTCAATACGCTTAGCGCTGACCTGTTTCTCCGCCTTTGTGTACAATCAATGGAGCTACCGAGATCTATTGACTAGCTTGGTATATGAATTTTAACAAACTAATTTTAACTTTAATTAACAACTAACTTGCATTACTAACAAATAGGAAAAGTTAGGTTGGGAATATCTTTTCGAATATTTAATTTTGAATGTGTTTAATTAGTAATTTTCGAAATTCATATACATCAACCTGATTATTTCTAAAATATTACTAACATTTACTTTTGAATTTATGGTGCTACTAAAATTTTGTTCTTCTTTACAGATTGATGTATGACCCGGACAATTCATCCAGATCCTCTCAGTCCATTTGACGAACCAGAACGAGAATTTTATTCGAGAAAAAGATTATCATACGCACCACCAAATTCACCAGAACACGAACTTTCACCAGAAGAAGACAATTTAGTTTTTCATAACAATTTAGCCAAAACGGCTGAATACGGTTATTATTCCGATCCAGAGTCAGGTGAGGATAAAATACCTTCTAGGCAACCTACGATATAACTAAGTGATTCTGAACCAGAGCACGAAATACAACCAATTATGGCAGACATAGCTGACATGACGCTTGAAGATTACACGATTCAAACTCGTGGAGATCTGAGACCGGGAGTGGTTAGGCCTGCCATAGCCAGAGAAGTAGAATTTGTGTTAAAGGGGCAATTTTTGAAAGAATTACGTGAAAATCCTTTCAGAGGAGAAGATAAAGAAGATGCAAACGAGCATGTTGAGAAAATTTTGGATATTGCAGATATGTTTCATATTCCCAATGTTACAAGAGATCAGGTTATGTTGCGAGTATTTCCTTTAACACTAAAGGATGGAGCTAAGAGATGGGTCAATAACGAGCCAGCCGGATCCATTACTACTTGGGAAGATCTTCGCACAAAATTTCTAAAAATGTACTGTACACCTTCCAAGACCTCAAAAATGATTGATGAGATTAGGAACTTCAAACAGAAACCTGATGAATCTTTGTATCAAACTTGGGAAAGATATAAGGAAATGTTACACAAATGTCCACAACATGATTTGAATGTCCAACAAGAGAAAACAGTATTCTATAAAGGAGTTGATCGGGTGACACGTCAACAGTTGGATGCACAAGGTCCAGTACCTAAGAAAACTCCAGCAGTGGCAAGGGCCGGAATTGAAGAATTAGCTAAACATTCTCAGTTATGGGATGATGGTTCATCTGGAAGAAAAAGGATATCTGAAGATAATGATGGTCTAGTAGCTATAACAGCGAAATTGGAAAGTATGGGAAGAGATATTAAGAAAGTAAATGAACAAGTTCATGCAATTAGGATTGGGTGTGAAATATGTGGAGGAAGTCATCTAAAAGAAGAATGTCCTAATGCTGACAGCAAAATAAGTAATGAGGAAGTTATGTATGGGGATTTTCAAGGAAATCCAAATTATCGTCAAGTTTCTAATTTTAGAAGAGTTAATCAACCAGGCCAATAGTATCAACAAGGAGCACCAGGATATTATGTCAAAACAGGACAAACTTCCTATAATGACAGAATGACGGTGATAGAGAACGCATTGGGAAAAATGGCTGAAGCATGTAATAAAAGAAATGAAGAAGACGATGCCAGAATGCGTAATCACGAAGCCTCGATCAAACAAATTGAGAGCTCAGTTCATCAGATTACTAAAGCATTGCAGGAGAGATTTCCAGGAACATTGCCAGGATTTACTGAAACAAATCCAAAGGAACAAGCTAACGCACTCATTACCAGAAGTGGTAAGAATGTTGACTCTCATTTTATAGCTAACAAAATTGTTGAATCTAAGCAGGTTGAAAAGGAAACAATTGATGAAGATATACAAGCGAACAAAAAGGAGGATGGAGAAAATAAAGTTAAAGAAGTCATCAAAGACTATACACCCCCACCTCCATATCCAGCTGCTCTTAGGAAAGACAAAGAAGATGAACAATACCACAAATTTCTGGAAAACCTTAAACAACTTCATATTAACATTCCTTTTGTTGAAGCTATAGCTCAGATGCCAAAATATGCAAAGTATCTTAAGGAGCTGCTGACAAACAAAAATAAACTGGATAATGTGACGAAGGTGACAATGAATGCAAGATGCTCAGCAATAATGCAGAATAAATTACCTCCGAAAGTCATAGATCCAGGGAGTATTACTATACCTTGCAAAATTGGTGAAATGACTATTGAAAATGCATTGAGGAGCTAGTATTTCATTAATGCCATATACACTTTTTATGCGATTAGGATTAGGAGAACCAAAACCTATTCGTATGTGTATCGAATTAGCTGACCGATTTGTTCAATATCCTAGGGGAATAATTGAAAATGTTTTGATTAAAGTTGATAAATTTGTTTTTCCATGTGATTTTGTAATTTTAGATATGGTAGAAGACCCTAAAGTCCCTATTATATTAGGAAGACCATTTTTAGCAACAACACATGCCCTAATAGACGTTTTTGATAGAAAGATTACCATGAGATGAGGAGATGATAAAATTGTTTTTGATGTTAATAAATCTATGAAATTTCCTGATTATGTTGATGACTCTTGTTATTATTTGAATGCATATGAGTATCTAGATAACCCTTCTTTTCAAGATTTTATAGAAAAAGATCAAACAGATACTGGAATTCTTACAGAATGAACTGAAGAATTTGACACTGAGAAAGATTTGGCAGAATTTGACAAACTATTAGAAGAAGATGAAGATTCAGAAGTAACTGTTGTTCTTCAACAACATACTAAAGCTGAATCATCACAACCAGTTGCTAAAATTCTCAACCAAGAATTATTACCAAATTCTATCGACAAGATTCCGTATCTGAAGGAAGAGTCCTTCGAGTTCAAAACATCTATTGAAGAACCACCACAATTGGAACTTAAAGAGCTACCAGCGCATCTAGAATATGCTTATTTACAAGGTACATCAGATTTGCCAGTTATAATATCTTCTAAACTATCAACTGCAGAAAAAGATCGCTTAGTGCAGGTTCTTAAACAACATAAAAAGGCAATAGCATGGAAGATCACGGATATCAAGGGAATCAGTCCTACTTACTGCACTCATAAAATCTTAATGGAAACGGATTTTAAGCCAATTGTACAACCATTAAGAAGATTGAATCCAAATGTGAAAGACGTTGTCAGGAAAGAAATCATTAAACTATTGGATTCAGGATTAATCTATCCTATTTCAGACAGTCTATGGGTAAGTCCAATACATGTCGTACCAAAGAAAGGTGGAATGACAGTGGTACCTAATGAGAAGAATGAATTAATACCAACAAGGACGATAACAGGGTGGAGAGTTTGTATTGATTATCAGAAATTGAATGATGCTACCAGAAAAGATCATTTTCCATTACCATTTATTGATCAAATGATAGAAAGGTTAGCAGGAAAAGAATTCTATTGTTTTCTGGATGGATTTTCAGGATATTTTCAAATACCTATTGCAGCTGAAGATCAAGATAAGACAACATTCACTTGTCCGTTTGGTACTTTTGCTTATAGAAGAATGCCGTTTGGTTTGTGTAATGCACCAGCTACATTTCAACGTTGCATGATCGCGATATTTCATGATATGGTGGAAGATTTCATGGAAATATTTATGGATGATTTCTCGGTATTTGAGGATTCATTTGATGCTTGTTTATAAAATTTAAAAAGGATGTTGCAAAGATGTGAAGGTGCGAATCTAGTTCTTAATTGGGAAAATGTCATTTTATGGTTCGAGAAGGGATTGTTTTAGGACATAAAATATCAAAGATAGGAATTGAGGTGGATAAAGCAAAGATTGAGGTTATTTCAAAATTACCTTATCCTACTAATGTAAAGGGAATAAGGAGTTTCCTAGGCCATGCCGGATTTTATAGAAGATTTATAAAAGATTTTTCAAAGATTGCGATACCATTGAAACATTTGCTGGAAAAAGATGCAAAATTTGAGTTTACAGATGAATGCAAACAGTCGTTTGATGCCTAAAAGGAAAAGTTGATATCTGCTCCGGTAATGATTAGTCCAGACTGGAACTTACATTTTGAATTAATGTGTGATGCTAGTGATTATGCAGTAGGAGCTGTTTTGGGACAGAAAATTGATAACAAGTTTAAGCCAATCTATTATGTCAGTAAGACATTAACAGATGCTCAGGAAAATTATACAACTACGGAAAAGAAACTTTTGGCAGTAGTTTTTGCATTCGATAAGTTTCGTTCTTATCTTGTTTTAACTAAAACTGTGGTTTATACTGACCATTCTGCATTGAAGTATTTGTTTAATAAGCAGGATGCGCGCCCTCGTTTATTGCAATGGATTCTTTTATTGCAGAAATTCGATATTGAAATTAAAGACAAGAAAGGAGCTGAAAATGTCGCAACTGATCATTTGTCAAGGTTGGAAAATCCGGAATTAGAAATATTAGATGAAGAGGAAATTCAAGATACATTTCCTGATGAGAAGTTGATGATGGCACACGAAATAATGAATATACCTTGGTTTGCAAATTATGCAAATTATTTGGTTACTAAGATTTTACCAAGGATGGATTACCAAAAGAGAAAAAAATTCTTTTCTGATTTAAAGTATTATTTTTGGGAAGACCCATTTCTTTTCAGGTATTGTGCAGATGGTATAATTAGAAGCTGTGTACATGGTGAAGAAGCTCAGCAAATTATATAGCATTGTCATGAAGGACCAGTTGGAGTTCATAATGGACCAAGTTACACGGCAAAGAAAATATCTGATGCAGGATTTTATTGGCCGACGATTTTTAAAGATACATATGCTTTTGTTAGGAATTGTGATTCATGTCAGAGAGCTGGAAATATTTCTAAAAAAGACGAGATGCCACAGACTAATATACAGGTTTGTGAGATATTTGATATATGAGGTATTGATTTCATGGGACCATTTCCTACAAGTCACGGTAATAAGTATATATTAGTTGTTGTGGATTATGTTTCCAAGTGGGCAGAGGCGAAGGCATTACCTACAAATGATGCAAGAGTTGTGGTAAAATTTCTTAAGCAGTTATTTGTAAGATTTGGAACTCCTAAGGCATTAATTAGTGATCGGGGTACTCATTTTTGCAATACTCAATTGGAAAAAGTATTAAAGAGATATGGAGTTAGTCATAGGATTGCTACACCTTATCATCCACAGACAAGTGGACAAGTTGAAAATACAAATCGAGCAATAAAACGTATTTTGGAACGTTCTGTTGGATCAAACAGAAAAGAGTGGTCAGAGAAATTAGACGACGCACTTTGGGCATATAGGACCGCATTTAAAACACCTACAGGTTGTACTCCTTATAGGTTAATTTATGGGAAAGCTTGTCATTTACCAGTGGAAATAGAACACAAAGCATATTGGGCACTTCGGGAATGCAACATGGATACCGATGAGGTTGGTAGGTATCGCTTTTTACAGTTACATGAGTTAGATGAGCTTCGTTGGAATGCTTATGAAAATTCAATGCTTTATAAAGAAAGGACGAAGAAATGGCATGATGCGAGACTTCGGGGAAATAAAGACTTTGTTGTTGGAGAACGTGTGCTTTTATATAATTCCCGTATTCGTTTATTTCCAGGTAAATTAAGATCAAGATGGAGTGGACCATATGTGATTCACCAAGTTCATGCTAATGGAAGTGTGGATTTAATAGCATTCGATGGAAATATTTTTAAGGTCAATGGACATCGTTTAAAGAAATATTATGAAGGAACTATGGAGCATTTTTCAGATATATCTTTTGAAGTATAGGTTACAGGATTTGGTCGAACTTACCGACATTTAAACAAAAGTGCTTCTCAGGAGACAACCTGTGTTTATTTTTATATATGTTATGATTTTTATTTTATTTTCAGGAATGAACTTTGTGGGTGTGTTCACTGGAAACCTTCACGAGACTATAACTCGTCCACTCAGGATACCTAGGGGTTTAAAGGCTTATTGCATATGCTAAATGCAATCGTGATGAACTACGAAAGTGTGGATGTTGTATATTATTTTTTTCAAGAGATCAAGGAATCAACCAAGTTGAATTTTTCTTAGCCAATGATGAATTTTGAAAATTCAGTCAGGGGAGTTTTTCTGTTCTATTTTTCTTTTCCTTACTCACTTTTGTTTATCATTTTTATACAATGAGGGCATTGTATAATTTAAGTTTGGGGATAGGGTTCGTAAGAAAAAGAATTTCTTTAATTAATTAATTAAGTTTCTATTGTTCTTAATTTTTACTAAAATTTAAAATTTTAAGTATAACTGAGTATTTATTAATTAGAATAATTCTGTAAAAAGTTTGTTTTGTATTTAAAAGTTTAGACTTTAATATGGATTAACTATTTTTGTATATATAATGTAAGCTACTTAATAAATAAGTGATATATAGTTACATGATATGATGTACTAATAGGCAATCTATATGAAGATTTCTGAATTTTAAGAAATTAATAAAATAACTTGTTTATTATGTTATGGTACATAATATGATGTATGACATAAAAGTCTTAATTCTTAGATTTATCATGCGATACCTTTATATATCTTCATATTTATATAAAAACATTTGGGAGTCTACTAATTGTTTCCTCTGTTGTACGTAAGTACAGACCTGGTTTCTAATTAGTTTTCTTAAATAAAGTAGAAGAAAGAAAAAATTCTTTCAAAAGAAAAAAATATATAAATAAATAAAAATCAAACTATCTCGCTTTATTGTACGGCTGTACAGACCTGTCACCGCTGGTTTGATTTGAAAAGTTACTTTACCTGAATCAAGTTATGTCGCTTTGTTGCATGAAAATGCATACCTGTCACAAATGTCTTGATTCTTAAAAATGGATTTTATATACTTATTTGAAATATAAAAATAAATTGCATGATTAAGTTTAAGAGTATATCATATATGCAAATCATAAGTAATATACATTCTAATAATAAAGATGTATTCAGAAGTATAAATATAGATTGTTTAAAATGGATAAATATATTAGTAATCATTCATGAGCTATATATTGCACGAATAATAATAATTTTTATTTACACATTATAGTTATCCATGTTAATTAAATTGTTTAAATTTTTAAGTTATAAAACTGGTTTTTAATTTTGGTATTCGGATTTTTAAATATTAAGTTGATGCTTATTTTTGATTTTTATTCAGTATTCTACTTGAGGACAAGCAGAACTTAAGTGTGGGATATTTGATAAGCATAAAATAGATACTATATTTTATATTATTTATTCCTATATTTGTATACATTTTATGCATTTAAATGATTTTAGATACTTTTTTTGTTAATATTTGCAGAAATGTATTTTAATTGAAGATTGGAGAAAAAGAACGAAAATAAGACCGAAACTGAAGAGATTAAAGCAATTGAAGAAAAGAAGATTTAAACCTATAACAAATGAAGACTAAAATGATAATATTAAAGATTTGGGCCAAGAAAACAAGTGAATCCGTTTAAAGAAGAAAGAGAAGCCCAATTTGAAACCCAAGCCCGTTTTTGGAGTATTCTGGAATTTAAGTCCAACCGGCGGTTGGATTACCAACCGGCGGTTGGGGCTAAGGGTTCAAGGCGGTGGACAAATGCGCAGAGTTGGAGTAGGATTCATAACCCCAACCGGCGGTTGGAAGTCCCAACCGGCGGTTGGAGGGTCGGCCAGGAGTATTATAAATAGAGACTTAGTTTTGATTAAACGATATACGGTTCTTAGAATACAAAGTGTAATATTAAGGTTTAAGGTCGACTTTAGGTGCGAATTTGGAGGCTAAGGAGCTAGGGTTTGAAGGTTTTCAACCTTAGGAAAATCTAGTTCGTCAATTGGTTCGGTTTCTTTATCCTTGTAGCTTCACTAACCTTTTGGGTTACTATGGATATTGTTTATTTGAATTAATTGCTTATTAGATTTTCATTATGAATGTTTAAATGTATGTTTATTCTGTTTATTATATGAATTATATGTTTATGTTGGAACTATATTACTGAATATTATTATGCAAGAATTATGTGTTATATTATGTTAATGATCATAATTAACTGATTTATAGATAAACTCACTAACCTTTTTTGTTTTTAAATTAAGTGATTATGTTTCATTAGATGTTAAGTAGCATTATGATTCAACCGACCCTGGAATTGCATCAATAATATGTTGATAGATCTTAATAAATAGTGATACTTTACATAACCTTTGATTGTATTGCTATATGAGAATTGTCATAACCTTTGAGGTTTTCTACATTAGTAAATCACAATAATAATAGCCAACACGCAAATAGACATAAGTTGATATAATAAGTTTAATAAATAATAGTTTAAATAGTCATAATCTTCTATCCAATTAAGTATTCTTAAGTTGTTCCTTTAAACTTATCTATTAAAGAATTGGTATCAATTATAAATATGTTCGATCGGAACTAAAACGTCCCCCCTATCTTATATATTATTATACATTAATTGTGAATTTGTATATTAATTGTAATACTTGTAATTAGGATAAATAAATAGTTAGTTATAGATTAAATCACGTTCCCTGTGTTCGAATCTGGATTTACTTATAAAACTATATTCTATGATCAGGATAACACTTGCCTGAATTGTGTGATGGTATTATTTAGTATTTCCTTAATTAAAACTTGTGATTATAATTGCCTATACTTAGCACACATCACTCAATGAGATCAAGAGCCTCCAGCCTCCGTGTTTTCAACCACTCCATCCCAGGCTTAACAACAGTGCATGTCCCGATCTCCCCCTGAGTCTCTAACCCATAATTCCTAGCCAACCCAGTGACAAACTGACCACCACACAAACTACTCATGTCTCTCGTCCTTGTAGCTCTGTTAGACATCCATTGAGCTAAACGCCAAGGTATATTAACCAACCTCTTCCTGACAATATAACTCAAATAGAACAAATCAGGCTGGGTAACCTTCTCAAGTCCCTCACGACGTCCAACAATGGTGAAAGTCAACAGTCGATGAATGAGACGGTGACGAGGATCACGAATCGATCGGTAAGACGGTGATCTAATACCATAACTACCCGTGGCAATGAACTGCCACTCCTGCTCCTTCTCCAGGTCGGTGAGCTTCTTAATAGCTCCTATTGAAATATGATCCAGAATTGCTCAATAAATATGAATCTCATTGGGTTCGTACAACCCAATATCAATAGAAAACTCAATGAGGGAAATTTGTCTCGGCTGGCCCCCAAGCTGGAAAGAAATGGTCTCAGCGGACCAGTCAGATGACCTGTGATCAAACCGAAATGTACTATAGAACTCCACCACCAGCTCTCGATAAATATGCTCCCTAACACTGAACATCTGATACCAAGCATGAGAAACAAATCCAATATCACCACTCTCTAACCTATACGGGGCAGCTAGTAAACTCCTCATCATCTCATGCCCTGTAGAAAACCCATTCCTTTCTACCACATGCTCTAACACATTCCAATTCACAGCATCGAATACCTCTATTGGTTGATTGATGTTATTAGCCAGTCGCTCTCTGAACTGGTATCTGGTCGTCTCTGAGTAAAGCTCATGGAAGGTGAGGTATCTGTGGGTCCTGATCAATGGATTACCCAATGTTTGACCTCCTCTGATTCTCCTGCTTGCCATTTAGCTGCTAAGAAAAACAACCATTAATACTTTAAATAAACAGCAAATGCAAATAGGGTATTAAAAATTTTGGCAGCATTTCGACTGTCGGGTGAATAATCCACCATATCGGCTGAGCCTAAACTACCGCAACAAACACCAATTCATACACCCTAATTGCTCAATAAACCAGAATCACACTAATTGCTAGATTACATACTTATTCAATTTTCATCACAATTGTCGATTCACATACAATATAACAATTTGGTACCAATATGAACATATGAATCAACCATTTCTCACAATTATTAAAATCGAGCATTAGTAACTAACAGTCATTCACACAATTCAACATGAAATGAAAAATGTAAACGTATCTTTTTGAACAAATTCACGAAACGAAAATTTCATCACACAAACCATAATCACAAACACTTGTGTACCAAACAAACATTCGCGACAATAATTATGTGACCATAAATTTAATAAGTACAACGAATAGCAATTGAATCAACAAACCAACCACATTATGCATATATAAGTGAACTACTCATAATAATTGCATATTGTACAATGAATATGAAATTGAACATGGCACTTCGTTACTTAGTTACTAACAAACATAATTCAACTAATACATTCTATAAAACATGTTCAAAATTGCAATCCCCAAATTACATATACAAACCCTAACTCATTATTTTACAAAATACGTAACGAAAATGAAAATTTCAAGTCATACCTTGTAGAGGGAGTTGCGAGTAACAAGAAGTTACAAAAATGGGAATGAGTGAGTGGCCGGAAAGTGGTGGTCAGAGAGTGGCAGCAGCGACAGTGAGTGGTGGTGGTGGTGGTTTTTGGGGTTAAAAAAACTAGAAATGGGGGCTGTCAACCGGTTTATGCAGATTTGGATCCATCTGGCGGATGGATTAATCCATTTGGCAGTTGGATGAAGCCCATGTCAACTTTTATTTAAGCCTAGTCAACTCGGCCCGATGGATCAATTCAATCCATCCGGCGGATGGAATTGAAAAACAGTGACCTTAAAACTCTTTTCAAACTAATTTACCACCACTTTACACTTTCGCCACGAACTAAATTCAACTTAAAAACATACCTGGAGTCATAATAATAATAAATTACTTGGCTCTTTAATTCCAAACTATACACATAAACAATAAAAAATCAAACTTTTAAATCAAACCACACAATAAAAACTCATCATTTATACACTAAATAAAAAGTTCAATATTCAATCACTTGATAAATAAATAAAATCCAAGATAAACAAGAATGTCAGAAATCCAATGAAATAAAAGTTATAGAAAACGAGGATTAGTGCATGGGATAAAGGGCTAAGAAGCGCTCCATGACTTGTGCAATAGCATTAACCACGCCATGCCCAAAACACGGGAAATTAGTCAAATGGTTATCCAAAACTAACTGAAGATTAACCAACCACCAACTAATTTCCTTCACAGCCTTATTTACTGCACCATCAACTACCCAAACCACTTTACCCTCTTCCAATGTAACCTCACGATCAGGATTATTTTCTTCTAACTCACTCATGGACTCTTAACACGTAGCTCCAACTCCATAGTGTTTGGATATCAAACAATCTCTCTTCAAATCCCTTACTTCTCTCTCAATCTTCTGTAGAATTACCTCCTGCCTATTCCTAAATTCCAACCCTGATTTCTTAAAATTTGCAACTAACTTGGTATAAATCTCAACCATCCCAGAGTGAAAGTGTTCTCGTGGTGTGAGAACCTTCAACAAATCAACCATAGCATCAAAATTCACCACCAAATAAATCGCCAAGTCAATAGTGCAATCCAGGTAGATAAAGTTAGGGCGAGGCCTACTTGCTTCCTCCTTAGCTAATCGATCTAACTTCTTAAGTATGCCTTGAAAGTAGTAAGGCATAGTGCTCTTCACCATGACTCTATAAGGAGTTAGATCTCTAAGATGATCATCTAGCTGCAACAACCTAACCAACTCTCTCAAGCTAACCACGAATTCCTTATCCGCCTCAGAGTCAGAATGTCCTGTAGCTCCATGCAATGCTCTCAACATCTTATGAAGGCAAGCCGCCTGATTAGCAGAAAATGGAAATGAAGATTGTATCAGAATCTCATAAATCTTAGAGTAACGCGACTTTTGTTGAGTGAAGAATTCAATTTCATCATCAATCTTCGAATCCAAAGATTCCTCAAAAGCTATGAGTGCATCATAAAACCGCTGATCAAACCCATACTTTCTCTCCAAATCTGCACCTTCTAACACGTCCTAAATTAGAACCAGCTGATTATCAGTAAAAGAAACCGAAGGCCTCCTTATAACTTCAGCAGTAAAAGGAATGTCCTCTCTAAACTTCTCAATAGCATCTAGCAGTCCCTGACAAGATGAGGTGCTGGGAACTTGTAACACCTGGTCAAAAAGTCAATTTTCACGCCCAACTTAAACATAAATTACTTGTATTTAGTTACTAAATACTTAAAACTTTATATATAAATTGTATATATATAAACACACGTAATTACTGTAATCACACGTAAACAAAGAGGATAGAACCTAACTATACAAACGAGAACACGTGAGCCCGAGACCCAACTGGGTCAACCCGTGGGCTTCGAACCCAACCCTTTCCCCCATATAAAACCCCAAATTCTCATTTCTTCCACTCATTCTTCACCATCTTCATTTATCACCACCAAACTTCATCTCTCACTCTCTCCCCCTCTACCTCACGGATCCGCCACCACCACCATCATCATTTTTGGAATCATCAACAACAATAACAGATCAGCAACAATAACAGCTACGGATCATCATCATCATCTTCATTCTCAACTCGATCCGCCACTTTTTAGCTCGGTGAGAAACCTCCACTCTTTCTTTAAATTTTCATGTTGGAAATGCTTAATACCTCATGTATAAGTTTTCTATAAACTGATTATGTCCAAGAAACCCATCAAAAACATCTTATACTCGAAAACCCACCTCCACTTTCGCATCAGTTCATTGTGCGAGCTGAGACGAACTAAACTCGCAAAACCTTATCCAAATCTGCGAACTGAGCTGGCTTGCGAGCCGAACTGACCTGCGAACCGAACAACCTGCGAACTGAGTTGCAAAGCGACTCAACCTGCAAACTGAGTGAGCTGCGAGACGAGACTTGCGAGTCGACTATGTCTTGCGAGCTAACTCTGCGAATTGAACCTGCGAACTGACATTTTATGCGAGCTCAGATTTGCGAATTTCAAATCCCAAATGCGTTTTTCACCAAAGCATCTCGACCCCAGCCAGGGGCTCTGCCCCTTGGACCCCGTCAGGGGTTGCCACCCCTTGGACCCCGCTACCAGGGGTTCTGCACCCGGACCCCCGTACACAGTTTTCAAACCTGAGCGACGAAAGAATATTTGCACAACTCGATTAGACAAATTGATTTGTCTCTTACTTATATAACCTCACGTGTTTAGGACACTATGAGGTTACCATTCAGACAACACACGTATTGTAGGATCGCTGACAACTCACAGGTGAGTTCATAGCCCCACTCTTTCAACTGTTTTATTGTTTTTCAGGGTGAGACACATGCACAATTACTGTTTTCGAATTATAATGGTAAACTTTTATAATTCATACTTGACTATATGACTGTATGTAATTCGAAATGTGTAATACATAGGAATTACACCCACTATATTGTTGTAGGACAATACCATACTTAACCTAGATAGGTTACCATTGTACACTATTAGATTGTTGAAAGACAATTACCATTACATAACTTGCTTAAGTTATCACTACATATTGGCCATATTGTCGCGGGACAATACTATCAAATATATTAGAACTGGTTAGTTCTACCTACGCTGGACAACAACTAGGTTGTTATAGAATTAGTGTTCCTTTTAGGAACTAAGACTGCCTTTGCATTCCACTGTTACTAGAATGGATTTGCACTTAAATAAACATTAACCACGGACCTCATATACTTGCTAGGATGAGGCTAGAAGTATACGTTAGTAACGTACGTTAGTATAGCCCCTTTTATACTAGTACAGAACAGCTAGGTGATGGTTATACATACCTAGGTTCCTTATGCTACACTTAATATTTAAGTATTGTATATACATACCTTGATACACTAAACTACTTTCATGTGTTACATGATAGCCCGTTAGATGTGTTGTTGACTACGACTAATATATATATATATATATATATATATATATATATATATATATATATATATATATATACATACTTGTGCACAATCTCAAGTGTGTTGTTGACTAAGACTAATATATATATATATATATATATATATATATATGCATATACTTGTGCACAATCTCAAGCACGTGGTGCTATCTACTATTTACTTATGTATATAGCTATACATACTTACAAACACGTTTACATTAGTCGGGCATGTCGTAGTACTGCCGGCTCTCAATTACTTAGTCGGGCATGTCGTAGTACTGCCGGCTCTCAATTACTTAGTCGGGCATGTCGTAGTACTGCCGGTTCTCAATTACTTAGTCGGGCATGTCGTAGTACTATCGGCTCTCAATTATATACATTGCTTGTGAGCAACACTGTTCGATGCCATGGTAAAGTGGGCACAAAACGATATCACGGTTAGAGTGATACAACACGGAATCGGCGAGCTAACACTCGAGATTCACACTCAGTGACGGAATCGGCGAGCTTACACTCGAGATTCTCACTCATCAACGGATATGCGAGCCTACACTTGAGATCGTTGACTCCGTACTGGGATAAATACTTACTTATAGTTCTGCGAGACTACACTTACATGTTGCTGGAGGCAACACACTATGCCAGGTGGCATACTAGTCTATTACTTGTTATCATATGACGTGGTTATACACTTACTCAATTCGCACTTAGGCATGTATTGCCTTACATTGGTAGATTTACTCATACCGGATAGGTATTCTAGGCATGGATTGCCACACCCCCGATATGACACGGTAATACACTTACTTGATTGTACTTAGGCATGTAGTGCCTCATGGTTGTAGACATACTTATACCTAATAGGTATCTGGGCATGGAATGCCATATTCTTTCAAAGTATCAATATGGACTAAGTTAATCAAGTGTTTCTCATAGCAATCCCGTATAAAATGAAAACGAATTTCGATGTGTTTCGTTTTAGAATGTTGTACGGGATTACGTATGATACTTATGGCAGCAGTATTATCTATATGCAAAGGAGTTTGGTTTAGAAGAAACCCATAATCTCTAAGTTGTTGTTGGATCCAAAGGATTTGGGAACAACAACTGGCAGCAGAGATATATTCTGCCTCTGCAGTAGAGGTAGAAACTGTATCCTGTTTCTTACACTGCCATGTCACAAGACGTTCTCCTAGAAATTGACATCCACCCGATGTGGATTTGAAGTCAATACCACATCCACCATAGTCTGAATCAGAATATGCAGAAAGAGAAAAGTCATCATCATGTGAATACCAAATGCCTAAATTAGGCTTTCCTTTCAGGTATCGAAAAATACGTTGAACGGCCTTCAGATGAGAAACTTTAGGATTTGCCTGATATCTTGAACAAATGTTTAAGCTGTCAAATACATAAGAGACCCAATCATGGACCGATAGTCTTTTTCATCGGTTGATTGATCATCTAGAGCAGGACCAATCTTTTCAACAAGATCAATGGGTGTAGAAATGGATTTGACATCTGTCATCAGAAATTTCTTTAAGATTTCAGTAACATACTTTGTTTGATGTATGAAAATGCCGGAATCAAGTTGCTGGACTTGCAACCCAAGAAAAAATGCCATTTCACCCATTGAACTCATTTCAAATTTTGATTTCATAATCTGCTCGAACTCTCTGCATAAGCTTTCATTTGTCGATCCAAATATGATGTCATCTACATACACTTGAACAAGCAACAAATTCCCTTTTACTTTTCTGATGAAAAGAGTACTATCAATTTGACCTCTAGAAAACCCATTTGCAAGGAGATGTTGAGATAAAGTTTCATACCAAGCTCGAGGAGCTTGATGTAAACCATACAAAGCTTTATCCAACCGATACACATAATCTGGGAATTTAGAGTCCTCAAAACCCGGTGGTTGTTTGACAAATACTTCTTCATGCACTTTCCCATATAAAAATGCGCACTTGACATCCAATTGGTATACTTTAAACCTCATGAAGGAAGCATAAGCTAGAAAGATTCGAATTGATTCAAGTCTAGCAACCAGTGCAAACACTTCATCATAATCTAAACCTTCGATCTGAGTAAAACCTTGAACGACTAATCGGGCCTTATTTCGGACCACGATTCCTCGATCATCTTTCTTATTACGAAAAACCCATCGAGTGCCAATCGGATGCACATCTTTAGGTGGTTTCACTAAAGTCCAAACTTGCAATTTCACAAACTGTTGTAATTCTTCTTGCATTGCTTGAACCCAAGAGGATTCAGTCAAAGCAATTTGAACATTTTTTGGTTCAATTTGTGATAAAAAACAAGAAGAAGAATCAGATTTGAGTTGCTGCCGTGTCTTAATGCCTTCTGACACATCTCCAATCACATTCTTTAGAGGATGTCGATACTTAGAATTAATTCGCAATGTAGGAACCGAATCTACATGCAAATTATTTCCTAAGTGAGAATCTTCAGGATTACTAATTACTTCATCACTAGAGTCATCAAGAATTGGTTCTTCTAGTAAAGTAGAAGGTTCCTGAAAATTGTCAGTATCATCAGGATTGGAAGTGGTTTCTTCTTCAACAGTTGTCAAAGGTGAAGAAATCTCATGAGCAATTGAGTCATCAGAAGATCGTGGTGGAGTAAGATGAGAAGTAGAAACAGGTGGAGCTGAAGTAATAATTGGCTCAGCAGGAACAGATGTAACTGGAATAACAAAGTCATCCAAATCGGTAGCAGAAGAAGAAGACACATCATGCTGAAAAGTAGCAAGAGAATTAAAGAATGTGTCGTAATCAAATAACCATTTTGGACCTATGCTATTAGAGAAAGGAGAATGCCGAAGAAATTCAACTTCATAGCATTCCGCTATTCGATGTGATGCTGTGTTATAAACTCTCTTGTTGTGAGAATTTGCAGAATAACCCAAGAAAAACCCAGATTCAGATTTTTCAGCAAACTTAGGAATGCGATCCTTAGTTTTCAACAACAAACACGGACATCCAAAAGGTTCCAAAAATTTAATATTCGGTTTCCGATTATTCAATAATTCATAGCTCGTTTTCTGCTTATCTTTGACTACAAGAACTCTATTTAATACGAAACAAGCCGTATTAACTGCTTCTGCCCAAAAAGTTGTTGGCAACTTTGCATCTGAGAGCATTGTTCTTGCAGCTTCAATCAAAGTTCTGTTCTTCCTTTCAGCAACTCCATTTTGTTGTGGAGTTCGAGGAGCACTAAATTGTTGAGTAATTCCGTGCTGAAGACAAAACATTTCCATTAAGTAGTTCTTGAATTCTGTGCCATTATCACTTCTCAAAATTTTCACTTTGAGAGAAAACAAAGTCTCTAATCTCAGAATTAGATACTTAATTTTCTCAGCAGCCTCATCTTTTGTACTAAGGAAGTAAACCCATGAAAATCTGGAATAATCATCAGTGATTACTAAACAATAGGATTTACCCCCAATACTCCGAACACTTACGGGTCCAAACAAATCCATATGGAGAAGTTCCAAAGGAATGTTAATCGAATTCATCAATTTAGGTTTATGAGACTTCTTAGTTTGTTTTCCCTTTTTACAGGAAATACAGTGATCATTTAGTGAAAAGGTTTGTTTGGGAACCCCAATCACTAAATCATTCTTAACTAAGAAGTTCATTTTCCTAAAATTAATGTGAGCCATTCTTCTGTGCCACAAGATTGATTCCTTTTCTGTAGCTTTTGACAATAAGCAAGTATGCTCTGTAGATCGAGTAATGGTACGCATGTCTAAAACATACATATTCTTTACCCTTGGAGCTCGCATAAGAATCCACTCTTGAGGTACCACAAATCCCGGTTTAAGAATTAAACACTCTTCATCGTTAAACCAAGTTGAAAGTTTCTTGTCACAAACTTGGGAAACACTGAGTAGATTATGTTGAAGTTGTTCAACATAATTTACTTTATCAAAGCTGATTTCCCCGTTTGTAACGGTTCCCTCACCAGAAATCATGCCACCCTTGTCTCTGGCAAATGCAACAAAACCTCCGTCTTTAACCTTAACATCCTCAAGCAGAGAGAGATTCCCTGTCATATGTCTTGAACAGCCACTATCGATGTACCATATGTTATCAATAGCTCGTGAAGGCTGTAAGACATTTGATCAAAAACTGATTAGTTGCTAATGGAGACCCAAGCCTTTGAGGCTATGGGTCGTCCAGTAATGACATCCATGATGAAAACGTCAATTTGTTTCAAATGCTTTTTGAAATTCCTTTTTATTGACGCATCATGAGATTTTTTTCTTCTTTGAAGAAACAGAAGGTGTTACTTTCGGTTTTGATGATTTGTCGTGGGTAGATTTTAAATCATCTTTAATTTCAGAATGTTTAGCTTGCTTTGAAATATCTCTTGAACGTTTTTTAGCAAGCTTGTGGCAATCATTGATAAGATGTCCACGAACACTACAATAGAAACATTTTCTTGTTTCATATTGTTTCCGAGAAGTAACCCTTTGATCCGAAACATGAAGTGAAGTTTTACTTGTAGAAGCCTCACATTTAGAATGTGATTTTCTATTTGTAGATACTTCACTTTTAGAAAAAAAATGAGAAGAAGAAAGTTTAGCTTTTGATGAAGAAGTTGATGATTGTGATTTTTGTGGTGAAAAAGATTGTTTCAAAATCTTTTTAACTTGTGTTGGTGTGTTACAAGCTTTCGATTTTTCTTTTAAATGTTTTAAAACACAATCTTTAATCTTGTCACGACACTCACAATCATGCTTCTTCATTATGAAAACATCAACTTTGGATTCATCAGTTGGTGAATTATCAACTTTGGAATCATCTTTAGAAGATGATTCTAAAGTCTCACTTGAAGACACCTTTTGAAGTGTGTCTTTCACATCAAGCTTTCCTTTTCCATAAGCAAACTCAACGTTTGCTTCATTTTTAACTGGCAATGCAGAATAGGTAGTTGGTGGAGGAACAAAATGATATTCAACTTTTGAATCTTTTGTTTTTGAATCATTTTGATATCCAATACCAGATTAAGATTTAGTATCTAAACGTTGGTTATTGATTATCTCATCAAAAACAACAGCAGATGTTGAAACATTCAGCAATTTTCTTTCAAGATCTAAAATCATAGAATCAGCATCAGATTTTTCTTTTTTTAATAAATCCATTTCAACCAAATAACTATTAATAATGGATTGCTGATTGAAGATTTTTGCTTTTAAATCATGTGTTTCAACATTTGTTGACTCAAAACGTTTATTTAAAAGATCATTATTTTCAACCAATTCCTTGTTCTGTATTTTTAACTTTTCATTGTCAGTTAAAAGTTTAGCATTTTGAGTTTGAAACATGCTGATTTGATTATTCAAATCAGTGCAATTTGAACAAATTTGATCAGCAAAAGAAGAATCGACCTCAGAAACATTCACCATAAATGCTTGATTATGGGAATACTCATCCACGTGTGCGCTCCAATCATAAAACTCATCAGAAGTAGAAATGAGTGCAGAAGATGTGGGAGTAGCAGATGTTTCCTTTGTTTGAGGTTGAGCAGATGAAGAATATGTCTTAGAAGTTGATGGCTTGGTAAAACCAGAGGTAGGAGCTTTATTCTTCTCACATTCTCTTGCAAAGTGACCAAGGTTTTGACAATTGTAACAACGAACTCTTGATTTGTCAAAACCTGGTTTACCTCCTAGTTTATTTTTACCAGTTCTTTGTAAAAACTTTTTAACCCGCCTGGTAAGCATAGCCATATTCCATTGCAAATCCATCTCTTCTAGGTCATCTGGATGCAATTGATCATAATCCTCTTCAACTAACTCAACATTTCCAACTCTTCCAGAAATGAAAGCTTCATATGAAGACAAGAATGCAGTAACAACATTTGCATGGTCTTCAGTCACTCTTGAAACTTGTGAATTAGAATTCTGTTGATGACTTGAAGTTGGAGAACTTCCAGAACCATAAAAACCAAAACCTGAATAACCACCAGATGTGGTTCCACTTGGATTTCCACCAGAATAAGTTTCAGAACCTGAATATAATGCAGTTGTATCAGAAGATTTGGTAGTACCAAATTGAGTAAACTGCATCATTTTTCCTGTCTCCTTTTTCTGAAGAGACACATCATACACCTGAAGCTTATTGATTAAATCCTCAAAAGCATATTCCCCTAATGACTCATCTTCCATTAATATATTTGCTTTGATGTCCCATCGAGAAGGCAAAGCTTCAATCAATTTTTCATTGATTTCAAGACGCTCAAGAATCATTCCATGTCTTTTTAACTCACTGATAAGCTGTGAGTACCTAACGATCAAATCGTTAAAAGACTCATTGGGAATACAGGTGAAAACATCCCATTGTTTCTTTAGTAAATCACGTTTGCTCTTTTTCAATTTATCATTACCTGCAAACCGCTTTTCCATTGCTTTGTATAATTCAAAAGCAGTAGACAAATCTTTCCACCCCGCTAAAACATCACTTGGAAGACTCATTGAAATGATGGATTTAGCCTTCTTATCACGATCATGTTCTTTTCGTTCTTCCGAATTCATCATCTTTAATGATTTAGGTGGAGGATTATCTCGATAAATGCCTTCTGCTCTTGGATGTATATATTGTTCCAATATTGGAATCATCAAATCAGGATCATACAAAGCAATAAATGATTCAAAACGATATCTCCAGTCATCGTAATCATTTTGACAAAGAAACTTGGGTGGTTTTGTAGTTGTTCCGGTCTCTTGATCATTTTTCATCATTGTTTGCCAATTTACATGAGCCATCTTTCCAAGATGAAAAACCGTGAATCACACTAAAAATTCTTTAATCTTTCTTTATGAATACAATATCCGTGAATACTAACAAAATACTAATATCCGAGAATATTAATATCCGATAATACTAATATCCGTGAATATTAATATAAGTGAATATTAATATCAGTGAATAAGAGTATCCGTTAATACAATTATCCGTGAATTACAATATCCAAAAATTAATATCCGATAATATTGAAGTCCGTGAATAAGAGTATACTTTAATACAATTATTCGTGAATACAATATCCGATAATACTGTATCCGTGAATAAGAGTATTGGTTAACACAATTATCCGTGAATATTAAAAAACAGTTAATAAAATTTTTGAAAATGTTAATCCGTGAATGTAATACCACTGTTTATGCGACAATAGTATAATTCACGGATACTGTTTATGCGACAATCGTAATATTCACGGAGTATATATATTCACGGAAATATGTATTCACGGAGAATGTTAATTCACGGAATATGATTTCCAGAATTTTCAAAGTGATGCAGATTCTTCAAAACAAGCTTGTTTTTTATGAAACTTGTTGCAATGAGCTCGGAATTTGATTTCCGACACTCAGAAACAATCAATTTTAACTTTGATCGTCAAAGTTTCAATCATGTAGAAAAGAGACGTAAACTATTCGTGAAACTTTTGATCAATTCGTCATCATATAGAAGATATGAATGAATTCAGAAGAGCTTCTTTATCAGGAATCACTTGTTCACAATCTTCAGAATGATTTTTGACACTGTCTCAAATAACCGTAATCCTAGATATCACGTAACTTCTTCAAATCTTCATCTTTGCAAAGTAAATCACAAAATCGTTCTAATTTCTTATCCTTCGTCTCTGATACCACTTGTGAGCGTCCTTGGATCAGGATACGCAAACTAGAACTTGTGTCTATTTGTGCGGAATTCAAATACACACAATTACAAAGTGAGTTATAGTAAAGATGAAAAAGATGAAAGTATTCTGCAAGAAATCTTGATTATATTTCTCAATCAATATTTCATATACAAGAGATGTACAAGTGATCTCAAAATTACATCAAGTAGCGTCACAAATGACTTCAACTTACATCTATTTATAGACAAGCCTACGACAATTCTAAGTGTAATCCGTGAATAGCTTATTCACGGAATTACACCGTCCGTGAATACAAGTCATTCACGGAAGGTTATTGTCGAAACCCATACAATCACGGATACCACGTCATTCACGGATATATCTATTGTCAAACCATTCTTATTCACGGATACAAAGTATTGTCTAAACTCATCATTCACGGATACCACGTATTTGTCGAATAAACTTTCACACAAGGCATTCACGGATACAAAGACATTCACGGATTAAAATACTTAGACTAAATTAAGTATTATTTAGAAAGTATGCTTTATTAATGCTATGTAAATTTAAATTGGTCAAAAATATTAGCAATCAAAATAGACTTTCATTTCTAAAAATACAAATTAAATACATTCATTTATCCCAATATGATCCCAAGTCACGAAAATTACTCTAACAAAAAGATTTTATTTTTGTACATATTTAGTTTATTAAATTTTCATTTTTCATTTTTCATTTTTAAAATAGGTTACAAAATTTTATCCAAAGTTAGTTTAATCTGATAAAAATGTTTGATCTGTAATTTTTAAAATTGTCGGATGAATATATATTCTTATTCACGGATAAAAATATATATATTCACGGAATGCTTAATATTCACGGATGAAAAAGAAATAGTATAAGTATTTTCAAAATTTGAAAAAACTCACACTTTCTTTTTCCGTGATTATTACTCCGACAATTTCAAATATTCCGACAATTACATTTTCTTTGATTTCTTCCTGATTACTTGGTTTTATTAAAAACCAATTCGACAGACTTACTCGTTTTTGATTTCCGCATCGACTGGTATAAATTTCTTTCATTTTTGTTAAGGATTTCATGCTTAATCGATCACTTCAAATAACACTTGATACTGTTCAATAAAATCGTCCGACAATTCGAATTGTCGGACCATCCGACAATACAGTATTGTCGGATGAACAGTGTAATGGCTATCCGTGAATAATTGAATTCTCGGATAAACAGTACTCCGTGATTAATTCTTATGTTTGACTTTATTGACTTGTTTGACTATTTGACTACGACAATCATATTGTCGTATAAACAGTACTTATTCACGGATGAATAGTACTTCGACAATATTATTCACGGATGAATAGTGTTACGACAATATGAATCACGGACAAAATTTTTGAAAAATGATTTTAATTTTGAATTGTCGCATGAATTTTATTCACGGACAATATGATTCACGGATAAATATATGATTGTCGTATGAATAGTACATCACTAAGTCATATTGTCGCATAAAATTAATCATTGTCGCATGAACAGTACTCATTTTGTTATTGTCGGATACCTGAAAATTTGAAAATTTTTCTAAGTGTTGGAAAATTTTTAAATAAACTTTCTGTTGAGTTTGTTTGACTAATAAACTCTTGGTGCAGTTTTTCTTTCTAAATGGCAGATTTAGATCCTATCGCTGCTATTCAACCCGAGGTTCAACGTCGAGCAGTCGTGTTTGAAAAACGACATAATGCAACTGCATATCTTTTGGAGCAACCGGATAAACCCAAAAATAGGAAGTTTTTCCCTATGATAAGGTTTCTTTTACGATCTCGCATATCATATGCCTTGACTGTAGCTGTTCCTAATCTTTATGAAGATCACATGATAGAACTCTGGACTTCAGCTGAATATCAAACATATGTCAATCCTCCTTGTATTACATCTATGGTTGATGGAAAACCATTGCTGCTGACTGAAGAGCTGATTCGTCATACTCTCCAATTTGGAGATACTTTGAATGCATCAAATGATATTCCTCGAAATGTCATTGATCAGTGTCTTCATCAAATGGGGTGTACTAAAGGACCTCATGATGTTCAAATCTTGAAGAATCACTTTTGTCCACATTGGAAGTTTTTAGCACATATGCTAATTGGATGTATTTCTCCGAGGAAAGCTGGGTTTGATTCAATGAGTTATCAGCTTGCAGGAATTATGACAGCTCTTGTTTTAAATATTCCATTTAACTTCTCGAGATACATTTTTGAGAATCTGGCTGGAAATATTAATGATGATGGATTCTTCATGTATCCTAGGTTTCTTCAGCACATCTTTGATAATCATGTCAACGGAATTACTTATCATGGAAGCATTCTACATTACACTCCTATTCCCAAAAGAGTGTTTGCAGATTGTAATGGATATAGGGGCAAACCAGTGCCGCCTACTGTTGATTTATTTGGACATATTATTGATGCTGATTTCCAACCGCCACAATTTGCATTACCACAGATTGTACAACCTGCTGATTCGACTACTGATAGTGAATCATCTGAGGGGGAGCAGGAGATGCCTTTAATTGATCATGAAGAAGTAGAATCTTCTAGTTCTGACGAGGATCAATCTTTTCGTCTACAATCTGTTGAAGAATCTTTAGTTCCTCAAAGACTTATTGCTGAAAATATTGAAAAGGAACGACAAGATTTGAGACGTCAACGTGAAGAAGCACAAGATCCTGAATATATACCTGATATTCGGCCATCTTCTAGACGCAGAATTTCTGAACCCAGTTCATCCGCTGATATCGCATCCACCTCTATGCCTGTTGAGACATCACATGGTATTTCTGTCTCTATTCCAGCACCTTCTACTATACCTGTTGCTGTTTCTGTTGCAGCTGGCACATCTTCTTTACCAGGACCAAGTGTTAGCATGGCTAACCTTGATGCATCTTTACAACGTGTTGTAAAACCATGATGACACTTGTTGAGAAGCTTCAAATGGATTTACTTAATGCTGTACAAAGAATTAATACTCAAGACATTCTTCTCGAGGAACAACGACAACAAATTCTATCTCAGAATGATCGAATAGAAGAATTGGAGCTTGACGTCTTCCTTCTGAAAGAAATGTTGGTTGATCAGGGGGAGAATAATGTTAATGATAATGATGATGATGGTGATGATGATGGTGATGATGATGATGATGATGATGGTGATGGTGGTGATGATGATGGTGATCATGGTAATGATGATGATGATGGTGATCATGGTAATGATGATGGTGATCATGGTAATGATGGTGATGATGGTGATCATAATGATGATATGACTGAAAATGCTGACGATACTGGAAATGAAAGTGATCAACCAAATTTCTCACAAGCGTTGGTTGTTTTTCAACCAACTGAACCATTAGAAGTTGATCCAATTAATGCAATACATGAGTCTAGAGTGTTTGAGCTTGGAGAATCATCTCATATCTTTGAACATGAGGAATTATTGGATAGCATTGAAGATGAAGAGGTGCTTTGTCCAACTCCTTTGAGTGTGATCATTGAAGACTTGATACCATTTGTTGAACTTTGCAATGATGGCGATTATGATTTTGAAGATTTTGATCCAGAATATCCTCCGGGATTTGAACCTGATTTCGATTATGTTCACGTTGAAGACTGAGAAGATTCTGAAGATGAACTTCATCCGGAGAATATTCAGTCAGATATGTGTTCACAAGAAGGGTTATGGAAAGACTCTGATGATGATAAAGAGCCTGAGCAAAAAGTCTCTTGGTGGTTTCCCAAACAACCAAGTCCAGTGATTACAGTTCGTAAGTTCTTTAAGATACCAAGATATGAATGCGTTGGTAGAATTATCAGATGGAAATATGATAATGACAACAAAGTATTCATTATTAAGAGAACTGATGGACTTCAATATTTTCACTCAACGTTCAAAGCCTTAGGAAAATTACCTAAGTGTGAAATCAACCATTTAGCTTCTGTGGATATAATTAATCGTTCAAGACATGGTTTGATAAACTGGATGGCTGATACGTTATCAAGAGAAAGTAATAATGAGAAATTCACATGGGTTAAGGAAACTTTCCCATTAAGGACTGTTGATTATTTTGATATCGATCCGATTTCTAATCAACCAAGAGTTACTTTGACATATCCTCGAGTTAAATACATGACGAAGATTCCACTTGAGAAATTGCCTGTAAATTTTTCTAAGTTTGTGAGTCATTGGAGGTATAACGGATCAACCGGAGAAGCAGAAATCGCCTGTTATGATAGAGACTTGAATGGAGAAGTGATGTGGAATAGAGAGTCGATTGTATATGTCTTTGATCCTCTGAGCTTAATTAATCTGTCAAAAGATGATCTTGAAGTCTTGCTCGAGAATCCAATTGTGTATGATGATGCCTATGATGATGAAAAGATGGCATTGAAATTTCAACGGGTTGTAGAAGTGTGCTGCTCAAAAGGTATCTTTGCTGGATGCAATCTTCCTGAATATGCTTGAAGATTTGAAGAAAAGAATCAAGTATTATCAAAGGGGGAGTTTGTAGAGACAAAAGTTGATTAATACTTAATTTAGTCTAAGTATTTTAATCCGTGAATGTCTTTGTATCCGTGAATGCCTTGTGTGAAAGTTTATTCGACAAATACGTGGTATCCGTGAATGATGAGTTTAGACAATACTTTGTATCCGTGAATAAGAATGGTTTGACAATAGATATATCCGTGAATGACGTGGTATCCGTGATTGTATGGGTTTCGACAATAACCTTCCGTAAATGACTTGTATTCACGGACGGTGTAATTCCGTGAATAAGCTATTCACGGATTACACTTAGAATTGTCGTAGGCTTGTCTATAAATAGATGTAAGTTGAAGTCATTTGTGACGCTACTTGATGTAATTTTGAGATCACTTGTACATCTCTTGTATATGAAATATTGATTGAGAAATATAATCAAGATTTCTTGCAGAATACTTTCATCTTTTTCATCTTTACTATAACTCACTTTGTAATTGTGTGTATTTGAATTCCGCACAAATAGACACAAGTTCTAGTTTGCGTATCCTGATCCAAGGACGCTCACATATAAATTATAAAATTTAAAATATGTATATATATATTGTTAGGGGCACAACATCATTTTCTGCTTTCACATGTTAGGAGGAGATCGACCTACAACGGCGCCAGTTAGGAGCATATATACCTACAACGGTGCCAATCAGGAGATCGAGTTGAAACTCTCAATGTCGATGGATCGAGGAGAAGGTGTACGTAGACCTAGATGTAAATGGGAGGATAGACCAAAGCTCGACATGATCCCTGATAGGAATTTGTGGAGTATTAAAATTAGAACAGATGGGTAGTGGGTGTCTAGAGTTTGATAGGAAATATTTTTGTAAACTGTTTAGTTTTAAATAGATATTTAGAGGGATCTAGGTAAAATCGATATAGAAATTTAAGATGTTGTAGTTTTTAATAGATATGTTTTTATATAATGCGGTTTGCAGGCTTCGGTTTGCAATTCCAATGCCGATATGATGTCGATGCTGGTATTATATTATTGCTTCGTTTTTTCTTTTATGTCATTCTTCTTATCTCGAATTGACTCGGTTCGTCAACAATCCTAGTTATAGAGGAGAATATGATTAAATTTGATAATGAACAAAATGAGTGAAATGAAAACAATGTTATGTGCATCATATAAAGAATTAAATGTTTTACAAGCATGGTCCTTTTACGAAGATTTAACAACCGTTAGTGTAAAGAACTATTTACGTAAAAAGTTTCAAAAAAAAGGATCATCTATGTAATTAAATTAATAAAAGGACTGAATGTGCAATTCAGGTCAAACCATAAGGACGATTTTTGTAATTCTCTCTTGAGAATATGTATCGCCAAAGACCCAAAGAGTCCAAGACCTCGATCAATGAATGAATTTAGGGCATACGGCATACCCAATTATAAATACTCATTTTTGCATACAAACATCCGGCACAATCACCTAAATTGATAACAATAGCATCATCCAAACAACAAAATGAAGCAGTTCCATATGAAGTTCTCACGTTTTAGTGATCTTCTTTCAGAACAATATTCATTCATATCCGCAATTTCTCTGTTTAACTCTTCCGTTAATCATGGCCGAATAAAATCTCCACGAACGGAATTAAATATTCCTTAAGGTCAGTGTTATGTTTTTCTCAAAACGTATTCACATTTTCTATTACTCTGAAAAAAGCCTGGCAATTTTGCTGATTCCTTCAAAAACATATATTTTTCAAACAAATGAAATGTGCTAGCATCACAGAAGTCCTTGCAAGGTATATCTTGCTATTCGTTCAATTTCTTCAATTGGAGATCCAAATAGATCGAGTATGTAACAATACATGGTTATAATTATAAACTAGCTAGGTTAAATGTTACTGTTGCACCCGCAACCGTCGGTTCAGTGTCGTTGCGATTCCTGATGGTGATGCGGGCGCAGCAGGGTTTTAAAATTTATATTTTACGGGGCTTAAATAATACGTACTACCTACTCTGGTTAGCAAGCGGTAAGTATGACCTAAGATCGTTCTATGAATCCAAACGTGTGGGAGATTAAAGCTGGTGCTTCCGGTAGGAGATATTTAGGATGAAACAAAGTAGGTAGGTTTGGGGGTTTTAAACTAAAGACAGGTAATTAAAATGCAGAAAAGTAAATTACAGGAAAGCGGATAAAGATAAACATGTGATTGCTGAGATTTCGATAATTAATGTTTCAGGATGACAGATTAAATAGGGGCAATACTAATATAATGATTTAAACTATCAGGTGTAAACTCTAGAACCCTACCAATTAAATTTCCCATTGGCATGTCACTAGGAACTAGGTTATCGTGATTCTGATCGGAGCAATACGCAAACTTCCAATACTTATCTAGTTGAAAGATAAACAACCTATTTTGGCTTGACGCCGGGGTGCATGAATCAGTAGCGTATCGTCTCATAGGTCCGACCTTTCTTAACCCCTAAAATAGTCTAGTATTTTATTAGCATGCAGATTAATAACTTTGTATGTTTTGACCGCTGATTGTGTAAGGCTTAGTGTTTTAAGGTATTTAAATCACGAGGATGTTATCCTTATTCCTAAGTCTTGTTTTATGCATTAAGGTTTGGTTACTTCAACTTATGACTTGAGTTCTCCTTTTCAAACAGTTATACATCCCTAGATTATTCGCAGTTTATAAAAACGTGTTTTATATGCAGGCCATGCCTTTCAGTAATCGGACAGTGTACTTTACATGGTAGTTCGACTGCTTCTTACATCAGACATGCGGTCAGGAGTAATTGACGGTGAATGTGACACTCTAAACTAACTAAATGTAAAGCGATGCAGAAATATGAACCTAATATGTACAACGAGTGGGTTCACTGTATCTTACTTGTTGCATGTCATGGGCACAAATAACTACTTACCATAATTAAGGTTGATCAAGTCCTAATTACTAGGTTGCAGTCACGTGGATAACTAGAAAGGGTACTCCATAAATTAAAATCAAGTTCATAAAGTCTTAACGGTACAAAGGTCATTAATTCCTATTTTATCTGAACGTGTTTTCGAACATTATTTTATTGTGCGTTGACTTTCGTAGGATATACCAGTTAGTTGTGAAGTTGTATTATTCTTTCGGAATTCCAACTGCTAAACCAGAGCTGATTCCAGTGATGTAACTACCTTCGGTCGTTTATCGACTTCCATACATTTGTACTCCGTATAAAACGTTTCCAGTACTATATCAGATAAACTGTCGAATAGGGGCCGTTACATCACGTTTACAATTGTCGTACACTTAATTATATAACGTCATCCTTACTTATAATTATCTACATCATCAACAATCACAATAATAGACTACTCGCAATACATGGCAATGGACAAATCACATACAAGACAATAATACATAATTGAAATATGAAATAAAGCAAGTATGATAAAGGTTTCGATATCACCCGGAAATAAATGCGCAGCAGCGTATTATTATGACAGACAACTCATTCACACGTACAAAGATGAATCTCCAAACTCCTAACGTTCGCTCTAACCTCTATGTTAATCCGTAGATTAATTACAATAACCCTAGACTAAAATATAAGAGACTTCTAAAGTGAGAAAGTGAAAATGGAAGAATGAGAGTGTAAGTATGAGTGTGTGTGTTTGTGTATGAGTTGGTGTGTTGAAATGAGAGCTAGGGGCTGCCTTTTATAGAGGAAATTCGGCTCAATTTAGCACCCCTAAATTCATGATAGCAAAAGGTGGAAAAGGTAGTGGCACCAGGTACAAAAGGCGAAAAAGGTAGTGGCACCCGGTACGAAAAGTAGGAAAAGGTCTAGCACCAGGTACGAAGAAGTACCAAAAAGCGAAATCCATGCGGGTGACGGGCAGCCGGCGGCGGCTGGCTGGCTGGCGGCGGCGGCTGGCTGCCAGCAGCACCAGTCCGCTGCCGGTTGCTGCGTTTCTCGATTCGTGCGTGTTTTTTTTGTTACGCGTCCATTTGCGTTGATTCTTTTTGTGTTGGATTCGTAATTCAAAATCAAACCTTTTGATGAAAAGAAATCCCAAAAATATGTCTCTGAACTTTAGATGTGTCATACGAATTGTTTGGATCTTCCGGAATGCGTAGAATCTTCGTTCTTCGTCTGTTTTAGTTGATTCTTCTTCTGTTGGATTCGTAATTTAAAAACGAACATCTTGGGTCAGATGGATGTTGGTGATGGGCTCTTTGGTCTTGAAACCTCGTTTTGATGTCTGGAATCTTTAAACGTGCGTGGAATCTTCGTTTTCTGCCCGTTTTGCTTGATTTTCATCATGCAACCTTGTTTTTACCATCTTGGCATAATATTACAGATTTGTAATGTTTTTGAGAGTAAGTGCCAAGAATTGTTCCAGAATGGGAGAGATATCTATAGTAAAAATGTGACTTTTTACGCGATATCAGTTACTCAATCATACAGTATTATATTGTAAGTACTATACGTACGTTGATATGTAATTTTATGGTGTCATAGTGGGGTGTTATAGTATATTAAATCAAATTGTTATATGGGAGTTATATATAAAGATGAAGCAAAACAAAAACGAATTTGGAACATGGGAATTGTATATACAGATGAGATCTATATATTGAATTATAAAATTGTGATTGATTGATTTGAATTACACTTGAAACAACGATATTGTGAAGTACTCCGTATTAGATTTAATATGACTCCATATCTTCATAATTACTTTGGAACTATCCACAACCGTACGTGAATTCAATTTACTTCTTTAACATTAACCACGGTTCCCAATAAACTAACCGCGGTCATCAAGTAACTGTGGTCATATATATAGGCGCCAATTTATTGCCGTCAAACTATCTATAATTCTATATATATACAAGTTACTATTTAATTTTAATGGAAGAGATTCAACTGTCTTTAAAATGATAAAAATGAAAAATCTAAAATGATTACACCTGGACTCCTGGAGATATTGTACGTATAAAATCTAATATTACTCCATATCTTCATACGTCAACTCAATTTACTGCTTTAACAGTGAACATGCTTCCCCATAAACTAACCGCAGTCATAAAGTAATCGTGGTCATATATATAGGCGTCAAATCGCCTATTTATTTCCGTCTAGTCTATATAGTCTTATTAATACTAGAAAGTTATACTGCATGCAATAGTGACCACGCTTCCCAATAACACAAACCATGGTCAATAAGTAACCGTGGTCATATAATGTCTTATAAAGTTATACTTATGGAGTATAATACAAGTTATACTGCATGCAATAGTGACCACACTTCCGAATAACAACACAAACCATGGTCAATAAGTAACCGTGGTCATATATAGGCTCCAATTTTGGTTGTCCATTCAAGTAAATAGTAACTGCTCCATTATTAATTTAAAATACCCCAAAAAACAATATCAATTATAAAATTAATAGTTGACATCTAAAGTTGCTTCCAAAATTCCAATTATATATTTATGGAATATACTACATATTGTTTAATATAAAATATTGCTTTAAATATTAGATTCTTTCCAAATTTAAGGATGGGTAGTTTTGTCGTTCCTATTATTGGTACGCAAGGGTAATCTCGTCATTTCCGATCTTTAAAAGTCTCCAAAGAAAATCTCTGAACACTTAGGGGTTAATGATAATGATAATGATAATGATAATGATAATGATAATGATAATGATAATGATGAAAATGATAATGATAATGATAGAGTTTACCTTCCAAATTTGAATTAAGTATTAATGGAAGACATTGGATTCAAATATCTTTAAAAGATTAAATGCACTTAGCGTATACTGTATTAAATTTAATATTACTCCATATCTTCTAATTACTTTTAAACTATCCACAACCATAAAGTAACCACAGTCCATAGAAGACTAAACCAATCTAACGTCAATTCAATTCACTGCTTTAATAGTGACCACGGTTGCCCATAAACTAACCATGGTCATAAATTAACCATGGTCATATATAGACGCCAATCTATTTCCCTCTAGGCGTCTAGTCTAAATTTTGTACAAGTTACTGACCACGCTTCCCTATAAAACAAACCATGGTCAATAAGTAACCGTAGTCAACTATTCGTAAATATATCAAAGAGTCTGGTTGAGTTTCAAACTTTCAATCGTCCACATGTAGCTCTCTATTTTACCCATTTAACTTAAAACAATATATGTTATTATAGGTTAACACATATATAATAGCTCGAATTTACAATTATCATCGAATTCAGTAAAGACTTAAATATATGCCTTTATTCAAATATTGTTCACCGTGTTGATGGTATGTCAAAAGAATTTATGAATGAATTATTATAATATAATTATTTTTGTTTTGCGTTTAAATATCAATGATAATAATAATATACCATAATAATTTATCAGTTTATAAGAGATTAAACGTCAAGTGTGTAGATACGCGTTTAAATGATAGCCCATCATCAAAGTATTAATATTTTTATATTAAGAATATAATAACTAAAATTTTATAATAATTTTTTTTATTATATATAATATATAATTCGTTAGTTATAATTAAAACCTTTACCATATACAAGATCTAGCATGCTCTTTTGATCTTTCATTATTTTGTGTTTTCATTCATATATAGGCGCCAATCTATTTCCCTCTAGGCGTCTAGTCTAAAGTTTGTACAAGTTACTGACCACGCTTCCCTAGAAAACAAACCATGGTCAATAAGTAACCGTGGTCAACTATTCGTAAATATATCAAAGAGTCTGGTTGAGTTTCAAACTTTCAATCGTCCACATGTAGCTCTCTATTTTACCCATTTAATTTAAAATAATAGATGTTATTATAGGTTAACACATATATAATAGCTCGAATTTACAATTATCATGGAATTCAGTAAAGACTTGAATATATGTCTTTCTTCAAATATTGTTCATCGTGTTGATGTTTTGCGTTTAAATATCAATGATAATAATAATATACCACAGTAATTTATCAGTTTATAAGAGATTAAACGTCGAGTGTGTAGATATGCGTTTAAATGATAGCCCATCATCATAGTATTAATATTTTTATATACAGAATATAATAACTAAAATTTTATAATGAATTTATTTTATTATATACAACATATAATTCGTTAGTTATAACTAAAACCTTTACCATATACAAGATCTAGCATGCTCTTTTGATCTTTCATTATTTAGTGTTTTCTTACAAAATACGATAATTCCCCTATATAATCAATTGGCAAAGGCGTTATGAACAGTAGAAGCACCATCCAATAATTTACCACGTATGAAGGGCAGAAGGCTAGCTTTGTAATTTAATGTTTTGCTTTCACCGACTTTGAAGTTTCCGCTGATACATTTTACTATCTCAGGCATGACATAGTTGACTGAAAAAACTTCATTAAAAATTCAACATATTATTTTTCATTTTGAAGGAACCATTGACTAAAAAAACTTCATTAATAATTCAACAATTATAGGACTTTGTAGTTTGTAGAATTTTATTTTTGTAAGAGCATGATCAATGAAAGCTTTTTATAAAGCTTTTTATCAAAATCGTGTAAGAGTTTTTTGTGATTTTTTTAATTTATTAAATTCTTATAAATAGTACATATTTTTAAAGGGTAGTGATATTACCACTCTTTTTGACACTAAAACTATGCAGTATTTATTTGTACAGTACAAGCTTTAAATGCATAATCATAGCGGAGTTATCAAAAAGTGACGTAAAAATATCAACACTCATTTTTAAATGCTATAGTATAAGCTTTACAGTATGTACATATGACAACAGAAAACTAAATTCTGGCTACTACAAGAAAGCCTAGCAATGACCAATACATACCGTTAAGTCTTTCATAGATAATCTCCACTTATACGGTTTATACCTTGTTTTGAAGTCCAAAATCGGTTGACATTCCGTGTTCATTTGAATACGGCAGCCAAATAGGTGGTTGGAGACTTGTAGATTACCTATATGGGTATTTTTACAAAGTGAAAAGTGTACAAGGAGATTGACATTATGAGCGTATATGATAGCATTAGCAAGCATCAATTGAAAACATAATTAAGTTTGCAGCAGTATATTTATAATGTTACTAAAAGAAAGATCATACGTTTCCAGTCTTTCAGGTGGGCATTCTAAATGAGCATGATCACCAGATCAGTGTTGGCTTTGTTATCTCTCATATAGTCTCGCATATGCACAACATGTTCTGCCCAAACGTTGCAATCGATCCTAGTGCCCTTGTAACACCAAAAGACAGCAAACAATGTAAGGGAGGTTATACGGGGTATTTAGCAATTACATGTGCGCAATGAGTAAAACATAAAGGGTTACTCATGATCCTGCAACATAAATTTAGTTGAGTTAGTTACTACGCCATTTTCCTTTCATTCAATTAACGGGTCCATATTAACCAGCAGTCCAACAACATCTGAATAAAACGATTTAAATTATGGATTTAGTACGTATGTGAATACAAATGATATAAGTTGGATCAAAATGTAGTATGATTTAGAATGACATTGTACCAAATCCAAAGACTAAGGACAGTTTCCACTCATTGATGTCACGATAGGATACCAAATTGAGTCCATCCGATACTCCTTCAAATAGAGGGCATATGCGAACCTTAGAATTCCTTATAAGATTGATCTTCCAGCTGTGATCAATAAGCCTATTGTTCCCTTCATACTTTTCAACGCCAAAGTTATACATTACATAGTAATTACCCTCTTTGAGGATATCCGCAAAATCAGGAAACAGGAAATTCCGAACTGTTGCCTGGATCTTGTTCCTTTGAGGTTTGTAAGAAACATGATCTATTTAATTAAGTAATGCTCATCTTTTGTGTTGTGTGCATTTGTGATAAATGAACAACAAATCATGTAGGAAAAAAATAGATAGATCAACAAATCATAGGCGAATTTCATAGATAGATCACACATCCGTATGTCACATCTGATGTTAGCCATTTCTATTTCTTATATGTATTATATTGAAACAGAAATGTTCAACAGTGAGCCATTAAAGACATCCATATCTATATACATAAGTATGCTATTTACCAGTATATGTGCCAGAGTCACCATTACCACAAGTTGGTTAAATGGTAAATGGTGTACAGAGACACACCAGTAGAAGTTAACCAAACAAGATAAGTCATTACTCATACGAAAAATAGCATTCCGTTATAAGTAACTCAGATTTGTAAGCAAGTCGGATTAGTAGACAACAATCAACAAATAGCATTAGCAAGCATCATTTGACAACAACCCGATTAGCGTGATAACAGAAAATAAAACAATTTGATCATAGACCGATTAATTAAGTTTGCAACATTAGACGTTAAGTGACGCGCCACCAACCGTCACGCGTCATCAACACGACCGTATGGCAGCACGTCGGTGTAAGTTTTAAAATTTATATTTTGCTGGGCTCAAATTATGCTAGCTACCTACCTTGTGGGCAACGTGGCAAGTATAACTCGAGTGTCGTCCAAAATCGGAACGAATTGAATTGAATTGAAACCTACCAAAGATAACTTGACAATAGGATGGGATTAGAAACAAGGTAGGTATGGGTTTGGTTTTATCTAATCTATCCTGATTCTGATCATATGGGACTGTCTTCAGACCCACCTCACCGTCTCTTTCGGAGACCAAGCGACTCTCTAAATGGAGTTAAGGAATAAGGCGACAATCCACAACACTAACTTTTCTTAACACCTATGTCTATCCAATTTTAACAGAGTAATACTGGTTGTATGCTGAATAAGTTAAACTATCAGTTAAGTAGAGATTAGGGGTTTTTAGCATCTGGGAACACAACCGGCATCCTTGCTTTCATTTCCTAACTCATATTTTATCTGTTTTAGTTCTAATACTTCCGTCATGGATTAGACCCTCCTTTACCATCGGTCGTTCATCCCTAGGCATGCGTACAGTGTATAGTGTCCTTATCTTCCACAGTACTCTAACCCTAGGTATATCTACGGTGTTTTAAAGACCTAATGTATGTTTACACAACTTTATAACCAGAGGTAGTTTAATGGTGTACTATAGCATTTTCACGGCTTAACAAGACCTAGACCCGTGTCTCGAAGGGTTGCTTTCAGGTAATCCACGGTGAGATAGATCATCGGCATTTCCTTGGCTTCCACGTATTTGTACTCTACCAGTGGTATTTCCAACGCTATACCAAGTATTCAGTCGTGTTACATCGATCCCACAATTTCATACAAACAGGAGATAACTGTTTATTCGTAGTTAGGGTTGATCAGATCCTATCCTAAGGCAACAGTCACGTGAGACACCAGAAAGGGTGATTAATTAAGTCTATTTCCAGGATAAGTCTAAACATGTATGCAGCATAACAACTACCAATCATATATAAGACATATTAATTAAACATCATCCCTAATCCTAACATCTACATTCCAACAATCACATATTAATCTAGCTAATCAGCATGGCAATAATCATAAATCGTACTGAAATAATATGCAAAGTAAACATTATAACAGTAAGAGAGTAAGATAATATCACCGGATTAGAAGAGTAATACTCAGGATTACAACAGTCTGACTTGAATAACCTTGCTACAACTTGATTACCCAATTACAACTTTCCTCTACCTCTAACCGCTAACTTATATCTCTCTAGTTTCTCTAGAGAGAGAAACTAGAGAGAATAACTAACTATATTAACTACAAGAACAATTCTCCTTTAACTCCTAAGAGTAGTGCTAGAGAGAGAAAGTAGAGAGAGACAGAAGATTTGTGAATGAGAGGTGTGTGGAATGGTGGAAATGAAGCCACTTTTTATAGGAGAAGGGTGAAAGCCTTGGTACAAGTCTTGAAGCATCAAATACAAGCATCAAAGCAGCATACGGGGCAAGCGGACCAAGGGGGGGTCAAACGGCACCCATCAAGGCAAACAACCCCGTATACGTCACCCTAAGGGCCGTATATGGCACCTTGGGTCCGTATACAGTACCTAGGTGCCCGGGGGGGGGGGGGGGGGGGGGGGGTTGGTGCTTGGTTTGGCCTCCGTCGACTTCTTGGTTGCTTGGTTCGTCCGTATCTTCTTCGTTTGGAGTCCGTTTTGCTTGATTCTTGCGCCATTGGCTTCGTTTCTCCATTACGCTTCTAATGACACTAAGTTTGCCAAATTTGGAAGTGTTTGACTTTTGCGTGTTTCGGATGACGATCGGCGGGCTTCCAGACTGCACATCTTCTTCGTTCTTTACCCGTTTCTCTTGATTTTTTCACCTCCAATCTTGGATTTTCTTATTGAATCATAAAATATGAATTAAGATCTATCTTGATAGGATAATCAAGAATGGAATATTTAAGGTGATTGTTTTTTGCCTCAGTTTGCGTGTAAATTGGATGTTTTAGCTGATTTTTGTAGCAACGCTCGTATTTAGACTACTTTGGTGATTTTTGATGATAAATGATTGTTTTGAAATATTTTCACCAGAGAATAGTCCAAAAAGTGCGGAAATAAGTACTTAAAAACATGGCTTTTTGAGTCACATCAAGTATCCCACACTTAAGCGTTGCTTGTCCTCAAGCAGCACTCATAACCAAGTGCGAGCATGTCCTCTGTGGTAACACATACCGTCTGTAACATATCCAGGTAAAGCTTCCTGAAAGTGCTCTCAGTAGGAACCTGTCCTGAAAAGAGGGGGCCCAAATCCAAGTAAGGGCCGATGCTCCCAGTGAATAATGCATCGGTACCAATGTAGAACACATCTGGTCTATATGATGTGCTAGCCTCTGGCTGCTGGTCATGAGTCGGAGGGGGTACAGTAGGATGAGGAAATGATGCCTGCTGATGGGCTGGTGATGGTACATGAACTGAGTAGACCCTAGCTGTACCAGATGTAGATCTATGAGTGGGTAGTGGTGCGGAGTATGTGGTAGGTGTACGAGGGCATCTATATGGATGTAGTGGCTGAGTGGAGGTATGTGGATGTGATGGAGGGAATGTAGTGTATGGGCGAGTGGTAGTATATGGGTGAGTGGTGGTATGGGTAGTGGGTGGTGGTGGTGGTGGTCCACATCTGTATAGGAAGTGATCAGGCTCAGGGGTACATGTCTCCTAGCTGTCATAACCTGTTGATCACAGAGAACCTGTAAAGCATGTAATAGATAATACTGAGTAAGAGGAGTCACCGGATCTGAATGATAAACAACAGCCTGAGTGGGCTGTGATGGTCTCTCTGCTCCTTGTGTTGGCTCAGGTATCTCTGTTGCTACTGGCATCTGTGGCTGGGGACCAACATCTCTATCCTCTGTAGTCTCGCACCTCCTAGTCATGAAGCATCCAGGAATGGGCTGCCGAGTCTGATACCACAAGCACTGTCTGTCAGGCCCCTCGTCAATCATCCTGATTAGTTTGCAGTACTCGAGATCGAATGGCTGCGAACTAGCATGATGGGTGTAATCCTCGTGGTGGCGGTCAGTGAGAATCCCCATGCCAACTAACAATCTCGTGATAATGGCTCCCAAGAATACGTGGCGTCTATCCTCTCTCTTCTCCTTCCACAATCTATCCGCGATGATGTATGCGACATTCAGGTTCAGCTTCCTTATGATCGCATCCATGAACTTGAGCTCTTCTGATGTAGCAGGTCCCGCATCTCTCTTCCCAAAGATAGTACATCATAGGAGCTTGTGAAGAGTATGATGAGCTGGTCGGCTCATGAGTGAAGCTTTCACTCCACTCCTGAAATTTAACCCCGTCAAATCCCTCCATATCTCCTTATGATCCCGTGACGATAGACTGGAGATAGACTAGAAACTGCTAGTGAACCAATCAGAACTGGCCTGTAATCATGTGTAAAGGCCAAGGTATACCCCGAAATCTTCCACTCTCATACGATACTTCTTCCCACGATACCGAAAAGCGATCTTCTTATCAGTGATCTCCAACCTCTCTCGGTACTCGTATGTAATCATAAACTCAGTGACGACCTCACGGTATACAGCCTCATCAATGGAGAAAAGATGGAAAAATGTTGCATGTTCCTCGCCATCTGTATCATACTTAATCAAATCTTCCAATTCATCCCTAATACCTAAGCGTCTCATATCCGGCCAAATGATAACTCTATTTGACCCTAAGTATCGTCCCATCCATTTCTCAATTTCGTCCATATTCTCGGGGGATGAAGCAAGCTTCCTCAACGAAGGGTTTGATAGATCCATCTGTTGAAATGAGATGCATAAGTCATAACAAATTGCTAAGTACATTTACAAGTTTTAAACAAAAATTGGAAGTGTAGGCTTTAATATGAATAAATCCGCAATTTATTTTAAACTAAACCTAGGCCTAACCAATCCTCAATCCGCAATCTTTCACAACCATTAGTGTTTTAACTTATTCCAAGGGTACTAAAGTGATAACAATACTAGCATTTAATCTAAGTGAACTCGTCATTTTAAACAACTAGCAACTATTCTTACTTTCATTCATGGCAACTTAATCTAAATGAGCATGAGGTTTGTAAAAACCATGTAATTACCTCAAATATATCAAGTAAGCCAATAAAAGAGCATAAATGCAAATACCATACGGTTAAAGACACGTGTTAACTTAACAATTTTGCAAGATTTTGAAGATTTTAATGAATGACGGTAGCTTATGTGTGATGGTCGTATTAAAAATATTCAACACTTTATTAATTAAGGTGGTGAATACTTAAAATAATCAAGGACCAAAAGCTAACTAAGGATTTATTGAAAATCTAAGAAACTTGTCATGATTTAATTAACTCAAGCAACATTTTAAAATTAAAGATTTAAAAATAAAGTATGTTACTTGGTAAATTTTAATCACAACATGCCTACTTTAACTTTCGATATTCCTAAAGATCATTCAAAATGAACTAGCAATCATGTAATCATGTTTATCAAGTCATACTAAGCATGAATTAATCAAAACAAGTCAAAAGAAGCTACTAGTTATCAAAAATCAACAAATTAAGAAAGTTTGACCACTAAAGTCAAAATAAAGTCAACACTTGAAGATCAAAGTCACAAATTATCAAGTAATCTACTCAATCAAGCATGGAATCATGTTAAGCAACTATGCAAGGACACTTTTGAACCATAAAACACAAGCTCTCACCATGTAATTCATAGATCAAGAGTTGAAACCCTAACTTTGTAAAAGTTAATGAAATTTAAAGATTTGAGTTAGGAATTACCTTACAAGTGATGAAATGATGTTATGTATGCAAGAGAGATCATAAAATGAAGAACTTGAAGCTTTGAATCATCAAAAATGGTGGAAAAATCAGGGTTTGGTGATGGTTGTGATGGGCCGACGGTTTGGGGAAAAAGGGGGAGAGAATTTTGACCAAAATTTGACTTTTTGTTTGGTAGTGATTCCCCTCTTCTTGGTTTAAATACGTTTCGATTTAAAACATGAAAGATACGATACATACGATTGGTTTTCTAAAGGTTTCAAGATTTTTAATAAAGTAACCAAAAGTAAATACGAAACTTTATAAGAAATTTTCGCGAATTAAAATTGTGATTTAAATTGCGCGCGGAAAGTTTTTTGCGTTTAAACAAAATGAGTTTATTTTAAAATGAAACAATATTTTTGTGTACTATAAACTTTTAAAACAAATCATAATCGATTTACCAAAATTTTATAATTAAAAACTTCGTTAAATTTTTCTGAAAAGTTTGAACTTACGCGAATCGCGCAAGTTTAAAGTTTAAAGAACATTTTCTTGCTTTAAAAATGATAAATTACTTTAAACTAACACTAAGTAATATTAATTTACCTAGATAAGCTTGGGGTGCCTCCCAAGAGTGCTTTGTTAAAGATGAAAGCTCGTCCATACCAGACTTACTGTTTTACCGGATAGTGTCCGAGACGACACTTTTGGGTACGGTTGATGCTTCGGATAGAGACAAGGTATAGCGGGAAATAAACGTACCTCGGAGAGCTCGGATGACATAGTAAACTAAATCAGCAGGGTTTATGTAATACCGTTCAAATTCTGTTAAGAATTCTCGCTCTTCTTGAATGAGTTGTAACAATGCATCGACAAAACGATTAAATTCTCGTTTCACCTTTTTCTAGTTTGAAATGCCATCCCTAAATCCTGTATCTAGATAAGAAAGATCATAGAGCAGTTTTGAAAGTAAATCCACAAATTCCGTTTCCTCAGAAGAATCAAGATTTCCGTAAGTAGTGTGAGCTGCTTGCGAAAGTTCTTTGATATAAATCTTCTGTTGGTTAGTAAACGGAAATTTGGTTTTTTGGAATAACTGGATCAGCTGGATATGGATCTGTTTCCTTTTTGCAAAGAAAGCAGCGTCCATGGCTTCCTTAGTTGATTCGGGAAAATAGCTCTAAGCTCGTTGGCTAAATAAGTAGCAGTATCAACAAAGAATGGAATATCACTAAGAACCAAGACAGACTTGATAGGGCTTCTTTCTATCCAAAATTTAAGCTCGTCAATCAGGGCCGCAACATAACGATTTATCCTAGGTTGTGAAATAGAGGAATAATCGGTGCTGGCAAGTAAATGCATTAAAAGATCTAACTCTGATTTTAACAATAGCTCGTTTTTTCTACTGTGGTTAGCACGGAGAAGTCTAATTATCCTATCCATTTCAACAAAGGTCTTTCTCTGCTCACATGTAAATGGAAAATTAGATATCTTAAGGTAATTCAGAAAGTTGGCATAAATATCTATCCTCCTGTTGGGCTTTAGAGAATTTCCTAAGTGAAGGTCGGGCTTTGATTCGGGTAGATGATTCCTAGATTCAGTGTTTAATCGGGTTGGTGTTACTATCCTAAGTTCATTCTCAACCTGATATTGGAGACGCTCTTCCTCAACTACACTTGAATAAAGAGTAGTTGGGTGGGCTCGCAAAATATCTGGGAGATCATACTCAAAGTATTCGTCTAAACAGTGAAGACATTCATTCAAATCCATCCAAGGCATGGGTGGATAAAAGAACACTTCGATTCCAAATGGTTCATCATCAGGTAAAGTAGCAGGTCTAATATAGTGCGGATACCTAGACAAGATTGACAAAATCTCAGGGTCAAGTGTGGGTTGACCACTTAAAGCAATAGTAACAGAAGCTGGAATCTTCTGCAGAGATTCATCAAAACCGAACTCTAAGCTTGATATTTTCGGGGGTTCTCAACTTCATGGTTAACACAGACCTCTCTAACATCAGAGGAGTTTGACTCATACTCTGGACAGTCAAAGAATTCCGTATCTACCAAAGCCGTCATCTCATCCCTCATCATTTGATTGAGAGGAGAGATGGGGTTTGAAGGAGAATTAGGGTTTTCCATTTTCTAATTTTTATGTATTTTCTAGGGTTTTAAGAACTAAGTTATCTAATCTAATAAGCAATTAACTTCCTAAGTAATGATAATCTTAAGGAAGGATCTCCTAAAGTTAATTATCTAAGGCAGAATTCAATTCGTGACGAAACCGATCCCCGGCAGCGGCGCCAAAAACTTGACGCGCCACCAACCGTCACGCGTCGTCAATGTGACCGTATGACAGCACGTCGGTGTAAGTTTTAAAATTTATATTTTGCTGGGCTCAAACTATGCTAGCTACCTACCTTGTGGGTAAGGTGACAAGTATAACTCGAGTGTCCTCCAAAATCGGAACGAATTGAATTGAATTGGAACCTACCAAAGATAACTTGACAATAGGATCGGTTTAGAAACAAGGTATGGGTTTGGTTTTATCTAATCTAATCTAAAGACAAGAATTAAAATGCAGGAAAGTAAACGAGAATATAAGCAGCAGGTAGAGAGTGATTGCTGAAACTTCGACGATTAGGGTTTCGGGATGATATTATATTGATGATAGGTGATTAGTCTAGCTAAGAATCTTCTAAACGGTCGGTGTAAACACTAGGACCCTACGTCTAGGTGTAAACCTAAAGCATATGTCACTGAATCCTAGGCTATCCTGATTCTGATCATATGGGACTGTCTTCAGACCCACCTCACCGTCTCTTTCGGAGACCAAGCGACTCTCTAAATGGAGTTAAGGAATAAGGCGACAGTCCACAACACTGACTTTTCTTAACACCTATGTCTATCCAATTTTAACAGAGTAATACTGGTTGTATGCTGAATAACTTAAACTATTGGTTAAGTAGAGATTAGGGGTTTTAAGCATCTGGGAACACAGCCGGCATCCTTGATTTCATTTCCTAACTCATATTTTATCTATTTTAGTTGTAATAGTTCCGTCATGGATTAGACCCTCCTTTGCCATCAGTCTTTCATCCTTAGGCATGCGTACAGTGTATAGTGTCCTTATCTTCCACAGTACTCTAACCCTAGGTATATCTACGGTGTTTTAAAGACCTAATGTATCTTTACACAGCTTTATAACCAGAGGTAGTTTAACGGTGTACTATAGCATTTTCACGGCTTAACAAGACCTAGACCCGTGTCTCGAAGGGTTGCTTCCAGGTAATCCACGGTGAGATAGACCATCGGCATTTCCTTGGCTTCCACGTATTTGTACTCTACGAGTGGTATTTCCAACGCTATACCAAGTATTCAGCCCTGTTATGGCGATCCCACAGTTTCATACAAACATGAGATAACTGTGTATTCGTAGTTAGGATTCATCAGATCCTATCCTAAGGCAACAGTCACGTGAGAGACCAGAAAGGGTGATTAATTAAGCCTATATCCAGGATAAGTCTAAACATGTATGCAGCATAACAACTACCAATCATATATAAGACATATTAATTAAACATCATCCCTAATCCTAACATCTACATTCCAACAATCACATATTAATCTAGCTAATCAGCATGACAATAATCATAAATCGTACTGAAATAATATGCAAAGTAAACGTTATAACAGTAAGAGAGTAAGATAATATCACCAGATTAGAATAGTAATACTGTGGATTACAACAGTCTGACTTGAATAACCTTGCTACAGCTTGATTACCCAATTACAACTTTTCTCTAGCTCTAACCGCTAACTTATATCTCTCTAGTTTCTCTAGAGAGAGAAACTAGAGAGAAGAACTAACTATATTAACTACAAGAACAATTCTCCTCTAACTCCTAAGAGTAGTGCTAGAGAGAGAAAGTAGAGAGAGAGAAGATTTGTGAATGAGAGGTGTATGGAATGGTAGAAGTGAAGCCACTATTAAAGGAGAAGGGTGAAAGCCTTGAAGCATCAAATACAAGCATCAAAGCAGCATACGGGGCAAGCGGACCAGGGGGGGTCAAACGACACCCATCCAGGCAAACACCCCCGTATATGGTACCTAGGTGCCCAGTGGGGGGGGTTGGTGCTTGGTTTGGCCTCCGCTGACTTCTCGGTTGCTTGGTTCGTCCGTATCTTCTTCGTTTGGAGTCCGTTTTACTTGATTCTTGCATCGTTAGCTTCGTTACTCCGTTACGCTTCTAATGACACTAAGTTTGCCTGGCAATTAAGTGAATCATGCTATAGGCATGTTTCTTCTCGGGTGTGTTGCTATATGTTTCGTAAAATCAAAGTTACTTTCGCAATCGACTAAACTTATAAATGTCCAAGTATGTTCAAATTTTTCCAATCAATTCAATTCTTGCCCTCTAATAAACCCTAACAAAAGTTTAGTAGGGTTTTAGAGTTAATTGCATGGATGGTCCCTATGGTTTAAACACAGTAACATACTTTATCCATATACTTTAGTTTTTGCAAGGGCAATCCAAAAACCTAAAAGTTCTTATGCATTTAGTACGTCCCTCATCCGTTAATGTTTAATATTTAAGTGTTAAATACAACCCAGGCCAATTCATACATAGCGCCAAAACAGCAATAAACGGAGATAACTCCTTGGTGTCACCACTAACGATGTTACTCGAAGGTGAAGAAACTTCAGCCAATGTTACCATCCGGCCATCATGTCGGCACCGTTTGGGGCCAATATTTTCGGCTTGTTTAGAATGATGATGTCGTTGTTATTAACTAAAAAGAGAATAAACGTACTACTCGTATGATTAAATTTAAAAGTAGGGTATTTTATTTTTACTTTTAGTAATTCTTCTCACTTAACTAAGATCTTAATGCATACATGGTTAAGTTGGTTATGATATTGTATGCATTATTAGGGTTTGGCACTAGTACAAACATGAGTATAAAGAATTAACTTCCCATATATATATGGTCAAACTTATTGTATATATATATACACTTGTACGTGAATACTATCGGAAACCTATTATATTTTCCAATGGATCAACACCGAGCCTAACTAGGTTTCTGAAAGAGGTTGCAGATTAAATTACACGGTTTTTCATGTTGGTGGAAGAATATTATAATGATGTGCGATTAATGTATCAGGATCCCTAGTGGTAACATGTGTTTTGAGAATTTGACTAACCTTTAGAGTGATCGAAGATCCTCAGCTCCTTGTGCAGGAACCTAGCTAGCCTTCAGGGTTTCGGCCCAAGACAAATATTTTATTCAATCATTTCCTTGTGATGGTGCAAGATTATCAGTCAGTTGGTAAGATCAAGCCTGTAATAATAATTGATAATGTAATTGAGTTTTGTAATATAATGAAAATATTTATACTTTTAGAAAGTTAGGTAAAAAAACTCTGAATTTTTTCCTGCAACGAACCATAGCAAGTGTCGCAATTGTGACACTAAGTCAACTGTCGCAAGGGGGCAGTGGACTAGCTAGCCAGTGTCAGGGTCAGAAAGAGTTTAGAATAAATAGAGCATATATTAGGGTTACAATTCGAAGGTGACGAAACCCTAAAGTGTGATAGTCGATCGATAGAATATTTAGGTGAATCTTATACGTTCGTATTCAATCAATATACAGAAAAATTGATATTCTTTTGTTTAATTAATCATATCGTTCAATACTCATTTAAAAATAATTTTGTTATTTAAAGAGACAATTGTAATGCCGTTTTTATAATTCTTTTTTACACGATTATAAAAAATGATAAATTCCTTTATTTTATAAAATATGGATTTTTTTAAAAGCATAAAATATCGAATTGATAAAAATTATTTATATAAACAATTTTATGGGCACAAGAATTAAGGGAAAAAAATATTTATATGGGTTTTTGCCTTTTTGGGGGTCTAAAAATCAATACTAACATTACATTTGACACAATATCAATACTAATTTACTTTTTGGCATTTACTTTTGCATACAAACATCCGACACAATCACCTAAATTAGTAACAATAGCATCATCTAAACAACAAAATGAAGCAGTCCCATATGAAGTTCTCACGTTTTGGTGATCTTCTTTCAGAACAATATTCATTCACGACCGTAATTTCTCTGTTTAAATCTTCCGTGTCAATCGTTCCCAGTCATATCCTTTGAAGCTCGATCATGAAGTTTTGAAATGAACGCCGGCCCTTGCCGTATATATACATTATATTGTTGATGATGGTTTTAGGTGCTATTTGACCCTTTAAAATACACATGATATATCGATCCCTTTATTTTCTTAATCTTCCCAACCCACCATCCATCTCTATCGACGGAAACCACCTCTTTCAACGGGTTTAAACCGTCTTCGTTTTCTGAATATAAACACCGAGATGCGTTTCATTTTCTTCGAGATTCCATCCTGGGTAAGAACAAAATCTAGCTAGTATCCAGAGAGTATCAAGTTTTTGACACTCGTTGAAGTGATATCGAGACACTCATAACTAATTAAGAGCTAGCTTGATATAGCTTCAAGGAGTCCAGAAGATTTAAACAGAGAAATGGCGGTAGGAACTAGCGAGGGAGTATTGTTACTAATTTTGATGTGAAAAATGTGATCACGAAAAGGAAATTTGATGATCATATATTTCATATTGGGTAAGTTGTTGATCATATTTAGGGTTTAGAACTTTAGATGAAATAAAGCCATAAAGGTGAAGTACGTGGTGAATTGAACCTCATGTGTCATGTTTATTTATAATAGCAGGAGTAATATAGTTTGGAAACCGTGGTCCCTTGTTTTTATTTTTGATTCATATAGGAGTACTAATTTGCAATAAGTTTAAAATATAATTAGAATAATACAGTATTACAGTATGTATTATGTTCAACATAATTATAATTTATATATATATATGTATATATATATATATATAAGTTACAAAAATAATACTGTAGTACCACGGAGTAAATAAACTCACAAAACGTCCATGTTATTAATTATATGTGTAAGATCAGATGTTTACATTTACATTTATAGTACAAATTATTATATATATATATTCTTATATAAATGCAATTTTTTCTCTCGTTAAAATGCATTTCTAAAATTATATTATATTCTACTCCGTATTAGCATAATTTATAATAAGTGGATTATTTTAATTTAATATTTTAGTGGTGGTACCCCTTGTGTCAGTTTATATTTCGTTGAATACACATATTTTTTGCATGCGTCTGAACATCTATTTACAAATCACAATGGTTTGCACGTCATGTGGCATAAAATGACTACAGTTTGATTACTGTGACCGCGTTCCAAATTATCTATATCTATCTATCTATCTATAAATCTATAATCCTATTTAGATTATCTATGGAATCGAACTTGAACTCTATTTACGATTCAGTATAATCTATATAAATACATACTACTCCGTATAAAGCAGGTTTATCCCAAAATTACTTATTTACATTTTGTTTTGTAACAACAAGATATTTATTACGGAGTATTAAAGTTTTGAACTTATATTATCTAACTACAAATTAATAACATTATATTTATATATATTTTATATAAAAGGAAATTAAACGATCATAGACTTAATCATATACAATTGGTGAGAACATTCTATACTTATACTTATTTGTGACGCATTTGGCAAATTAATATTAAATTCGGAATTCTCAAATTCGTTGAATCAACCACATAAATCTTCATAACATCAACATATATGTATGCAAAAGTTACAACACCCACAGTACACCTTTATTTTAATTTTACTTTAAACGGTTCCATATATGAAGGTAGAAAGCTAGACCACTTCCCATCAGGAAATGCAATAACAAGTATTTATAGTTTTATACCATCAATTGTGTCAACAAGTTTTCATCAACGTACTAGCAACCAAGTCGCGAAACATATATAACTGCATCAAAGAAACAAACAAAGCCATATTTTATATCATATATATGGCCTCATCTTCTACCTTCGATTATTGTTAAAGATGTTATTGCGCTGGCATGCGGAAAGTCTTCCAGCTCCTTAATCTTAGCTTTCACGTTCATAACTATGTACGTGAAAGTGTTTGACTTGGTTGTTAATTTAGTAAGGACTATCATGGAAGAAGAACAACCATTGTTATTTTGGTATCAAGCAAGCCCGCCAAAAGAGGTACTCTTGAAAAATGTGAATTTAATATCTACATAGTAAACTCCTTCAACAAGGTGATTTAAACAGAGAAATCTCGGTTGAGAGAGAGGAAGTATTGTAACTTTTGTTGGGTAAAAATTGATAACGAAAATGAAATATTATGACCATATAGGAGAAGAAATCGCTTGATGTTCATGATATTAGGGGGTTGAAGATCATATTGATTTGATGAAAAAGAAGATGGAGACATAGTCAGAAGCTGGTGATTCATCTTGACTTTTCTTTTTAATTTGTTCCTTTTGTTATCATATCTGCATATATTTTATCATGGAATGATTTAAACAGAGAAATTGCAATTGTATATTGAAGGTTGTTGTTACTTAGCTGCATCAAAGAAAGACATAGGGCATCGATAAGTTAATTTGAATCATCCAGATTTTGTACCCATGTTCAAAAAATCGACTTCCTTGACCATCACCTTATGATGAGGACTTGAATCTTCAAGATTTGATCCATGGTTCAAGATGTGTTAGAGACAATGTTTTAAACCGGATTTGTGCCCGTTTCCGGGCGAACCGGTTAAACTGGAGTGAATCCGAGCCTTGATCTAGCATTTAGCAACGCTTTCCTGCTTGATCATGGCTTTTATGTCTCCAATTGTGTGTGAGTGTTTGATAACCAAAAAGATCAACCTGGAGGAAGATGGTGATCAATTCAGAATGCAAAGAGAAACTCTACAATCAAGGTTAAACAGAGAAATTGTGGTCATGAAGGAGTACGTACGTATTGTTACTTTTGCTGTGGAAAATGTGATGACGAAAAGGGAATTTGATGATCATGTTTAATTGTTTAGGGCCAGGTTTGGATGTAAATTGTGAACCTTATATGTGTTCCATATATACTCCATATATTTATAGTGAAAGAGAGAGAGAATATATATATATATATATATATATATATATATATATATATATATATTCTCCATGGTTATGTTTCTTGGTAACCATGGGCCACGAGCCCACGATATTTTGTTGACATGATTTAACCCTAACTTATATTGTACATGGTTAAATTACCCCCTTTTTCTTAATTCTTAATATGACCAAAAATAATATTCACTTGACTATACAACGATTAATCACAATATATACTAAACCCGTTGTCTAAGTGTCTAACAAAATATATCGAAAAAAGAAAATGATTGAAAATTGAAACAAGAGAGAAGGTTCGAAACAATGACCTTGACTTCATTCAAAATTAATTACAAGTTTTTAATTTAATTCGAAATTTTTAAATATAACCTAAAGTTATTAAGTCTAAAGGAAAAACACAGGGCCACGGTCCCATTGAAAAGAAACGTGGTCCTTTCTACATTTTAACACGGTTCTGTTTATTAAACCCGTGACCTAAAGTGATTAAGGCTAAAGGGAAAACACCGGGCCACGGTCCCTTATAAAATAACCGTGGTCCTTTCTAACACGGTTGTTAAACCCGTGAATAGCCAAAAAATTCAAGCAACCCGCCATAACTTATAACGCATCCCCCTTTTCACCAAGAATCCAAAATTTTCATATATATTTCATCCATTCGGGCATAACCTAGCTAAGCTACCACCGAAAACCATCTTCAATTGCTAATACCACCTCTAATATCCATCCTCGTTGTCCATAATCTTCTACCAAGTTAGTCAGGTTGTGTTCATTTGTTCCCCGATTACAAGTTAGTAGGCCGTTAGGGTTTATATCCAACTACAACTATAATGGTAAAGTATCTATTTCTCTTTTTCTTGATGTTAAATATTTAGTTTTTGAGTTATTATATACTTATATGTCTGGTTTGTATGAACCAAATGAATGTTATACATGTTTTAATTTGGTGAATCTGCTTCAAATACGTAACGTCATTGTAGTTGAGCTAATTAATCGAGAGTTTGTATATTGTTTTAATTATGCATGCATTTAAATAGTTGATGATTGTTTGTATCATAACCAAAAAGTGAACATTATCCCGCAATATGTTATCAACTTTTTGAACTGTTCAAAAGTTTTATTTTTGAGTGTGTTTATATCTTCGATCTGTGATTTATATGCACCATTTGTTATGTTCATGTGTCTAGACTCTAGAGATGTACGTGTTGTTGAGTATCTCCATTATTTAACCAAAAAGTGAATATTTGTCGTTTGCTGTTTAATATACATATTAAAGAAGTGTCGTTTTTGTCGTTTGATGTGGGGAATATAATATTAATACTAGTATGCGGGGACCAATTTTTTTACAACTTTTTATATGATATCTATGATTAGTTAATTACCTTGTGGGGACCTATCTGATGATGATGATGTTTGGAAGGCAAGTTTATTTATCTACGTATTGTGGGTGTAATGTACCTATTAAGTATTATTGTATGTTAGATTGCGTTTGATCTTATTTATTATTTTTTAATAACTTATTCATAATCATTTGTAGGATAATCAAGATAAGGATCTCCTTTCTCATCCGGAAGATGATTATATTGAAAGAGATGTTACGAGTGATCATCAACAATCTGATTTTCATGCAAAGGATCAGATGTCAGATATTCCAGAGCAGGAAGAAGACAATCATGTTGGAGAACTAGTTAATCAAGAGTGTGGTACAAGTGCTCCACGGAAAAGGAGAAAGAGCAGGGCTACTTCATATAAGGAGAAGGATTGCTCATCGCGATAGAGAAGTTGACTTCAATGTGTTTGGACTCAACATTGGGCCGGGACAGGTGTCATTTAGTAAAATGGTAGGTCTTGTGGCTAGATGTCGGGTTAGTATTCTAATTGATTTGTGGGATAAGGTTGATGAAACACTGAAAGAGTGTCTATGGGAAGAGGTTAAGGTAAATTCTGAAGCGTTAAAATAATTTTGTAGCAACTATATCCCTTTCTTAAAGATGCTATATATGCAGAAGGCTACTAATATATACTTATGTATTTCAAAAAGCATTGCCTGATATTGATGATGAGGAAACCAAGAAGGCTGATACTGCGCAATGTAACCAGGCCTAGAAAGAATTCAAGAGAAATCTGAGGGAGAATTTTGTGACAACGGGGAAAAGCCTCATTTTGAAATACCCGTATCATAACAAGGAAGAAGGACTGTGGAAGAAATATTGTGAGAAGGTCGAAAGTGAAGACTTTCAGGTATACTTCTTTTACTAATTATTATTATTATTACTGTCTTTTTTAAATGAAGTTGAACACAAATTTTAAATGACGAGATGCGCAATGATGCATTCTCATAATAATACTTAGCATGGTGACGGCAATAAGTTTTGTTGAGTTGGTAGTATTTAGTCCATTACTATACCACTCATAATTTTATGCAACACTTATTGATAAAAGAGTACTAGTGGGGCCAAGGGCATCTTGACTACTGTTTTTCATTCCCGTTTTTCTGTTCAAACTTGTTTTTGTTATGTGAAATGATTAAGTGAGAGAGGTAGACAGCTAGCTAGTTTGAACAAGAATCCGCCTAAGATATGACCTAAAGGGTATCGTGGATACGAAGAAGAGTAGATGAAGGAGAAAGAAGAAGCTGTCAAAGTCTTGGATACCACATCTCTTGTTGGTTGTGTATACAGGGTTCACAGTAAGCGGGTGTTTATGTACATCAAGGCTCGCTGTGGACGCAATCAAGGATGGTTGATTATACCTGAGGCTATTGTTCCAACTATGGAGGAATTGGTATGATCACCTATGTTTACATTGAAATTTTATTACTTATTTATATCTCTGGTAAAATTAGAACATAAACTTTTTATTGGTTCAAACAGATCAAGAAGAACAAGGAGTTGCATGAGTTTCCGGATCCCCAAGGAAAAGATGCCACATGGGAAGTCGTGGGAAAAGAGCACCCCGGAAGGACAAGGGCGGTGGGGCACACTATCGGCTTCACAAAGGCAATTGATGGTTACGGGAAGCAACCGCGATGCAACAAAAGGAAAGAACAAAATGAGATGTTAGAAAGAAGGGTGGCTGAGTTAGAGAGGATGGATCGGGAAAGGATGGAGGTTGAAGATAGGGAAGTAGGACCGGGAGAGGGGTCATCTAGGGAGGTTGAAGATATGAGGAGGAGTAGTGCTGGGTCAGAGTTTCATCCTTTTGAAGATTTATTGGTAATCAAATAATTTAACTACTATGATATGTTTTTACCACAAATATATCATTTTACATCACCTAATATATAATCGATCCATTTCATTGTAGGAACCTACCGCATGCAGGTTGTTCGCGAAATTCGGGTTTCAAAGGAAGCTTATTGCGAGAGGAAAGGCTCATCTTCGAGGGGACGGGCAGGTACAGGGGGTGTCTATGCCACAAGATCACCTACGGGTACAAATTGGGAAAATTAAGGATGGATTCGGGATGATAAAGCCAGCTGCTGGAATGACTTTCTTACAGGAAGCCAATAACAGTTTCGTTCAGTGGCCACGTTCGTTTATTGAATTTTCCAAGGTACATACACATTGATTATCTTTAAGTATCGTATGTTAAATTTTTCTATGATTGTCGTAACAATAAACACTTTGTAAGTCCCTAGTTCTAGGATCGATAACTTCGTTATCTGTAGTATTAAGGTGCGGAATTCCTCAATACGATGTTATCTTACTAACAACAAATATATTCGCGTTTCGGTTAACTAATTACTTTGTTTTAAACAAATAATCGTCAAAACCTAGTCGTTAGGTTTATTTTCTTTTCTCTGGAAATTGGATTTGCAGGTTATGATATTCGAATAGCAAAAGTCTAATTTAATCGTTTTTGATTTTCTAAACAAAAACCATTTAAATAAGTTATCTCAACTCGCAGCTTTTGGGCCTGCGAGTTGACTCAACTCGCTACGCAGCCCAAGCCCATGTTCAACTCAACTCGTTTGTCACTGATTGAGTTCTGCTCTGCGAGTACAGATCTCACCTCGCTTCGCAATCCTTTGCAACCTGAGATCTCGACTCGCAACAATTGTAATTAACAAAATACAATATTTCGTCTATTATAAAAACAAAATATTTATTTACAAATCTAAACTAATACACAAACATAATAATAATTACATCAGTTCTATTTCAAGCTAGATCTGTTGTCACAATCTATGTCTCAACAGACTCCCCCTTGACAATAGCTCTAGCGTCTTTATCTCCACGCTTGTCTTTAGTCTTCATTTATAAATTTTACTTCCTGCGTACATCTTCATCTTGATACAAGTCTTAACCATCATCTGATAATCTCGTGCTAAATCACCACATGCTTCTGTCGTCAAGATTCTATTTTCATGTAACTTTATCAAGTCTTTCTTCGACATATTCATTAGGTTTCGATGGTCATAAACTTTAAAAATCTCACGCTCACCACTCTCAACCTCATCATCTACTTCAACCATGACAGATTCTCCTGTTTCCGAATCCACATACCAATATTTCATATTTTCCAAAATATCTTGTGGCATTGTCTTCAAAGGAATTTGCTGTACACATTTGACAGATGGATAAATCTTCTTTCTTCTTCTTCTTCTTCCTGTCCTTTGACTTCGTTCTTCCAACTTGATAGTCTTTCCCTTTCTTGGCATAATCTTTTCAAACTTATTAGCTCTAACCTCAGTCTTGATTATGTGTTCAACATATCTTCCAACAAAATCATCACTTGGGTTATTCAAAGGTAATCGAGCCAAATCTCGAATTTCAAATCTAGGCAAAGAACTAAATACTGCAAGCTTTCGCTCAAAATATTAAACTCCGTCAAACCTTTTAATAGCAAACAGCTTCAGCTCAGAATCAAAGTACCAACCAATAATCCCTCTTTTAGGTTCCCGTTTCCCAGTTATATCAACTTCAGAAACTCCAACCTTCTTTTTCTATTTTGGAAGTTTTCTAAGAAAAACCGTTGGATTCTTGGTAGGAATCAAGATTTCATCATTTTCAGAATCAGTTGAGTCATTGATTTCTTCATCTACATCGACAACTGTTGGACCTTGATCATTTTCAATAATAACTTCTGTCCTAGATGGGCTCACATGGTGTTCATCAACATTAGCATCTGGATCTACACCCATGTCTTGCTCATTCTCAGAAACAGCAGTCCAATCCTCATGTGGGTGAAATTCTCCCTCTTCAAGATCATAATCAATCTCTTCATCTATCTCATCCAAAATATCATTTTCTGAATCTGATAGATCTAGACTTTCCATTCCTAGAGAAAACAAACAAACACAAATATATTAATGATTTAAATTCTCTTATTGATTTCCCTGAATCAATCTAAGAATTCCAATACTAATCCTTTTGTGTAATTAATATAAACGCGAAATATATATTACTTATAAATCTTTTATTGATTAGCCTGAATCAATCTAAGATTTCCTAAGTCTTATATCAAACACTTAACAAACATTAATTAAATTTAAACTCTAATGTACTTGTGAATAATCACTAAACATTTAAGTTTATAATTAATTAACTTATATAATTTCCAAGACTTAATTAAACTGTTATATAATAAAACTTAACTTTCAATTATATCTTTAAATTATATATCATTTGTCTAGTTAAAAATCATACAAATTTAACTTGTCAGTTATAAAAACTCTCAAGTCTAAAATGTCTAAGTTAAAATAAACTTTGACCACTGAAATAAATCAGAACACGCTGCTCGACTTCTCAATGAGTCAGAAGACTTTCGATCACTAATTTAGTTAACTTTTTTTAATCTTAAACAATTTATAATATATTTTACTTTTAATAATAATAATCTCAAGACGAATATATTACAAAAACTATTAAGTTACAATTATTCAGTTACAATTATAAATTACAATTATAATTCAACTAAATTCTAAGTACAAATATCTACACAAGTCTAAGCTGTCTTACCAGCTTCACTTGTACCCGCAGTACTTGTACCAGCACCATCACCACCAGCTCCAACACTCGTAGACTCCCCCTGAATAATAGCTTGCTCACCAGTCTTTGAAGGACTAGTCAGCTCACCATCTTTCTGAGCATCGGGATCATCATCTTCATCATCTCTTCTCTTCTTTGCTAACTCATCCTCTTTGCAAGCTTCATGATATATCATTATCTCCCCCTGAGCTGAATGTCCTAAATGCACTCTCAACACTAAACGTTCTAAGTGTTCAAGCTTCAGTCGTTGAGCAGTAAAATCAGCAAGCAAAGTATCATGAGTTTTCAGCAGTGTCAAATGTGATTCACTGATATGAACCATCTGCTAAGCAAGAGAAACATTCTCAGCTAACAACCCCGGAATCCTGGATGTACTATGTTCTAATTCCTTAACTCTTGACTCTAAGGATGTAATCCTTTCAGCATCAGTCTTCAGAATAACAGAAATTGTTGATGGTCCAGGCGGTGTCACTAAAGCAATGTATGATTCACGTGTGAGTGGTGGAATGGCTTGAGATAACGCTTCTTTGAGAAGACTAGCTGTAAATCTACTAGCTTTATTGGTCGGAAACTGAGCATCATGCACCAGTTCTGCAACTCCCTCCTCAACAGTCTTGGAGACCATTTCTGGTTCCACTGACTCAAGCAGTTTCTCTGCCTATAAAGTTAGATATAATTAAATAAGTAATTGTTACAGATAACTCTGTCTCAATCTCTAATTAAATATTTATAATACTCGTAGTACTAAATGTTTATCTCATACCTCAGATGGTACAGATACTGGTTCAGTAACCACCGGTATCATCGTCTCTACCTGAGATGTATCTTGAGCAACTGTCACAGAATTAACTGTCTCAGTTTAACTCCTGATAAACAACAAGTTAAGATTATCTAACTCTAAATAAAACATACCATCCTGAATGATCAATGTCCTGGAATGCTTACGGCGTTGAGAAATAAGAGAAATATCCTCTTCCTCGGGACCCTCATCAATAATACAGAAGTCCGGATCGACTTCCTTAGCCTTTCTCTTTTCCTTCAGTGCTGGATCTGGAATCATCATAGATCGGTATCTAATATAACCAGCATCTGGAGGTGGAGAAGGAGTACTATCATCATCATCTGAAGCCGATTCACCATCACGACCTCCAGATGGACAAACATCAGAATCCTAAATATTAAATATATTAAACATTTATGATTAGCTAAAAGCTCTATCATACAAGTTCTATATATTTATGATTAATCTGATAAATACCTTAGAAGGTAAACCCTCAAATCCATCTAGCTGTCCCTGCTCACCCTCAGGTTGAGTGACCTCTGGGTCTGCAGTCTCAGCTCCCTGATCATAATGATATTTATATTTTATAATCAGAAATATTATCTAATTAACTAAATATCTATAACATTTGTATTATATAATAATAATTTGATAATAATATAACAACTAAGTACCTATATTACTATATAATTATAAAATTACCTCAGGTGAAGCAACATAACTATCAATATCCCGTAGCAAGATATCAGTAGCATCATCATGCTCTACCAGCACCTCCTGTATCACCTGGGCAGCAACATCTGGGTTTACATGTTCCCCAGCAAGTGCAGGTTGTTCCAACACATTCTCAATGAGCTCTTGTGGATCTTCAGCAGGAACTACATCAGCTCTCGGGTCCGGAACAGCAACATCAACACCAACATCCAACCAACCATTGTTCGGTGGCGTCACATAGGCAGGATCAACAATAAAACCAAAAAGCTCTCGCTCCTCACGCTTTACTACCCCTTCCTTCCTCACTGTCTGCAGAAACATCGCATTTTAGCCTCTGAGCCCAATAGTATCTACACGTAAAAATGACCCAGGAATAACAAGCTCTGGCAGACGAGCGTGAATGATCAGCATACAAAAACGTGGATAAACCAGAAACCGTGATCTAACAGAACCCAAAATCTGTCTAACCAGCTCTCCAAACATATAATCACAAAAACTGTATGGTTTATTGTAAACCAGTGACAGTGCAGCTGATACAAGGGCAAGGCTCAATTCATCGAAACCTCCCTTCTTAGGTGCAAAAACCGTGACAATAACATGCCACAAAAACCTCCACTGTCCAATAACCAGAGGTTTTTGGAACTGTCTTCCTCTTCTATCTCCCGTATAGCCCATACGGCCTATAGCCCCCTCAATAAAATCACTAGGGTACTCAGTCGGACCATCTTCTTGGTCTACTATCCCCAATTGTAAAATCTGACGTAGATCAGAAGCAGAGAAAACAACCGGTCTCTGATTAACCGTAGTACGTATCACAAGTGGATTGACGGTCTGATCATACTGATTATTCATCCAAAAATCATTCAGTATCGTCTGAGAGATCTGAGGAGACTCGGTAATCGCATACCGAATGTGTGAACGTGCAAATAATGACAACACTTGAGCAACTTGATGTGCTCCACGTGCTGAAAGATCCAGATCAACAAGAATATTGTGACCTTTATCGAATTGTCTCGCCATATCTATAAAAACACAAATGTCAAAAACAATTAACGCACGTTAATCAATTGTAAACTATAACGTATTATGAATAACAATTCATCAAACATCTTAGTTTTTAAAATTATATATAACTTGTTACATTACAATCTCAAGTCGTATATAATTATTTCTAACATATATAACTTATTACTAATAAGTCATAAGTTCAATATGTATGTCTCATTAATTACTTGTTAATTTGAAATTCTCAAGTCGTTAACATTTTTTTAAGAAATATAAGTTATACCGCTTATATAAAATTAGGACACGCCACTCAATTACCTCTTGAATTGGTAGACTTTCGATATAAGCATATATAATTTTAATACAAGTCCATGATATAAAAGTTATTACAAAAAAAATCTTATCATTCATATAAAAACTTTAAAAATTTTAAAAAATTATTTATAAGTACTGGACTCGTAGAAGTTATATGTGCGAATTGAGTTCAACTCGGTTCGCAACTCAACTCGCAACCATGTCAACTCGCTCAACAAGTCAATTCGCAACTCGACTCGCAAGTCGATTCGCTTATTCCACTCGGTCCGCAAGTCTACAAGTCAGAATCTCAACTCGCTACAGTAAATCTGCGAGTTGAGTCTGTGTTCAATTCGCAAAGTGAAATCTGCGAATCGAAATTGTGGTCAACTCGCAACATGAACTGTGGTTGCGAGTCGAAACAAAAATTGATTAAACTCTCAATTTTAGTAAGATCTATCGATTAGTTCACGTTTATTAAGGTTCGTTTAACATTAATTCATAGAATTCTTGTCAAATAACACCTTTAATCTACGTAAATCGTTTAAATGGTAAAGCGAAACCCTAAGTCAATAATACTTTCGATTTCGTGTAATTTAAATGGTGAAATCCGTTGGTTTATACCTCAAAATGTTCGCAATTCAAAAGTGAATATAGACTACGGATCAAAAACTCTGCCTTGTAACTTGGAAAATCGAAATCAAACGAAATACTGTTTTCGTCTCGTTTCGCACTAAGTCAACTCGCAAGTTTAAGTGAACTCTCAAAAGTGAAGTGGGCTCGGTGGCTTTGACTCGTTTGACCTCGCACCTTTTATACAGTTACTCGATTCGCAAGGTTAATTTCAACTCGCAAGATTGGACTCGCTTCGCAGCTTTGACCAGTCAAACTTGCAAGTTTTGAATAAAAATGCAAATTAAATACAAAGTATAAATATAACCCCATTCACAATTTATAGTTAACTCTGTAACTATGTAGCCTAAACATTTTAAAGAAAATGTTTTTGCTTAATTTTTCCTCAATGATAATCTACTTACATATATTAATCGACTAAACCCGTGATACAGTTAATCTTGTATAAAGAAAAATCTAGAGCTAAAATTATGTACTTATATACCTTTATGGTCTTAAGTATAAAGACAAGTATAAAATATATCTATATAAGTTATAATAGAAAAATTAACCGCCGATATAAAATCAGGACACACTTCTCGACTTCATGTGAGTCAGAAGACTTTCGATTAATATTCCTCGTAACCTATATATATATTATTTTTCAATAGTCAACACACATCTGTTCAACATAAAATAAATAGCCATTATAATTCAATTCCAAAGGGTAACACATTGAATAAAATAAAAGAAAACTTTCTATTAATCATTAAACATAAATAAAAAATTTAAGAGTACTAACATCTATGAAAGCAAACAACCTTTTTTTAAAAAAAAAATATCATGCTTAAAATTTTAACTACTTTGGGATCATATTAGGAACAATAAGCTGTACTAATTAGATTGTAATAAGAATAAAACAATTGTTAGTATACATACCTCATGAAATTCATATAAGCACAATAAAATCACAACTTTAATCAGTAATAAACTTATATTTATAAACTTATATCTTATTTACCTTTATCCACATGATATAACACTTCTTTGAAAAAGAACTTATTATTTCTTATTATTCACAAAGGTGAATGTTCGAATATCATAGTCAGTTCAAGACGATGACCGATATTATGATCCACATAAACAAATTACACACAGATTTCTGAGCAAAACTTTTATTGTTAATGTGCACAATATCTAGTATTTTCTACTATACAACATACTGAAGAATTCAAGCACAACACATAACACTGTATCTTGTATTAACAAGGTAGAGATTACTAAATGATGTTCTTTAGAAGCATATAACATACACTTGACACTAGATACTTTGTAACTTTCATATGTAAGGTAGAGGTTACTAAATGATGCTCTTTAGAAACATATAACTCACCTTTTGACATTACGATACTTTGTATCATTTTAAATTTATTTTTTATTTTATTAGATCACACTGCATGGCAGTACTATCATTCAACAATTAAGACATATGTCATACATTATATAGCAGATCACATTAGATAAGACACATGAAATTTATACTTCTTAACTACTCGGAAATCTTAGCATAACCTGCCTACCAATAAATCGTATGATGATGCTGACTAAACTTAAGTTATTCTTATCACTTGTTAAGTAAAAGGACAAGTTATAATCAGTGTATATAGGTGTATAATAAGATAAGTATAAGTGTAATCCTAGTTAAAAATCGTTATTCTAGTGCAACTTATAAGAATCTACTAACACATTGTACTTAATACTTAAGGTTATTATTCTTAGACTTATTCTCCTAATGTACTATCATCTCCCAAGTTTTTACAGCTAAAAACTTAAAGCTTTTTCTAAAAGAACTTCTTTTGTTCTTTTATATGAGGCGATTCCCCTCAAGTAACAAGCAAATGAATGCCATACCCCCCCCCCCCTTTTTTTTAAATAAACATAAAACTGACTACTAACTATTACAAAAATACCCTTGGAAGACTAATCACTCTGGATTTCTCATTCCGTTAAGTTGAACCAACGTCTTAAATCGAGCTCTGTCGAATGCCTTAGTGTATAAGTCTGCTAAGTTATCCAAAGATGGAACCTTAACTAACTTTATCAAATTCTTCTCAGCACAGTCTCTAATAAAATGATGTCGAATATCAATGTGCTTAGTTTTACTGTGCTTCACCGGATTGTTGGTGATCGACATTGTCGATTCATTATCAATCATCATAGGAGTATTGGTTATATTTAACCTGTAATCCTGTAGTTGCTTTTGAATCCAAAGAACTTGAGAACAACAGCTGCCAGCTGCAACATACTCAGCTTCACATGTAGAAATGGCTACTGAGCTTTGCTTATTGCACTGCCAAGAAACTAATCTACCTCCTAAGAATTGACATCCTCCAGTTGTAGATTTCCTATTCTGATTGCATCCTCCATAATCCGAATCAGTATAAGCTAGAAGATCTAAGTCTCCATCAATCGGATACCAAAGTCCGAGCTTCGGTTTCCCTTTGAGGTAACGAAAGATCCTTTTCACAGCTTGCATATGTGACACTTTCGGATTTGCCTGATATCTTGCGCATATACAAACAGCAAACATAATGTCAGGCCTAGAGGCAGTTAAATACATTAGTGATCCGATCATGGCTCTATAAAGAGTTGGATCCACATCGCTATCACTCGATGTATTTGGTCCAAGGTTGTTATTGACTGGAATTGGAGTATTATAGACCTTACTTTCATCCATCTTAAAGCGTTCCAATAGCTCATATGTATATTTAGATTGATGAATAAAGAATCCATCCTTCTTTTGATCAACTTGTAATCCTAAGAAGAAATTTAACTCTCCCATTGCAGACATCTCAAACCTTTTTCTCATGACTTTCTCAAATTCTTGACACATCTTTTCATCAGAAGATCCAAAGATAATATCATCAACATATACTTGTACTAATAGAAAGTCATTCTTGTTCCATTTTACAAAAAGTGTACTATCAATTGATCCTCTTGTAAATCCATTCTCAAGTAGATAAGTTGATAGCGTTCCATACCATGCCCTAGGTGCCTGATGTAATCCAAATAGAGCCTTATTCAAATGATATACTCTATCTGGATAGTCAGAATCAGTAAACCCTGGCGGTTGTGAAACATACACCAATTCTTCAACTTTGCCATACAAAAAGGCACTCTTAACATCAAACTGATAAACTTTGATACCTTTAAAAGAGGCAAATGCTAAGAATACTCTAATTGCTTCTAGCCTAGCAACTGGTGCAAACACTTCATTGTAATCTATCCCTTCTTGTTGATTAAACCAATGAACCACTAGATGAGCTTTATTGCGAGTAATGACTCCCCGGTCATCTCTCTTACACTTAAATACCCATCTAGTTCCAATTGGATATTCTCCCTTTGGAAGGTCAACCAACTCCCATACTTGTAATTTTGAGAACTGTTGCAGTTCTTCTTGCATAGCTTCAACCCACGAACTTTCTTTGAGAGCCATTTGCACATTTTTAGGCTCAACTTGTGAGATAAAGCATGAATATAGACATTGATTAGGAATCACTGTCTCTTTCATAGCAGTATACAAGCTTTCTAAATTTTCAGTTGTACTAGCTTTAGATTGAGTCCTAGTTTGAACAGGAGTATTAATATCACCGATGATATTTTCAACGGGATGATTCTTACTCATTCTTGTAATCGGTATAGGGTCAACTATTAACTCATCTCCTAAGTTAGTACCAATCTCGTCTAATGAAGGCATTTCTTCTGAACTTGCTGAGGAGATCTTTAAATGGTTCAAAGAAGTAAGTACATCATCAAACGTTGTTTGAAGATCCTCTTCAGAATCTTCTGTTTCTTGATTCTTATCCTTTGAAAATTGTTGAGACTCACTTGAAGAAGCTTCATTTGAGTCATCTGTTGTCCGGATTCCAGATTTCGGAACACTCGATGTTGAAGACGAACCAATGTCCAAGTCTCCATTCAATAAGTGCTGTGAAATCTCTGAATCACTGACAAAGTCACTTATGGGAACTTTAAATGACTGAAAGAGATCTGAATAGTCAAATTGCCAATCTAATCCCTTATGCACCGTAGGTACATAGCTCGTAACTTCAATGTTATAAACGATTTCCAGTCGTCCCGTGACTTTATTAAAAACTCTTTTATTTGGTGAGTTGGGCACATAACCTAGGAAAAATCCTTCGTCGGCCTTTTCACCAAATTTAGCTTGATTTCCTGTTTTCAATATTGTACAAGCAACTCCAAAGGGTTCAAATCCTTTTATGTGTGGTTTCTTATTGTTCAAAAGTTCATAACAAGTCTTGTTATGCTTTTTCACCGTAAGAACTCTATTCAGAACATGACATGCTGTATTCACTGCTTCTGCCCAAAAGATGACCGGAAGCTTTGAATCTGCAAGCATTGTTCTAGCAGCTTCAATCAACGTTCGATTTTTCCTTTCAGCAACACCATTCTGTTGAGGTTCATATGGTGCACAGAATTGATGTTATATCCCTTTGCTTAAGCAATAGATATTTAACGTTGAGTTCTTGAATTCCGTTCCATTATCACTACGAATACGCTTAACTCTTGTTTTATAGATATTCTCTACTAGATCAAAGAACTCCATTAAAATTCCTGGAGTTTCATCCTTAGATCCCAAAAAGAATACCCATGAGAATCTAGAGTAATCATCTGTGATAACTAAACAATACCACTTTCACCTAGACTTCTCTTGCTTATTGGGCCAAAGAGATCCATGTGTAGTAGTTCAAATGGCGAGGAGATTGTGTTTTCAGTTTTAGACATGTGTGGTTTCTTGTGCTGCTTTCCTTTTAGGGAAGGAACTCACTTGTCTTCAAACTCGAAACGTTTCTGTGGTACACCCAAAACTAAACCATTCTTGGTTATAAAATTCATTTTTCGAAAGTTCAGATGTGCCATTCTCCTGTACCATAAAAGTGCGTCTGCTTCTAAAGCCTTGGATAATAAACATGTCGACACCATTGAAGAATTAGAAACACCCATGTTTATAGCATAGATGTCCTTCTTCCTTGGTGCCCTCATCAAAATCCATTCTTCAGGAATTGTGAAACCTGGCTTCAGGACTAAAGCTTCCTTTTCATTGAAATGAACTAGATGGCCTTTATCGCAGACTTGGGAAACACTCACTAGGTTATGAGTTAGTTCTTCAACATAATTCACATCCTCTAGAGTCAAAGTTCCATTTGAAACTTTTCCTTTCCCAGTAATTACTCCTCCTTTGTCTCCTGCAAAATTTACTTTTTGCTTGAAACCTTCTCTGAAGTCCTTCAGTAGACTTCGTTCACCTGTCATGTGTCTTGAGCATCCATTGTCTACATACCACCAGCTGTCTTTGTGCACAGTCTGCTCCTACACATAACAAGTTGTACACAGTTAGTTATCAAGAGGGACCCAAGCCATTACGGTCTTGGTTTGTCCCTGATCATCTACAATCTGAACCTCCTTAAAGTAACCATAACTGTTCCCACTGGGAGTCTTGGTAACCTTCACAGGAGTTTGAGACTGTTGATGATCTGTAGTCTTAGGCCTATGAGGAGAGTCAGTAGAAAACCTCCTAGGCACATACTTAGATCCCTGTGCACTCGAAGTAGAGCCATTCTCAAATTGACTATGGTTTCTACTTGGGGTCCTAAACCTCGAAGGTGTCTTATCTCTTGGCTTATTGAAAGTATTTTCGTTTAGAGTATAACCCCTTTTAGGTTTAGGTGGAGAGACACTATGATTACCATCTCTTTTCAGAATGTTTACAGGTTTGCTTCCTAATCCCGGTTTGGAGCCTAACCTATCTACAATCGAACTAGAAGTGGTCGGTGTCTTTTCAGTATTCACTAACTTATGTGATGCTTCCAACTTCTTATTTGGGCAACAAGAAGCTACGTGTCCTTTTTGGTGACACTTGAAGCAAGACATCTGTTTTCGTGACTTACTAACTTTTGCATCCGCTATCGGAGTCTTAGGCACTAAAGATTCAATCACATGTTCTTTATTAACCACTTCATCAGTTTTAGTATCATTAATTACTCCACCCGGTACAAAATGTACTTTGGTGTGAGGAATTTTCTTACTATCATCAGATGAAGGGTTCTTAATAACATTCTTCTATGCCTCTGACTGATCAGGTATAGCTACTGGTTTTTCAGAACATACTTCAGTCATTTCAGTATCTTCTGGAAGTCTAGTGTCTCATTATAACCTAGTCCTGACTTATCCTTTACACTTCGTTGAGCATCTAGCATCTTGTCCATCTTAGTGGTTCTATAATTTTCTATCTTTCGATTTTGCTCAACTAACTTCAACTTACAGTCAGCTAACTCTTTCTCCTTATTAGCAATTGTCTGATTTAAGTCTTTTAGGTTCATATAGAGACCATCTATGATGACAGCTTTTTCATTAATGGTATCTCTAAGTGCACTCCTATCAGAAGCATTAGACTTAATTTTATCTTTTAAGTCATGTTTATCATCACTTAACCTACGCACATCAATCTTAGCTAGTTCAAGTTCAGATCTAACAGTCTTATTAGATTCAGTCAATATGTTAACTTGAGAAGACAAGTTTTTGTTTGAAACAGTTAAAACACTAACTTGTGACTGTAAATCAGTAACCAAATAATAGACATCAGCAAGAGTAAGAATATCAATACATACCCTTTTCTTGTCTGTTTGAATTTCAGCCATGCGTGCTACAAAGTCTTCAGGATTCATATTTTCAGTTGACTCCATGTACAACACGTCTTCATCACTTGCTTTCATTTCAACCTCAGGCACCTTTACATCACACTCTGTATCTGTAGGCATGTAGGATGTTGACTCATCAATTTCAGCCATGAAAGCTTCCTCAGACTGAGCTTTCCATTCATATGAGCCATCCAACTGTTTTACAACCAAGGCTTTGGAAGCAAGAGTGCTTCCCGAATCCTGTTTTCCATTGCCAGCTTCTACTTTAGGTCGTTGGCATTCTCGAGCAAAGTGTCCGTAACCCTGACAGTTATAACACTTGATCTTGGTCTTATCAAACCCTGATCGATTGCCAACTACCTTTCTACCAGTTTTCTTTAAGAAATTCTTTACTCTTCTAGACAACATTACAAGTTGATCCTGAAGTTCTATTTCTTCAAGATATTCAGGGTCTATCTGATCATAATCCTCTTCAAACAAAATTGGTTCATTGAGTTTACCCTGAATGTAGTTCTCATACGAAGCTACAAAGGAAGCAAGAACATATAATTGTTGTTCTGCAGATTTCACACTCATAGGCATCTTTTGATGTTCTTGAGGTGACTTCTCAGTTGGTTTACCCTTTGCTTCACTACCAGATGAGGTAACAAGACACAGATCATCAGTAATCATTTCACCCTTTCCATCAGCATTACCAACAAATAAAGCAGTGGTCGAGCTCGAGGAAGCAGTAGAGATAGTAGATTTTCCATGATATAGTCCCGGATCCTTAGCCTGATCAGAATCAGTATCTCTAGTCTTCTTGGTGAAATCATAACCTTTGAGCTTATCAATTGCCTGCTCTAAGGTCATGGTTGCATACCTCTCATCATTGTCTTTAAGCATTATGCCATGCATTTCCCACTTAGACGGTAAACCCTCAATAAACTTGTCAGTTTTCTCAGTCTCGGTAGTCACAATCTCATGGTCATCTAGCTCACTCAACAAATGGTAGTATCTTGTGGTATAAGCATCAAGATCTTCTCCTTTCAAAGCTTTGAACACAGTAAACTGCTTTTTCAGGAGATTCCTCTTGCATGCTTTAACTTGTGGACTACCTTCACACCTTTTCTCAAGAGCTGTCCACAAAATTCTAGCAGTATGGAAAGACTTCAGTTGATGATTAAGTTCCTTAGGAAGACTCATCTTAATAGAAGAATGAGCCTTGTTTTCAACCTCAAATTCCTTCTTTTGTGCTTCACTCATCTGTTGATAAGTGAGAACCAACATAGCATTTTCAACAGATTGTGTAGGTGTCGTGTATATAGTCTTGATACACATCCAGATAGATAGATCATGAAATCTACAGTAAGATTCAAACCTATCCCTCCAGCTATAATAATCCTCAACTCTCAACAATTTTGGTGGAACATTAGATTTTCCAATCTCGTGGTCAATCTCAATCATTTTGCTAAGGTCAGACATCGTAAAGCTTAAAGTTAAAATGTATTCGCGAATTCAGAAAGAAAAAAAAAAATCTCGACTCGCAAGAACTCAGTTCAACTCGCAATCTCAACTCGACTCGCAGAATCTCGGTTCGCAAGTCTCAGTTCGGATCGTAGTGATGTCAACTCGCAAGTGATCTCGTTTCGCAGAAGATCTCGGTTCGCAGAGTATTTCAACTCGCAACTTAGTTCGACTCGCAAAATGTCGACTCGCAAGAATGTCGACTCGCAAGTTCAACTCGGTTCGCAGACTTATCTGAAACCCTAATCTCGACTCGCAAAACGGCTGAAAAACGCGAAAACCCAAAAATTTTGGTATTTTTACGATTGAAACATGAAATTTCGACCGTAAACAAACCCTAAATCGTCCAGAGAATGATTTTAATCGTTTTTACACACTAATGCACGTCAAAACAATCATAAATCTCACGCGATTAACCCGAAAACTTCGAATTACCTTCGTTATCTAGCCTGAAAGATCTGATACCAATTGTAAGTCCCTAGTTCTAGGATCGATAACTTCGTTATCTGTAGTATTAAGGTGCGGAATTCCTCAATACGATGTTATCTTACTAACAACGAATATATTCGCGTTTCGGTTAACTAATTACTTTGTTTTAAACGAATAATCGTCAAAACCTAGTCGTTAGGTTTATTTTCTTTTCTCTGTAAATTGGATTCGCAGGTTATGATATTCGAATAGCAAAAGTCTAATTTAATCGTTTTTGATTTTCTAAACAAAAACCATTTAAATAAGTCGTCTCAACTCGCAGCTTTTGGGCCTGCGAGTTGACTCAACTCGCTACGCAGCCCAAGCCCATGCTCAACTCAACTCGTTTGTCACTGATTGAGTTCTGCTCTGCGAGTTCAGATCTCACCTCGCTTCACAATCCTCTGCAACCTGAGATCTTGACTCGCAACAAATGTAATTAACAAAATACAATATTTCGTCTATTATAAAAACAAAATATTTATTTACAAATCTAAACTAATACACAAACATAATAATAATTACACCAGTTCTATTTCAAGCTAGATTTGTTGTCACAATCTATGTCTCAACAGACTCCCCCTTGACAATAGCTCTAGCGTCTTTATCTTCACGCTTGTCTTTAGTCTTCCCCGGAGCCTGGTGTTGTCCCGAGTCCTAAAAGGCGCAGTCCTAACCCTGTACGGGATGAGGTGCCTAGTGAGGAAACTGTTGTGCCCACCAAACAAGCTCCCCTCGCGGTGCCAGAATCTGTTGCAACACCCCAACAAGCACCCCCCTCGGTGCCAGAAACTGTTGTGGCAGTCAAACAAGCACCACCACCATGCCCATCCGCACGTACCGCCCATGTTTTAACATCTTCTCAAACGAAAATTTTAAAGTCGAAGCCGGCGGTTATGAAAAATGTTTGGGCTAAAGCAACCACGTATCCAAACATGTATGTATATATCGATCCCGGAGTTTTTGTGGATGAAGTTATCGAGTTGGACATTGCTATTGCTGATCTTAAGGAGTTTGTGACGAATGGGGAAGCCGACATCACGATCCTTTTGTTTTTCCTCCAGTAAGTATTCTTTTCTTAATAAAGGATAAGATAAAATAAGATTAAGATAACAATGATCATATCACATGTTTTCTAACTCTTTTAATATGTGTTTTAGTGCACTTCACTTCTATAGACAAAATTTTGCATACCCAAACAACAAATGTGGATTTTTGAACCCCTCCGGTATTCAATTTCAACAAATAGATAGAGCGGGGGCAGTAAGTGTTGCAAACTTTATCCGTCAGTCGGTGGAATATCATACAAGGAAACAAAAGAGCATTGTGTTAGCACCGTATTGGCAGGGGTACGATATTAACTTAATTTCTAGCTAGTGTGTGTGTTTATTGTCATATACTAACAATGTATAATTAAATTTCAACAGTAAACACTGGACATTGTTCATTTTACACCTTGAGACAAATCAGGTTTATATAATCGACTCCATTGCGCGCCCTTCCAAATATGATGTGACAAAACATTACGGAATCGTGAAGTGTCTTAACGAGTAAGGATTCTCTCTAACATATAAAGCTAGAAATATGCACATCTTATTATTAAAACTAACACTTTGCTTCATTATAATTCTCAGTGCATGGATGCAGATGTTTTCCATGTTACCCGACTATACCTGGGTTGATTCGTGTAATCAACAAAAAGGAGGATGGGAATATGGATACTATGTCATGTATTGAATTTTTTACTTCGTGACTGACCAACAGTACGATTTTTCAGCAAATGTAAGTATTACTTATGTACATTCAGTTCCTTTAAATAAATTTTATCTTTCATCATATAACATTTTTCCAGCAAATAAATTAACAGTGTATACGACTAATACAAACTTGCGTATTTCTTTGATAATTCGATATAGATACAGCGAGGAACGTGCAAGGTACGGTGGTACGTACGTGGCAACTAATTATAGTTTAATTTTGTTGTAGAAATGTAATATTATTCTCAATGAACGTGTTTCTGATTAATAAGATACGCTATACAAAGAAGAAGAAAATCAAGGGGTACCAATCGTATCTTTTAGAATCTCAAAATCACTACCAACTATACTCAAGATCGAGTTACACATGTTATTGAATCTCATATATAATCAAACATGGTGCAGACAAGCGAAATTACTTACGAGCTATTCGAGTTCGACTCCATAAAAGCTCAATTTTAATTGAAATTAAAAGAGTCCAAATTAGAACATCTTCAAAGTTCATTCAATAAACTAGCTTGAGCTCAGACTTCCTACATCTTCGAACAACTTTGCGAGCCTAAGAAGCCTTTTTTATTTATATATATTAAATTATCGTTCATAATAACAATTTGTTATTTTATACATAATACATAAAAATATTAGTAAATCTCATCTTATCTTATTATATATAGTTGAATAAAATTATATCAAATATATGTGAATGTTACATAATAATAATAATAATAATAATAATAATAATAATAATAATAATAATCAAGCGGACTCCAAATGAGCTCGAACTAGTAAAATATTATACGAAGTGTTGCCCCTACTTCATATATAAATTGAGTTTTGAGTTCAAACGAGCCGGCTCAACCTCAAACTTTTTAAATCTTTAAACGAGCTGACCTCAAACTTTTTAAAATCTTTAAACGAGCCGACCTCAGTTCAAGTTACCCCTACTTCATATCATATTTTATTACGTCTCCTCCCATTTCATTATACACATGTTGGATGATCAGTTGCGTAATGTTCACACATACCTATTTGGAAGTGATCTAAAGTCTAAATAGTGTCCGTTGATTAATTCTTTCACGGGTTGATATTTACACCACCAAATTTAAATTGATACATCTAATTTCGTGCACAACTATATTGTTTTTACCTTTTCTCTGGTTTTATTCCAATTACGGTATAACCTCTACGAGTCGTGATAAATCATCATTTTTCAAATATAATATTTTGATCTTATAATTTTGTTAGGATTTACTAAATTCAGTTTGAGATAAAACCAAAAATAGAAATATGTTCTTATCACTAAAACAGAAATTATAATGTTTCACTACAACAAATATTACATTTATACGCAATTTATTCTACACAATTATTGAAAAGTGTATAAATTTAATCTACTTGTACGCACTCATAATCGTATAAAAACTCTATATATTTATAAGTGTGTAAAATGATAATGATCTTCACACTTAAAGTGTAAAGAAAAATGTCTACACTTACAAGTGCATAAAAATTGCAATTTCTACGCACGTATAAATGTAGAGATTAATTCTATACACGAGATTTCCTTGCGCACGCCTTTTTTTGTGGTGCGAGAAATTAATATCGTGTGTGTAGAATTAAACTCTACATTTAAAAGTGCGTGAAAATTACAATTTGTTCGCACTTTTAAGTGTGGATACTTTTCTTTACACTTTTAAGTGCAACGATCATAATCATTTTACACACTTATTATTGTAGAGGATTTATACACGATTATAAATGAGTAAAAATTAGTAAATTTTACACACTTTTCAAAAAGTGTGTAAAACAAAGTGCGTAGAAATGCAATATTTGTTGCAGTGAATTTGTAAGTAGTAAAATTGTGTCAGAAATTATACACTACATATAGATAACAAATATGGCAGTTACAGATAATTTAAAATGTCTGAACGAGATACATTGAATCAGTCCAAACTAAGTCAATCTAGACGTACTTGCAGTCTTTTTAGACTAAACGAGTCATTTGAAACTAATCAGTTCAACCCAAATTGACCACTCAGTTTGTGGACCACTAGAACCCCGCAATGGGGCCAAACCTTTGACTGGATGTACACTTCATGTAACCCATGTTTATTAATCTATCATTACACTATAATATACAACACATAATTATCCACAAATAATATAGTATTAATTTACATTTATATAATTAGATTATAATATACCAACTTAAGTGGATGTGCACTCCGGCATAATCTTCTATACAAATTTCTATTAATTAACTTGCACGATATAGATCAAAACCTATTTTTAGCAACTCTTTCACCTAATCCACCATGTATCACAATCGTCATCACTTGAGTCACTAATTGAACAAAAATTGAAATTCAGTAATTCACGACCGAGCTCACAAACCATTCGAGGTCCTGCTAAGACATCACGACACAAGGGGCATGTCGTGTGCCTATATTCGACACAACGGTCTAAACAACCTTTGTGAAATAGATGATCACATCTCAACACTCTGATTTCGTCATCATCTTCGATTGTTGTCAAGCATACTGCACAATCTACTGGCTCCTGATCAGAGCTTTTGTTTTGGTGAAACTTGTTCACACCAAGCTCTTGGCCAGTTAAAGGAACTTGATCAAGGTGCATGTATTGATTGAAGAAACATTGGTAAATCAAGAGATTACATGCCCATTTAAAATGTGTAGTAACATATTCAATGCAAGTTGATGCCACTAATCTAGTAAACATTTTTTTGACGTTTAGTATAGGCTTTTGTATTTATGGCTTGTGATTAACACTGTGATCATAATCTATTTATATATGAATGATGATATGATATGATGGTGTGCAAAGGTATGGTGACATGATTGGGTGTATTTTAATTTAACTTATTTAAATAGAAAAATAAAGAAGATGTAGCGAAGTGGGGAATGATAGGAATAAAATCAATAACTAGAATGTTTGATATAGAGTATCAACTTCAATGAAATCTGATGTGTCATTGTTTATCTATTAGAAAACGTCCACATACGATCGTCCTTGCTGGCCAGATTAAAAGCATAATATGAAATTTATTCACCTTCAATTATTTTAACTTAACTATTGGTATACACGGTTATGAGTTATACATTAAATAACTCTTTATTATAGCTTAAACTAAAGACGTACTATTTGTTAATTTAGTGAAATCATGTTCTCACAGATTTCTGACACATAATTATATATGTATATGCGGTATATATTTATACTAGTTTATGTATTTTTGTACTTCTAGATGAGAGCTACGGAACGATATAATATGTGTCTAAAACTGAGTTGATACGAATGACATATTGATTCTCAAAGTAAGGTGTTTGATGTATTTTTTCTGGGTTATTGAGTTTGTCCAACATCGATGGGTAAAAAAACTTAAATGGAAATAACCAAGTTATAAATAGAGGCATTTAGCTTCCATTCAAATATAGACCAAAACACAACCTTTTCATTTAAAGGAGATACAAGAATTGTCCAATGAAATCTCAAGTAGTGTTAGTCAAATCCAGCAGTATTACTGCTTCGGTTGTTGTACACTGGAAAACAGATGATGTGTAAATGGCGAATCTGTTTTAAGGGAACCGTGTCCAACACAGGTCTCGATCTTCTTCAAGTAAGTTTGCGGGTTTCTATCTTCTTAGTGAGATAAGTTTACTTACCTATCTCTCGTATTTATATGTTTTATTTTTAATTGTTTCTTATTTTATTCTTTTCTTTATAATTGTTTGTAACTCTGGTGAGTTACATTTTATAAATATTACTAATATATTGAAATTATATTTGGGTACGGAATATTTTTCCTACACTATTCATGTGACTCTTATTTTATGACCAATAATTGTCACCTTTGCTTATAATCGCAAGGCTTCAAGTATAAATGTGGATTAAGTTCATTCATTTCACGCTTTGCGATTTGCTTATTCTGAAGGTTGTAGACATCAAAATCTTTGTACATTTTTTGAGTTTTGTTGATTACATTTTTTTCAGGTTTTTTCGGGTTGAACATAAGAACTTTCTTTTACGAGGTCTCAACTAACTTTACATACATGTGATTAAAACTTGAGAAAGTCAGTGTTTACCATGCAAACTATGTGTTTGATAAAACATCCCAGTGAGATATTTAATTCATTATACTTTACCGTTATTGATGAACAATATATGGGATGGTAGCTATGTTAGATTGTGAAGTTTCCGAATACATATTTCTTGCTAGTTTGTGTTAATTTTGATTTGATTTATAATCACTGACAGGTAAATGCTTTCATAATGGCAAATGAATTCGATTACACTTCTTGTAAAAATGGACTTTTAAATTAAGGTACTATGTAGTATATATCAATATAGCGATGATCCATGTTGTATTTTACCCCTCAACACTAGAAATTATATGCATCTTTTAATTGAGCCAAAGATAACTTTGGTCTTTATGTGTATTTGATGCACTGATTGGTCTTACCAAAAATGATCTCATATGCCAGGAAGCTAGAGGCCGGGTTTAGTTTTTCGTACTCTAGATACCAACGTGAGTGGTCCCGATTAACATCAAACAAAAGATTAAAATATAATAAGAATAATATGAAGAACACAAAGAAGATATTAGAAAGCAAATCCCTAATCTTAATAATAAAATTAACAAGACGGATACAACTTCTATGTATCAGGGTTTACAACTTTAGAGATATTTCTATCTCTTTGAGGTATGTTCTAAGTCAAAGAACACACGCACATCATACCTCTAAGATAAGGAGCTTTATTTATACAAGATAGAGTCCATTATAAGTTTTCCTAATTAATGTTTGGAAACAAATCTATGCATATAGGTATGGTCTGATCCTGTACTTATCTTTTTACAGATTAGGTGACAGACACTACCTAATCCACTAAGTAGTAGTAATACTAGAATTTGCATAAACAGTATTAACTACTAGATTTGCACGAGCAAAGCATACTACAAGCAGTTTAAACACTTGTATAGCAGTTGCAATTGTTGCACTACCAGTAATAATGACTTACAAGCACTATTGTTTCCTAATCACTTTACAGTTTATCTCATTAAAATTATAGTGTGACATAAAATTTAAGGTCACTTTATTGTCCCAACACAAGCCATTTAAAGGTGTTTAGGAGGAGATTTGTTTATATTGGTTTACTAAATGTTGAAGCATTTCGGCTCAATTCTCCTCTAAATTGTAACACCCTAAAATTTAAAGTATTGTAAAAATAAAGATAATGATAATGTATACAACCATGAGCACATAGTCTGAGCTTAACTCGAGGGGTCAGGATCACAATCAGTGCCTGAGCGAGGTGCCTCCACGAGTGCCTAATCAACACTCGTCTGAACAAATATTAGTACATCCATTTACTCAGTTAGTGTTTGCTAACCCGGACGAGGAGGGTCAATCCTATATGGTACCATATACTAATATTCACGCTACAACGTATTACCAAACTATGATGACAGAGGACTTTGAAATGATTAGTTGTGTAAACTCATGTAGTATATGAAAATGTTTGTACTTACGTTCACATGTTAAAAATAAGTAATGAATCACACCCCTGAGTAAAAACAGTAAAAGAGAGGCCATGAGACTCACCTGAGTCTTGAAGTGTTTAATCAATAAACATGAGTTGATTAACCGATTAGTGATTGTCTGAAGACTCGTAACCTGAGGGTGTTCACGACACGCGATGGTTATAAACATGATTGGGTATCTCAAAAGATCACCTTGTAGTTGTTCGTCCAACTAGAATGTCCAAATTACTACGATTTGGTTGATTTGTTTAAGTATTTGAAAATGCGTACGGCCCGTTGGTGATTGTTTGTAATAATAATCTTATCATTATCATTATGATTTCGAAATGTTATGCTTGAAAACATGTTCCAATGTGTTTTAGAAGGGGTTAATACACACAGAGGGGATTAAAGTATCCCAAAATGTTCGTTTGGGGCATTAAAGATAATTTTGTAACTTTTGCATGAACTAACTTGAAAAACCTGTTTAATGTTTGACTATTTCCGGTTTCACCGGTTAATGAGTTGACGTGGCTATAGTTCCTTACGTGTCATGTAAAAGAGAATTAAGATTTAAAGGGGAAATATATAAAGACTTTTAGCGTTTTTATAAATCATTATTGCATTTTTACTACTCAAAACCACCACCATCATCATTTTAACACCACCCCCATTCACCACCATCAGTACCATCGGTCCACATCACCACTACCATCGCTCTGCCAACAGTCCACGAGTCTACCATTGCCATCTGTCCCACAACGAGTCCACACTTGTTCTTCGCACAAATCGAACACGTTTCCGTCAAGATCTTATCGTCGGAGTTGTTGTCGGAGACAAAAGTAGTAGCAGATCTAGATCTTTTTTTCCAAGATCTTGTCGGAGACGGAGACGAAAGTAGTAGCAAATCAACACGTTGTCGGAGACGGAGTTTGTCCGTCAAGATCTTGTCGCCGTCAAGATCTTTTTTTCAGATGTATTTTGTTTCATATCCATTTTAGGTATGAATACAATCGGTAAATCTATCCGTTTGATTGATTGAATTCATCTTATAGCGGTCTCAATTTATGCACAAAAATTATAACAGATCTTGATCTGTTATGTTGTTTGAACACAGAAATAAATCAAATAAAAAAATCAAATTAGGGCGAATTTTGTCAAATCTGTAACGATTGATGATGATGTGACGATGAATGATCTGTTCGTCTTTAGATCTTGTTGATTAATTTTGAAGGAAATTTAGGTGGAGATGATGATGAATACCACACTGAAATTTAGATGGAGATCTGTAACGATTGATGATGATGATGAACGATCTGTTCATCATTGTAGAAAATGCACAATTGGTCTAAACGCTCAAATCGATGATTTGGACATTTCTTAAGCAATCCCTTAAAGCGTTCCCATGCATCGTCAATTGATTCATCATGCACTTGACGGAAGTTTATGATGTTGGTCCTAAACGTGGCTTGTTTTGATGGGGGAAAATATTTGGCCAAAAATTTGGTTGCTAATTCTACCCATGAGGTTATAGAGTTAATCTCTAATCCCTCAAACCAGGTTTTTGCATTGAGAGTGAGTGAATAAGGAAACAGGTATAGATATACTATATCCTGATTAACCCCAATCGGCTTAAGGGATTTGGATAAGGAAATGAATTTGTCAAGGTGTGAGTTGGGATCATCATTTGGTAGGCCACGAAATTGACACAGGTTTTGGACTAACTGAACAATATGGGGCTTTAATTCAAATGATCCTCTATCGGTTTCTGGATAGACGATTGGTCCTCCTCGGCCTTCAATCAAAGGTTTAGAGTCTTCAGCGAGAGGGATACGTGCAGCTGTCATAGTCTTGTTGGCAGGTATTTGACTAGCAGAGTGGAGAGGGGTGGTAATTCTTAAAAGTAGTAAAAGGAAGGAAAAACAAAGAAAAACGTAGGGGTTTAAGAAATCCTAAAGGTTCATGTTGCGCCCACAACTGTCGGTTCAGTGTCGTTGCGATTCCTGATGGTGATGCGGGCGCAACAGGGGTTTTAAAATTTATATTTTGCGGGGCTTAAATAATACGTACTACCTACTCTGGTTAGCAAGTTGTAAGTATGACCTAAGATCGTTCTATGAATCCAAACGTGTGGGAGATTAAAGCTGGTGCTTTCGGTAGGAGATATTTAGGATGAAACAAAGTAGGTAGGTGTGGGGGTTTTAAACTAAAGACAAGTAACAAAAATGCAGAAAAGTAAATTACAGGAAAGCAGATAAAGATAAACATGTGATTGCTGAGATTTCGATAATTAATGTTTCAGGATGACAGATTAAATAGGGGCAATACTAATATAATGATTTCAACTATCAGGTGTAAACTCTAGAACCCTACCAATTAAATTTCCCATTGGTATGTCACTAGGAACTAGGTTATCGTGATTCTGATCGGAGCAATACGCAAACTTCCAATATTTATCTAGTTGAAAGATAAACAACCTATTTTGGCTTAACGCCGAGGTGCATGAATCAGTAGCGTATCGTCTCATAGGTCCGACCTTTCTTAACCCCTAAAATAGTTTAGTATTTTATTAGCATGCAGATTAATAACTTTGTATGTTTTGACCGCTGATTGTGTAAGGCTTAGTGTTTTAAGGCATTTAAATCATGAGGATGTTATCCTTATTCCTAAGTCTTGTTTTATGCATTAAAATTTGGTTACTTCAACTTATGACTTGGGTTCCCCTTTTCAAACAGTTATACATCCCTAGATTATTCGCAGTTTATAAAAACGTGTTTCATATGCAGGCCATGCCTTTCAGTAATCGGACAGTGTACTTTACAGGGTAGTTCGACTGCTTCTTACATCAGACATGCGGTCAGGAGTAATTGACGGTGAATGTGACACTCTAAGCTAACTAAATAAAAAGCGATGCGGAAATATAAACCTAATATGTACAACGAGTGGGTTCACTGTGTCTTACTTGTTACATGTCATGGGTATAGATAACTACTTACCATAATTAAGGTTGATCAAGTCCTAATTACTAGGTTGCAGTCACGTGGATAACTAGAAAGGGTACTCCATAAATTAAACTCAAGTTCATAAAGTCTTAACGGTACAAAGGTTATTAATTCCTATTTTATCTGAACGTGTTTTCGAACATTATTTTATTGTGCGTTGACTTTCGTAGGATATACCAGTTAGTTGTGAAGTTGTATTATCCTTTCGGAATTCCAACTGTTAAACCAGAGCTGATTCCAGTGATGTAACTACCTTCGGTCGTTTATCGACTTCCATACATTTGTACTCCGTATAAAACATTTCCAGTACTATATCAGATAAACTATCGAATAGGGGCCGTTACATCACGTTTACAATTGTCGTACACCAAATCATATAACGTCATCCTTACTTATAATTATCTACATCATCAACAATCACAATAATAGACTACTCGCAATTCATGGCAATAGACAAATCACATACTAGACAATAATACATAATTGAAATATGAAATAAAGCAAGTATGATAAAGGTTTCGATATCACCCGGAAATAAATGCGCATCAGCGTATTATTATGACAAACAACTCGTTCACACATACAAAGACGAATCTCCAGACTCCTAACGTTCGCTCTAACCTCTATGTTAATCCGTAGATTAATTACAATAACCCTAGACTAAAATATGAGAGACTTTTAGAGTGAGAAAGTGAAAATGGAAGAATGAGAGTGTAAGTATGAGTGTGTGTGTTTTGTGTATGAGTTGGTGTGTTGGAATGAGAGCTAGGGGCTGCCTTTTATAGAGGAAATTTTGCTCAAGTTAGCACCCCCAAGCTCATGATAGCAAAAGGTGGAAAAGGTAGTGGCACCAGGTATAAAAGGCGAAAAAGGTAGTGGCACCAGGTACGAAAAGTAGGAAAAGGTCTAGCACCAGGTACGAAGAAGTACCAAAAAGCGCAATCCGTGCGGGTGACGGGCAGCCGGCGGCGGCTGGCTGGCGGTGGCGGCTGGCTGCCAGTAGCACCAGTCTGCTACCGGTTGCTGCGTTTCTCGATTCGTGCGTGTTTTCTTCGTTACGCGTCCGTTTGCGTTGATTCTTTTTGCGTTGGATTCGTAATTCAAAAATGAAGCTTTTGATGAAAAGAAATCCCAAAAATATGTCTCTGAACTTTAGATGTGTCGTACGAATCGTTTGGATCTTCCGGCGTGCGTAGAATCTTCGTTCTTCGCCCGTTTTAGTTGATTCTTCTTCTGTTGGATTCGTAACTTGAAAACGAACATCTTGGGTCAAATATATGTTGGTGATAGGCTCTTTTGTCTTGAAACCTCGTTCCGGTGTCTGGAATCTTTAAACGTGCGTGGAATCTTCGTTTTCTGCCCGTTTTGCTTGATTTTCATCATGCAACCTTGTTTTTCCCATCTTGGCATAATATTACAGATTTGTAATGTTTTTGAGTCAAAGTGCCAACAATTGTTCCAGAATGAGAGAGATATCTATAGTAAAAACGTGACTTTTTACGCGATATCAAGTATCCCACACTTAGAACTTTGCTTGTCCTCAAGCAAACTCATTCTTAAAAGCTTCTGGAACGATTCTAATTGCATCAGTTTTTTGAGATGCCCTTTTCCAAAGGATATAAAGTTACCGTTATGAAAGAGTTTTGTAACAGAAACTAAAGGTTTATTGAATTTGATACCTTCTTCGAGCAACATGATGATTATGACTAGGCAAATGCAGTATTCTCGTCATAGGCTTGATCGAGAATCAAATCTCCATCACTTTTGATGAGGACAGTACTAACCATTTGAGATATCTTGGAAGGAATCGGGTGTTTTCGGTGTGAAGAAGGTGTGAGGGTTTTCCTTGTATTTTCTCAAAACTTTTTGAGAGAGTTTCTCTAGAATTTCTCAGATTTTGAAAGGACTACATAGCCTTTTTCTTTGGAATTTTTTTTCTTGGCCCTTTTTCTTGATCTTTGAGCTTTTTTTTTTTTTTTTTTTTTCTTTTTTTCTGAGCAGCTTCTGCTGAATTTCTTTTTCCTGGAGCTCCTTTTACGGATGATGCTCATCCTTTGGGGAACGCTCCGATGTAAGCTTTTTGCTGAATTTCATTTCTTGGAGCTCCTTTTACGGATGATGTTTATCCTTTGGGGAACGCTCCGATAGCTTTGTGTTAGGCTGCAGAAGTCTTGGAATATCTTTGATAATTCGTTGGAAAATGAAACTTCTGTAGGTTCGGGATGAATGTTAGGAGGTTTTGATTGGGTGTGAAGAGTGAATGTTGAGTGGGTGGATGTTTGATTGTGGAAGGTTGTTTGGGATTCCTTAGAAGTTATCAAGATGGGTTGTACGTATGACACTTATCGGTGTGATCTCGAAATGCATTTCAAGAGCAAGTTCTAATTCGAATGCGTATATCGGTGCCTGACCATGTGTTGCCCTTTTCGTCCGTATCTTATTCTAAAACAGTTTTGTTTCGTTGTCAAAAAACTCGTTCCTTGATGTAATTTATACTTTTGAAAGATAGGATTTCTAAAGAACGATGTTTTTGAATCTGAAAATTTTGAAATTTTATCCATTTTTAGCTTTTAAACGAAAATTTTGTTTGACTTACGGACAAGGGGTAAAAACTTGCGGTCGATGGCCGTATATCCCACACTTAGAGGAACATTGTCCCTAATGTTCGAATCTATTTGTTGAGTACCTCTTGTTGAAGTATCCCACACTTAGAGATTCTACTTATTATTGGATTGTTTCGTAAGTGTAGTGTGGTTTTTATTATCCCACACTTAGTGTTTGGAATATCGGATGAGGCAATCAAAACGGGTAGAGGGTTTTGGAACGTTGTACCGCTTTTGCCGTGTACGTTATCGACGCCTCGTTGGAAGTCTGCTGGTCCATGGCTTGTAGCTTATGGCTCTCGGCATTCTTCATTGCTTGGTCCACAGTCCTCCTTTGCTTAGGTCGTCTATAGTTTTTCAAACAAACCACTCAACTTAATCTAGTAATAGCTGCTAATAAGAAAAGTAAAATGATATAGTAATAACTGGATAGATGTGATGTCTATGCATCAAATACACATAATAATAATAAAGTCTTGGTAGAAAATAGAAAGAAGTAAGAAGGCGGAGCAATCTATTGCTCGGCTGGTGGTACTGCAGTCGAAGATGCTATGGGAGATGTCTCATCTGATGAAGAGTCATCGTGCTGACAGTGGGTACCCTTATCTGATGCATCCCTATCATCCTCTGCGTCTGGTGTACCCATGGTGAATATCCCGTCATGTATCAACTGATCAACAAACTCCCCTGCGAGCATGTCAAAGCTATAGAGTGGAGTCTCATGTATCCCCTGCTGAGAGTGCTCTCTGAATAGATCGGTCTGTCTGTGAGAAGATACTGGAGCAATCGGTGCAGCTGCAGGGCTGGTGCTCCTGAGAGTCCTATGACTTTGAACAAAAGTGGCTCGAGTAGGGGCTCTAGATATCCTACTGCTACTCGAAATTTGTCCTCTAGCTGAGCCGATGACTAAGGGAATCTGCTGTCTCTGAAGGGGGATCTGTGCTCGCGGTGCCTGTGGCCTGAGTGGGGCTGTCCGAGGTGGTAAACCATGGCCATGGACTGGATGTCGGCGAGGTGCTGGAGTAGGAGCTGCAGGGGGATACAAATGTGGTGGGGCTCGGCCCATCCCGCACGGTATGTCCGGAAGTGGGCTCACTGGTATCCTGCGATCTGCTGCCTAATAGCTCTGTAGCTTCTGACTTGCATCTGCATCAGCCAATACCAGTAATCGGGTCCTGGGGGTGTCCCGTAATGGTATATATAAGCTGGTATCTGGGCTCTAGGGGCAGGGACAGAAGGTCCTGGCCTAGTAGGCTGTGGTGGTGCAACTGGCACATCAGAATCTCGTGCACCCTCATCTGAATCAGAGTCTGAACTTCGGGCCTCTTTCGGTTGCTTCCTCTTTCTGGACTCCCTAGATAGGACTAGACCCGCTACCAATGTGTCAATACTCTCAGGGTCTGATGATCGTGCCCTGATGTAAACGGTACCATCCTTTAGAATCCTAAGTATATCCATTTTCCTCAGAAAATCATAGTCTATTGGTTGGGAACTCCATCCTGGCAGGCTTTTAAACTGTACTATCTCCGTCGTCCAAATCAATCCCATTTTCCTAATCAACCTAGTAATTACTGGGCCCATGAATGATCTTCTTGCACCAAACTCTTTCTCCTCCAAAATCCGCTGGGCAACTAGATGGGCAACCTGAATGTTTCTCCTATCGACGATACATGCCATCATGATAACATCAAACTCAGACACTCGGCCATTAGACGTATGTTTCCCATCAAGTGAACAAGCCAGCAGTTTATGCAAAATCTGCATAACTGGGTCTGTGAGCTGGGTAGCTTTAATACCCGAGAAATATGGCTTTGGCGACCAATGACTCCATGCCTCTGCGGTGGTTGTCGTGAGAGACATCGTGGTTGCGGGGCCTAAGTTTTCCCTAACAATGCTAATCCTAAGGGTGAGCAAGTGGTAGATATGACCTAGAGTCGTTCTTCAAACTGACTGAATTGAAACTAAGGCGTGGCAGATGAGGGCTTTCAAACTAGTGAAGGGTTTATAAAATAGTGAGGGAGTTTTGGTTTTTTATATTAACTAACTTAGGCAAGTAAATAAATAAAAGCGAAATAAAAATAAAAGATAAAGCAGATAAAATAAAGATAGTGTTTGCCGAGACTTCGTTAATTAAGTTATGTGATGATGTTTGGAAAAATTGTGTTGAAAGGTATTTGTTAATTATTATTCTTGAATACTCATGATGTAAACACTAGATTCCCTACTAATTAAAATTCCATTAGCATGTCACACCGGGAGCTAGGTTATGGTAACATTACAAAGTATTTAGAATAATAAGCAAATTCTTAATTATGGTTTAATAATACTTTCATATGAACGGGAACAAAATCTAAAGGTACTAGACAAAACTGAATCATGTAACGATTCCTCATCATCCTAACAGATTCGTGTATTGACAAAGTTCATTCATGACTTTAAACCAACCCTTGCTTAAGACTACCTAATAAATCCCCTAATTATCCACAACGTTCCTCACTTAAAGTGGTTCCGCCGCTTCAAACCTTGGCCATGTCTTGTCCTACGATAATCCCCCATGTAGCCTTGCAGTTCCATAGTTTCATACCTTTGATAAATTATATTGACACAGATGACTGACTACCTTTTAATTGGACATCGTTAAAAAGGTGTTGTAATCACGTTTATTTGTGGAAAGGCGATTAGAATGATTTGAAGTTTAAAAGTCTATTTAGAAAGTTTAGTTAAACTAGGTTTCACATTATATTTATCAGTTCGTAATATAACTACCTTCGGTCGTTACTCGACTTCCATACATTTGTACTCCAGCTTGAAGTGTTTCCAGTACTATATCGAATAACAGTCGAATAGGGGCCGTCATATTACTTCGTAATATCGTACCGTTTCGTAATATGACTACATTCGGTCGTTCCTCGACTTCCATACATTTGTACTCCACCTTGAAGTGTTTCCAGTACTATATATATCGAGTAACAGTCGAATAGGGGCCGTCATATTACTTTACGATAATTATGACCAATTATAGTTTACTACTATGATGATCCTAAGGCAACAATCAAACAAGAACATGCAATAAGACGATCAAAGCAATACTATCGATCTTTAATATTTAATTATAAATCATCCCATAATTAACTAAGTACATCGTAAGCAAACACAACAAGTATACTACTCTCTAATCATGGCAATAACTAAATCTAGCATAATCAATATAAACATAATTAATTAAGATAGATAATGATAGAAAGAACCAGGATTAAATGCGAGAGAGAATATACTTGAATTTATTGACACAATTCCGAGCATACACCGAAGATTACAATGCGTTCCGCACTTTCCTTCTATTCCTAATTAAACTTCTAAACTAGTTTAAATACTAGTTAAAACTAATCTAGAGAAAAAAATGTAGAGTGAGAAAGTTAGAGCTTATTTCTAGAGTGAGAGAAAATAAGCTAGGAACGTGTTTTTCCTAAGAAATGTGATAGGAATGGTGTGTCTTCAAATGAGCCATGAAGCCTTCTATTTATAAGGAAAAATGGGTGCATTTTAGCAACTTGGGGCACATGTTAGCTAAAGGTGGGAAAGTTGCTAGCACATGTACCCTACAACGCGTAAAGGTCTAGCACGTGTACCCTAGAGTTGCGGAAAAGGCCTAGCACATGTACCCTGCGAGTACGGGCGAGGACGAAAAAGTGCATGGGGGACAGGGGGAGGGCAGCCAGCGGCGGTGGAGATGTGGCCGGCGGCGGCTGCCCCTCCCGCGCCCCGGTTCGCCGTCTTTCGCCCCGTTTCTTAAATCGCGCGTATCTTCTTCGTTATGCGTCTGTTTGCGTTGATTCTTTTTGCGTTGGATTTATTTTTCAAAAACGGAGATTTTGATGAAAAGAAATCCCAAAAATATGTCTTTGATCTTTGGATGTCTCATTCGAATCGTTTGAATCTTCCGGCGTACGTAGAATCTTCATTCTTCATCCGTTTTTGTTTATTCTTCTTCTGTTAGATTCGTATTTTGCAAAAAAATATCTTGGATAAGAGAAATCTCAATGATGGTCAATTTTTCCTTTAAATCTTGTCTTGATGTCTTGAATCTTCAAATGTGTGTAGAATCTTCGTTTTTCGTCCGTTTTGCTTGATTTTTCTCGTGCAACTCTATTTTGACCTTCTTGACAAAGTTTCATTGATTTGAACATTATTTGAGTTTATTTGCCAAGTATTGTTCCAGAATGAGAGAGATATCGGTAGTAAAAACGTGACTTTTTACGCGATATCACTTATAGTACGTTATATTGAATACGTGCTAGATGATTTGTGTTGATAAAACTTATGATATGTATGTTCCGGATTGCTTCTGAGCAAGAGGTTCATACAATTAAGTGGTGTATTGTTTTGTTTCTAATCGTTGATTTATGTGGTTATGGCACGTTATGTTGATTACATGCTAAAATGTTTAGTGTTGACAGAGTTGTTGATATGTGGAAGATTTTGTGGATTATGTGGATTGAGAAGTTGTAGTGATCCAGTGATGTTGTTATAGTACGCATATTATTGACCGCAGAACAGCATACGTGGTTTATCTAACTTCGGTTAGCATTTTGTTTTTGAGCTTGGTATGCATATCAACGTGATATGGTGCCTTGCATACGTATTTTTATTGGCCGCATATCCCTATAGTGTTTCAGTCTCTACAATTGCTAAGTAGTTACATACCTAAGCAAGTATATATTGTTAATATTTTCTAATTATTGATTTAATGTTGTTTATGTAAATTGTTCATTTAATTGCTCGTATGCTGACTAAGCTTTATGCTTACCCCTTCAGTTGTTTTATATTATAGATACATGGTTAGGTTGAACCAATTGGATAAAATATGGTTGCAAGAAGGTAGCATAGATTGGAGCTTGCGATGTGGTAGACAAGCTTCTCCTTCTTTTGAATTGTCGTTATGTTTATCACTTGTGTAAATCGCCCAAAAGATACATTTTGAAGTTATGCTATTGATTAAAGTGTCTAATGGTTGAAATGTGTGCCTTTGACATGGAAAAGTCAAAGTTAAATGTGGTAGTGTTAAATTGGGCAATGATTATGTTGTAAAGTGATAAAAGTGGTTAGATGTAAAAGTGTATCGTTTTGATCATAGTTTTGGTGGAATTATGATCAAGGTGTCAAATGTTGTATTTGGTTCAATTGTGTGGTCATAAATCATTGGTTGTGATAAGTTGTTAAAAGGGTTGATATTGGTTATTAAAAATGATTATGTTGTTAGTTTTGGTGTAAGTGTCAAAATGGACAGTAAATGGGTCATTATGCATAAGTAAACCGGAAAGGGAGTTATGGTACTTTTGTTGATGGTTTACAACTCAGTTATTATAGTGAAATATTTTGGAAAAATGTTAGAGTCAGAAACCATGTCGTTTGGAATATGACTTGGTTGAAAAAGTGGTCTAAAATGACCATAATTTGGTCACACGTACGTTTTCTCATTAGTTGTGTATTTTAAAAAAATATAAAAATGGAAACTTTCATTTTGGCATAGCGGAGGTGCCTGCAAAATTTGGTGGTCTAACTCCTAACGAGTAAAAAGTTATGCGCATTCGCATTTGGTTAAAAATCCGAGTTTTGGTCAACGTGATATGGTGCCTTGCATACGTGTTTTTATTGGCCGCATATCCGTATAGTGTTTTAGTCTCTACAATTGCTAAGTAGTTACTTTCCTAAGCAAGTATATATTGTTAATATTTGCTAAGTATTGATTTAATGTTGTTTATGTAAATTATTCATTTAATTGCTCGTATGCTGACTAAGCTTTATGCTTACCCCTTCAGTTGTTTTATGTTGTAAATACATGGTTAGGTTGAACCAATTGGATAAAATATGGTTTCAAGAAGGTAGCGTGGATTGGAGCTTGCAATGTGGTAGACAAACTTCTCCTTCTTTTGAACTGTCGTTATGTTTATCACTTGTGTGAATCGCCCAAAAGATACATTTTGAAGTTATGCTGTTGATTAAAGTGTCTAATGGTTGAAATGTGTGCCTTTGACTTGGAAAAGTCAAAGTTAAATGTGGTAGTGTTAAATTGGGCAATGATTATGTTGTAAAGTGATAAAAGTGGTTAGATGTAAAAGTGAATCGTTTTGATCATAGTTTTGGTGGAATTATGATCAAGGTGTCAAATGTTGTATTTGGTATAATTGTGTGGTCATAAATCATTGGTTGTGATAAGTTGTTATGTAATACCCGCCAAATTAGGACTAGTGATTAGTGCCTAATCCTCTGTTAATACATGTAATTAGTTCGGTTTTAGACTAATTAATGTATCGAAATATATATTGATGAATATATACGATTATACGATTTGATAGAATCGTACGCAATTTAAATCCAATGTAATTCGTTACCGTTATTGCGGACGTTGGTGAAAACATATTTATTATTAAATAATAAATCATTATTTAATAACTTTATTTTATCCAAAATATTATTTTGATAATATTTCAAGCATATTTAGTATCGTACGAATAAACGTCTACACCATTAAATTAATAAACGCACAAACAAAACAAGCAAAATTATATTTAATAACCCAATTGTAAAGTATTTAGTGGAACACTTCAACAACATATTGATTAATTAATCACATTTTAAAACGTATATTTAAAAAGTATAAAATAAATATTTAACGTTTAAACAATCGGGAAAATGAACACCGCGCGGAACGCAACGCATGAAAGCAAAAATGGGTGAAGCCGACACCCGTGGACCCCACCCAAAGTCAGCCCAAGGGAGGGGGAAATCACCCCCCCCCCCCTCACCTCATTTTCCCTCTCATTTCTATCTCTCACCCTCTCTTTCTTCCACCCTTCTCTCTCAAACATCCAGCACACCACCATCACCTTCATCTTAAAATAACATCATCAAACGACCTCGAATAATTTAGCTCGTTTGGAGAAAAGTGAACACGACATCACGATCTATGTTCCTCTCTTTTCGGTTTCTCCCGGCGTTAAGTTGTAAGATTCCCAACAAATCTCGAAACTCTTCGATTTTGTATATTTTTACTTGAAAGTTGTTTCAGTAGCTTTGAAATGTCCAAATAAGGGTTGGGTAAAAGAATCAGACCAAACAGAAACCAAAAAACACATTTTTGGCTCAAAATCCGTCGAACAGACATAAGTGTCGCATAGGCCGGACCAGTATAGCATCACTTCGTGCGTCACTTAAGTGCCGCATTAAGTGACGCATAAAACCCTAAATTTGCGTCACTTGCCTAAGTGCCGCATAAAACCCCTTTTTCTCGACACTTACAACCGTCACTTGCCCAGTGACGCCTAACGCTACTTACCGACACTTTCAACGACACTTGTCTGAGTGTCGCATACAATCGAACCCAAATTCCATCCGACACTCGACCCTAGTGACGCATAGAACTCTTACCCGACACTGATAACCGACACCGCCTTAGTGACACCTCGTCATGCGTCACTTCCCTAAGTGACGCCTTAAATTCAGATTTTACCATTTTACGCGACACTTCCTAAGTGTCGCCTAAACTCCTAAGTGTCGCATCAAGTGACGCTAAACACAGACTGGGTGCAACTCTTTTTCACACTAAGTGTCGACCTTTCATAACCCCAAACACTTATACGATACGACTTCTAAAACACATTGGAACATGTTTTCAAGCATAACACTTCGAAATCATAATGATAATGATAAGATTATTATTACAAACAATCACCAACGGGCCGTACGCATTTTAAAATACTTAAACAAATCAAACAAATCTTAGTAATTTGGACATTCTAGTTGGACGAACAACTACAAGGGTGATCTTTTGAGATACCCAATCATGTTTATAACCATCGCGTGTCGTGGACACCCTCAGGTTACGTGTCTTCGGACAATCACTAATCGGTTAATCAACTCATGTTTATTGATTAAACACTTCAAGACTCAGGTGAGTCTTATGGCCCCTCGTTTCCATTATTGCGGACGTTGGTGAAAACATTTTTTTTATTAAATAATAAATCATTATTTAATAACTCTATTTAATCCAAAATATTATTTTGATAATATTTCAAGCATATTTAGTATCGTGCGAATAAACGTCTACACCATTAAATTAATAAACGCACAAACAAAACAAGCAAAATTATATTTAATAACCCAATTGTATAGTATTTAGTGGAACACTTCAACAAAATATTGATTAATTAATCACATTTTAAAACGTATATTTAAAAGTATAAAATAAATATTTAACGTATAAACAATCCGGAAAATGAACACCGCGCGGAACGCAACGCATGAAAGCAAAAATGGGTGAAGCCGACACCCGTGGACCCCACCCAAAGTCAGCCCAAGGGAGGGGGAAATCACCCCCCCCCCCACCTCATTTTCCCTCTCATTTCTATCTCTCACCCTCTCTTTCTTCCACCCTTCTCTCTCAAACATCCAGCACACCACCATCACCTTCATCTTAAAATAACATCATCAAACGACCTCGAATAATTTAGCTCGTTTGGAGAAAAGTGAACACGACATCACGATCTATGTTCCTCTCTTTTCGGTTTCTCCCGGCGTTAAGTTGTAAGATTCCCAACAAATCTCGAAACTCTTCGATTTTGTATATTTTTACTTGAAAGTTGTTTCAGTAGCTTTGAAATGTCCAAATAAGGGTTGGGTAAAAGAATCAGACCAAACAGAAACCGAAAAACACATTTTTGGCTCAAAATCCGTCGAACAGACATAAGTGTCGCATAGGCCGGACCAGTATAGCATCACTTCGTGCGTCACTTAAGTGCCGCATTAAGTTACGCATAAAACCCTAAATTTGCGTCACTTGCCTAAGTGCCGCATAAAACCCCTTTTTCTCGACACTTACAACCGTCACTTGCCCAGTGACGCCTAACGCTACTTACCGACACTTTCAACGACACTTGTCTGAGTGTCGCATACAATCGAACCCAAATTCCATCCGACACTCGACCCTAGTGACGCATAGAACTCTTACCCGACACTGATAACCGACACCGCCTTAGTGACACCTCGTCATGCGTCACTTCCCTAAGTGACGCCTTAAATTCAGATTTTACCATTTTACGCGACACTTCCTAAGTGTCGCCTAAACTCCTAAGTGTCGCATCAAGTGACGCTAAACACAGACTGGGTGCAACTCTTTTTCACACTAAGTGTCGACCTTTCATAACCCCAAACACTTATACGATACGACTTCTAAAACACATTGGAACATGTTTTCAAGCATAACACTTCGAAATCATAATGATAATGATAAGATTATTATTACAAACAATCACCAACGGGCCGTACGCATTTTAAAATACTTAAACAAATCAAACAAATCTTAGTAATTTGGACATTCTAGTTGGACGAACAACTACAAGGGTGATCTTTTGAGATACCCAATCATGTTTATAACCATCGCGTGTCGTGGACACCCTCAGGTTACGTGTCTTCGGACAATCACTAATCGGTTAATCAACTCATGTTTATTGATTAAACACTTCAAGACTCAGGTGAGTCTTATGGCCCCTCGTTTCCATTATTGCGGACGTTGGTGAAAACATTTTTTTTATTAAATAATAAATCATTATTTAATAACTCTATTTAATCCAAAATATTATTTTGATAATATTTCAAGCATATTTAGTATCGTGCGAATAAACGTCTACACCATTAAATTAATAAACGCACAAACAAAACAAGCAAAATTATATTTAATAACCCAATTGTATAGTATTTAGTGGAACACTTCAACAAAATATTGATTAATTAATCACATTTTAAAACGTATATTTAAAAGTATAAAATAAATATTTAACGTATAAACAATCCGGAAAATGAACACCGCGCGGAACGCAACGCATGAAAGCAAAAATGGGTGAAGCCGACACCCGTGGACCCCACCCAAAGTCAGCCCAAGGGAGGGGGAAATCACCCCCCCCCCCCCCACCTCATTTTCCCTCTCATTTCTATCTCTCACCCTCTCTTTCTTCCACCCTTCTCTCTCAAACATCCAGCACACCACCATCACCTTCATCTTAAAATAACATCATCAAACGACCTCGAATAATTTAGCTCGTTTGGAGAAAAGTGAACACGACATCACGATCTATGTTCCTCTCTTTTCGGTTTCTCCCGGCGTTAAGTTGTAAGATTCCCAACAAATCTCGAAACTCTTCGATTTTGTATATTTTTACTTGAAAGTTGTTTCAGTAGCTTTGAAATGTCCAAATAAGGGTTGGGTAAAAGAATCAGACCAAACAGAAACCGAAAAACACATTTTTGGCTCAAAATCCGTCGAACAGACATAAGTGTCGCATAGGCCGGACCAGTATAGCATCACTTCGTGCGTCACTTAAGTGCCGCATTAAGTTACGCATAAAACCCTAAATTTGCGTCACTTGCCTAAGTGCCGCATAAAACCCCTTTTTCTCGACACTTACAACCGTCACTTGCCCAGTGACGCCTAACGCTACTTACCGACACTTTCAACGACACTTGTCTGAGTGTCGCATACAATCGAACCCAAATTCCATCCGACACTCGACCCTAGTGACGCATAGAACTCTTACCCGACACTGATAACCGACACCGCCTTAGTGACACCTCGTCATGCGTCACTTCCCTAAGTGACGCCTTAAATTCAGATTTTACCATTTTACGCGACACTTCCTAAGTGTCGCCTAAACTCCTAAGTGTCGCATCAAGTGACGCTAAACACAGACTGGGTGCAACTCTTTTTCACACTAAGTGTCGACCTTTCATAACCCCAAACACTTATACGATACGACTTCTAAAACACATTGGAACATGTTTTCAAGCATAACACTTCGAAATCATAATGATAATGATAAGATTATTATTACAAACAATCACCAACGGGCCGTACGCATTTTAAAATACTTAAACAAATCAAACAAATCTTAGTAATTTGGACATTCTAGTTGGACGAACAACTACAAGGGTGATCTTTTGAGATACCCAATCATGTTTATAACCATCGCGTGTCGTGGACACCCTCAGGTTACGTGTCTTCGGACAATCACTAATCGGTTAATCAACTCATGTTTATTGATTAAACACTTCAAGACTCAGGTGAGTCTCATGGCCCCTCGTTTCCATTATTGCGGACGTTGGTGAAAACATTTTTTTTATTAAATAATAAATCATTATTTAATAACTCTATTTAATCCAAAATATTATTTTGATAATATTTCAAGCATATTTAGTATCGTGCGAATAAACGTCTACACCATTAAATTAATAAACGCACAAACAAAACAAGCAAAATTATATTTAATAACCCAATTGTATAGTATTTAGTGGAACACTTCAACAAAATATTGATTAATTAATCACATTTTAAAACGTATATTTAAAAGTATAAAATAAATATTTAACGTATAAACAATCCGGAAAATGAACACCGCGCGGAACGCAACGCATGAAAGCAAAAATGGGTGAAGCCGACACCCGTGGACCCCACCCAAAGTCAGCCCAAGGGAGGGGGAAATCACCCCCCCCCCCACCTCATTTTCCCTCTCATTTCTATCTCTCACCCTCTCTTTCTTCCACCCTTCTCTCTCAAACATCCAGCACACCACCATCACCTTCATCTTAAAATAACATCATCAAACGACCTCGAATAATTTAGCTCGTTTGGAGAAAAGTGAACACGACATCACGATCTATGTTCCTCTCTTTTCGGTTTCTCCCGGCGTTAAGTTGTAAGATTCCCAACAAATCTCGAAACTCTTCGATTTTGTATATTTTTACTTGAAAGTTGTTTTAGTAGCTTTGAAATGTCCAAATAAGGGTTGCGTAAAAGAATCGGACCAAACGGAAACCGAAAAACACAATTTTGGTTCAAAATCCGTCGAACAGACATAAGTGTCGCATAGGCCGGACCAGTATAGCATCACTTCGTGCATCACTTAAGTGCCGCATTAAGTGACGCATAAAATCCTAAATTTGAGTCACTTGCCTAAGTGCAGCATAAAACCCCTTTTTCCCGACACTTACAACCGTCACTTGCCCAGTGACGCCTAACGCTACTTACTGACACTTCCAACGACACTTGTCTGAGTGTCGCATACAATCGAACCCAAATTCCATCCGACACTCGACCCTAGTGACGCATAGAACTCTTACCCGACACTGATAACCGACACTGCCTTAGTGACGCCTCGTCATGCATCACTTCCCTAAGTGACGCCTTAAATTCAGATTTTACCATTTTACGCGACACTTCCTAAGTGTCGCCTAAACCCCTAAGTGTCGCATCAAGTAACGCTAAAAATAGACTGGGTGCAACTCTTTTTCACACTAAGTGTCGACCTTTCATAACCCCAAACACTTATACGATACGACTTCTAAAACACATTGGAACATGTTTTCAAGCATAACACTTCGAAATAATAATGATAATGATACGATTATTATTACAAACAATCACCAATGGGCCGTACGCATTTTCAAATACTTAAACAAATCAACCAAATCGTAGTAATTTGGACATTCTAGTTGGACGAACAACGACAAGGGTGATCTTTTGAGATACCCAATCATGTTTATAACCATCGCGTGTCGTGGACACCCTCAGGTTATGAGTCTTCGGACAATCACTAATCGGTTAATCAACTCACGTTTATTGATTAAACACTTCAAGACTCAGGTGAGTCTCATGGCCCCTCTTTTACTGTTTTTACTCAGGGGTGTGATTCATTGCTTATTTTTAACATGCGAATGTAAGTACAAACATTTTCATATACTACATGAGTTTACACAACTAATCATTTCAAAGTCCTCCGTCATCATAGTTTGGTACTACGTTGTATTTGTTTAATTTAACATAGCCTGATCAACTATGTACAATTAAAAGAATATGATGTGAGATCTGAAAGGAGTCATGACTGAACATGATACACTAGTTGACTCTGACCTCGAGAGAACCGGGACTCAAACATGTTTGTGTTAGACACTTTAGGCTATTATGTGATATGTATATATACATAGATAGGCCTCGCTCTCGCTCAATATCTTAGGCTATATTATATACGTATTATATGGATATAGGCCTCATTCTTTCTAACGCTTTGTTTCAGAATGGCAAACACACCACCCAATTCATCACACTCTCAATCCAGATCGCAGACCCCGAGGGTAGCTAGGAGGAACGCCAGGTTGCCTCGAGCTGGCTCGTATCCCACTCACTTCACTCTGCCGGCTTTGGCAGCTAGGCTGAACCGCCACGAGCAACGAATTCGCACCATGGATGTCGCACTGCAAGAAACAGATGAAAATTGGAGACTCACAGCGCTGGAACGTATCAACCAAGTCTCCGAAGATCACGAAAACACCGTTAGCAACATGACTATTCTCCACGACCAAATAGTGGAATCAGGGGTAGAAGTCGAGCTCTTGCGACTCAGGTTGGAACAATGTGAACAACGCTTGCAAGAGGCCGAAGAATACTCAAGGATTCTGGTACAATGACTAGCCTTGGCAGAAGACAACGCCCGACAAACCAGCAGACTCGCAATCACCGTGGATCGACTTGTCGCACTAATGGAAAGGATAAACTTGCGTTAGAACTAGTGTGATCATCATCTTGTAATCTATATCTATCTATGTAGGACTCTTGCAATTCAAACCGGATGTAACAATTCCCGGTACCTTTTGTACTTTCCATATTATGTAATCTTTTGAAAACCCGTACCATGTATTCAACTTGGTTATCTAAATGAACTATAATTATTACTTTATACTATCATCGTATATTTCATCATATACACCTGTGATATATCAGAATTTCACGCATGGGTCTCATTGTCTTTTCTTGATCTTGTTCAACAAGATGCCACCGAAGCAATTCACCTTCAGCGAAACTGAAATCGCCCAACTCATCGCCCAAAGCGTGGCCTCAAGCTATGGCTACCCGACATCCCAGTTCGGACAGCGAAGATACAGCTGCCAACGGACCTCAATCCAAACCCTGCTCGTACAAGGACTTCCAGAGCTGCAAACCCTTGAGCTTCAAGGGAACCGAATGAGCCATCGGACTGATCAGATGGTTCGAGAAAATGGAATCCATCTTCCACATCAGCAAATGTGCAGAAGAGGACAAAGTCAAATACTCCACCTGCACCCTCGAGGACGGTGCCCTCTCATGGTGGAATTCATATGCCTAGTCCGTGGGTATTGACACCGCCTACTTACTCCCTTGGGAGGACTTGAAGAAAATGCTCACCGATGAGTACTGCCCTAGTGAACAACTCCATAAGCTGGATGAGGAGTTCTGGCACTTGAAAGTGCAGGGGACTGATATTGTTGGATACACCACCAGATTTCAACAACTGGCCATCCTTCACCCAACTACGGTGAGTACCGAACCTGAGAAAATCAAGAAATATGTCCGCGGCCTTCCAGAACCTGTTCGAGGAAATGTCGCATCATCAAACCAAACCACTCTTCATGGCGCAACGAAGACCCTGAACCACCCACTTCTTCCTCCAACCACCCTAAAAGAAAGTGGTCCGACAACCACAACAACTACCAAAACAAGAAACCCGACACCATCAAAGCCTACAACTCAACCACCGAAAACAGACGGGGTTACACCGGGAACAAGCCCTACTGTTCCAAGTGCAACCGCCATCATGAAGGTCCTTGCGGTCCCTATTGCAAGAACTGCGAGAGGTACGACTACCTCACCAAGGACCGTAGATCCCCCGCTGTTGGTACCCGAACGGTCATATGAAGATGACGTACGGATTACAATCGGTTTGTTTTAAATTTATATTTGCTGGGGTCTAAGTATGACTTACTAATACTGAACCAAAGGCTAGTAGATGGTAAGTATGACCTAGAGTCATTCTTAAAGAGAAACTGAATTGAAACGGAGGTGATCCAATCAATCTTTCTTTCCTAGTAAAGGTTTTAAAAGAGTGCGTTGGGGGTTTTGGTTCAGTTAACTAAGTAAACTAACTAAAGCGAATAAAAGTGTAATAATAAATCAGATAATAAAAGTAGTATTTGTTGTGAGTTCGTTAGCTAATACTATGGGATGATGACTCTTATGGGAAAACGATTATCTAAATTGGGAATGATTAGTGGATTCAACACCCAGTGGTATAACCAATAAGTTCCCTATTAGTCGGTTATCAACTAATATGTCACGAGGAACTAAGGTGTCATGATTCTGATCAGACAGACGATGCTCATGGGTGAAGGGATAGAGTAGCAGGTCATTAGCAAGTCTAACCGTTCTTAATACCATAAAGATTTCAAATCCATTAAACAATTAACTGAGAATTTATGTTCGGACTTATTAACCAATTCCTATTAATTAAACTTAAGGATGATAAAGAGGGGAAAACGTTCAAGGTTCTTGCGTACCTTACTTTTGGTTTCATATTTTAAGGAAAGGATATCAGTGTAACTTAGATTCCAAACTTGTCTTTCTCATTACAATTAACAAATCCCTAGGTTTTCGTAAATGGTTATTTAGCCTGTAGCCTACCTACTCTAATCTAATCTAAATTAAACTATCTAATTTAAATGCTAATTATAATGCTGACGGCTTTTAGCATAAAGTTAAACCCAGACCATGTCAGAAAATGCTATGGTGGTTCACATTGTATTTAATCGTTTACCGATGTTTCCATTGGGAATTTAATTGCTTCGCCATGTTCACATGATAAGTACATTGTGATCAAAAGTGTACAATACTCATGGCAAGTCCACGTAATCACATTGCATTTTATGATGCTTGCATGACGTTACAGTTAAAAACATAGTTTTTACACAGATAACTATTGACCAAGTATCAAGGTTCGCGACTCCTCTTTACAGGGTTACAATCACGTTTGTTAATCGAAAGGCGAATATAAGTTTTAGGTTTAAAATCATAAGATAAGTGATAACATCAAATAGTACTACTTTTATATAATAATATTCCCTAGTTTTTGTATACTTTTGTTGCATTTACTTGATAAAATATACTTATTACGTTCATATTTACATTTAGGAGTTAAATCGGAGCTTGGATAAAAAAGGGAAGGAAAACGAGCTTAGTTGAAAGAAAAGTTGCTAAAAGAATAAAAATGGACAAGAAAAGATTGGAGCGGAGTAAAAGATGATCGAATGGTGAAGAAGTCTGGAAATTCATTCCATACGCCGTATGGAAATCCATACGCCGTATGGAATGAGGCGGTGGAAGCCCAAGTCACGCGATGCTGGGCCGGGCTTATTTTTCATCCATACGCTGTATGGAAATCCATACGCCCTATGGATCAATTTTCCAGAAAACTATAAAACGCGATTTTAACCCTAAAAATAAGGAGATTCGGCTAGGGTTTATTCTATTCGACTCCAGGCGACTGGTTTCGACTTTTAGGAGCAATCGGGAAGCACGAGAAACTATGGTTGAAGATTATTCATATTAGTTTCAAGTGATTCATCTTTCGGTTTGCATTTACTTCGTTTAATTCGATTACAAGTTGTTTTTGATATTGAACGATTTGGTTTATGCTTATTTGAATATGAATTGATATTTAGTATTTGTGTAATAAAGAAGCTTGGATAATGATTATTGACTTATTATATTGCACATTTATTATGTTGTTTAATTGAAGATAGTTATGTTATCCGTAGATCCTTATTTATTGGTGGTTATTAGTTATTACTTAACGTGATTGATAGTATCATTGAGATTGATTTCCTTTGGTATTATTGATTATTAGAATTTAGGTTTTGATCATTGCTGAATATATTGAGTTTGACAGATTAAGAGAATAATAATTAAGTATTCTAAAATGAATAAGCTAATTAGTAATTATTGGTAGGTATTGTTGAGTCATACCGCTAGGATCAATCATAATTAATCGTGAACCCTTAAAGCATAATCCAGTGATAAGCACGCAGTAGAAATATACAATTCTTGCGACGTCAAATCGATGTTTAATGTGGGACCCTAGGTTATAGAAATTAGTTAGAACAGAACCGTTGGCTAATTTACATTTAACTTGAATACTTTGATTAGTAATTAAGTTAATATAAAATAAATCACAATTAAACAATTAACGTGCAATGAATTGGAATATATGAATCTGAGTGGAGTTATTTACGCAATTACTTGTTCCTTCTTGTTGTTTCCTATTTGTTATTTTAATTTATGTATTTATATTGTTTTATTATTATTTCAATATTAAATGTTCGCACGGAACTAAAACGTCCCCCTTTTTATTGTTTTATTAGTTAATTATTATTTTCTATTTATATAAATAAACCACCATTCCTGTGTTCCTTGTGATCGACCTGGACTTACCATAGCTATACTATTCCGATCGGGTATTCTTGCCTGGTTGTGTGATAGTAGTGATTGGTATATCCTGTACTTTATAAATAATAAAACTAGACACTTTCACATACGCATCAATAAGTCCGTTCATAAAGTTTCCGTTTTATAATGTCGATCCATAATACAACTACCTTCGGTCGTTACCGGCTTCCATACGTATGTACTTTGCTTAAAAGCATTTCCAGCACTCTACCGAGTAAACAGTCGAATAGGGGCCATCAAATTATTTCACGACATATTTAGTTCATCCCACAATTATATATGCTAACTACATCACAACAAATACAATAGTAATTGACTCGCTAATCAGGGCACAAACTAATTCTAGCATAATTAAAGCATACATATTTAATTAAGATAGAATAGGATAGAAAGAACCCGGGTTAAAATGCGAGAAGGAATAGACTTGAATTAATAAGCGTAACTCCAAGCATACACAAAAGATTACAAAATGTTCCCTAGCTTTCGTTATACTTTAAACAAGCTCCTTAACTAGCCTAACACTACTTTTGAAGTAAGAAAATAGAATGAGAAAGTAAAGAGAGAATTATGCCTAATGCATATGGGACTTCTTCAAATTGATGTCTTGGGGCTGTATTTATAGGGAAAATGTGGCTCACGTTAGCATCCCTAGGCTCACATTAGAAAAAGAGTGAAAAGTGGTGCACCGGGTACGAAAAAGTAGCGAAAGGTGGTGCACCGGGTATGAAAAAGTAGCGAAAGGTGGTTCACCGGGTACACGCAAGGACGAAAAAGCGGAAAAAAGATAGGGGGAGGGAGGCCGGCGCTGCCCACCACCTGGCCGACGGCGGCTGGCTGCCACCCGTCCCGGTCCGACGTCTTTCGCTTCGTTGCTTAATTCGTGCGTATCTTCTTTGTTATGCGTCCGTTTGTGTTGATTCTTTTTGCATTGGATTTGTAATTCAAAAACGAAGACTTTGATGTAAAGATATCCCAAAAATATGTCTCCTATCACCAGATATTGCCTACGAATCATTTGGATCTTCCGGTGGGCGTAGAATCTTCATTATTTATCCGTTTTTGTTGATTCTTCTTCTGTTGGATTCCTAATTTGAAAACAAACATGTTGGGTGAGATGGATGTTGATGATGGGCACTTTTGTCTTGAAATCTCGTTTTGATGCCTTGAATCTTCAAACGTGTGTGGAATCTTCATTTTTCATTCGTTTTTACTTGATTTTTATCATGCAACCTTGTTTTGACCATCTTGGCATAATATCATTGATTTGTATTGGTTTTGAGTGTAAAATGCCAAGAATCGTTCTAGAATGAGAGAGATATCGGTAGTAAAAACATGACTTTTTATGCGATATCAAGTATCCCACACTTAGAACTTTGTTTGTCCTCAAGCAAACTCGAATTTCCAGCATGGTTAAAATAAGCAGATAATGAAATATTTTAGGGTAGAACTTTTTACTAAGGGGGGTTTTGAAAAATAAAATATTCATTCTTTGAAAAAGCAGGGTTGTAATCTTTGGGAGCATGCTTTTGATCTTTGATCTTGGATACATGACTAGGCGATCCTCTCTAGGTGGTCACTCAAATCACTTAAAGTGTTTAGGGTTTTCTATTCTAATATTATCAATCACTCAGAACGCCAGTCATGTATCGTTTATCGTAATAGGCTTGATCGAGAATCATATCGTTACCTTTTTGGTGAGTGCAAAGTCGATCTAGCCACAATCATTCTAGGGGAAGTGATGTAGGGTTTTTAGAAGCTAAGTGTTTGTGGAATGAGAGGGGGTTTTTGTTGGGTTATTGAAGTTGGAATTTTTGGGGGGATTGACGCCTTTTTGGTGTTTGCGGAAGGAGTCTTTTTCTCCTATTGATTTCTTTTTCTTTGGGTTTTTCTTTCTTGAAACCCCCCCCCCCCCCCCTTTTTTTTGACGTCGTCTCCTTGCAATTTCTCTCCTTTCATCTTTGGAACTTTGTTTTAAAGTTTAGGGGATGCTTTTGAGAAAGTAGGGGTAACGTATCTATTTTCTTGGGAGTATGGGTGTACGGGTATACGGATGGGTTTAAGAATGATGTGATTCAATCTCCTTTTCACTAACCAATCTGGATTCGAAATGCATAATATGAGCAAGTTCTGATTCTAAACGCATACATCGACACACTCAAGAATTGAAGAAGTGAAGCATTAAAAGTGAATGCTTTTTATATGGCTCAATATACCTCACGAATCGCAAGTTGGGTTGTTGTGTGCCTAGTCATGCGATGCTCTTTATGGGATTACTAAACTAATTTTCTAAAGGAATTTGTATTTTATTTATCCTTCTTCCCCAAGGTAAATCATTCTTTGTCTAAAAATTTTCATTTTCAACATATTTTAAACTTAATTTTGAAAATTTTTGTTTACTTATTGGAGAAGGATGGTCTAAAGAGTAACGACTTAGAATCAAGCATATACCATTATCCATTTTACAGTAGTGTAACTACTGCTATCCCACACTTAAAGGAACATCATCCTCGATGTTTATCTAAGCTCTAACTGGGGTGAATATCCCACACTTAGGAATTTAAACATCTAGAACATATTCTTTTAGTAGTGTGTTTTGGGTTTGAATCCCACACTTAGTGATAATCATAATGGATATGGTATATTTAAACAAATGAAAGAGACGGTATAGAAGTACTCCCTGGTGGTTGCTGTGTTCCTTGGGTTGCATGTGCCGGATTCCGTCTTCATTGGTGCATTCTTGATCAAGTCTTTTTGTGATTAGTCTCGTAGGTGTGAACATGTCGGATATACTATTCTTCTGGTGTTGATATTTTCTTGCAGGATGGAGTATGCTTTGTATGATCCGAGTGTGAAAGATAGTCGGAAATTTCATCACTTCTTGGAAAGTAAAATTGCAGAAATGTAAACACACGGGTTGCCTCCCGAGAAGCGCTCTTTTAAAGTCGAGAGCTCGACTTAGTCCTTTCTTCTTCAGATGATGTTGGATGTGTCCGTGGTGCTAGAGTGGTCACTGTGGTTCCTAGGTAGGGCGTATCGTGGAGGAAAATATTGCAAAAACTGTTCTATCATGTCAGTAGTGAGAGTTGGTGGAGTGGTGGATTCCATTCTGAAGCTTTTGAAGTGATCAGTGGCTAATCTGTCCAGGATTGCCATCCCATAGCTGATGTATCGAACTGCCCTTGTGACTGGTCCGTTAGGGTCGATTCGAGTGCAGGTGTGAGTTTGAAAAATTTCACACTGTGGGTTGTTTCTGCCTATTGAGGTTATTAAAGCCATGAATTCAGTTTTTACTTCTTCAAAATCATTGGCCAATGGGTCTCCTCCGAAGGATCTTGTAACACCCGCCAAATTAGGACTAGTAATTAGTGCCTAATCCCCTGTTAATACATGTAATTAGTTCTGTGTTAGGCTAATTAATGTATCAAATAATATATTGTTGAAATACTACAATTACGCGATTTGGCTAAATCGTACGCGTTTCAAATCAAAAGCAATTTGATTCAGTTAATACGGACGTTGGTGAGCACTTTTATCAAATAATATAACATTATTTAATAACACTATTACTTCTAAAAATATCATTTTATAACATTTCAAGTTAAACTCGTATAGTACAAATGACAATTTAGATAATTAAATGTAAAATCGCACGATAAAACAAAACCAGAAAACATTAAATTTAATAATTCAATTATTAAGTATTTTAATGAAATACTTCGACCAAATTATCGGGAATTTATTTGGTAATTTAAAACATATATTTAAAAGTAATTAATATTAATTTAACGTTTAAACAATTGGGAAAACGAATACCGCACGGAGCACGATTGCAGGAGCTGAGGAAGTGAGGCTTTCAACAAAACCCCACTCCCTCCTCATTTTCTTCTCATTTTCACCAACACTCGTTCCTTTCTCTCTCTTTTCTCTTTCAAGATAACCATCACCACCATCACCTTAAAATACCAAATTACACCACCAAACGCCGCCGAAATCTCGAAGCTCTTTGGAGAAAAATAACCACAAAGCAACGATCTACGTTTCCTTCTTTTCGGAATTTCATTTCGACAAATTGTAAGTTTCCGACAAATCCCGAAACCTTTAGATTTTCGAGTATTTTTAGCAAGTAGTTGTTTATATAAGCTTAGAATGTCCTTATAAGGGTTGGGTAAAAGAATCAGGCCAAGATATGGCCGGAAAACTCGTTTTGGCTCAAAAATCCGTAAAACAGTCGTAAGTGTCGTAAAGACGACCAGTATCGCGTCACTTAAGTGACGCATGAAACCCTAATTTTGCCTAAGTGCCGCATAAAGCCCCTTTTTCCCGACACTCCTACCGTCACTTGACTAGTGACGCACAACAACGTTAACCGACACTTCTAGCGACACTTCCTAAGTGACGCCTAGACCCATACCCGACACTTATAGCGACACTTCCTAAGTGACGCCTAGACCCATACCCGACACTTATAGCGACACTTACCTTAGTGACGCCCTACCATGCGTCACTTCCCTTAAGTGACGCATATGCTCAGATTTACTATTTTTAGCGACACTTCCCAAGTGTCGCCCAAGCCCCTAAGTGACGCTATAAGTGACGCATAAACAGAAGGTTTTAAACAAATTTTACACTAAGTTTTGAGACCCAAATTTGACGCCCCATTTCACCCAAATTCAAGTCCAGGTGCGTTTTTCACCAAAGCAATATAGTAGAAATAAAAATTTTCCAAGCTGACTTGGCAGCTCGACCCCAGCCAGGGGCTCTGCCCCTTGGACCCCGCCAGGGGCTGCCGCCCCTTGGACCCCGCTACCAGGGGCGCTGCCCCCGGACCCCCGTCATTAACGGGCTTCGCCCTTGCCCTAGGTTCCCGAGTAACTGTGTTACATCTAAACTTTCACACAAAGTGTTAAACTTGTATAACATCAAACACGAATGCGACACAACTTCTAAAAACACATTGGAACTTACTTTTAGGTATAACATTTCAAAATCATCAAAATAATAATGTGAGATTATTATTACAAACAATCACCAACGGGCCGTACACACTTTCAAACACTTAAACAATCAACCAAATTGTAATCATTTGGACATTCTAGTTGGACAAACAACTACAAGGTAGTCTTATTAGATGCCTTCACATGTATATAACCATCGCGTGTCGTGGACACCCTCAGGTTACAAGTCTTTGGACTTCGATTATTGGCTAATCAATCTCAGTTTATTAAGATAAACTCTCCAGGCTCAGGTGAGTCTCATGGCCCCTCTTTTTACTGTTTTACTAGGGGTGTGATACATTGCTCTATTTTTAACACATGAACGCGAGTACATATTTCCATATACTACATGAGTTGTTTTCAACTAATCAAACCAAAGTCATCCGTCAGTATAGTCTGGTAATACGAAAGTAGCGTGAATATTAGTATATGGTACCATATAGGATTGACCCTCCTCGTCCGGGTTAGCAAGCACTAACCGGGTAAACGGACGTACTAATATTTGGGAAGACGAGTGTAGATTAGGCACTCGTGGAGGCACCTCGCTCGGAATTCCCTATATGGGACCCGACCCTCGAGTTAAGCTCAGACTATGCGCTCATGGTTGTATACATTATCTGTAACTTTATTTGCTGGATGCAAATCAATACTTAAATCTTGTGGTTCATAGAATATTATTTGATACTCAAACCTGTGAGCTCACCAACGTTAGCTGACCCATTTTAGCATGTATCACAGGTACTCAGCAGTAGATTTGGACTGCCCATCAGGATGCATCTTAGCTCGAGTCTTCATGCAAACATCAGAGATTTCATTGCATTATTAGATTTTGTATAACTAATTATGTACTTAAATCTCTCATATTATGAAAACGAGCTATGTATGAGTTCAAACTGTTGTAAACCTTTTTATATTAATATATTTTGTTAAAACGACGCATATAGAGTCGTTTGCTATATATCTGTGTGCTTTGATTATTGATTAGTAACACCCAAAGTATGCTTCCGCGAATCATTAAATTTGGGGGTGTTACAGATCTAGTGGCTTGGCATACTTGTCTGATGAGTTGATGTTGTTCGCGGTTGAAGGGAAAATCCGAGTCAGTGAAGACGTAGATTAACTTGCTGAATATTTTGCGGTATCCGTTGCGGTAAGCGTCAATTTCTACGTCTTCTTCCTCATACATTCCACACAGTCGGGTCATAACATAAGTTGCTAAGTTGATCTGTGACAGGTGCGGAATGAATCTAGGCACTTCACGAATTTCTTCATCATATGCTGCTTGATTTAGTTCATCAATTATTAGTTCAACGTGATGACCAATAGTGGAGTGAATGACGATCCTGAGTTTTCTAAAGTTGTGAGATGTTCTCCAGTTTCGATGAGATCTAGAAGGGTTCTAAGATCTCCCACCATTCTTATGTCAGCATAATTCTGCGGATTTCCAGTAGCTCTTTCAAGATGGGTTCTCATTGATGCAAGTATAGCCTTCGGACTTGATAAGTAGGGAAAAGCTGATCCGGCTAAGGCACAATATACTATTTAGTATATTTGCTTTTGGTTGCTGCAGAACTCGACTTCTCCCATTGGGTAGTTTGGCCTTTCTGGCTATTGAGCTTCTCTGGTGACTTGTTCTTGGAATCAGAGAACTCTTGGATATGTCTGAGCAAAGTTTGGGGCACTGGTTCTCCATAATTGGCAAGATATGAATCGTATTCTCGTTCAATCTGCCTTATCAGGTGTCTCTGAGCGGTGTTGTAGTCATTTGTTGATTCTTTGATAGTCTCTACAATGATGTGCACATCGGTGTATTCATCAATTAGTTCGATCATGTCTTGGTGAGTATCTATGAGCGGAATCTCTAATCTCTCAGTTGTGATGACGGAGGAATTTGGTGGAGCAAGAGGGGTTTTTGGAATAGAGCATTCATCGATAGTGACGTCAATAAAATCACCGTCAAATTCGACACTCTTGTAGTCGGAATCTTCATCTCGTGAATCTGGGAATTGGTGGAATTCTTCAGCTGAGGGTGCATTGTTGAAAGGTTGAGTACTATCGATTTTGATGGTTCTGACTTCCGTGATGGTGTCTTGAAGGTTTTCTTCAACAAAGCTTCCTGGTTGTCGTGTGTTATATGCAAAAATTCTTTGTAGGAGTTTATCATACAGGTCTGGGTGCTGTGATGATCGGAGTTCTTCTTCAAAAGTATCTATGTCTCGGAGTCGGGTTCTGGTAAAGGGTTTCGATGGATCGAGATAAGAGTCAAGAATGTTTCCCATTCTTTTGAGATGAGTGGATCTGAGCTCTTGGTGGATGGATCCATAATCAAAGGATTCTTCTGATGAAGTGTAGTCTTTGCAGTCTTGTATTCTTCTGACTTCAGCCATCTGTGGTGAATCAGCTTGACCTTCATCTTCCTCCATTTCTTCCTCTTCGATTTCTTCCTCCTCCTCAATTTCTTCTTCCTCTTCTTCAGGTTCTTTGTCTTCAGATTCAATTTCTTCCTCTGTTTCTTCATATTCTTCCTCTGCTTCTGGTTCATACTCATATTTAGAGATGAAAACTGATGATTGAGTGAAATGTTGCTCTTCCTCTGGTTCTGATTCGTCATCGGAACAGATTATGCCTGTTGATATAGCATAACATTCTTCTTCTTCTGGAGTGCATTCCGGTTGGTTGATTTTGTAAGTAATACTTTCACCATGTGATCGTAATACAATCGTGTGGTTATACACATCAATTACTGTAACACCCGCCAATTTAGGACTACAATTAGTATCGAAATACTTGAAATTTCGGGTATTTAGTTTTATAATACCCTGAATAAAGGTAACATTATGGTGTGAATACGGGCACGCTTACGTGATCTAAATTAAATCGTACACTTATGAACCGGACAATGTCCGACATTAATAAATGGACGTTGGTGACAAAACTTTATAACAAGGAGGACTTATCCAAACAAACGTGATTTTTCAATAATATGTTGCGAGAATATATTCCAAGTATTTCTCATTGATAAAAACACCCTGTACACGACAAACACGCACGAAACATGTGAGTCAAGCGAAAACAATTCAAATTATAATTTCATAACTCATTGATTAGTGTTTTGATAAAACATTTCTATTAAAATATTTTGGATATACTTAAACACGAAACACGGAACGATATTTAAACAATCGCGGAAGGTAACATAAAAATCGGAGCAACGAGTTCACGAGATCGAGACCCAAATGGGTTAGCCCAAACCCGCGGATCCAAGCCCCAACTCGACCCATGACCCACTTTCTTTTAAACCCCTCTTTTCTTCCATTTCATCCACAAACACATACACACACATTTACATTTCCAAAACCCCCTCTTTTCTTTCCCCCTTCTTCTTCCACCGAAACAGCAGCAAGAGCAACGCCACCGTCGCCCAAAATCGTTCATCCTCATCAACAAGGGAAAGCACAAGGACCGCCATCATCTTCTACCTCACCTTCATCACCTCCATTTTTCGATTCGTGGTATGAAACGCTTTAAAACTCGATGTAGTTACTTGTAAAGCTTTTATTTACATGCTAGAACGTTTACTCAACAAAGATTTGCCCAAAAATCATATTGAAAATGCGTTTTATGAAAAAGTGTTCGAACAGCTCGTTCTGCGAACCGAGATCTGTTCGTCCTGCGAGGCGAACCCAATTGCGAACCGAAGATTGAACTTGCGAACCCAACGGCGAACCGAACCCACCTGCGAGTTGACTTGCGAGTCGACCTGCGAGTTGACTTGCGAGTCGACCTGCAAGATGACTTGCGAGTCGACCTGCGAGATGACTTGCGAGTCAACTTGCGAACTGAACCTTGTGTTGCGAACTGAGTTCAGTTCGCAGCCTACTACCTTGCGAGCCGAACTCGGCTCGCACCGCGAACTCAATTCGCACCACTATTTCAGTCCATAACCCGACTTGACCAATTTTCCGAATTTAAATCCTAGATACGATTTTTAATAAAACAATATACATAATAATACCACTCTCGGATTATTTTTACAAACCGTCACCAACGGGCCATACTTTTTTTCAAAATATAAACGGTTTACTAAGCAAACACTTGGACACGTCCTAGTTGAGTGGACAGCTAGCATGGGTGATCTTTTAAGACACCAACTCGTTTACTAGTTTACTTACAACCTTGTGCGTTACGGACGCCAGAAGGTTGCAGGATTCTGAGAATCGATACACAGACTTACGACCGCTTTACCTGGTTGATTATGCATACGTACTTACTGGACCCAGGTGAGTCTCATAGCCCCACTTTTACTGTTTTACTGTTTTACTTACGGGGTGAGATACATAGCTTATTTTTACGAACTCGAGTACTGATTTACATGTTTACCAAACGGAATTGCATGAGTTTTCTCACCATTTATTTGGGGAAGCCTCCTCATCATATATCGTTAGTTATGTACTTAAGCGCGGACACTAGTTAATGGATCCATTAGGGAAATGACCCTCCCCGCCCGGGGTAGTAGCGATACCACGAACCGATCTGTATAAACGGGAGACTATTATTCGTTACTGATGCTTGCTCAATTTCCGAGCATGTCACGGGAGCAAATTTATTATTTACGGGTTAAGCTTCGATTATGAGCCTCATAGCAATGGTATAACTTACTTACTTTATATTGCGAGAATTGCAAATAACTGGTTTACGCCTGCGGGCCTTATTAATGAAATCTTGTGTTCAAACTCTTACTTTATTTACAAACCTGTGAGATTCACCAACATTCGTGTTGACCTTTTTAGCTTTGTATCTCAGGTACACATATGGAGTAGGATTCCCTCAGGACTTAGCTAGAGTCGCATGATTTCGACCTTGCATTTAACGGAGATTCTTAGCATTATCTTTTGTATTTATTATGATTATGTAATAGAATCTCCCGCCTTTTTACGCGGACTCTAGGGAACTTCATTTTGTAACCGGAAACGTTATGTTTCAAACATTTTATGTATGGAAATGTAACTATTTTACAAACGTTGTATATAGATGTCGTTTGCTTAACTTTTGTGCTGTGATATTTGATTAGTAGCACCCCAAAGCTTGCTTCCGCTAAATCGTGATTTTGGGGGTGTTACAGATTGGTATCAGAGCCTAAGGTTATAGCGAACTAGGTTGCATTTAGTGGGCCTAGACTATGACCATTAGGCAGTATTTCCTCATTAGGTATGACTGGTTCGGGAATTGCATCATACGACGTTAATTTAACATAGCCTGATCAACTATGTACAATTAAGGAAGGATGATGTGAAACCTGAATGGGGTTATATTGAACAGGAATACACTAGTTAACTCTGACCAAGAGAGGAACGAGACCGAATACTACTCGCTACATGTTAGATTATTATAGGTACTGTGTATATAAGTGAATAGGCTTCACGCCTATACTAACTCTTCGACTGTAAGAAGCACAATATGACCTACGACCATGGAAATGGGAGAAACCAACATCTAGTTAGAACGACTCACTATTTCAATAGCAAAAATCTAACACCTACCGACAACAGTAGTGACACCCACAGTATTGGCACGCCCATGCGTTTATAGCAACGGCGACCCAACAAATTCCACGAAATCTCTCCAAATATCTTAGAATAAAGCTACTAGTGCTAGCCAGGACTATGACCACTGAGACATTCTTTGTCCTCTTTGCGCTTTATAGGATCTCTCCAGTAATAGGCCAAGCGCAGCTATGGAAGAATACCCGTCTGACTCGGACCAGATTCAGGAGGAACAAGTACAATACACCTACCTCAACGGAGAATATGCACCAGTAGAGGAATTCGGGATCGAGGAGGACGAGAATCAAAACTTTGGAATAATCGACGTAGAGGCTTACGAACGGGTCATGGAGCAGACAATTGAACTGAATAATCGTACGTGGGAGCTGAAGTGCAAGTGTCAGGACTATGAGAAGGAGTTGAGGATCATGAAGTCCGTCGCTCGAAAGGTTAAGGACAAATTGCACCACTGGAAGAGGGTGGCCGCAAACTTCACTAGGAAGACGAAAAAGTGGGTCAAACGAATGGGAGGAAGGCAGGTGGAAGAAGATACACTTTACCGTGCACCGCCACGTTACCAAGACCTACTCGCCGAACGCTATTACCCACGCGACATGTACCTGGAATGAAGTTCCAAGTGATCAGAAGCCTACTTAGGACTAGCTAGATAGCGACTATAACCATTTTGCCAAATCTGCGTAAAGCAGGGTTGTAGGAGCCACAAAACGTATCGAATACTTATGACTAGATGACTGTATTATTACATTCTGTAAAATGTTATGGCATTCATTCGGGTGTAGTACTGCCCGACAAATTTTGTAAATGAACAATCGGATGGAATGACTACGAATCAACCGGATTCTTAGATTTATTATCTGTGCAAAATCCTTTGACATGTACAATATTAAGACAACCTGACCTCAATAGGTATACAGAATCCCCGCCCCGCCCAGCATAAGGTTTTTGGGAATCGTGTGAATGTTAACGAACTCTCGATACCCTCTTAAAAACTTCAAAACTCGAGAATCTTCAAACTCATGACCTTGAGCACCCTTGACCTTCTCGCGCCACGGTACGACCATCACTTAGTGCTACTGCAGATTGCCTCACTATTCGCACCCGTGTGACACACCACAACCTTTTACAACCCACCCCCTTATCTCTCTTCTCTGACCTGTCCAAGTATGATGCATGCCCGACGATACACTTACAACGATATCACTGGATATACTACTAGGATTCCAACATTCCACCCTTCTCCGCCCTACTAGGGTAGACCCAGAACACTAAGGTATCTAGGAGTACATTCGTGGACTCCCCGAGAGCATCCCGGAAAACGTCGTCTCCCCCAAACCCACAAACATCCAGTGAGCTAACTGTATGGCACACATACTCCTGGTTATGATCGTACGCTGCAAATCACCAACCCCTACCCTCTAGATCGAATTCGGCAGAAGCCGCGACTACTAAGACCTATGCTCCAAGACCAAAGAACAACAACAACCATGCACGGGGCAGAGCTTATACCCTTAATGCCGGGGGCAATCATCGAGACCTAAACCTAGAAACAATTACGGTTCACACCTAACCATCGAGACCAACCTGATTATATGACCGATAAATCTTGCTGACTACTTAATGATCCACTGTTATAGATCATAGGCACGACCTAGGGTAAGCAAACCCCGGATAGGCTGACAGATGTAATAATTCGGTACATCAGGAACGTAACAAACAGACTTTTTCCAATATATCTCACACTGGTTGGGACCGGGACCCACTGGACTACCATCATTATGTGTCGTCTGTCCGAAAACTGCACCACAGGTCGTCTGTTCGGAGGAAATCATTTGTTCATTTATTTTTTTCACTAAATTACAGCTTATGATCGCGACCCCATACTTGCTATTATACCATACATTATGCCAACGTCAAAACTTGTGTTGATAAACCCCCATTTCGTAGGAAATGACAGATCACTCCGCTGGTAGCCACATGTCCGATGATGACCGACACCGTGAGGACCGGACCATGTTCCCTTACCTACTTACTCTCGAAGGCGACATCGAGCCAGTGAGTGAAGAACCGTTGGAAGAAACGGCACACCCGGCAGGACTCCGAGACTTTCCATCTCAGACCATAGTCACAGAAGCTACCCAAATAACCCGAGCAGACTCCCTTTCAAACCCTACTACTGATAACCATATCACAACCACTACCATCACCACTCCTCCCACGGTTGCCGCTCCGATCATTGTCAATGTAAACACTGACCACTCTAAGCATACTGATGAAACGATGAAGGTATTACGCAACCAACTAACTACTGTCCAGGAGGAAATCACGGGTCTACGCCTACTCACCCACGAACAAGGACTGCGTCTACGAACCTTAGAATTCTATTGGGAACAATTAAGATACGTGTGCCCAACGCTGGGAGATATGCTCCAGTTAGTTTCTGACTCATTATCACAACAAGCCCAAGCTAGCGTCCCTGTGGAAAAGGACACCGAAGCTCAACTGGCAACCCTCAAAAAGAACCCGGGAGAAAGCTCCAACGCAGGCATTACTCAGCCCCGGACTAAAAGGGCAAGGATAACTGAAACCCCCACTACCGAATCTAGGGGGAAAGTGTATAAGGGAAATCTACCCTACTGCTCCCGATGCAAACACCATCATAAGGGACAATGCCTCCCTCCTTGTGGCAGATGCAACGCGTATGGACACCAGGTCCAGAATTGCAAATTCCCCCGAAAGGACACAAGCTCGGAGACAATGGGGTTGTGCTTCAAGTGTGGAAATGCGGGGCATAAAAAGATAAATTGTCCATTACCAACTACTACATACGGCATCCCTGAGGCCAAGCATGACACGAACGCTACCACAGGTACGTTATACCTATAGAAATAATTCCGTCTTCGACATTACAGACTATCATCACTATTACGAATGCGGTATAAATCACTAGTTACTATAGACTACTAGTACAAATTGTAACTATACCCCACTGATTTGCCGACCGACCCCGTTCATAGGACGTGACAGTTTACACACGTTAATATCTCTCTCTCTCTCTCTCTCTCTTTCACCTATTCTAACAAGGGGGGGGGGGGGAGGGAACCGGAGACTTTTATGACAACACTAAGGATACTTCAACACTTTCTTAGGAAACGTACGTACTACTTCCTCAAATATATTACAGATATACCGTGCCATATAACGCGAAATGACATTTAAGCAACTACGGGATTTAACCAACAATGACCCGCGAACGTGTAACTACAACTAGGCAAACTAGGAATTGAGCCTTATTTGATCGTTAACTGCCTTGTTAATGATAGAACGAAACCTTGGTAAAGAATTGGTCCAATGACTTATCGACTGCAGCTACCTCCCGAACTCAGTAGCGTACATCCCATTTTTCCCCATTTCTAACTTAAAGAAATGCCAGTCTGTTGAGACACGGACCTTACCGCCCGACGAAACACAACATGATGACGATCCTCATTCTGTCAAGGAACCTACGGAAATCATAAAAACTACGAGGTCACGGAACTGAAATGAAGTCATAGTCCCATTACTAAAGTCAGGTTGAATTTGAGGCGTGTTCCTGGATTCACCTGGGAACAAGAAAACCAAACGAGACTGAGATACTCACATTTGTTTATAAACTATACTCCTACTGACACCACGAATACAAGCTAATTTCGGGACGAAATTATTCTAACAAGGGGAGAATGTAACACCCGCCAATTTAGGACTACAATTAGTATCGAAACTACTTGAAATTTCGGGTATTTAGTTTTATAATACCCTGAATAAAGGTAACATTATGGTGTGAATACGGGGACGCTTACGTGATCTAATTTAAATCGTACACTTATGAACCGGACAATGTCCGACATTAATAAATGGACGTTGGTGACAAAACTTTATAACAAGGAGGACTTATCCAAACAAACGTGATTTTTCAATAATATGTTGCGAGAATATATTCCAAGTATTTCTCATTGATAAAAACACCCTGTACACGACAAACACGCACGAAACACGTGAGTCAAGCGAAAACAATTCAAATTTTAATTTCATAACTCATTGATTAGTGTTTTGATAAAACATTTCTATTAAAATATTTTGGATATACTTTAACACGAAACACGGAATGACATTTAAACAATCGCGGAAGGTAACATAAAAATCGGAGCAACGAGTTCACGAGATCGAGACCCAAATGGGTTAGCCCAAACCCGCGGATCCAAGCCCCAACTCGACCCATGACCCACTTTCTTTTAAACCCCTCTTTTCTTCCATTTCATCCACAAACACACACACACACATTTACATTTCCAAAACCCCCTCTTTTCTTTCCCCCTTCTTCTTCCACCGAAACAGCAGCAAGAGCAACGCCACCGTCGCCCAAAATCGTTCATCCTCATCAACAAGGGAAAGCACAAGGACCGCCATCATCTTCAACCTCACCTTCATCACCTCCATTTTTCGATTCGTGGTATGAAACGCTTTAAAACTCGATGTAGTTACTTGTAAAGCTTTTATTTACATGCTAGAATGTTTACTCAACAAAGATTTGCCCAAAAATCGACTTGAAAATGCATTTTTATGAAAAAGTGTTCGAACAGCTCGTTCTGCGAACCGAGATCTGTTCGTCCTGCGAGGCGAACCCAATTGCGAACCGAAGATTGAACTTGCGAACCCAACGGCGAACCGAACCCACCTGCGACTTGACTTGCGAGTCGACCGAGATGACTTGCGAGTCGACCTACGAGATGACTTGCGAGTCGACTTGCGAACTGAACCTTGTGTTGCGAACTTAGTTCAGTTCGCAGCCTACTGCCTTGCGAGCCGAACTCGGCTCGCACCGCGAACTCAATTCGCACCACTATTTCAGTCCATAACCCGACTTGACCAATTTTCTGAATTTAAATCCTAGATACGATTTTTAATAAAACAATATACATAATAATACCACTCTCGGATTATTTTTACAAACCGTCACCAACGGGCCATACTTGTTTTCAAAATATAAACGGTTTACTAAGAAAACACTTGGACACGTCCTAGTTGAGTGGACAGCTAGCATGGGTGATCTTTTAAGACACCAACTCGTTTACTAGTTTACATACAACCTTGTGCGTTACGGACGCCAGAAGGTTGCAGGATTCTGAGAATCGATACACAGACTTACGACCGCTTTACCTGGTTGATTACGCATACGTACTTACTGGACTCAGGTGAGTCTCATAGCCCCACTTTTACTGTTTTACTGTTTTACTTACGGGGTGAGATACATAGCTTATTTTTACGAACTCGAGTACTGATTTACATGTTTACCAAACGGAATTGCATGAGTTTTCTCACCATTTATTTGGGGAAGCCTCCTCATCATATATCGTTAGTTATGTACTTAAGCGCGAACACTAGTTAATGGATCCATTAGGGAAATGACCCTCCCCGCCCGGGGTAGTAGCGATACCACGAACCGATCTGTATAAACGGGCGACTATTATTCGTTAATGATGCTTGCTCAATTTCCGAGTATGTCACGGGAGCAAATTTATTATTTACGGGTTAAGCTTCGATTATGAGCCTCATAGCAATGGTATAACTTATTTACTTTATATTGCGAGAATTGCAAATAACTGGTTTACGCCTGCGGGCCTTATTAATGAAATCTTGTGTTCAAACTCTTACTTTATTTACAAACCTGTGAGATTCACCAACATTCGTGTTGACCTTTTTAGCTTTGTATCTCAGGTACACATATGGAGTAGGATTCCCTCAGGACTTAGCTAGAGTCGCATGATTTCGACCTTGCATTTAACGGAGATTCTTAGCATTATCTTTTGTATTTATTATGATTATATAATAGAATCCCCCGCCTTTTTACGCGGACTCTAGGGAACTTCATTTTGTAACCGGAAACGTTATGTTTCAAACATTTTATGTATGGAAATGTAACTATTTTACAAACGTTGCATATAGATGTCGTTTGCTTAACTTTTGTGCTGTGATATTTGATTAGTAGCACCCCAAAGCTTGCTTCTGCTAAACCGTGATTTTGGGGGTGTTACAATTATTGATCTAGCTGTGTTCATGAATGGTCTTCCAAGGATAATCGGGATGTTTATGTCTTCATGGATATCCATTACCACGAAATCCGTTGGAAAGAAAAATTTGTTAACTTGAACTAGAACGTTCTCAGCTATTCCTTTTGGTATCTAACAGATTGATCAGCTAGCTGGACGGTCATCTTAGTGGGTGCAAGTTTTCAAGTTCCAGCCTCTTAAATAGGGAGTAGGGCATAAGGTTAATACTGGCTCCTAAGTCGGCTAAGGCGCTTATTTCTCCAGATTGGAAAATAGAACAAGGGAGTGTAAATCTACCGGTGTCTCCTAGTTTTTCGGGAAGGCTATTCTTAGGTAGGGCTGAGGTTTCAGAACTAAGGGGAATATTGTTTACTTCGGGTAGTTTATCCTTAGTGGATAGCAATTTCCTAATGTACTTATTTCGACCGGGAACTCTAGACATGGTATCAAGGAATTTTCCATCTAGCTTAAAGGATGATAATTTCTTGGGTGGAGCTTTAAGTCTAGCGGGGTAAGGGATCTTAACCTGTTTTATGGTCGGAGTGGTCTCCACAGCTGGTATCTTGATCTTTGGTTCTTCCTCTTTTACTGGAACAGCAACTGGTGGTGTAGTAGATGCTTCCTCGGTGGTAGTAAGTTGCTTTGCTTCCTCAACATGGGGGTTGTGAACCGTGTTGCTAGGCAAGCTTCCTCTGGGTCTGTTAACGAGACGTTGTGCCAATTGTCCAATCTGAGCTTCCAAATTCTTTAGCACAGCCAATTGATTTCTCATAAAGAGGTCGGCTTGATCTTGTCTGGCGGACGTCTTTTGGTTGAGCAGGTGTTGACCTTGCATGAACTGGGTGAAGGCGTCATCTGAACTTGAAGTTGGGGCATTTGTCTTTGCAGGTTGTTCAGGGGTTTGGTTTGTGTCGGAAGTTGATGCAGGAAGTGCGAGGGGTTAATTATAAGAAGGTTGTGATTGTTGTGGGTAAGGTGGGTATCTAGGTGGGTATCGGGGTTGGTATGGTGGTTGGTTGTTTCTTGGTTGGAATGGAGGTCCTCTAGGTTGGTTTTTGTTTTGATTAAAACCGGGTGGAAAATTTTGTTGTCGAGCAGGAAACTGAGCATAGTGGACGGTGCCATCTGCTTCTTCGTATTCAACTTGGTATTCACCAGGTGGTTGCGGGTTGGTGTACTTGGTGCTGTTGTTTCTTAAGTTCTCCAAACTGTTTGACAAGTGAGTCCATTTTCTTCGTTAATACCTGATGGCACCCGAAAGCGTCGGTGTCGTTGATGGTAACTAATCGGGCGCGAACAGGGGTTTTAAAATTTATAATTAGCGGGGCTTAAGTTATATGTACTACCTACTCTGGTTAGTAAGCGGTAAGTATAACCTAAGATCGTTCTATGAATCCAAACGTGTGGGATAGTTAAAGGTGACACTTTCGGTAGGGAAGTATCTAGGATGGAACAAAGTAGGTAGGTTTGGGGGTTTTAAACTAAAGACAAGTAATTAAAATGCAGGAAATTAAAATACAAGAAAGCAGATAAAGATAAATATGTGATTGTTGAGATTTCGATAATTAATATTTCGGGATGACAGAATAAATAGGGATGATACTAATGTGGCAACCAAACTACTAGGCGTGAACTCTAGAACCCTACCAACTCGATTTCTCATTGGCATGTCACTAGGAACTAGGTTATCATGATTCTGATCGAAGCAATACGCAAACTTCCAATACTTATCTAGTTGAAAGATAAGCAACCTATTTTGGTTCTATACCGAGGTTCATGAATCAGTAGTGTATCGTCTCATAAGTCCGACCGTTCTTAACTCCTAAGGTAGTTTACTGTTCTATTAGCATGCAGATTAATAACTTTGCATGTTTAGACCGCCGATTTTATAAGATTTGATGTTTTAAAGATTACGACTTTGATCTTATTCCGAGATCCTATTATTATTCATTTAAGCTCTAGTTACTTCGACTTATGATTCAAATCTCTCCTTTTCAAACAGTTATACATCCCCGGATTATTCGCAGTTTGTTAAAACGTGTTTTATATGCGGACCATGCCTTTCAATGATAGACAGTGTACTTTACATAGTAGTTCCACGGTTTCTCACATCAACATGTGGTCGAGAGTAATTGACAGTGAAAGTGACACTCTATCTAACTAAATGTAAAGCAGTGCGGAAATGTAAACCTAATATATACAACGAGTGGTTTCACTGTATCTTACTTATTGCATGTCATGGGCGCAGATAACTACTTACCATAATTAAGGTTGATCAGGTCCTAATTACTAGGTTGTAGTCACGTGGATAACCAGAAAGGGTAATCCATAAATTAAACTTGAATTCATAAAGTCTTGATGCTACAAGGGTTACTAATTCCTATTTTATCTGAACGTATTTCACGAACATCATTTTATAGTGTTTTGACTTTCGTAGGATATACCAGTTAGTTGTGAAGTTGTATTACCCCTTCGGGATTCCAACTATTAAACCAGAGCTGATTCCAGAGATATAACTACCTTCGGTCGTTTACCGACTTCCATACATTTGTACTCCACCATAAAGCGTTTCCAGTACTATATCGGATAAACAGTCGAATAGGGGCCGTCATATCTCTTTACGATTGTCATGCATTAATTATATAATGTCATCCTTACTTATAATTATCTACATCATCAACAACCACAATAATAAACTACTTACAATTCATGGCAACAAATATATCACATACCAAGCAATAACATTCGTTCTAGCCTCTATACTAATCCGAAGATTAATTACAATAATCCTAGAGTATAAGAGAATTTCTAGAGTGAGAAAGTGGAAATGGAAAAGGAGTGTGTGAGTGTATTAGAATGTAGGAGTGTATTTTTGAGTGTGTGTTCATATGAGGCTTAGGGGCTGCTATTTATATGGAAAATATGGCTCACATTATCATCCCTAGGCTCACATTAGAAAAAGTAGCGAAAGGTGGTGCACCGGGTACGAAAAAGTAGCGAAAGGTGGTGCACCAGGTACACGCAAGGACGGAAAAGCACAGAAGAGACAGGGGTAGGGGGAGGCGCCACCTAGCTGCTTGCCGGCGGCGGCTGGCTGTTGGCTTGCGGCGGCTGGCTGCCGCTCGCCCCGGTCCGTCGTCTTTCGCTACGTTGCTTAATTCGCGCGTATCTTCTTCGTTATGCATCCGTTTGTGTTGATTATGTTTGCGTTGGATTAGTAATTCAAAAACGAAGACATTGATGTAAAGATATCCCAAAAATATGTCTCCTATCTCCAGATATTGCGTACAAATCATTTGGATCTTCCGACGGGCGTAGAATCTTCATTCTTTATCCGTTTTTGTTGATTCTTCTTCTGTTCGATTCGTAATTTGAAAACGAACATCTTGGATGAGATGTATGTTGATGATGGGCACTTTTGTCTTGAAATTACGTTTTGATGCCTTGAATCTTCAAACGTGTGTGGAATCTTCGTTTTTCAACCGTTTTGCTTGATTTTTATCGTGCAACCTTGTTTTGACCATCTTGGCATAATACCATTGATTTGTATTGGTTTTGTGTTTAAAATGCGATGAATCGTTCCAAAATGAGAGAGATATCGGTAGTAAAAACATGACTTTTTACGCGATATCAAGTATCCCACACTTAGAACTATGCTTGTCCTCAAGCAAACTCATTCTTAAAAAGCTTCTGGAAGGATTCTAATCGCATTAGTTTTTAGAGATACCATTTTCCAAAGAATATAAAGTTACAGTTATGAAAGAGTTTTTTACCGGAAACTAAGGGTTTATAGAATTTGATAACTTCTTCGAGCAACATATATGATGATCATGACTAGGCAATCCTCACAAGTGGGTCACTCAAATCGCTCAAGTGGTTAGGGTTTCCTACTTACTAGTGTCAATCACTCAGATAGCCTGTCATGCAGCATTCTCGTCATAGGCTTGATCGAGAATCAGATCTCCATCACTTTTGATGAGGACGGTACTAACCTTTTGAGATATCTTGGAAGAAATTGGATGTTTGGGTTGAAGAAGGTGTGAGGGTTTTCCTTGTATTTTCTCGAAACTTTTCTTGAGAGAGTTTCTTTGGAATTTCTCAGATTTTAAAAGGACTACATAGACTTTTTTTCTTTGGAATTTTTATTTTCTTGGCCCTTTTACATGATCCTTGGGCTTTTAGGTTTTTTCTGACAGCTTTGCTTTTGCTGAATTTCTTTTTCTTGAAGCTCCTTTTACGGATGATGCTCATCCTTTGGGGAACGCTCCGATATATTTTATGGCTCTGTATTAGGTTATAGAAGTTGATATCGCGTAAAAAGTCATGTTTTTACTACCGATATCTCTCTCATTCTAAAACGATTCTTGGCATTTTTAACTCAAAACCAATACAAATCAATGATATTACGCCAAGATGGTCAAAACAAGGTTGCACGATAAAAATCAAGCAAAACGGATGAAAAACGAAGATTCCACACACGTTTGAAGATTCAAGGCATCAAAACGAGATTTCAAGACAAAAGTGACCATCATCAACATCCATCTCACCCAAGATGTTCGTTTTCAAATTACGAATCCAACAGAAGAAGAATCAACAAAAACGGATAAAGAATGAAGATTCTACGCCCGCCGGAAGATCCAAATAATTCGTATGCAATGTCTGGAGATAGGAAACATATTTTTTGGATATCTTTGCATCGAAGTCTTCGTTTTTGAATTACGAATCCAAAGCAAAAAGAATCAACGCAAACGGGCGCATAACAAAGAAGATACGTGCGAATTAAGCAACGCAACGAAAGACGACGGACTGGGGCGGGTGGCAGCCAGCCGCCGCCGGCCAGCAGCCAGCCGCCGTCAGCCTGCTGGTGGGCGGCGCCAGCCTCCACCCCCCGTCTCTTTTGCGCTTTTTCATCCTTGCTTGTACTCGGTGCACCACCTTTCGCTACTTTTCCGTACCCGGTGCACCACCTTTCGCTACTTTTTCGTACCCGGGTCACCACCTGTCGCTACTTTTTCTAATGTGAGCCATATTTTCCCTATAAATACAGCCCCTAGGCCTCCATTTGAAGATGTCCCAGATGTATTAGGCATAATTATCTCTTTACTTTCTCATTCTATTTTCTTACTTCAAAATTAGTGTTAGGCTAGTTAAGGAGCTTGTTTAAAGTAGAACGAAAGCTAGGGAACATTTTGTAATCTTTGGTGTACGCTTGGAGTTACGCTTATTAATTCAAGTCTACTCCTTCTTGCATTTTAAACCGGGTTCTTTCTATCCTATTCTATCTTAATTAAATATGTATGCTTTAATTATGCTAAAATTAGTTTGTGCCATGATTAGCGAGTAGATTACTATTGTATTTGTTGTGATGTAGTTAGCATATATAATTGTGGGATTACTTTAAATATGTCGTGAAATAATATGACGACCCCTATTCGACTGTTTACTCGGTATAGTGCTGGAAATGATTTTTAGCAAAGTACATACATATGGAAGCCGGTAACGACTGAAGGTAGTTGTATTATGGATCGACATTATAAAACGGAAACTTTATGAACGGACTTATCTTATGATTTTAAACCTAAAACTTATATTCGCCTTTCGATTAACAAACGTGATTGTAACCCTGTAAAGAGGAGTCGCAAACCTTGATACTTGGTCAATACTTATCTGTGTAAAAACTATGTTTTTAACTGTAATGTCATGCAAGCATCATAAAATGCAATGTGATTACGTGGACTTGCCATGAGTATCATACACTTTCGATCACAATGTACTTATCATGTGAACATGGCGAAGCAATTAAATTCACAATGGAAACATCGGTAAATGATTAAATACACTGTGAATCACCATAGCATTTTCCGACATGGTCTGGCTTTAACTTTATGCAAAAAGCCGTCAGCATTTTAATTAGTATTTTAATTAGATTTGTTAATTTAGATTAGATTAGAGTAGGTAGGCTACAGGCTAAATAACCATTTACGAAATCCTAGAGATTTGTTAATTGTAATGAGAAAGGCAAGTTTGGAATCTAAGTTACACTGATATCCTTTCCTTAAAATATGAAACCAAAAGTAAGGTACGCAAGAACCTTGAACGTTTTCCCCTGTTTATCATCCTTAAGTTTCATTAATAGGAATTGGTTAATAAGTTCGAACATAAATTCTAAGTTAATTGTTTAATGGATTTGAAATCTTTATGGTATTAAGAACGGTCAGATTTGTAATTACCTGCTACTCTATTCCTTCACCCACGAGCGAATACGTTCAATAATACGGGTCACTGACTCCCTCATAGGAGAGTGTGGAGAGTTGAGCATCGTCTGTATGATCAGAATCATGACACCTTAGTTCCTCGTGACATATTAATTGATAACCGACTAATAGGGAACTTATTGGTTATACCACTGGGTGTTGAATCCACTAAACATTCCCAATTTAGATAATCATTTTCCCATAAGAGTCATCATCCCACATTATTAGCTAACGAACTCACAACAAATACTACTTTTATTATCTGATTTATTATTACACTTTTATTCGCTTTATTTAGTTTACTTAGTTAACTGAACCAAAACCCCCAACGCACTCTTTTAAAACCTTTACTAGAAAAGAAAGATTGATTGGATCACCTCCGTTTCAATTCAGTTTCTCTTTAAAAATGACTTTAGGTCATACTTACCATCTACTAGCCTTTGGTTCAGTATTAGTAAGACATACTTAGACCCCAGCAAATATAAATTAAACACACCCACGATCGCGGTCTGAGCGCCGTCTTCATACGACGCTTTGGGCAGCGCATCAGAAGTCTTGGGAATTCAAGAGTATCTTTGAGAGTTTGTTGGAAAATGAAACTTCTGTAGGTTCAGGATGAATATTAGGAGGTTTTGATTGGGTGTGAAGAGTGAATGTTGAGTGGGTGGATGTTTGATGGTGGAAGGGTGTTTGGATTCCTTAGAAGTTATCAAGATGGGTTGTACCTATGCCACATATGGCACTCATCGGTGTGATCTCAAAATGCATTACAAGAGCAAGTTCTAATTCAAATGCATACATCGGCGCACACATGAAACGAAAAGTGAAGCATTTTAGAGATGAATGCTAATGATGGGCTTAATCCTCACGAATCTAATGTTTTGGTCAATGTGTGCCTAGCCATGTGTTGCCTTTTTCGTCCGCATCTTATTCTAAAACAGTTTTGTTTCATCGTCAAAACTTGTTTCTTGCTGTAATTTATAATTTTGAAAGATAGGATTTCTAAAGAACGATGTTTTTGAATCTAAAAATTTTGAAATTTTATCCATTTTTTTGCCTTTTAATGAAAATATTGTTTGACTTAGGGACAAGAGGTAAAAACTTGCGGTTGAAGGCCGTATATCCCACACTTAGAGGAACATTGTCCCTAATGTTCGAATCTATTTGTTGAGTACCTCTTGTTGAAGTATCCCACACTTAGAGATTCTACTTATTTTCGGATTGTTTCGTAAGTGTAGTGTGGTTTTGATGATCCCACACTTAGTGTTTGGAATATCGGATGAGATAATCAATTCTTTAAATGGGTAGAGGGTTTTGGAATGGTGTACCGCTTTTGCTGTGTACGTTGTTGGTTACTTGTTCGAAGGTTGCTGGTCCGCAGCTTGTAGCTTATAGCTCTCAACATTCTTCATTGTGTGGTCCACAGCTTCCCTTGCTTTGGTCTTCTATAGTTTCTCAAACAAACAACTCAATTCAATCAAGTAATAGCTGCTAATAAGAAAAGTAAAGTAATAGCATAATAAAGTAATAATTGGATATATGTGATGTCTATGCACCCACAGTACATCAATTACACACAATAATAATAAAGTCTTGATAGAAAATAGAAAGGAGTCAGAAAGCGGAGCAATCTATTGCTTGGCTGGTGGTGATACTGCAGCTGAAGATACTATAGGTCCAGGAGATGTCTCATCCGATGAAGAATCATCATTCTGATAGTGGGTGCCTTTGTCTGATGCATCTCGATCAGCCTCTGCATCTGGTGTACCTATGGTGAATACTCCATCCTGTATCAAATGATCAACAAATTCCCCTGCGGGCATGTCAAAGTTGTCAAGTGAAATATTAGGTGTCCTCTGCTGAGAGTGTCCTCTGAATAAATCAGTCTGTCTATGAGAGGATACTGGATCAATCGGTGCATCTGCAGGGCTGATGCTCATGAGAATCCTGTGACTCTGAACAATGGTGGCCCGTGTAGGGACTTTGGATATCCTACTGCCTCTCTAAGTTTGCCCCCTAGCCGAACCAACAACAGAAGGAACATGCTATCTTTGAATAGGAACCTGTGCTGGTGGTGCTTGTGGTATAGGTGGAACTGTGCGAGGTGGTAAATCATGGCCACGGTCAAGAACTGGATGTCGGTGAGGTGCTGGAGTAGGAACTGCAGGGGGATATAAGTGTGGTGGTGCTCGGCCCAATCCACAGGGTAAGTCAGGAAGTGGGCTCACTGGTATCCCTGCTGTTTGCTGTCTCATAGCCTTATAATATTGGACCTGCATCTGCATCAGCCAGTACCAATAGTCTGGCTCTGGTGGTGTCCCATAGTGGTATATGTAAGGGGGCACCTGAGATCTAGGAGCTGGGCTGGAAGGTTCTGCTCTAGTAGGCTATGGCACTACTGGTGGTGGTGCAACTGGGTCGTCATATTCATCCTTATCTTCGTCTGAATCTGAGTTTGAATATGAGGTATTTGGCTCTTTTGGTTGATGCCTCTTTCTTCCCTCTCTTGGTAAAATTAGACCTGGTACCAATTCATCCATACTTTCTGTGTCTAATGATCGTGCCCTGATGTAAACGGTGCCATCTCTCATAATCTTGAGTATATCCATGCTCCTAAGGAACTCATAATCTATTGGGTGGGCACTCCATACTCGCAGGCTTTTGAATTTTTCTACCTCTGTCGTTCTAAGCAATCCCATTCTACGAATCAGCCTTGTAATTATTGGACCCATATATGATCTCCTTGCACCAAAATCCTTTTCTTCCAGAATCCGCTGGGCAACTAAATGGGCAACCTGAATATTCCTCTTCTCGAGTATGCATGTCATCATAGCAATATCAAATCTGGCAACTCGATCGCTTATCGTGTATTTTTCATCAAATGAACAAGCTATCAGCTTGTGTAGGATTTCTAAGACTGGATCTTTGAGTCTGGTAGCTTTTATACCCGAGAAATATCTTGCTGATGATAACTTACTCCATGCCTCGGATGGTGTGGTCGAGATGGATATTGAAGTGACTCCATTAGTGAACAGTGGGGAATGTATCTCCTCAGGTGTGTATAAATCCAAATGTTGTGCGAACTGAGCCGGTGACAAGGTGAATGAACTTCCCATGTATCGAAACATGATCAAACTGTCTCCAACTCTACTCCTTGTCTTAAATATGTATGTGGTCATGAACTCGGTAACCATTTCCATGTATACCGGTTCATGAATGCTGAACAGTCTCTTGAAGGACTCGAACTGCTGACCCTCAACTGGATAACTGAGTAGGTTCTCTAGTCTTTGTCTGAATCCTAATACTTGCAACTTTTCCCAGTCCACATATCTAAAACGCCCGAGCTTCTTGTCTCTCCAAATGCGTGCCATCTGGTCGTGATCAGGTGATGCACTAAGATAGGCGAGAGATCCTGTAAGTGGTCGTGTTGGGTTTAGTTTTATCTTCTTCGGTGACATAGTACCTGAGAACATGAGAGATTTAAAGTAATGGATTCTCAAGAAGGAGAAAATTTAAAGCACTTATTGAAATTCCCAATGGAAGATTTGAAATGAGGGCTTTAAATTTTTGACAGTCCAAAGATTACAGTAAATATCAAATGTCCCCAAGTAACCAATAATTAGTTTAAACAAATAATAAGGCAATCATTAATAGGTGAAAAATATATAGTCATGAAATGGCAATAGCTTTATTGTGAAGTAATGCAATTTACAAGGTTTGGTGTTACCCAAATTTGAAATGTCATTATTTCACAATTTATAATTATTAGTAGGTTTTGACTTTTAAAAGTTCAAGTTGAAGTAAAGTTTAAAATTTGATTTAAGAATGCAATTACTTCAATTTGACTTTTCAAGTCAAAGCTTACTTCAAATGATAATTTCGTATGCCAAAATTATATCCTATGCATGTAAATATGACCTAAACTATTTCAATCATTTCCTAATTGGTAAACAAGCTAGGTCATGCAATAAGAGTTATGTCATCCATGTGTTTGATTTTATTCAAGACTTTTATTTTCACAATAATGATTTTCTAGTTATTTTGCCTACTTTGACTAGTCAAGCAAGTACAAGATTCTAGTGAGCAAGAATTGTCAAGTAATCTTAATTTACTATTCTATTCAAGCAACCTAGCTAATCTTTTGTAGATTTTCAAAAATCAACTTGCTAATCCTAATTCATTCGCATTGTGCACTTAACATAGAGTAATCATTCAAATCACCATGATCATTTAAATACCTAACAACTACACTTAATCACGCATAATTATAGACTTAATTAATAGGTCAAATTTCATCCTTTTAGTAAAGTCAAACATGTGTGAATTAGCATGGGTAAGTGGTAGTAGTATGTAATTTCTAAGCATTCAACCAAGAAAAGTAGTGATTCATAGTTACTAACTTAGCTAATTTCATAAAATAGGATATTCAAAGTTCGAAGTAGGTTTCTCATGATCATACCTTTCTTGTAGGGCGTAAAACTTCAAAACAAATGTACAACAGAGAATAATGTGCAATGAGGAGTTCAAAAGGACGCAAAGTTATAGAGTTTGATGGAGATTTAATGGTGGTTCATGGTGGTGTGGGTGGAGGTGTGGAGGTGTCAGTGTGGCCGGCCATGGGGATCAAAAGGGGAGGAAGAAAGTGTTTTTGTTTTTGAATTATGGGAGTGCATGGAAGTCTTAATGGTCCCTTAAGAACATATGTCCTAGTTCCAAGTACCATATTCCTTACATGGTCCCTAATGTACTTTTAAGCTAATAATCTAAGTTAACTTCTAATGTCTTGTTAATAATGATTACGAATCCTAAGTGTATTTATTGTGACTTGTTACTTGTTGGTTTCTTGTCACGTTATAAATAATTTAGGGCACGCGCCCATTTTTGCGTGACGATTATAATTAACCTAAAATATTAAACTTAATTTATATATTATTATTATTATTATTATTTTTATAGAAACTTTCAAAAATTATATATTAAAAATAAGTTTGTTTAAAGTTACGAGCCTCGACCTTTTAGGAAAGAATTGTTTTATGATTCGTTCCGAATTTTCCATAGGGAAAGGGTCGAGATTTGTTCCCTTAGACGAATGTTTTTAGGTACAAAACATTTTGAAAGCTCCCAAATGACGTTATAAGTTAAATAATGACTGTTCTCTATGTCCCCTAGAGTTTCTCTTTCTTCATATCCTAAATTGACAAGATCACTAATTAACTTATTATATGCCTTTCTTATCTTCTTAGGGATTGACAATCCGTCGCGAGGTCCTTGATCTTTGTAATTTAGATCGTGATTGAGTTTATCCATGATTTCCAGGAATGCTTTATCTTCTTGCGAATCAGGTTCTCCGGTTGTAGATTTGACTATTCTTACGAGTTTACTGATTAAGGCTTTTTGTGTGGAAGTGAAGGGGTATTTGGTGAAAGCGAAGATTTGAGCAAGCTTAACGTGAAGGTCTTTCCATTTAGCGAAGAAAGCGGTGTCATGTCTTTTGGTGGAATCAGGAAAAACGTCTCGTAATTTTGAGATCAAGTAAGAAGCGGGGTCAACAAAGAATGGAATTTTACCAGGGATGATGATAGGAATCATCGGGTCCTGTTCTACCCAGAACTCAAGTTCATTGATCATTGCAGCGACATTATGATTGATTAATATCATAGATATTGGATGGAAATCCATGTTGGCAAGTGATTCAAAAAGTAGATCCAAATCTGCTATAAACTTCAGTTCTTGGTCTCTGAAATTGGTGGAACTGCTTTCGGATTCATGATTTGACAGGCGAGATGAGAAATTGAGTTGTTCGTCAAGATTGGTAATCTTTTCCTGTTGGTCATATGAAAAAGGAAAGTCGGAGAGTCTAATTTCCTAACAAATGCCCTATAAACATCTATTCTGCGAGAAGGATTAAAGGATGTGCTGAGGTGGCGTTCTTCAGAACAAGGTTTTTCTGGCTCGACTGATGGAACTTTATCCACCACTCGATAGATGGTGTATTCGTGTTCTTGTGAAAGGAATGGAAAGATGTCGTCATTACGAGAATTTGCCAGAGTGTTTGCATACACTGACGTTTCAGGAATGAGGGTGATTAAGTCACATAATTTCGGAGGTTTTTCTTCGTAATCTTCTTCGGAAGGACTATCGAAGTGGACAGAATTTGGTATTTGAGGCGAATGCAAAGTTGGAAAGTGATCTTCTGGAGATGATGCCAGGTCAGGCAACTGATCCGTGTCATCAAAGTCCAGGCAATGTTTTGGAATAAAAAGTGAGGTCCTAAATTCTTCTAGTGTTTTGGAGGTTTCTTTAGCTTTAGAGGAAGAGGATGAAAAGAAATCAGATCCTATTTCTCCAACTAAGTAGTCAAAGAATTCCGTATCGTCCATAGCCGTCAGTTCGTCTTTTGAAATGAGGTAAGAAGTGGGTTTTCGATTTGTCATTTTAAACTAATACTATCCTAATTAACTAATACTAAACTAATACTAAATTAATAATTAATACTAAATTACTCAAATTAACTTTCGAAAGATACCTGGAAAGGTTTCGTTCGGAAGGATCTCCTAAATACTACTACTTAAGGTGGATTTAAATTGTACGTTTGTGATTCCCCGGTAGCGGCGCCAAAAACTTGATGGCACCCGAAAGCGTCGGTGTCGTTGATGTTAACTAATCGGGCGCCAATAGGGGTTTTAAAATTTATAATTAGCGGGGCTTAAATTATATGTACTACCTACTCTAGTTAGTAAGCGGTAAGTATAACTTAAGATTGTTCTATGAATCCAAACGTGTGGGTAAATTAAAGTTGGCACTTTCGGTAGGGAAGTATCTAGGATGGAACAAAGTAGGTAGGTTTTGGGGTTTTAAACTAAAGACAAGTAATTAAAATGCAGAAAATTAAAATACAGGAAAGCAGATAAAGATAAATATGTGATTGTTGAGATTTCGATAATTATTGTTTCGGGATGACGGAATAAATAGGGATGATACTAATGTGGCAACCAAACTACTAAAACTCTAGAACCCTACCAACTCGATTTCTCATTGGCATGTCACTAGGAACTAGGTTATAATGATTCTGATCGGAGCAATACGCAAACTTCCAATACTTATCTAGTTGAAAGATAAGCAACCTATTTTGGTTCTATACCGAGGTTCATGAATCAGTAGCGTATCGTCTCATAGGTCCGACCGTTCTTAACTCCTAAGGTAGTTTACTGTTCTATTAGCATGCAGATTAATAACTTTGCATGTTTAGACCGCCGATTTTATAAGATTTTGTGTTTTAAAGATTACGACTTTGATCTTATTCTGAAATCCTGTTATTATACATTTAAGCTCTAGTTACTTCGACTTATGATTCAAATCTCTCCTTTTCAAACAGTTATATATCCCCGGATTATTCGCAGTTTGTTAAAACGTGTTTTATATGCGGACCATGCCTTTCAATGATAGACAGTGTACTTTACGTAGTAGTTCCACGGTTTCTCACATCAACATGCGGTCGAGAGTAATTGACAATGAAAGTGACACTCTATCTAACTAAATGTAAAGCAGTGCGAAAATGTAAACCTAATATATATACAACAAGTGGTTTCACTGTATCTTGCTTATTGCATGTCATGGGCACAGATAACTACTTACCATAATTAAGGTTGATCAGGTCCTAATTACTTGGTTGTAGTCACGTGGATAACCAGAAAGGGTAATCCATAAATTAAACTTGAATTCATAAAGTCTTGACGCTACAAGGGTTACTAATTCCTATTTTATCTGAACGTATTTCACGAACATCATTTTATAGTGTTTTGACTTTCGTAGGATATACTAGTTAGTTGTGAAGTTGTATTACCCCTTCGGGATATCAACTATTAAACCAGAGCTGATTCCAGAGATATAACTACCTTCGGTCGTTTACCGACTTCCATACATTTGTACTCCGCCTTAAAGCGTTTCTAGTACTATATCGGATAAACAGTCGAATAGGGGCCGTCATATCTCTTTACGATTTTCATGCATTAATTGTATAATGTCATCCTTACTTATAATTATCTACATCATCAACAACCACAATAATAAACTACTCGCAATTCATGGCAACAAATATATCACATACCAAGCAATAACACATATTTAAAATATAGAATAAAACAAGTAAGATAAAGGTTTAGATATCACCCAGAAATAAATGCGTAGCAGCGTATTATTATGATTGATAACTCGTTTACACGTACAAAGATGAATCTTTAAACCTCCTAACGTTCGTTCTAGCCTCTATACTAATCCGAAGATTAATTACAATTATCCTAGACTATAAGAGAATTTCTAGAGTGAGAAAGTGGAAATGGAAAAGGAGTATGTGAGTGTATTAGAATGTAGGAGTCTATTTTTGAGTGTGTGTTCAAATAAGGATTAGGGGCTGCTATTTATAGGGAAAATATGGCTCACATTAGCATCCCTAGGCTCACATTAGAAAAAGAGTGAAAGGTGGTGTACCGGGTACGAAAAAGTAGCGAAAGGTGGTGCACCGGGTATGAAAAAGTAGCGAAAGGTGGTGCAACGGGTACACGCAAGGACGGAAAAGCGGAAAAAAGATGGGGGGAGGGAGGCCGGCACCGCCCACCACCTGGCCGGCGGCGGTTGGCTGCCACCCATCCCGGTCCGTTTTCTTTCGCCGCGTTGCTTAATTCATGCGTATCTTCTTCGTTATGCGTCCGTTTGTGTTGATTATTTTTGCGTTGGATTCGTAATTCAAAAGCGAAGACTTTGATGTAAAGATATCCCAAAAGTATGTCTCTTATCTCCAAATATTGCGTACAAATCATTTGGATCTTCTGGCGGGCGTGGAATCTTCATTCTTTATCCGTTTTTGTTGATTCTTCTTCTGTTGAATTCGTAATTTGAAAACGAACATCTTGGATGAGATGTATGTTGATGATGGGCACTTTTGTCTTGAAATTACGTTTTGATGCCTTGAATCTTCAAACGTGTGTGGAATCTTCGTTTTTCATCCGTTTTGCTTGATTTTTATCGTGCAACCTTGTTTTGACCATCTTGCCATAATATCATTGATTTGTATTAGTTTTGAGTTTAAAATGCCAATAATCGTTCCACAATGAGAGAGATATCGATAGTAAAAACATGAATTTTTACGTGATATCAATACCTTAATTGCTTCGACTGAAATTGGATTTGATGCGGCGAGAGGTGCTGAAGATGTTGAGTGGTCTCCAGAGTTCCAATCGAGGTGATGCATAGTCATGTTCTCTATAAGGTTCCATCCTTCTTCGTCGGACTTTGCCATGAAGCTTCCTTGTGCGGCATCGTCGAGGGTGGTTTGGAGGTTAGGGTCTTAACCATTATAGAAGGTACACAATTGTGCGGATTTTTTGAGTTGGTGATTAGGGCATTTCTTCAAGGCTCCTTTGAATCGTTCCCATGCAGTGTATAACGACTCATCAAAATCTTGGTGGAAATTCATGATGTCATTTCGAAGTTTGGTGTGTTTAGAAGGCGGAAAGTACTTGGTTAGAAACTTTGTTGCCATCACAGTCCTTGAAGGGATAGAGCCGGTCTCTAAACCTTCAAACCATGTTTGCGCATGATGTGTGAGCGAATAAGGGAAAAGGTACAAACGGATTGTGTCTTGACTAATTCCGTTTTGTTTGTAGGAGTTTGAAAGAGATATGAACTTGTCGAGGTGAGAGTTTGGATCATCATTTGGTAATCCATGGAATTGAAAATGGTTTTGGATTAGTTGGATGATGTGGTGCTTTAGCTCGAAAGATTGACCAGGGGTTTTCGGGTAGAGAATTGGTCCTCCTCTTCCTTCGATAGAGGGTTTACTGTTGTCAGCGAGAGTGATGCGTTCAGCCATTGCTTGTTTTAGTGCGGATTGCTTCTTTTCTCGTCGAATGGTACGTATTATAAGTTCTTGATCGGGGAAATTAAACAGTGGTGCAGATCTAGGGGAACAGGTCTTACACTAAAAAGGAAAGACAAGAAAGTAAATACTTCTTTTTGTGTTTTTTTAGAAGGTTTTATCCTAAGGGTTTACTAGAATTGGGATTGGTAGGGCCTCTGTATCGGACAGTTAGTCTCCCTAGCAGCGGCGCCAAAAACTTGTTGGTACCCGAACGTTCGTATGAAGATGACGTACGGATCACAGTCGGTTTGTTTTAAATTTATATTTGCTGGGGTCTAAGTATGACTTACTAATACTGAACCAAAGGCTAGTAGATGGTAAGTATGACCTAGAGTCGTTCTTAAAGAGAAACTGAATTGAAAAGGAGGTGATCCAATCAATCTTTCTTTTCTAGTAAAGGTTTTAAAAGAGTGCGTTGGGGGTTTTGATTCAGTTAACTAAGTAAACTAACTAAATCGAATAAAAGTGTAATAATAAATCAGATAATAAAAGTAGTATTTGTCATGAGTTCAGCTAATACCGTGTGATGATGTCTCTTATGGGAAAACGATTATCTAAATTGGGAATGTTTAGTGGATTCAACACCCAGTGGTATAACCAATAAGTTCCCTATTAGTCGGTTATCAACTAATATGTCACGAGGAACTAAGGTGTCATGATTCTGATCATACAGATGATGCTCAACTCTCCACACTCTCTTATGAGGGAGTCAGTGACCCGTATTATTGAACGTATTCGCTCGTGGGTGAAGGAATAGAGTAGCAGGTCATTAGCAAGTCTAACCGTTCTTAATACCATAAAGATTTCAAATCCATTAAACAATTAACTTAGAATTTATGTTCGAACTTATTAACCAATTCCTATTAAAGATTTCAAATCCATTAAACAATTAACTTAGAGCTATGAGGCAGCATATCGCAGGGATACCAGTGAGCCCACTTCCGGACATACCGTGCAGAATGGGCCGAGCCCCACTACACTTATATACACCTGCAGCTCCTAGACATCCAGTTCCTACTCGAGCATCTCACAGACATTCAGCTCGTGGCCACGGTTTACCACCTCGCACGGTTCCACCTAGACCACGACCACCACCAACACAGGATCCTACTCCAGTACAGCATGTCCCCTCAGTTGTTAGTTCGGTCAGAGGGCATACTCCGCAAAGCAGCAGAATATCCAGAGTCTCCATGCGAGCCACCATTGTTCAGAGTCATAGGATTCTCAGGAGTGTCAGCCCTGCACCCTCACCGATTGATCCAGTATCCTCTCATAGACAGACTGATTTATTTAGAGGACACTCTCAGCAGAGGACACCAGAGATTCCACTGGACAACTTTGACATGTGTGCAGGAGATTTCATTGATCATTTGATACAGCATGGAGTATTCACTACAGGTACACCAGAAGCAGAGGCTGATCGAGATGCATCAGACGAAGGCACCCACTATCAGCATGGTGACTCCTCATCAGATGAGACATCTCCTGGACCTGTAGTATCTTCAGCAGTAGTACCACCACCAACAGAGCACTAGATTGCTCTGCTTTCTGACTTCTTTCTATTTTCTACCAAGGCTTTATTATTATGTGTATTTGATGTACTATGGATGCATAGACATCACATCTATCCAGTTATTACTTTATTAAGCTATTACTTTACTTTTCTTATCAGCAGCTATTACTTGATTGAATTGAGTGGTTTATTTGAAAAACTATAGAAGACCGAAGCAAGGGAGAACTGTGGACCACACAATGAAGAATGCCGAGAGCCATAAGCTACAAGCCACGGACCAGCAAACTTTTAACGAGGAGCCAACAACATGCACAGTAAAAGTGGTCACCGTTCCAAAACCCTCTACCCATTTAAAGAGTTGATTATCTCGTCCGATATTCCAAACACTAAGTGTGGGATAATCAAAACCACACTACTACGAAACAATTCAAAAATAAGTAGAATCTCTAAGTGTGGGATACTTCAACAAGAGGTACTCAAAGAATAGATTCGAACATTAGAGACAATGTTCCTCTAAGTGTGGGATATACGGCCTTCAACTGCAAGTTTTTACCTCTTGTCCGTAAGTCAAACAATATTTTCACTAAAAGGCTAAAAATGGATAAAATTTCAAATTTTTAGATTCAAAAACATCATTCTTTAGAAATCCTATCTTTCAAAATTATAAATTACAGCAAGAAACGAGTTTTAACAATGAAACAAAACTGTTTTAGAATAAGATACTGACGAAAAGGGCAACACATGGCTAGGCACACATTGACCAAAACATTCGATTCGTGAGGATTTAGCCCATCATTAGCATTCGTCTCTAAAATGCTTCACTTTTCGTTTCATGTTTGCGCCGATGTATGCATTTGAATTAGAACTTGCTCTTGTAATGCATTTCGAGATCACACCAATGAGTGCCATACGTGGCATAGGTACAACCCATCTTGATAACTTCTAAGGAATCCAAACACCCTTCCACCATCAAACATCCACCCACTCAACATTCACTCTTCACACCCAATCAAAACCTCCTAATATTCGTTCCGAACCTACAAAAGTTTCATTTCTCGACGAACTCTCAAAGATACTCTTGATTTTCCAAGACTTCTGCAGCCTAATACAAAGCCATAAAATAAATCGGAGTGTTCCCCAAAGGATGATATCATCCGTAAAAGGAGCTCCAAGAAAAAGAAATTCAGCAAAAGCTGTCAGAAGAAACCTCATAGCCCAAAAATCAAGTAAAAGGGCCAAGAAAAGAAAAATTCCAAAGAAAAAGAAAGAAAAAGGCTATGTAGTCCTTTCAAAATCTGAGAAATTCCAAAGAAACTCTCTCAAGAAAAGTTTCGAGAAAATACAAGGAAAACCCTCACACCTTCTTCACCCCAAAACATCCGATTCCTTCCAAAATATCTCGAAAGGTTAGTACCGTCCTCATCAAAAGTGATGGAGATTTGATTCTCGATCAAGCCTATGACGAGAATGCTGCATGACAGGCTATCTGAGTGATTGACACTAGCAAGTAGGAAACCCTAAACACTTGATTGATTTGAGTGACCCACTTGTGAGGATTACCTAGTCATGATCATCACATATGTTGCTCGAAGAAGGTATCAAATTCTATAAACCCTTAGTTTCGAGTGAAAACTCTTTTATAACTGTAACTTTATATTCTTTCGAAAATGATATCTCTAAAAACTAATGCAACTAGAATCCTTCCAGAAGCTTTTAAGAAAGAGTTTGCTTGAGGACAAACAAAGTTCTAAGTGTGGGATACTTGATATCGCGTAAAAAGTCACGTTTTTACTACCGATATCTCTCTCATTCTGGAACGATTCTTGGCGCTTTAACCCAAATTCAGTACAAATCGGTAGTATTATGTCAAGATGATAAAAACAAGGTTGCACGATGAAAATCAAGCAAAACGGATAGAAAACGAAGATTCCACGCACGTTTGAAGATTCAAGACATCAAAACGAGGATTCAAGACATTAAAATGAGAATTCAAGACAAAAGAGCCCATCACCAACAACTATCTCATCCAAGATCTTCGTTTTCAAATTACGAATCCAACAGAAGAAGAATCAACTAAAAAGGACGAAGAATGAACATTCTACGTACACCAGAAGATCCAAACGATTCGTATGACACATCTAAAGTTCAGAGATATATTTTTGGGATTTCTTTTCATCAAAAGCTTTGTTTTTGAATTACAAATCCAACACAAAAAGAATCAACGCAAACGGACGCATAACAAAGAAAACATGCACGAATCGAGAAACGTGGCAACATGCGACGAACCGGTGCGGGGGGTTGCCAGCCGTCGCCGGCAGCCACTTAGCCTCCGCTGGCCTCCAGCCACCCGCTTTTTTGTCATTTTCGTACCTGGTGCCACCACCTTTTTCACCTTTTCATACCTGGTGCCACCACCTTTTTCACCTTTTCGTACCTGGTGCCACCACCTTTTCCAACTTTTGCTATTGTGAGCTTTAGAATGCTAAATTGAGCCAAACCTCTGCTATAAATATCAGCCCCTAGCTCTCATTTAAACACACTCTCATATTCACACTCATACTTACACTCTCACTCTAAAAGTCTCTTATATTTTAGTCTAGGGTTATTGTAATTAATCTACGGATTAACATAGAGGTTAGAGCGAACATTAGGAGTTTGGAGATTCATCTTTGTACGTGTGAACGAGTTGTCAATCATAATAATACGTTGCTACGCATTTATTTTCAGGTGATATCGAAACCTTTATCATACTTGCTTTATTTCATACTTTAATTATGTATTATTGCCTTGTATGTGATTTGTCTATTGCCATGAATTGCGAGTAGTTTATTATTGTGATTGTTGATGATGTAGATAACTATAAGTAAGGATGACATTATATAATTAAGTGTACGACAATTGTAAACGTGATGTAACAGCCCCTATTCAAAAGTTTATCTGATATAGTACTGGAAACGTTTTACACGGAGTACAAATGTATGGAAGTCGATAAACGACCGAAGGTAGTTACATCACTTGAATCAGCTCCGGTTTAACAGTTGGAATTCCGAAAGGATAATACAACTTCACAACTAACTGGTATATCCTACGAAAGTCAATGCACAATGAAATGATGTTCTAAAACGCGTTCAGATAATATAGGAATTAATGACCTTTGTATCGTTAAGACTTTATGAACTTGAGTCTAATTTATGGAGTACCCTTTCTAGTTATCCACGTGACTGCAACCTAGTAATTAGGACTTGATCAACCTTAATTATGGTAAGTAGTTATCTGTGCCCATGACATGCAACAAGTAAGACACAGTGAACCCACTCGTTGTACATATTAGCTTTACATTTCTGTATCGTTTTACATTTAGTTAGTTTAGAGTGTCACATTCACCGTCAGTTACTCCTGACCACATGTCTGATGTAAGAAGCAGTCGAACTACCATGTAAAGTACACTGTCTGATTACTGAAAGGCATGGCCTGCATATGAAACACGTTTTTATAAACTGCGAATAATCCAGGGATGTATAACTGTTTGAAAAGGAGAACTCAAGTCATAAGTTGAAGTAACCAAGCCTTAATGCACAAAACAAGACTTAGGAATAAGAATAACATTCTAGTGACCTAGAATCCTTAAAACACTAAGTCTTACATAATCAGCGGTCAAAACATACAAAGTTATTAATCTGCATGCTAATGAAATACTAAACTATTTTAGGGGTTAAGAAAGGTCGGACCTATGAGACGATACGCTACTGATTCATGCACCTCGGTGTTAAGCCAAGATAGGTTGTTTATCTTTCAACTAGATAAGTATTGGAAGTTTGCGTATTGCTCCGATCAGAATCACGATAACCTAGTTTCTAGTGACATGCCAATGGGAAATTTAGTTGGTAGGGTTCTAGAGTTTACACCTGATAGTTTAAATTATTAAACTTAGCATTGTTCCTGTTTAATCTGTCATCCCAAAACATTAACTATCGAAATCTCAGCAATCACATATTCATCTTTACCTGTTTAACTGCACTTTAAATTCTTGCAATTTACTTTCCCGCACTTTAATTACTTTTCTTTAGTTTAAAACCCCCAAACCTACCTACTTTGTTCCATCCTGAATATTTCCCTACCGAAAGCACCAGCTTTAATCACCCACACGTTTGGATTCATAGAACGATCTTAGGTCATACTTACCGCTTGTTAACCAGAGTAGGTAGTACGTATAATTTAAGCCCAGCTAAATATAAATTTTAAAACCCCTGTTGCGCCTGCACATCATCAGAAATCACAACGACACTAAACCGACGGTTGCGGGCGCAACAGTGGTTCGGTGGTTAGGGTACACAATTGTGCGGATTTTTCGAGTCGGTGATTAGGGCATTTCTTCAAGGCTCCTTTGAATCGTCCCCATGCTGTGTATAACGACTCATCAAAAGCTTGGTGGAAATTCATGATGTCATTTCGAAGTTTGGTTTGTTTAGAAGGCGGAAAGTACTTTGTTAGAAACTTTGTCACCATCACAGTCCATGAAGGGATAGAGGCAGTCTCTAAACCTTCAAACCATGTTTGCGCATGATGTGTGAGCGAATAAAGGAAAAGGTACAAACGGATTGTGTCTTGACTAATTCCGTTTTGTTTGTAGGAGTTTGAAAGAGATATGAACTTGTCGAGGTGAGAGTTTGGATCATCATTGGGTAATCCATGGAATTGACAATGGTTTTGGATTAGTTGGATGATGTGGTGCTTAAGCTCGAAAGATTGACCAGGGGTTTCAGGGGAGAATTGGTCCTCCTCTTCCTTCGATAGAGGGTTTACTGTTGTCAGCGAGAGTGATGCTTTCAGCTATTGCTTGTCTAATTACGGATTGCTTCTTTTCTCGTCGAATGGTACGTATTATAAGTTCTGGATCAGGGAAATTAAATAGTGGTGCAGATCTAGGGGAACAGGTCATACACTAAAAAGGAAAGACAAGAAAGTAAATACTTCTTTTTGTGTGTTTTTTTGAATGGTTTTATCCTAAAGGTTTACTAGAATTGGGATTGGTTGGGCCTCTGTATCGGACAGTTAGTCTCGCCGGCAGCGGCGCCTAAAACTTGTTGGTACCCGAACGTTCGTATGAAGACGACGTACGGATCACAGTCGGTTTGTTTTAAATTTATATTTGTTGGGGTCTAAGTATGACTTACTAATACTGAACCAAAGGCTAGTAGATGGTAAGTATGACCTAGAGTCGTTCTTAAAGAGAAACTGAATTGAAAAGGAGGTGATCCAATCAATCTTTCTTTTCTAGTAAAGGTTTTAAAAGAGTGCGTTGGGGGTTTTGATTCAGTTAACTAAGTAAACTAACTAAATCGAATAAAAGTGTAATAATAAATCAGATAATAAAAGTAGTATTTGTCGTGAGTTCAGCTAATACCGTGTGATGATGTCTCTTATGGGAAAACGATTATCTAAATTGGGAATGTTTAGTGGATTCAACACCCAGTGGTATAACCAATAAGTTCCCTATTAGTCGGTTATCAACTAATATGTCACGAGGAACTAAGGTGTCATGATTCTGATCATACAGACGATGCTCAACTCTCCACACTCTCTTATGAGGGAGTCAGTGACCCGTATTATTGAACGTATTCGCTCGTGGGTGAAGGAATAGAGTAGCAGGTCATTAGGAAGTCTAACCGTTCTTAATACCATAAAGATTTCAAATCCATTAAACAATTAACTTAGAATTTATGTTCGAACTTATTAACCAATTCCTATTAATGAAACTTAAGGATGATAAACAGGGGAAAACGTTCAAGGTTTTTGCGTACCTTACTTTTGGTTTCATATTTTAAGGAAAGGATACCAGTGTAACTTAGATTCCAAACTTGCCTTTCTCATTAGAATTAACAAATCTCTAGGATTTCGTAAATGGTTATTTAGCCTGTAGCCTACCTACTCTAATCTAATCTAAATTAACAAATCTAATTAAAATACTAATTAAAATGCTGACGGCTTTTTGCATAAAGTTAAAGCCAGACCATGTCGGAAAATGCTATGGTGATTCACAGTATATTTAATCGTTTACCGATGTTTCCATTGTAAATTTAATTGCTTCGCCATGTTCACATGATAAGTATATTGTGATCGAAAGTGTATGATACTCATGGCAAGTCCACGTAATCACATTGCATTTTATGATGCTTGCATGACATTACAGTTAAAAACATAGTTTTTACACATATAAGTATTGACCAAGTATCAAGGTTTGCGACTCCTCTTTACAGGGTTACAATCACGTTTGTTAATCGAAAGGCGAATATAAGTTTTAGGTTTAAAATCATAAGATAAGTCCGTACATAAAGTTTCCGTTTTATAATGTCGATCCATAATACAACTACCTTCGGTCGTTACCAGCTTCCGTACATAAGTACTTTGCTGAAAAGCATTTCCAGCACTATACCGAGTAAACAGTCGAATAGGGGCCGTCATATTATTTCATGACATATTTAAAGTCATCCAACAATTATATATGTTAACTACATCACAACAAATACAATAGTAATCTACTCGCTAATCATGTCACAAACTAATTCTAGCATAATTAAAGCATACATATTTAATTAAGATAGAATAGGATAGAAAGAACCCGGATTAAAATGCGAGAAGGAATAGACTTGAATTAATAAGCGTAACTCCAAGCTTACACCAAAGATTACAAAATGTTCCCTAGCTTTCGTTCTACTTTAAACAAGCTCTTTAACTAGCCTAACACTAATTTTGAAGTAAGAAAATAGAATGAGAAAGTAAAGAGAGAATTATGCCTAATGCATATGGGACTTCTTCAAATGGAAACCTTGGGGCTGTATTTGTAGGGGAAATGTGGCTCACGTTAGCATCCCTAGGCTCACATTAGAAAAAGAGTGAAAGGTGGTGCACCGGGTACGAAAAAGTAGCGAAAGGTGGTGCACCGGGTACGGAAAAGTAGCGAAAGGTGGTGCAACGGGTACACGCAAGGACGGAAAAACGGAAAAAAGACAGGGTGAGGGAGGCCAGCGCTGCCCACCACCTGTCCGGCGGCGGCTGGCTGCCACCCGCCAACAACAACAACCATACCAACAACAACACCAGACCACCCCGAGCCTTCTTTGAATGCGGAAATCCCTGGTACTTTAGGAATGAGTGCCCGAAACTGAAGAACAAGGGCAACAACAACAACAACAACGCTAAAGGTAGAGCCTTCGTAACCAACTCCGGGGACGCCCGCCAGGACCCGAATGTGGTCTCGGGTATGTTCCTCCTCAACAACTTAACTGCTTTTGTTCTATTTGATATTGGTGCCGATAGAAGCTTTATTTTTGATAAGTTTTGCCACCTACTTAACATCACACCTATTGCTTTAGATGTTAAGTACACCGTAGAGCTTACAAATGGTAAACTTATAGAAACCGATAGTGTGATACCCAATTGCACTTTAAACCTAGTCGACGAGACCTTCTCGATCGATCTTATGCCTATTGAAATCAGAAGTTTCGACGTCATCGTTGGAATGGACTGGCTGTCCAAACACCGAGCCGAAATCGTTTGTTATGACAAAATCGTCCACATTCCTCTCATCGTCGGTAGAACCTTGATCATACAGGGGGAGACCAGTGGGACGAGACTAAATATCATCTCTTGTCTGAAAACCCAAAAGTTTCTGAGAAAGGGTTATCTTGCAATCCTCACGCACATCACGGAGAAAAAGTCAGGGGAGTAGCAACTTGAGGATGTGCCAATCATTAGAGACATTCCTGAAGTCTTTCTAGAAGAACTACCTGGTCTACCTCCACCTAGATAGGTTGAGTTGTCGATCGATCTCGTGCTGGGTGCCGCACCGGTAGCCCGAGCACCATACCGCCTAGCCCCATTCGAACTTCTGGAACTGTACACCCAGTTACAGGAACTCCTAGATAGAGGATTCATTAGAGCGATTTCTTCACCTTGGGGAGCTCCGGTTTTGTTTGTTAAAAAGAAGGATGGTTCATTCAGAATGTGTATCAACTATCGAGAGTTGAACAAATTAACCGTCAAGAACCGATATCCACTTCCTCGCATCGATGACCTGTTTGACCAACTTCAAGGATCGAGTTGTTATTCAAAGAACGATCTTCGATCAGGTTATCATCAATTACTTGTTCGCGACCCCAAAAACCGCTTTCAGAACCCGTTATGGGCATTACGAATTTCAAGTGATGCCATTCGGTCTAACCAACGCACCGGTTGTATTCATGGATCTTATGAATCGGGTGTGAAAGCCTTATCTTGACAAGTTTGTCATTGTCTTTATCGATGACATCCTCATCTATTCGCACAACGAGCAAGAGCATGCGCAACATCTCGAAACCATCCTAGAACTACTTAAGCACGCAGAGCTTTACGCTAAATTCTCTAAGTGTAAGTTCTTGATGCAAACCGTTCAATTCCTTGGACACGTAATTGACAGTCAAGGAATTCATGTCGATCCATCAAAAATCGAGGCTATCAAAGACTAACAAGCGCCAACCACTCCAACCGAGGTACGCCAATTTTTGGGATTGGCCGGGTATTATCGTCGATTCATCGAAAATTTCTCCAAAATAGCCCAACCACTCATAACGCTAACTCAAAAGGAAAAGAAGTTCAATTGGACTGATAAACAAGAGTCATCATTTCAGCTATTAAAACTCAAGCTTTGTAGTGCTCCTATTCTATCTTTACCCGAAGGCACCGACGACTTCGTTGTATACTGCGATGCTTCCCATCAAGGTCTCGGTTGCGTGTTGATGCAACGAGACAAGGTCATTGCTTATGCTTCCCGATAACTCAAAGTTCATGAGAAGAACTACACGACTCATGACCTCGAGCTAGGGGCCGTGGTGTTCGCCCTCAAAATCTGGAGACACTACCTCTATGGTACCCGAAGTATCGTATTCACCGATCACAAAAGTCTCCAACACATCCTCGATCAAAAGGATCTTCATATGCGAAAATGTCGATGGGTCGAGTTACTCACCGATTATGACTGCGAAATCAAATACCACCCCGGCAAAGCAAATGTTGTTGCCGATGCTCTCAGTCGAAAGGAACGGCCGAAACCACTTCGAGTTTGAGCCCTCAGTATGACCATTCATAATGATCTCACCACTCATATCCACGCCGCTCAACTCGAAGCTTTGAAAACTGAGAACATCAAAAGCGAAGCCTTATGAGGCATTGATAAACAATTCGAAATCAAACCTAATGATGTTAGGTACTTCTCAAACCGAATCTGGTTGCCTATTTTGGGAACCTGCGAGACTTGGTGATGGATGAAGCTCACAAGTCTAAATATTCCATCCATCCGGGATCCGAAAGAGTTCTATTGGTGGCCGAACATGAAAGCCGAAATTCCCACATATGTCAGCAAGTGCCTTACTTGCTGGAAAGTCAAAACCGAACATCAAAAACCTTCTGGTTTACTTCAACAACCCAACATTCCTGAATGGAAATGGGAACAAATTGTCATGGACTTCATAACCAAGCTGCCCAAGTCATCGAGCGGTTGCGATACCATTTGGGTGATTGTTGATCATCTCACCAAATCTGCTCATTTCCTGGCGATCAAGGAAACCGATAAAATGGAACGCCTCTCACAAATCTACATCAAAGAAATTGTTTCTCAAAATGGTGTTCCAATGTCTCAATGAATAGTGCTGAGACACAAGGGCCAATAATATAGATACAGAGAAAAGGAATATATATATATATATTATTTGATTAAAAAAAGAATAAATTATTAGGATTAGGAGTTGTTTGTGTAACGCATGTTTGATGCTTACACCTATGTGGATTTGACTGCATGCTTACATGGCATTTACGTGGCAACTGATGGCTTACCTGGAGCCTATGTGTAATCGATGTGGCATAGAAATTCGGTATCAAAACGGTCATCCATATAGGGGTTTATCCAAATGAATATTTAACAAAACTTTGTTTATCCAAAATTAAAACCCGCATAGTTAGTTCATGCAAAAGTTACAAAATTATCTTTAATGCCCCAAGTGAATATTTGGTAATACTTTAATCCCGGAACGCAAACGCAGGAAATCAAAAATGGGTGAAGCCCACACCTGTGGACCCCAACCAAATCCGGCCCAAGGGAGAGGGACATCACCCCCCCCCCCCCTCACCTCCTTTTCCCTCTCATTTCTATCTTTCACCCTCTCTTTCTTCCACCCTTCTCTCTCAAACATCCACCACACCACCATCACCTTCATCTTAAAAATAACATCATCAAACGACCTCGAATCATTTAGCTCGTTTGGAGAAAAGTGACCATGGCATCACGATCTACGTTCCTATCTTTTCGGTTTCTCCCGGCGTTAAGTTGTAAGATTCTCAACAACTCTCGAAACTCTTCGATTTTGTATATTTTTACTTGAAAGTTGTTTATTTAGCTTTGAAATGTCTAAATAAGGGCTGGGTAAAAGAATCGGACCAAACGGAAACCGAAAAACACATTTTTAGCTCAAAATCCATTGAACAGACATAAGTGTCGCATAGGCCAGACCAGTATAGCGTCACTTCGTGCGTCACTTAAGTGCCGCATTAAGTGACGCATAAAACCCTAAATTTGCATCACTTGCCTAAGTGCCGCATAAAACCCCATTTTCCCGACACTTACAACCGTCAGTTGCCCAGTGACGCCTAACGCTACTTACCGACACTTCCAACGACACTTGTCTGAGTGTCGCATACAATCGAACCCAAATTCCATCTGACACTCGACCCTAGTGACGCATAGAACTCTTATCCGACACTGCCTTAGTGACGCCTCGTCATGCGTCACTTCCGTAGGTGATGCCTTAAATTCAGATTTTACCATTTTATGCGACACTTCCTAAGTGTCGCCTAAACCCCTAAGTGTCGCATCAAGTGACGCTAAAAACATACTGGGTGCAACGCTTTTTCACACTAAGTGTCGACCTTTCATAACCCCAAACACTTATACGATATGACTTCTAAAACGGGTTATCTTCCCACATCACCGTCCTTTACTTGATACCGCCTCTCGAGGCAGTTTCATGAATTGTACGACCAATGAAGCTTGGAGCCTTATTGAGGAAATGACAATGCACAACCATGATTGGAACACTGAAAATCACCCCTTAATAGTGAATCCACCTACTACAACCGGGAATGAAGCTATCCAAACCCTCACTCAGCAAGTGGCATACCTAACCAAGGAGATTAAGGAATTGAAAAGTCAACAACAACAAGTCTGTCAAATTCAAACCTACCTTAATTGTGCTAATTTGAACCACTCAGCCCAAATTCCTCACTCTAATCTAACTCCGCCCGATACTAACTCTTCCTTTAACCCACCTAGGAATAGCCCACTAACTTACCAACCTCAACCTTCCGAACCCTCTTCCTTGCAACCCTCTAGTTTTGACGACACCCTGATACAAGTCATTCAAGGACTCTCGGCTAGACAAGACCAAGCTGATCTCATCTTAAGAGATCAACTGACTTTGTTAAAAGCTTTCGAATCCCAATTAGGATAATTAGCACAACATATTCACGCTAAACCTCAGAATAGTCCAACTAGTTGCCATATGGAGGCTTCTCATATTCAAGACTCTCAGGTAGCACATAGACCACCTACGATTTCTTCTCCGGTGAAGGAACCACCTATTGTCCCATCGATAATAGATTTAGAATCTAGACCAAATAGGAAAGTAAACATTCCATTTGCGGCTCGTCTTAAACAATGACCCGACAAGCTTAAGTCTTTTAAGCTTGATAGGAAATTCCTAGATATCGCATCTGAAGTTCCTTCCAAAAAGTACTTCAAAAGGCTTCTTACAACCAAGGATAAGGTACCCGAAGTACCCAATGTCCCGCTGAATGAGGAATGTTCAGCTATCTTGAAAAATACCATTCCAGAAAAACTCAGAGACACCGGACGTTTTACTCTCCCCTATTCTATCTACAATTCAGGTATCATCTGTTCTCTTGCCGATTTAGGAGCTAGTGTTAATCTTATGCCATACTCGCTTTTCAAGATGCTTGAGTTAGAAAATCTTCGACCTACCAAAATGACCGTACAACTTGCTGACCACTCGGTCAAATACCCTAAGGGAATAGCTGAAAATGTTTTAGTTAGGATTGACAAATTTCTTTACCCAGCAGATTTTGTAGTAATGGATATGCAGGAAGACGTACACATCCCAATCATACTAGGAAGACCATTCATGAATACGGCCAAGGCAATCATCAACGTCTTCGCACAAACCATCAGTTTGCAGTCTCAGGAAGAAACCATCACTTTCCATATCGACAATCCTAACGCTGGAGACCAAGCCGATATGTACATGATCTCCATGAAGAAGAACAAAGAGGACAAAGAAACTGCAAGGTCAACAAGTGAAAGTAAATCTGGTAAGGAAATGGCAATCATGCCATATTTCCCAATTGACCTCCGACGAATAGAACAAGAGATGAAAAATGCATCTCCAAAAAACTCAAATGTGGAAGAAATTAGGATGATAAAGATGGAAGAAGAAAACAGTAGAAGCAGACCGCCAACTAATCCGTTTACCACTGAAGAAATGGCGGGAAGTAACCACGACCATCCTATGAGAGGAGAAATACCGGAGGAATATTTCAAACGCACAAGATACCAACCGCAAACCATCATAGATCACAAAGTGGTCGGAGAATTGATCCAAAGATTTGACAAAGCAGTAGGAGCAATAAGCAGCAAAATCAACATGCTTACCCTTTCCCTCGCTGAACTGCAATTATGTCAAAAATAGAAACGGACGTACACTAGGATCTACAATGCCCTTAAAAGATCTAATATCCTATTCACCTCAACACAATGGGAGATGTTAGGATCCATTAGAGCGTATATGAAAGAGAATACTGGACATCCGAGCAGTCGTGCCGACATCTTGTTGATGAATGACCTCATATCATTACTCGACTTGCTAAGTAGAGGAGATCACCTTAGTTCTAAAGAAAGCGGATATATGGTTATCAACTCCACTATTGAAAAACAAGTTCAGTTATTGATTGAAGAACTTAGTGATCTTGTTTGGGAGGAATGAAGGCGCGAACGACCTTTTAGGGCAAAACTTGAATCACCACTTGATATTGCTACTTTTGTTACGATCCATCTACGGGAGATTCAACAACGGAAAAGTAACTCTAAAACGAAGTTCATATTCTACTCAGGATGCAAGGAGATACTTCATCAGCTTACTCTAGTTTTCTCATAATCTGACTTTCCATTCAACAACCATCAACACCGGTAAATAAAGGACTTGTGCACGTCTATCAGAAGATTCAACGGAGACACCAAGACTGAGAATTATGAAGACATAAAACTGCAATTCTTGGCGTTTGTATGCTCTCTCTCGCAAAACTCACTGCCAAGAAAGGTTGTTAAGACAGACACAACCACCATGACCGACCCTAGTGGGACTGTCACTAAAGCAGTCGATTACATCACCTTCGGACTTCACGAACTTGCTAGGACAACTTCAGAGCATCTTCTGAACTACAAGGCAAAATCGAGAGATAGTCCATTTGAATTGATTACGACAATAGTCAATCATTTCATGAGAATCTATCCACCTCGATATACTTTCCCGCAACCTAGGGTCCACAACATCAACACAATGGATCCGAGGGATGCATCCATCTCCATCTAGCTAGGAGAAAAGAAGTCGAGCTCTCGACTTTAAAAGAGTGCTTCTCGGGAGGCAACCCGTGTTTTACATTTTTGCAATTTTAATTTCCAAGAAGTGATGAAGTCTCCGACTATCTTCCACACTCGGACATACCTCCTCTTTCAAGGATGTATAAGCATATTATATCCGACGTGTTCACACCTACGAGACCAATCACAAGTGTTGGGACATGTTTGTGTGACAACAGATCTAGCTTGTAATAGTATTTAGTTTGTAATCAAGTTTTGTACATTGATCTTAAGTTTGATATTAAACATATTAGTTTGTGATAATATTTGTTATATATATATATATATATATATATATATATATATATATATATATTGTGTGTGTATGTGTTTATATATATAAGTATTCGACAAATATGAATTGCGATCCCAAGTTAGCTGCGATGCGAACTGAGTTCAGTTCGCAAGGTGGTTACCGAAATGAGTCAGTTCGCAGGACTCATGGGCTGCGAACTAAGTCAGTTCGCAGAGCCCGGACCTGCGAACTGAGACGTGAATATATATGATTTCAGTATAGAAAAACCCAAACACTTGACAATCTGCGAATTAAGCTTCTGCATACAAACCCTACGAATTTCTAAGTATTCTAAGCCTCATTCTTGATCGGTTATACCTATTAACAATCAAGATTAAGGTGTATTGGTGTTATTATCACGAACAAATCATGATACCAAAGTTATATCCGTATAACTAAGATATTAAGGGATTCCGCACCTTAATATAAAAAAAACTCATTATCGATCCACAGAACTAGGGACTTACAATTGGTATCAGAGCTTTCGGGCTTAATATGTTGTGGTTCGAGGTTATTTGGATTAAATAACTAACTATTTCGGGTTGTTTTATGACCAAAAGTTGTTTATGTACATTTTTAGGTTGATTTACATTCGAAATCTTTAGGTTTAAACGTAAAAACACTTAGAATTTTCTGTAAGTCCCTAGTACGTGGATCGATAACGAGGTTATCTTAGGTATTAAGGTACGGAATTCCTCAATACTTGGTTCATAGTATGTAAACTGTTTATTTCGCAAGAATAATAGCGAATTGATTAATCAACAAGGTTTTATATCGATTAATTAATGTTAATCGATCAATACATAACCTTATGAATGCTTAGAATCGTTTTTAGTTCTCTAGAAAAATTAATTGCAAAAGTTTTTTAACCGATTTGACCTATTTGAGTATTTTATGTTTCAGCCAATCTCGATTCGCAGGCCGATGGGCTCTGCTAGTCGAGTTCAACTCGCAGCCCACGACCAAGTCTAGTTCGACTCGGTTCGCTGCTTTGCGAGCCCAGATCTCATCTCGCAGGACTAAGTTCTGCGACTTGAGATCTCATCTCGCAAACTTTAGTTTGTAACTTCGTATTCGATATTCGTCTAATACTTTAACATACTAATATATTTAACGAATATTAATACCAAACTAATATCATTTACAAATCCAAATTAATTGTATAAACTTGATTACAATAATCACTAGTACTATTACAAGCTAGATCTGTTGTCACACATACATGTCCCAACAGACTCCCCCTTGACAATAGCTCTAGCTTCTATGCTACTATATCCTCAAGTTGTCTTTGATCTTTACTTGTAAATCTTACTTCCAGCATTAATCTTCAATTTAATACAAGTCTTAACCATCATTTGATAATCACGTGCTAAATCACCCCATGCTATTGTCGTCAAGATTCTATTTTCATTCAACTTTATCAAATCTTTCTTCGACATGTTCATTAGGTGTCGATGGTCATAAACTCTGAAGATTTCTCTCTCACCACCTTCAACCTCATCATCTGATTCAACCATGATAGCTTCTGTTGCGCTGCGCACCGGTCGTTGGGATTTCTAATGGTGACGTGACACAACAGTGGGTTTTTAATTTATAAGGCTGGGGCCTAGGGTTACTTATTATGCTAAAAGGGTTAGCACAGGGCAAGTATGACCTAGGATCATTCTTTAAAGCATGACAAATTGAAACTAGGGGGTTTAGAAACTTTTATGTGTTCAGCTGGGATTGAAAGAGTTGGTTTTGGTTTTGGGTTTTCTTATCCTAATTTAAACTAAATTTAAAATAAAAGTTGGAGGTTACTTCGGGTGTTCAACAATTAAAGCGATTATCTACTATGATGTGGTTTAGCAGTGGTTAAATATGGAAAGTTCTAATGAGGACAATTTCGTAAGTTGATGTGAGCTATTCTGCAATCCTTCCATCAGGCTGACGCGGAGGTGTCCACAATCAGGCAAATAGAATGTCACGGGGATTGCACAATATATTAAAGTGTACACCGAAAGTTCTCTCAAATGTACACCCACATTACCCAACAGTTAACCTCGAATCCTATTCCCCAATCTCGGTCGTCAGAGATGCCCGAATCATGGCATAGTTTGTTGAATAAACAATCTTATGAACGAGGGTTATCCTCACCGGAATAGGTTGGGTTAACTGGTCTAAACGGTCGGATAATATGTCATCACTTATTCGTACGAGTTATCATCATTACTTGGGGATGTTACAAGACAGGGATGATTTGCGTCACAAATGGAGACCTAGATAATACGTTTGTTATTCGATTCATAATACAACTACCTTCGGTCGTTCTGACTTCCATACATTTGTACTTCGCCGTAAGCGTTTCCAGTACAATTTCAAAGAACAGTCGAATAGGGGCCGTCATATTACTTCACGAGGATTTATGCTATTTAAATTTTACTATTATGATAATCCTAAGGCAACAATCAAACAAGAACATGCAATAAGACGATCAACGCGACAGTCTAATTTAAGCATGCAAAAATATCATCTAAGTTGAGGATATTTCAAAAGTTGTCTCAAAAATATCGTCTACATGAATTTAATCTTAATCTACCTCTACTCCCATGTTCCGTGTCTCTTGGATCCTGTTGTGGTCTAGAGAACACCGGCCATGCTGAGCTCAATGATTCAATCTAACATAGTATAACTAAGTGACATGTATCCTATGAGTTAGCTACGTTCATTTTGGATAAAGTTTTAGTCATAACATGAGTTGGGCAGATAAACGATAAAGATTTAATTCCTATATCCATTTGTAATATAAACCATCCGCAATCTCAAAACATACCACATAGTCACATATTTAATACTTCTCTAAACGACTATGATAGCAGACAATTGAGTTATTTAGCTAATCATGGCAATTCTAGCATACATATTTAAATTTATTAAAGAAAGGACAAACATATTAAATATGAAAGATAGATTGACACCTAGAAAGAAGTACAATAACTCGTAGCTAAAATATGCGTCCCGGAGCACCTCCGTACAAATCTTCCTTAGCTAGTTAATTACCTAGCCTAATTAACTAGGAAGAATAAAAGAAAAGAAAATACAAATATGTTGGTATTTTTGAGTGTTAATTGGTGTTTCCAAGTTCTAAGGTGTATGTTTTTAAATGAGCCCATGCCTCTATTTATAGAGGAGTTTTGGTGCATTTTAGCCAAAGGAAGCACACATTAGCAAAAGGTGGAAAAGGTAGTAGCACCAGGTACAAAAGGCGAAAAAGGTGGTGGCACCAGGTACGAAAAGTAGGAAAAGGTCTAGCACCAGGTACGAAAAGATACCAAAAAGTGCAATCCGTTCGGTTGACGGGCAGCAGCCGGCGGCTGGCTGCCAGCCGGCGGCGGCTGGCTGCCAGTGGCACCAGTCTGCTGCCGGTTGCTACGTTCCTCGATTCGTGCGTGTTTTCTTCATTACGCGTCCGTTTGCATTGATTCTTTTTGCGTTGGATTTGTAATTCAAAAACAAAGCTTTTGATGAAAAGAAATCCCAAAAATATGTCTCTGAACTTTAGATGTGTCGTATGAATCATTTGGATCTTCCGGAGTGCGTAGAATCTTCGTTCTTCGTCCGTTTTAGTTGATTCTTCTTCTGTTGGATTCGTAATTTAAAAACGAACATCTTGGGTCAGATAGATGTTGGTGATGGGCTCTTTTGTCTTGAATCCTCATTCTGATGTCTTGAATCTTCAAACGTGCGTGAAATCTTCGTTTTTTCGGCCTTTTTGCCTGATTTTTCTCGTGCAACCTTGTTTTGATCTTCTTAGCATTTTATCAATGATTTTTGCATTATTTGAGTCCAAGTGCTAAATATTGCTCCAGAATAAGAGAGATATCGGTGGTAAAAACATGACTTTTTACGCGATATCAGCTTCTCCAGTCTCTGAATCCACATGCCAACTCTTCATATTTCCCAGAATATCTTGTGGCATTGTCTTCAGTGGAACTTGCTGTACACACTTAACAGACGGATAAATTTTCTTTCTTCTTCTTCTTCCTGTCCTTTGACTTCTCACTGCCAGTTTAATAGTCTTTCCTTTTCTTGGCTTAATCTTTTCAAATTTATTAGCTCTAACCTCAGTCTTGATTATGTGTTCAACATATCTTCCAACAAAATCATCACTTGGGTTATTCAAAGATAATCGAGCCAAATCTCGATTCTCAAATCTAGGCAAAGAACTAAACACTGCAAGTTTCGCTCAAAATATTGAACTCCGTCAAACCTTTTAATAGCAAACAGCTTCAGCTCAGAGTCAAAGTACCAACCAATAATCCCTCTTTTAGGTTCCCGTTTCCCAGTTATATCAACTTCAGAAACTCCAACCTTCTTTTTCTGTTTTGGAAGTTTTCTAAGAAAAACTGTTGGATTCTCGGTAGGAATCAAGATTTCATCATTTTCAGAATCGGTTGAGTCATCGATTTCTTCATCTACATCCACAACTGTTGGACCTTGATCATTTTCAATAATAACTTCTGTCCTAGATGGACTCACATGGTGTTCATCAATATTTGCATCTGGATCTACACCAATGTCTTGTACATTCTCAGGTACAGCAGTCCAATCTTCAGGTAGTAAAAATTCTCCTTCTTCAAGATCAAAATCAATTTCTTCATCGATTTCATCAAGTATATCACTTCCAGAGTCACTTAATTCTAGCATTCCCATACCTACATAAATCAAAATAATAATATAAATTTTTTTATTGATTTCTCTGAATCAATCTAAAAATTTCATTATTTATTTCAATTATGTTAGTATAACCAATCTATATAACTTATAATTCTTATATTAATTACCTTGAATCAATCAAAGAATTCTTAAGTCTTATAAACACTTAACAAATATTAATTAACTTTAAATTCTAATGCATTGTGAATAATCACCAAGCATTTAAATTCACCATTAATTACCTTACATAATTTCCAAGACTTAATTGAACTGTTATATCGCAAAAACTTAACTTTCAACTATATCTTTAAATTATATATCATTTGTCTAGTTAAAAATCATACATATTTAACTTGTCAGTTATAAAAACTCTCAAGTCTAAAATATCTAAGTTAAAATAAACTTTGACCGCTGAAATAAATCAGAACACACCGCTCGACTTCTCAATGAGTCGGAAGACTTTCGATCACTAATTTATTTAACTTTTTAGAATCAAATAACTTAAACAATTTCTAATATATTTAACTTGTAATAATAATCTCAAGCCGAATATATTACCAAAACTATTAAGTTACAATTATTCAGTTACAATTATAAATTACAATTATAATTCAACTAAATTCTAAGTACAAATATCTACACAAGTCTAAGTTGTCTTACCAACTTCACTTGTACCAGCAGCACTTGTACCAGCACCATCACCACTAACACCAACACATGCAGAATCCCCCTGAATAATAGCTTGCTCACCAGTCTTTGAAGGACCAGTCGGCTCACCATCTTTCTGTGAACTGGGATCATCATCTTTATCATCTCTTCTCTTCTTTGCTAACTCATCCTCTTTGCAAGCTTCGTGATATATCATTATCTCCCCCTGAGCAGACTGTCCTGAATGCACTCTGAACACCAAACGTTCTAAGTGTTCAAACTTCAGTCGCTGGGCAGTAAAATCAGCAAGCAAATTATCATGAGTCTTCAGCAGAGTCAAATGTGATTCACTGATATGAACCATCTGCTGAGCAAGAGAAACATTCTCAGGCAACAACCCTGGAATCCTGGATGTACTCTGTTCCAATTCCTTAACGCTTGACTCTAAGGATGTAATCCTTTCAGCATCAGTCGTCGGAATGACAGAAATTGTTGATGGTCCAGGCGGTGTCACTAAAGCAATGTAAGATTCACGTGTAAGTGGTGGAATAGGTTGAGATAACACTTCCTTGAGAAGACTAGCTGCAAATCTACTAGCTTTATTGGTCGGAAACTAAGCATCATGCACCAGTTCTGCAACTCCCTCCTCAACAGTCTTGGAGACCATTTCTGGTTCCACTGACTCAAGCAGTTTCTCAACCTATAAAGTTAGATATAATTAAATAATTAATTGTTACAGATAACTCTGTCTCAATCTCTAATTAAATATTTATAATACTCGTAGTACTAAACGTTTATCTCATACCTTAGATGGTACAGATACTGGTTCAGTAACCACTGGTATCATCGTCTCTACCTGGGATGTATCTTGAGCAACTGTCACAGAATTAACTGTCTCAGTTTAACTCCTGATAAACAACAAGTTAAGATTATCTAACTCTAAATAAAACATACCATCCTGAATGATCAATGTCCTGGAACGCTTACGGCGTTGAGGAATAAGAGGTATATCCTCTTCCTCAGGACCTTCGTCAATAATACTGAAGTCCGGATCGACTTCCTTAGCCTTCCTCTTCTCCTTCAGTGCTGGATCTGGAAGCATCCTAGATCGGTATCTAATATAACCAGCATCTGGAGGTGGAGAAGGAGTACTATCATCATCATCTGTAGCCGATTCACCATCATGGCCTCCAGATGGACCAACATCAGAATCCTAAATATTAAATATATTAAACATTTATGATTAGCTAAAAGCTTTATCATACAAGTTCTATATATTTATGATTAATCTGATAAATACCTTAGAAGGTAAACCCTCAGATCTATCAAGTTGTCCCTGCTCAGCCTCAGGTCGAGTGACCTCTGGGTCTGCAGCCTCAGCTTCCTGATCATAATGATATTTATATTTTATAATCAGAAATATTATCTAATTAACTAAATATCTATAACATTTGCATTATATAATAATAATATGATAATAATGTAACAACTAAGTATGTATATTACTATATAATTATAAAATTACCTCAGGTTGTGCAACATTACTATCAATATCCCGTAGCAAGGGATAAGTATCATCATCAATCTGTATTAAAACCTCATGTAGAACCTCAGCAGCTAGCTCAGGCACAACTTGCTATCCTGAGTGTTCAGCCTGATGTAAAACATCCTCAATGAGCTCCTGTGACTCTGCTGCTGGTTGAGGTTGAGGTTGAGCTTGTTGTTGTTATTGAGCTTGAGCTTGATTGTGAGCTCCGGCATCCATCCAACCATTGTTTGGTGGAGCAACATAATCAGCATCAAGAAGATGCCCAAAAAGATCAGTTGCCTCAGGCTTAATCTCATCTTTACGCTTGGATAACAGAAAACAAGTGTTGTAACCTCTCAATCCTATAGTCTCAACTTGAAAATCAGGTGCATAATCTGGGAAGTTTGGAACTTGAGCTCGAAACAGGAGCATGCAGAATCTAGGATAAAGAATAAACAACGTCCTAGCAGCTCCAGTGATCTGTCCTCTGAAGGACTGAAAGATATAAGAAGAAAAACTATATGGTTTATTATAAACCAGTGACAGTACAGCTGACATCAACTCAGGACTAAGCTCATCTAATCCTGACTTCTTGTTCCCAAAAATAGATACTATAACAGTAAAGAGAAATCTCCACTGTCCTAGTACAAATGCCTTGACAAACTGGCGTCCTCTCCTAGGTCTTGAATAACATGTACGATCTAGAGCTCCTTCTATAAAGTCAACTGAATAAGCAGCCGGACCAGCTTCTTGCTCAGGAGTTCCTAGCTGCAGTAGCTGTCGTAAATCATCAGCAGTTAAAGAAATCAGATGCTGATTTACCGTCGTACGTATAGTAGGCGGGTTAGCAGCACCATCATATAAAATGTTCATCCAAAACTGCGTAAGAAGATCTCTGTTCAGAGCAGGTGACTTAGTAATAGCAAATCGAATTCTCGAACGTGGTAAGTATGTCAAAATTTGCTCAAATCGCTCAGCACCACGCTCGTTGACATCTATGTTCACCAATATGTTGTGACCCTTCTCAAAAGATCTGTTTGCCATATCTGTAATTCAAAATTACACGAATAGCAAAAAGATTAAGTTAACGAACATTAGATAATTTACACTTTAACATATTATGATCAAAAAGATCATCAAACGTCTAAGTATACTATAAACTAATAACGTAATTCACCTGAATAATTAACTTTTCAATTATATTTGATAAATTATATATAAAGTCCGTTAGCTAAGAATAACAATTTGAGTTATCATACCGCCGATAAATATCGGGACACGCTGCTCGACTACGCTATGAGTCGGAAGACTTTTGATATGAAATAACTTAAATTGTTAAGATATTACACATATTTTAACTTATAAACAAAAGTTCTTAAGTCTAAATGTATATAAACGAGTAACTTGTTAATTATTTGTAACCAAATGATTCTCAAATCGAAAACAAGTTATATTTCTTACATTGCAAATTTAACTTTATTTCACAAAGTCAACTGAAGTCAACAAATTAAATTCAGTTCTCAAAGTCAAATAAAGTTAATCATAAATTTTAATTTGCAAAAATTAAACAAGTAAGTCAACTCGCTTCGCAGAAGGTCTGCGAGTTGAACTCGAGTCGCTCCGGTCAACCGAAGTCAAATGAAGTGAATTCATTTCGCTTCGGTCAACTGAAGTCAAATGAGGTGAACTTGTTTCGCTTCGGTCAACTCAAGTCAAACGAGGTGAACTCGTTTCGCTTCGGTCAACTCAAGTCAAACGAGGTGAACTAGTTTTGCTTCGGTCAACTCAAGTCAAACGAGTAATCTCGTCTCGCATCGTTCATGGTCTCGGCTCGCAGGAGCGGGATGCGAAGCGAGATAGATCTCACTTCGCAGGACCAACGGTTTAACGAGATCAAAACACCAATCACCAATCAAATGTGTTTCGAAGCAATTAATCGATTAAGATATGTTCAATAAACATCGATTAATCATTAGAAACAAGTTTTAGGTTTTCTAAATCACTAATTTGTACAAATTCCGTGATAAACTAAACCAAAACATTCTAAAACATAAACCGATCGATTTCTCACAAATTACACGGTGAAAAGTCATGAATCTTACTGCAATAGATGCGTAATAAAAAGATGAGTAAGTTCAACGGATCGAAAATTCCTTCCTTGTTCGAAAAATCCTAAAATCAACCGAAAAATAATTTCGGTTCGTTTCCCCAAAGTTCAATTCGCAGAGGTGTTTGAGTTCGGTTCGCAGAGTAAATGACAATTGTGGGTTCGGTTCGTTTGACCTGTTACTTTTATACCCTTTATTCGACTCGCATGTTTCAACTCGGCTCGCCAAGTTTGACTGGTCAAACTCGCAATGTTAGTTTAAAACGAATTAAATGAAATGTATAAATTAAAGCGTAATTAAATAATTATCTTCGTAATTATGTAGCCAAAACAATAAATGTTTTCGCATATTTGACTTATACCACTATTAAAATGGCCTTAAGTCAAGATTCAAGTCAAAAATAAATAAATCGTTTTTCACTTGAAGTTGAGACATTTATTCAACACGGATATAAGATAACTAGTTTAATTTAATTCCAAATGGTAAACACTAAAGAAAACAAGAATAATAATTAAAATATTTATTTATTAATTCTAAGAAATAATTACAAAACTTAAAATAATAAAATTACTAACATTCAAAGAAAATAAAGTAACTTAATAGTAAACACTTAAAGTTTTAACTACTTAGGGATCATATTAGAAAGAATAAGGTAACATTATTACAAGTTAACAAGTTTAAGACAATTGTTAGTATACATACCTCATGAAACTCATATAAACACAATAAAATCACAACTTTAATCAGTAATAAACTTATATTTATAAAATTATATATTATGTACCTTTATCCACATGATATAACACTTCATTGAAAAATAACTTATTATTTCTTATTACTCACAAAGGTGAATGTTCGAATATCATAGACAGTTCAAGAAGATTACCGATATTATGATCAATATAAACAAATTACACATATATTTCTGAGCAAAACTTTTATTGTTAATGTGCACAATATCTAGTGTTTTCTACTATACAACATACTGAAGAATTCAAGTACAACACATAACACTGTATCTTGTATTAACAAGGTAGAGATTACTAAATGATGTTCTTCAGAAGCATATAACATACACTTGACACTAGATACTTTGTATCTTTCATATGTAAGGTAGAGGTTACTAAATGATGCTCTTTAGAAACATATAACTCACCTTTTGACATTATGATACTTTGTATCATTTTTTTTATTTTAGATCACAGTGCACGGCAGTACTGTCATTCAACAATTAAGACATATGTCATACATTATATAGCAGATCACATTAGATAAGACACATGAAATTTATACTTCTTAACTGCTCGGAAATCTTAGCATAACCTGCCTACCAATAAATCGTATGATGAAGCTGACTAGAATTAAGTTATTCTTATCACTTGTTAAGAAAAAGGACAAGTTATAATCAGTGGATATAGGTGTATAATAAGATAAGTATAAGTGTAATCCTACTTAAAAATCGTTATTCTAGTGCAACTTATAGGAATCTACTAACACATCGCACTTGATACTTAAGGTTATTATTCTGATACTTATTCTCATAATGTACTATCATCTCCCAATTTTTTCAGCTAAAAACTTAAAACTTTTTCTAAAAGAACTTCGTTTGTTCTTTTATTGGAGGCGATTCCCCGCAGGTAACAAGCACTTGAATGCTATACGCCTCCCTTTTTTTTATATTAAATAAGTACACAAAAATAACTACTAACTATTACTAAAATACCCTTGGAAGACTAATCACTCTGGATTTCTCATTCCATTCAGTTGAACCAATGTCTCAAATCTTGCTCTGTCGAACGCCTTCGTGTAGAGGTCTGCTAAGTTATCCTCAGTCGGAACCTTAACTAACCTTATCATTTTCTTCTCAGCACAGTCTCTAATGAAATGATGTCGAATATCAATGTGCTTAGTTTTACTGTGCTTCACAGGATTGTTGGTGATCGACATAGTAGATTCGTTGTCAATCATCATAGGAATATTGGTTATATTTAACCCGTAATCCCGCAGTTGCTGTTGTATCCAAAGAACCTGAGAACAATAGCTGCCAGCTGCAACATACTCAGCTTCACATGTAGAGATGGCTACTGAGCTTTGCTTCTTGCACTGCCAAGATACTAATCTACCTCCTAAGAATTGACATCCTCGGGTCGTAGATTTCGTATTTTGATTGCATCCTCCATAATCTGAATCAGTATATGCTACTAGATCTAAGTCTCCATCAATTGGATACCAAAGTCTCAGCTTCGGTTGCCCTTTGAGGTAACGAAAGATCCGCTTAACAGCCTGCATATGTGACTCTTTCGGATTGGCCTGATATCTTGCGCACAGACTTTACTATCATCCATCTTGAAGCGTTCTAATAACTCATAAACATATTTAGATTGATGAATAAAGAATCCATCCTTCTTCTGGTCAACTTGTAACCCTAAGAAGAATTTCAACTCTCCCATTGCAGACATCTCAAACCTTTTTCTCATGACTTTCTCAAATTCTTGACACATCTTTTCATCAGAAGATCCAAAGATAATGTCATCAACATAAACTTGTACTAATAGAAAGTCTTTCTTTTTCCATTTTACAAACAATGTACTATCAATTGCTCCTCTTGTAAATCCATTATCAAGTAGATACGTTGATAGTGTTGCATACCACATCCTCGGTGCTTGATGTAATCCATATAGAGCCTTATTCAAACGATATACTCTATCTGGATACTCATGATCAACAAACCCTGGAGGTTGAGCAACATACACCAATTCTTCCACTTTTCCATATAAAAAGGCACTCTTAACATCCAACTGATAAACCTTTATATCATAGAATGATGCGAATGCTAAGAATACTCTAATTGCTTCTAGCCTAGCAACTGGTGCAAACACTTCATTGTAATCTATACCTTCTTGTTGATTAAAACCTTGAACCACTAGACGTGCTTTATTGCGAGTAATGACTCCCTGGTCATCTCTCTTACACTTAAATACCCATCTAGTTCCAATTGGATATTCTCCCTTTGGAAGGTCAACCAACTCCCAAACTTGTAATTTTGAGAACTGTTGCAGTTCTTCTTGCATAGCTTCAACCCACGGGCTTTCTTTGAGAGCCATTTGCACATTTTTAGGCTCAACTTGTGAGATAAAGCATGAATATAGACATTGATTAGGAATTCCTGTCTCTTTCATAGCAGTATACAAGCTTTCTAAATTTTCAGAAGTACTAGCTTTAGATTGAGTCCTAGTTTGAGCAGGAGTATTAATATCACAGATGATGTTTTCAACGGGATGATTCTTACTCATTCTTGTAACCGGTATAGGGTCAACTATTAACTCATCTCCTAAGTTAGTACCAATCTATTCTAATGAAGGCATTTCTTCTGAAACCTGCTGAAGAGATCTTTAAATGGTTCAAAGAAGTAAGCACATCATCAAACGTCGTTTGAAGATCCTCTTCAGAATCTACTGTTTCTTGATACTTATCCTTTGAAAATTGTTGAAACCCACTTGAAGAAGCTTCATTTGAGTCATATGTTGTCCTGATTCTAGATTTCGAAACACTCGATGTTGAAGACAGACCATTGTCCATGTCTCCATTCAATAAGTGTTGTGAAATCTCTGAATCACTGACAAAGTCACTTATTGGGACTTTAAATGACTGAAAGAGATCGGAATAGTCAAATTGCCAATCTAATCCCTTATGCACATCTGGTGTATAGCTTGTAACTTCAATGTTATAAACTATCTGCGGACGACTAGTGACCTTATTGAAAACCCTTTTATTTGGAGAATTAGGCATATAACCCAAGAAAAATCCTTCGTCAGCCTTCTCACCAAATTTAGCTTGATTCCTAGTTTTCAATATTGTACAAGCAACTCCAAAGGGTTCAAATCCTTTTAAGTTTGGTTTCTTATTGTTCAAAAGCACATAATAAGTCTTGTTATGCTTTTTCACCGTAAGAACTCTATTCGGAACATGACATGTTGTATTCACTGCTTCTGCCCAAAAGATGAACGAAAGCTTTGAATCTGCAAGCATTGTTCTAGCAGCTTCAATCAACGTTCTGTTCTTCCTTTCAGCCACACCATTCTGTTGAGGTTCATATGGTGCACTGAATTGATGAATTATCCCTTTCCTTAAGCAATAGATATCTAACATTGAATTCTTGAATATTGTTCCATTATCACTACGAATACGCTTAGCTCTCGTTTTGTATACATTTTCAATTTGATCTAAAAACTCAATTAGAATACCTGGAGTTTCATCCTTAGATCCTAAGAAAAATACCCACGAGAATCTAGAATAGTTATCTGTGACAACTAGACAGTACCATTTGCCACCTATGCTTCTTTTGCTTATTGGGCCGAAGAGATCCATATGTAGAAAAATCAAATGGTGAGGAGATTGAGTTCTCAATCTTAGATCTGTGTGGTTTCTTATGCTGCTTTCCTTTCATACAAGGAACACACTTAACCTCAGACTAGAAACGTTTTTGCGGTACACCCAAAAGTAATCCATTTTTGGTTATGTAGTTCATCTTTCTCCAGTTTAGGTGTGCCATTCTCCTATGCCATAATAGCGTGTCTGCTTCGGTAGCCTTGGATAGTAAACATGTAGATACCATTGAAGAATTAGGAACACCCATGTTTATTGCATAGATATCCTTCTTCCTTGGTGCCCTCATCAATATCCATTCTTCAGGGATTGTGAAGCCTGGCTTCAGGACTAAAGCCTCCTTTTCATTAAAATGAACTGGATGACCTTTATCGCAGACTTAGGAAACACTCACTAGGTTATGAGTTAGTTCTTTAACCTAATTCACATCCTCTAGAGTCAAAGTTCCATTTGAAACTTTTTCTTTCCCAGTAATTACTCCTCCTTTGTCTCCTGCAAAATTTACTTTTTGCTTGAAACCTTCCCTGAAGTCCTTCAGTAGACTTCGTTCACCTGTCATGTGTCTTGAGCATCCACTCTCTACATACCACCAGCTGTCCTTGTTTATAGTCTGCTCCTACACATAACAAGTTGTACACAGTTAGTTATCAAGAGGGACCCAAGCCATTACGGTCTTGGATTGTCCCTGATTATCTACAATCTGAACCTCCTTAAAGTAACCATAACTATTCCCATCGGGAGTCTTGGTAACCTTCACAAGAGTTTGAGATTGTTGATGATCTGTAGTCTTAGGCCTATGAGGAGAGTGAGTAGAAAACCTCCTAGGCACAAACTTAGTTCCCTGTGCACTCGAAGTAGAGCCATTCTCAAATTGACTATGGTTTCTACTTGGGGTCCTAAACCTCGAAGGTGTCTTATCTCTTAGCTTATTGAAAGTATTTTCGTTTAGAGTATAAGCCCTTTTAAGTTTAGGTGGAGAGACACTATGATTACTATCTCTTTTCAGAATGTTTACAGGTTTGCTTCCTCATCCCATTTTGGAGCCTAACCTATCTACAATCAAACTAGAAATAGTCGGTGTCTTTTCAGTATTCACTAACTTATGTGATGCTTCCAACTTCTTATTTGGGCAACAAGAAGCTACGTGTCCTTTTTGGTGACACTTGAAGCAAGACATCTGTTTACGTGACTTACTAACTTTTGAATCCGCTATCGGAGTCTTAGGCACTAAAGGTTCAATTACATGTTCTTTATTAACCACTTCATCAGTCTTAGTATCATTAATTACTCCACCCGGTACAAAATGTACTTTGGTGTGAGGAATTTTCTTACTATCATTAGATAAAGGATTGTTAATAACATTCTTCTGTGCCTCTAACTTTTATGGTTTATTAGATACTTTCATCTCAGGATTAACATCTGCCATCTCAATGTCTACAGGAGTTTTAGTGTAATTTGAATTGAATGGGTGAGGCATATCATTATAACCTAAACCAGACATATCCTTCACACTACGCTGAGCACCTAACATTTTATCCATTTCAGATGATCTATAGCTCTTAAGCTTACGATTCTGAGCTACAAGTTTTGTTTTGCAATCAGCTAACTCCTTATCCTTATTAGCAATGGACAGATTCAAGTCATTTATGTTCATATAGAGACCGTCTATGATAATTAATTTCTCATTCACGGTATCTCTAAAAGTTGTCTTGTCAGCCGCATCTGCCTTAATCTTATCCTTTAAGGCCTGTTTATCATCACTTAACCTACATATATCTAACTTAGCTAAGTCAAGTTCAGATCTTACAGCCTCACTGGATTTACTAAGTGTGCTAAGTTGAGATGACAGGGTATTATTAGTTTTAGTTAAAGTCTTATAGGAATCAGCATAAGCACTAACTTGGGACTGTAAACTAGAAACTAACTGACAAAGATCGACAAGAGAGATAAGATCTAGGCATACCCGTTTTTTATCAGTTTGCAGTTCAGCCATCTTAGCCACAAAATCTACAGGATCCAAATCTTCAGTTGAACCCAAATCTAACACATCATCAACATTAGCTTTAACAGGAGTCTCAAGTACCCTTATTTCAAAAGTTGGATCAGTGGGCAAATAGGACATAGACTCAGCAACAATCTCTTGATCTTCAATCTCAGCCATCAAAGCTTCCTCGGACTGAGTTTTCCAATCATAAGAACCATCAAGTTGTTTCACTACTAAGGCTTTGGAATTCAAAGTATTTCCCGAGCCTAGTTTCCCTTCACCAGTCTCTACCTTAGGTTTTTGGCATTCTCTAGCAAAGTGTCCATAACTTTTACAGTTATAACACTTGATCTTGGTTTTATCAAACTCTGATCTGTTGCCAACAACCTTTCTTCCATTCTTCTTTAAGAAATTCTTAACTCTCCTTGAAAACAAAGCAAGTTGATCCTGGAGATCTATTTCTCAAGATAGTCAGGATCTATCTGTTCATAGTCTTCATCAAAAAGAATTGGATCATTAATTTTACAATCAATATAATTCTCATATGAAGCTACAAATGAAGCAAGAAAAGACAGTTGCTGCTCAGCAGATTTCACACTCATAGGCATCTTTTGATGTTCTTGAGGTGACTTCTCAGAAGGTTTCCCTTTAGCTTCATTTCCAGATGATGTAATGAAACACAGTTCATCAGTTATCATTTCACCCTTTCCATCAGCATTACCAACAAACAAAGCAGTGGTCGAACTAGATGAAGCAGTCGAGATAGAAGTTTTTCCATGATACAGTCCTGGATCCTGAACATGATCAGAATCAGTATCTTTCGACTTCTTAGTGAAATCATATCCTTTGAGCTTGTCAATAACCTGCGTAAGAGTCATGGTTGCATATCTAGTTTCATTGTCTGTAATCATCACACCATACATCTCCCATTTAGAAGGTAAACCCTCAAGAAACTTGTCAGTTTTCTCTACCTCCTCAATAGTGATTTCATGGTTTTCAATCTCAGATAACAGATGGTAGAAACGTGTAACATAAGCATCAAGAGTTTCTCCTTTAAAAGCTTTAAATAAAGTAAACTGCTTTTTCAGAAGCTTCTTCTTGCTAGCTTGCACTTGTGGACTTCCCTCACATCTTTTCTCAAGCGCTTCCCAGAGTGCTTTAGCAGTATGAAAAGATTTTAACTGATGATCGATTTCCTTAGATAAGCACATCTTGATACAAGAATGAGCTTTATTCTCATTTTCATAGTCTTTCTTTTGTTGTTCACTCATCAGATTATAGGATACCACAACAACAGCATTTCGAACAGTTTGGGTGGGTGCCGTGTATCCTCCTTTGATACACATCCAGATTGAGAGATTATGGAATCTACAATAAGATTCAAACCTATCTCTCCAACTGTAATAGTCTTCAACACGTAACAACTTAGGTGGAGTATTAGATTTTCCAACCTCATGCTCTATCTCGATCATTTTACTAATGTCGGACAATTTAAAAGTTTCGAGAATTAACAATCAGAAAAATCAGAAAGTTCACTTCGCAGAAACTCGACTTGCAAGGCAGGAACTTGGTTCGCAGATGGGAACTCGGTTCGCAGAGGGGAACTCGGTTCGCAGAGGAACTCAGTTCGCAGAGGGGAACTCAGTTTGCAGAGGGGAACTCGGTTCGCAGGGGAACTCAGTTCGCAGAGGGGAACTCAGTTCGCAGGGGAACTCAGTTCGCAGAGGGGAACTCAGTTTTCAGAATCGGCTGAAAAACCCTAAAACGAAAATTTTAGTTTTCTAATCGATTAAACCCTAAGATTTCGGTTGATTACGAAACTAAAAACTTCCAGAGACTGATTTTGGTCGTTTTTACGAAGATTAAATGTAACAACAACCCTAAATCTATCGTTATTATCCAAATAACCTCGAACTAACTAAGTATTTAGCCCGAAAGCTCTGATACCAATTGTAAGTCCCTAGTACGTGGATCGATAACGAGGTTATCTTAGATATTAAGGTGTGGAATTCCTCAATACTTGGTTCACAGTATGTGAACTGTTTGTTTCGCAAGAATAATAGCGAATTGATTAATCAACAAGGTTTTGTATCGATTAATTAATGTTAATCGATCAATACCTAACCTTATGAATGCTTAGAATCGTTTTTAGTTCTCTGGAAAAATTCATTGCAAAAGTTTTTTAACCGATTTGACCTATTTGAGTATTTATATGTTTCAGCCAATCTCGATTCGCAGGCCGATGGGCTCTGCGAGTCGAGTTCAACTCGCAGCCCATGACCAAGTCCAGTTCGACTCGGTTCGCTGCTCTGCAAACCCAGATCTCATCTCACAGGACTAAGTTCTGCGACTTGAGATCTCATCTCGCAAACTTTAGTTTGTAACTTCGTATTCGATATTCATCTAATACTTTAACATACTAATATATTTAACGAATATTATTACCAAACTAATATCATTTACAAATCCAAATCAATTGTACAAAGTTGATTATAATAATCACTAGTACTATTACAAGCTAGATCTGTTGTCACACATACTGAGAGTGCCCCTTGTCGTGGACCTAGATGTCAATTGACAGCAATCGTAAGGCGGAATCAAACAATTGCTTGTATGGCTAACAAAAACTAACCGAACACAAGGAATTCAATAATGTAAACGTGTATATTAGCTTGTATAACTGTTTGGGAACGATTACAAGTTGGTTTAGTCGACAAATGGTGCTAGGGTTTCGTCAACCCTAGCCGGAAACCCGTAGGTTTGTATTCATACTAAAAGTCAGCCGACATGCGTCACTTGTGGAAGTGTCGCATGTGGCCGCCTTCATGCGTCACTTACCTAAGTGTCGCTATGCATCACTTAACCAAGTGTCGCTATGCGTCACTCAGGCAAGTGTCGCCTAAACTAAAACACGAGTGTCGCACTATACAAAAGCTATATTTCTATTAAGTAAATAACGACACTTATTACAACTCGATAAACCAACTGACAGACACCTAATATGCATCAACAAACTCCCCCGTGTCTTCAGCTTGGTCTTCAAAAATCTTCAAGTCTTCACTTCCAACTAGCTGGAAATACACCACAAGCGTGTACTCCATTGGCGACACAGATATCCACGATCTTTTGAAATTTTAACGCTTCAGCTCTATCTTTCTCTTTAAACTCAATCCTGTTTTCATGTAGACTCTTCATATCTTGAGCTGAAAGATTGATCAAACTTAATGGATCAACAACACAAAATATTTTTCTCTTAAGACCCCATAACGACCTCTTCTTAGGCTGAACAGCATCCCAAGCTGTTTTCTCGTTGTTTTCTACATCTGCATTTGAAGACTCCGGGTCTGTAGCTGGTTCTGAATTTGGAATAAATACTATCACAGCTTCACCCGTAACATCATCATACTCCCAATACACCAACCTATTCAAAAAGTCTAACGGGATGATCTCCAAAGGTATCTTCTGTAGACACTTTGCTGGTGGATAAATCATCTTCACAATAGGTTGTCGGGTGACCGGATCTAGCTTCTTCTTAAACTTGTACCTCATACCCAACGTCGGCTTTATCAAGTTGTACTTTTTACTGTTAATCTCACGACGAATGATCACCTGAAAGAAATCTGCTCTTGAATCTCTCGACCGGTTGATCAAGGGTATCTGAGCTAACCTTTGAAGCTCACACTTCGGCAAAGTACTTATTTTGTAAAACTTCATATTGAAGTACTGAATGCCGTCACTCCTCTTTATCATAAACACTGAGTTGTTCTCATTGAATTTCCAACTCTTAATCAATCCCGTGTAATCAGTTCTAACTTTGTAGCATTTACACGTAACCGGTACCTCGATAATCGGTTTGAGCACTATATCCGGTTTTGTTGTAGAAGTTGATGGCTCGTTCGTCTCTTTTTCCGATTCATCTTCAGACGAGTCCGATTCTATAATGGGAGCATCATCATAACATTCATCACTGTGCAATTGCTCCCCCTCAACTTCAATATCCTCATTTTCCTCAAAAAAATAATCCTCTGCTACAGGATCATTCATCACCTCTTCCTCAGGCATCGTGTTATTATCATTCATCAAGTTTTGCAGATATGTGAGATCTACAAATGAATAATCAACAGCTATTAGTCTTGCCTGACCTTCAACCTCAACAAAATAATCTAAACAGATATTTTCATTCATAGTTGAAGAAGGTTGTACATTTTCAGGTTCAGGGGGAGGAGTTATATTTGTTTCTATTTCCCTGGGATTATCCTCCCCCGAAACAAGTGTGACTGACTCCAATTCTAACAACCTAGAAGACATAGTCGTTATTTGTTGCTGGAGAGAGTCCACTGTAGCAGCTTTAATCTCTAAATCTTTGATCTGTGAAGCTTGAGCTGCAATGATCGCCTGTTGATCATCAAAACACTTTGATAAAAGCTCCAGTTGAGCTAAAACCTGCTGAATAGAAGCAGTTGCAGGCTGAGGAGAAGCCTGTTGAGTCGGCTCCTCAAGAACAATCGAAGTCCGCTGGCGTCTCCTTAAAGGTAGAGTCGCATAGGATGGAGAAGACCCAGCCGGACGTTTCCCGGGATTCCTCGGGACGTGGACCCTGCCTGCAGAGATCCGTCTCATGATACGCTTGAAGCGTCGAGGATCGACAAGCTGAATACCGTCAAAAGCAGATTGTGGTGGCACGTCACCCTCAGAATCAGGAGGAGTGGGCCCACCATCATCAGAATCGTCATCGACCCGGTCGACACGATCAATATCATCGAGGTCCTGAGCAATGTCAGTGTCGACCAAGTCATCCTCATTGACCGGAGGGATGACATCATCTTCAAAACCATTATCAATCGGCGCAACATAGATCTCGTTGACTATGTGCCCGAATAACTCTCGGTCAGCCAAAATTTGTTCACCTTTCGGTGCCAGCTTACAGTCATTAAAGACTCGTAAAAGCATCGGTGTTGGCACCAAAAGAGAACGCTGGTCAGGTGCTATATCCAAGTTCAGATCATTTAACAATAACTGGACAAAACGAGGATACTGCAACCATTTGTCCTTCCCAGCCCTGATGTTTTCCACCATATTCCCAAAAATATAGCCGCTAAAGTTATAGGGCTTATTATACACTAGGGCTAACATAAGTGACAAAGTCAAATGACTTGCCGCATCATACCCCCCTTTCTGTGGCGATAAACATACAATGACAATGTGGCAGAGATACCTCCAAACGCGGCACAGAAACTGCTTGCGAAAATCCGACAGCTGATTAGCTGGATAACCCATTCTCTGAAGTCCCCCGTAGATGAATGTAGTTGGGAAGATAGTGGGCATCGTAGAGTTATCGGTGAACTGTAAAACCCGTCTAATCGAGTTCTCGGTGATCTCGATTTCCTCACCGAACATGTTTGAAACAATCCTCGGTACGTCACCCTGAACTCTGATCACCGCATGATCATAAAATTCCTCAATTTGGTTCATATAAACCGGAGTCGATACGGTAATGGCGTAATAAATCCTTGATCGGCGGAGAAACTCGATCATAGGCCGGAAGGGAGCCGAGTTGGCGTGGGTTGACTCCAAGAATGCCGTTATATTGTGACGTGTGTTCATGCGGCGGTAATAGTTCTGTAGCTCAGCCATCTGTAAGCTAAAATACAAAGAAAAATAACCGAAAGCGTTATAGAGTTAGCCCGAACACAGAAGGGTTAGAAAACGAATTTTGATTTTAGGCGTCACTTATGGTAAGTGACGCATGGCTACTACCGTCACTTAGTGAGTGTCGTATTGTACAGTAATGAAAATTAAAATCAAATTATGGCGTCACTTATCGGAAGTGACGCTATCAAGCGTCACTGATGTAAGTGACGTTTGTATTTGGTGATTTAATTTATGTGACACTTGCAAAGTGACGGGTGAAGAACATGCGACATTTATCATAGTGACGGTATCCTAAGGGAGTCACTTACGAAGTGACGCTATAAGTGACGTTTAGAAATAAGCGTCACTTAGACAGTCACTTGGGGTAGTGACGCATGTAAAGGCGTCACTAGGAAGAGTGACGGTCTTAACAAGTAAAGCAATTATATGCGTCACTACACGAGTCACTTAAGAAGTGACGCAAAATCAAGCGTCACTTATTAAGTGACGGTATGGGTTTCAAAATTACCAAATAGCGTCACTTGAGGTAAGTGACGCACGAAGTGACGCAACGATGAAGATCATCGTGTCACTGTTCATGCCCAGATTTCAAATTTGGGGGTTTTCAAAATTGAAGTAAGGGGTTTGTGCGTATGGTAAAAACGAATGCTATGGATGTTTTAAAACCATAAAACATTAACAAATCAAGTGTTTAATCGAGCGATTTCAACATTAAACCCAAACCCGTAACCCTAAATCAAAGTACAGCATGTATATCGAAGTATAAGGGTTAAAGTAGGTACCAAATGGTTCGTGTGAATGAGAGGAAGAAGAATATTGGACTGGAATGCGATGAGAAGCCACACAATGCACGAATCGATCGACGAAAAACGCACAGAAGTAAGTGACGCAGAGACAGTTTGAGTGTCGGTGTGTCAGAGCAAGTGACGCTATAGTAATTTGAAAAGTGGTGAGGTTGAGTGTCGTGGGGAAGGGGTATTTATACACCGACCCTAGTATGCATCACTCCACCCGACACTTATAGCGAAGCTTACCCCGGCACTTACTACGTCAGTAAAGTGAGTGACGCAATATCGTATGCGTCACTTGTAGCGTCACTTATGAAAGTGACGCTCAGTTCACTTTTAGTGAAAAAAATTGCGATTTCATCGATTTTTCGCGTTGGGATTTCGGAACTCAAATTTGAAAATGTAACTGTAACTTGGATAATAACTAAAATTACACTAACTTAGAGAAAATAAGAATGTAAATTTATAACTAGAAAAATGAACACATTCTTTTTGGTGACGGAGTTGATATAGTCTGGTTAGGGATCATATTGGAATAACATGCATTTATGAGGAACATTAAGTGTTATTTCGATCATCAGTATATTTGTCCTCTTTAAATTTACTTGACATATTAAAAGCACTTTTTATAAAAATTATTTCAAAACGATTATTAGTATGTTTATCCACTTAAACATGTTATACTCACATCTAGGAAGTATTTTATTATTATTGGTATGTGCATTTCGCTGTAGCTCCCACCATAGATATACATCTTAACTTAAGACATAGACCATGTTTCCATTTACAGATAGAATATAAGAAAATCAGATTTTAGAATCAAGTCAGCGGTGACAGGTCTGTACTTACGTACAACAGAGCGACATAGCTTGATTCAGGTTTAAGCAAAACCTGACTTGGTCAAACCATTTTGGCGACCTTGTAAGGTATCTTTATTTTTTAAAGACTTTGCAAGTACTTTGACTTGTGTTTGCTTAAGTTTAAAGTATATATTAATAGAAGCCAGGTCTATACTTACGTATAACAGAGGAAACTATCAATATATACCCCCAAATGATATCGAATAAACATCTTTCACGAAAGCATGTCTAGTATAAGTAAGAAATTAAGACTTTTGTCATACATCTAATGGTGTTATACCACTTGAAATAAACAATTAATGATTAAGCGTCTTAAGTCTTCTCAAAGAGGTTTGCATACCATGCCTACTAATATATCGTATGATGAAGACAATGTTTATAAAAACTGTTTTCAATACGTCAGATAAATCTACTGACACATCCAAGATAAACCTTAAATTTCCATTTTTATGCATGTCATCCAATGTACTATCATATCCCAAGTTGTTTACAGACACAACTTCAACGTCTATTTTAAAATGTAGCAACCTTGCATTTCATTAATACTAGAAAGTATAATGAGTGGCAGTTACGTTGGTTGCATGTTTTTTTTTTTTTTTTTTTTAACATTACTTGAAAAACAATCCAAGTCACGAATTACTTTTAGCAAGAAAGAATCTTAAACCAATCATGTTGATTAGTTCGTCAAATCGAGTACGCGTAAAGGCTTTAGTAAAAAGATCGGCATTCTGCTTTAAGGTGTCTATCTGGACAAGGTCAATTAGGTGTTTTTCATAGCAATCCCGTATAAAATGGAACCTAAGTTCAATATGTTTAGTCTTAGAGTGATGTACGAGATTGCGTGTGATAGATATAGCAGCAGTATTATCTATATGAATAGGAGTCATAGAAAGAAGTAACCCGTAATCACGCAGTTGATGTTGTATCCATAGAACCTGAGAGCAGCAACGTACTCAGCTTCTGCAGTTGAAAGAGAAACTGTAGTCTGTTTCTTGCACTGCCATGACACTAGGCGAGTTCCTAGGAATTGACATCCACCAGTGGTTGACTTCTTGTCGATGCTGCAGCCGCCATGATCTGAATCCGAATAGGCAGAAAGAGCGAATGATTTCTCATTTGAATACCATAGACCAAGATTGGGTCTATGTTTGAGATAACCAAAGATTCGCTTGACAGCCCTCATATGAGACACCTTTGGTTTAGCTTGAAAGCGAGAGCATACGGATACCGCAAAGATAATATCCGGTCGAGAAGCAGTCAAGTACATCAAAGAACCTATCATTGATCGATAGTCCTTTTCTTTGCAATCTTCTTCATCCTCAGCAAGTCGGAGATTGTGATTAAGCTCGATGGGAGTCCCATAGGTTTTACAATTAAGCAGATCATATCGAGTCAACATGTCTTTGACATACTTTGACTGATGAATATAAATACCTTTTGGAGACTGCTCAACTTGTACACCTAAAAAGAATTTGAGCTCCCCCATTGCACTCATCTCAAACTCAGATTTCATGATTTCCTCAAAGTGCTTGCACATCGCTTCATTTGTAGAGCCAAAAATAATGTCGTCCACATACACCTGCACAAGTAGCATATCCTCTCGATCGCCAGTCCGTTCTTTGCGAATGAACAGAGTACTGTCGATATTTCCACGAACAAATCCATGCTTGACTAAATGATTAGATAACCTCTCGTACCATAATCGCGGGGCTTGATGAAGACCATATAACGCCTTATTTAACTTGCAGACGTATTCTGGATGCTCAGGGTCTTCAAAGCCAGGAGGCTGTTTCACGTAGACATCAGTGTCCACTTTCCCATATAAAAATGCGCTCTTGACATCAAGTTGGTGAATGCGAAACTCTTTGTAAGATGCAAATGAGAGAAAGATCCGAATGGACTCAAGTCTTGCCACAGGAGCGAAGACTTCATCATAATCCAAGCCCTCAATCTGACTAAATCCTTGAACGACCAATCGGGCTTTATTCTGAATTACAATACCCCTGTCATCCATCTTATTGCGAAACACCCATCGAGTGCCAGTTAAATGAGCACCTTTGGGTAATGGAACTATATCCCACACGTGTAGCTTGTTGAACTGCTGCAACTCTTCTTGCATAGCCTCGACCCAAGATGGATCTTTTAAGGCTTCATCAACTTTCTTCGGTTCAATTTGGGATAAATGACAGGAATTTATCCGGGCGATCAAATTCAACATTTCCTGATTTGGATTTTGTTGCACTTGATGCCTTGTTCGAACAGCAGCTTCAGGATCACCGATAATGTTATCAATGGGGTGATCCCTGTGTACACGTGTGACTGGGATTCGATCGGGTGCAAGTACCAACTCCAAATTATTCATGTCCCCTTCAGTGATGGGAATAGTGTTAGTTGCAGGAACAGTAGTACTTTCTGGTTGCACTGGAGGTTCCGTATCATCTTCACTAGAGAAAAGATGAGAGTGGACCATGTCATCATCCTCGTCTTCCTCCAATGGTGGCATGTTGGGATCATCGGGATATTCTGTTGTATTAGATGTTCCTGAAGTCGAAGGAACATCCGAAGGCGGAACCGTAGGCAAAGGTGTAGATGTGGTAGATATTGGTGTTGGTGTAGTAGTAGGTGGTGGAGGTGACGGTGTGGGTGTTGTCATAGGTGGGGATGCCGGTGTTAAGGTAGAAGTGTCCTGACACAAACTAATACCATGAAGTAGAGTGACAATTTCATCCTCATCAGAAGTTCCTTCTGGTATGTCGAATGAGTTGAACACATCCTTGTAATTGAATAGCCAATCCGGACCCGTTCCTTGAGGAGGATCCGTGTATCGTAAGCATTTCACCTCAAAATGCTCTTCCACCTGATGAGTCGACTTGATGTAGACTCGTTTATTTGGAGAGTTGACGGAATATCCAAGGAAGATTCCTTCAACTGCTTTAGCTCCAAACTTCGAGACTTTATCTTTAGAGACCATAATCAAACATGGACACCCGAAAGGTTCCAGAAACTGCAAGGTGGGCTTACGGTTGTTAAAGAGTTCATAACATGTCTTATTTTTCTTCTTAACCGTGAGCACTCGGTTCAAAACATAGCAAGCAGCACTGACTGCTTCTGCCCAAAAGATTATAGGAAGCTTAGAATCGGCCAGCATAGTACGAGTTGTCTCGATAATAGTCCTATTTTTACGCTCAGCTACTCCGTTCTGTTGAGGAGTTCGAGGGGCACTAAACTGATGATCAATGCCTTTTGTGGCACAGTATAACTCAAGAGTAGAGTTCTTGAATTCAGTCCCGTTATCACTTCGCAGTCTTTTAACCTTTAAGTTGCATAAATTTGACAACTTATCTAACAGATATACCAGAATATCTGGTGTCTCACTCTTTGCCCCCAGAAAATACACCCATGAAAATCGTGAGTAGTCATCGGTGACTACTAAGCAGTACGATCTTCCACCAATACTCTTGGTTGAAATAGGACCGAATAGGTCCATATGCAATAATTCCAATGGTGCTGCAATGGAATTCACTAACTTAGGCTTGTGAGGTTTCTTATGAAGTTTCCCTTTATGGCAGGCGACACAGTCATCTTTTAGTGCAAATGACTGTTTAGGGACTCCATTTACCAAATCATTATTTATCAAGAAATTCATCTTTCGAAAATGGATGTGTCCCATTCGTCGATGCCACAATAATGATTCCTTTTCTGAAGCCTTTGAAAGGAGACATGTATATTCATCTTTAGTCTCTACAGTACGCATATTCATGATGTAGGTGTCATTTCTCCTTGGTGCCCTTAAAAGCACCCATTCCTCGGGGATAACGAAACCCGGCTTCAAAATCACGCACTCTGTCTTTGTGAACGCTGTTGTATAATCCTTATCACAGACTTGTGATACACTCAGCAAGTTGTGAGTCAATTGAGCCACGTAGTTCACATTTTCGAAGCTAACTTTCCCGTTAGTTAGCGTACCTTTCCTTGAAATGGTTCCTCCTGTATCTCCAGCAAATGCAACATGTCCTCCAGAATGTGGTTTAACATCCGTCAAAAGGGACACATCGCCTGTCATGTGTCGCGAACAGCCACTATCCACAAACCACTCGCTGTCTTTAACGCGTTCTGACTGCTGCAACACAAAAAGTAGGAGATTAGTGAGAAATGGTGACCCAAGCCTTTACAGACTTAGGTCGACCACAGTCATCAACAATAATCACATCAGACAAGACTTTATTTTTAAACAGATCAGATTTTGTATCTGATGTGTTATTATTGATGACATTGGAGTCTGCAGTAGACTCCTTTATTTTCCAAACAGTAGATGGTTTGGAAATTTGCTTTGGAGTAATGTCGGGCTCTTGTTTTGGCAAAGGTTTTTGCCCAACATTACTTGTTTTTGCAGCAGGTTTGGGAGAGACAGAGTAACGCCTAGGATGAGATCTTGAAAGAGAATTTCGATAAACAGAAGTCCTAGGCATTTCCCTCCCGTAATTCTGATGAGACAGTTTGGGACAATCACGAATTAGATGTCCCTGTCTCTTGCAGTAAAAGCATGATCTATTTTCAACAATTGGTTGAAACTGAGGTTTTACCGCCGGAGTTGAAGAAACATTTCTAGAACATGCACATTTCGTGCATGTCTTAGAATGTTCTTGTTTCGGTTGAGTGGTTGACGTAGAAGGTTTATTAAAAACATCATTTGCAAATTTAGATTGATTTTGCAAAATCTTTACAGGTGACTGTAAAGTTTTAGATTTTGTATTTAAAACCTTATTCTTTTCTTTGTTAGATTGAACTTTAATTGTAGGTTCAACCTTTAACACCTTTTCACAGTTTATCTCAACCTTTTTTAACTCAGGATACTCCTCATCGGTAATATCCTCAATTTCAACAATCTCCTCAACATTAACAGGAGATTCACACTTTGATTTAACAAACTGAGGTGAAGGGTACTCTGACCGTTTAGTTTTCTCCTTCACCTGTTTGTTAACCTTATCAACCTTAGATTTGACACCGTATATCAATGCATAATCAACCGGAATCTCTTCGGTGCCTTCCTTAACCGGCATAGGACAGTATTCAGTAGGAGGCGGGACTACATTATAACCTAGTCCCTGACGGCGCCCAAACGGTCAGTCGGGTTTTCACCCTGTCGTCAGACCGTCCGTCGGAGCGCGCGTCGGTTGAGTTTTAAACATGACTTTTTACGTGTTATCAAATATCCCACACTTAGACTTTTGCTTGTCCTCAAGCAAACTTTAAAATTCTCATCTGCTATAGAGGTTTGAAAAAATCAGTTTTTTGGGTTTTTGACAAGAAATAACCTGAGATTTTTACTTAGTCAGAGACCAAGAAAACCTTTTTAGAAAGCAAGCATCATTAAGATAACCCTCCCTTAATCCTGAAATGTCAACCTTGGCATACTTTCACAATTCTCGATGGATATTGTACATGACTAGGCGATCTCACAAAGGTGGTCACTCAATTCACTCAGAGTGTATCGGGTTTCCTATCATTCTAATCAAACGAAATCGCTCATAAAGCCAGTCATGCATTGCTTCTCATCATAAGCTTGATCAAGAATTGGATCTCCACCACTTCAATGAGGACGGTGCAAATCATCCCAGGACATTCGAAATGGGTTGTAGTGGTTGGTGAGGGTTGAATGGTATGGATAAGTGGGAGTTTTTGGTTTAAAAATAGGGGGTTTGCTTATCTTTGAGAATTCTAAACTTTTTTGGGAAAACATTACTTTAAACACCTTTTTAATGAAAACGGAAACGGATAAATGGCAAGGGAAGAAGATAGCTATTTTGACTTTATCTTTTTGAAAAATACTCGGGAGAGTTTATATCTTTTATAAGAACAGGAATTTTTCGAGAGATTCGAAGCACTTAGCTTTATTCTATTTTCTTTTCTTTTTGTTTGCTTCTATTTTTGGACTTTTCTAGGGATTTTTATTTTGTTTCTTTCTTTTGCCCTTTTTGAAATCCTTTTCTTTCTTTCATCTTTTTCATCCTTCTGATGACTTTGCATTTACTTGGTGTCAATTTTTCACACCATAAACTTTTTCACTCTTGATTTTTATCAGGGGAACGCACACGAGAAAGTTTTGAGTAAACACCAGTATTTGTGATTTGGAGTGAAAGCAAAAAGGATAATTAAAATAACATTTCCCACAAGTGGGTTTAAATTTTTGGGTTTTTGAAAGAAACGAATAGGCTAAGGCTCAACAGGGTTTTCTAGGCGGATCATCAACACTAAAAGTGAGTGTTGGAATGGTTTTGGGCTTGAAGAGATATGATGAAAAGGGTTTATATCCTAAGGAATGTCAAGATCCTTTGACTGCACCTTCACCGCGTACGGTGCCCATTGGTATGGTCTCGAAGCGTATACCAAGAGCAAGTTCTAACTTAAAGCACATGCATCGGCACACACATCAAATGAAAAAGTGAAGCATTAAAGATGAATGCTTTTATTGGGCTCAAATACCTCACTGCAATAGGGTTGTATGTGCCTAGCCGTGCGATGCTCTTAGATTAACATTTCATTTTTAAGGAAATCGTATCTTAACTTATTTTACTTTCCAAAGCAGTTTAATCAATTTCTGAAAAATTTATTTTCTCAAGATTATTTAGAGTCAGAAAATTTTAAAAAATTTAACAAAAATGAGTTTTTATGAAAATTAAGCCAACTGAATGAGTGGTGACTCCACTGTCGAAGTTAAGCTTATGATTTTGAAAAAAAAAAAAAAAAAAATGTTTTCTAAAATTTTAGCAAGAATGAGGTTTTTAGGAAAAAGTTTAAGCTAACTGAATGAGTGGCATTTCCACTGTCGAAGTTAAGCTTATTTTGGAAAGTTGTGCTTTGGACAAGCAATCAAAGTCAAAGAATACGGTATAACATACCGTGTATCCCACACTTAGAGGAACATTGTCCTTAATGTTCTCAAACTAAGTTTAAAATTCTTGTGAAGGAATCCCACACTTAGAGTTTGAAAATATTTTGGAACCCTATTTCTAAGTTGATTTGAATTATGTGGGATTTAGAATCCCACACTTAGAATTTAAGCATGATGGCATAACGACGAGTTATAGATGATGAAAGAAAATCACTAAGGGATGGAAAATAAAAACTCCCCTAGAAAGGACTGAGATGTGTGAATGAGGATTCTGATTTTGATGTGTAGGTCGATCAGCTTGTGTCAGGATCTTTGCGTGATTTGTGCGTCATCTCGGTTTCTTCTTGGGGAACTTTCATACTTTTTACTCTCTCTTTTATTGCAAGTAATCTAAAAACTAACTAAGAAAAGCATAAAATAAGTAAATGATAGATAAACGATAAGATAGGATAGATAGATGGGTCCAACCAGATTACAGGTTGGAACCCAAATAGTTCATGCAGCAACAGTCAAATACAGTAATCCCAAATATCAGTAATAGTAATAATAAGTGATACAGTTATCCAACACAAATGAAAATGAAATCTGATAAGATCAAGGGTGAGAAGGATCCTGGTCGGATGGTGGTCCGTGAGCTGGAGGTGGCATGGAGTTGTAAGGTGCATGACGGGAGGCAGAGTGCTGTCCACTGGATAACCTACGGGAGACTGATGCTGAAGACGAACTATGTTGCCTACCGGATGTTGGTGGCTGGATCGGGTACAAATGGAAGTTGGGATCTAGTCCCATCTCTGCAACCTCATATGATCCTAAGGAAGCACCATGCATCGGGTACGGTGGAAGCTCAGCAGAAGGCACTGGGTTGCTCTGAAGCATCCCTGTGAATCCTGAAAAAGTAGGCACAACAGTAGCAGTAGTCATATCAGGCAGATAATCAGTCTGTACCGGTACCTGGTCATCAACCTGCATGTCCCATCTGAAATCTGACTGAGGTGAGTCTGTCTCTGAAGATGTGTCTGATGTGGCTGACTCAGCTGGTCTCGGACGGGTCATGGTACGGGAAGATGGCTGTCCAATATGTGGGATATGCGGCTCATGTGGTGTAGCAGTGTGCACAGAGAAAACCGGCTCAGCCGCAGGAGTAGTCCTGGTACGGCGGGCATGAGGAATCTCCATGTGCACAGTGCGAGTGGAGGATGTGGGTGGTATGGAGGTGTAGGGAATGGTGGTAGTGGGTGGCATCATGGCAAATGGATGTAGTGGCATGGTGTGGTAGTTGGGTGGTCGTGGGCCGCATACCCATGTAGGACGTGTAGGTTGTGGGAATCCAAACTCAGTAGCTAAATATGTGTCCTGTGTGTAATGTGAGTTAAGCATACCCAATATACCGTACATGAGCTCGGATGATACCGGATCTCCCCAACCAAACTCTCGAACAGGCGGTATCAGTGGACTTTGAGCCTCAGCAGCGGCTGTCTCACCTTCCTCTCGCTCATGAGCAACAGCGGTCCTAGGCTGTCGGTGGACCGTGCTGTCATCGAACTCAAACCTAACACTCTTGCTCCTCGGGGGCCTCATTCGAACTCCCGGAATGATATCACCATCCTTCCATCTTATCTGCCCATCAGCATCTTTCTCTAACAACCAAACCCTAACCATATAGTTAATGTCATACGGCTTAGATACCCTGTTTGCTACTGGTGTCAGGTTACCAATCACCTCCTCAGTCAACAGCCCCATTCTCCTAACTAACTTAGTGATTATTGCTCCCATATATGCAAACTCTGACTCGGTGTAACCCGACTCAGTAAGGATTCTATCAGCAACCAAATAGGCAACATTAACGTGTTCCTGCTCTATAATGCTTTTAATGATCTGCAAGTCCTTTACCCCAACAGCTCCCTTAGTCTTCCTCTTTCCTCGAATGCTGCAAGCGATGAGGTTGTGGAGAACTTGGTAGTGCTTATCAAGAAAGGAAGTGGCCTTTACATTGGACTGGAACTGATTTCTAGTCAATTCTTGCCAAATAGCAGTGTGGTCTCGCTGTTTTACCTCAGTGTTTGCCTTCAGGAAGAAAGGAGTGGTAACTTGATACTCAGTGTACAATTCAAGATGTCTGGCAAAGGTTGCTAATGACATGTGGTGAGGATTTCCCATGAAGTTGAATCTAATCATTCGGTCATCATTTAGCTTATCAATCGTTTTGTCGAACTGGAATGTTACCATAAACTCAGCAACTAACTCTTGATAAACATTTTCTTTAATCTCAAATAGATTCTTCCATGCACGCAGATGTCGCTTCCCTTCCTTAAACATTATCAAATTTTCAAACCCTTCCTTTAAACCGATTTGCTCCAAATCCTCCCATACTAAGTACCTATTTTCTCCCAACTGATGTGTTAGCCATGTCTGATACCTTTCCCGTTTCTCTGGATCCTTGATGGATTTTCTGATATAGCGGGGAAAATCAGTCATCTGAAAAATAAGAGAAAACAAGAACATAGTGAATTACCAGGAATAATTACAAGTTATTTGACTAAATCATATTCCTAATTTTGAATAAAAATTCGAAATGTGGGCTTTAGAATATGAGCAGTCCCAAAAACCTGTAATAGCTAAATAATACCACCAAACTCAATTTTCCATCACCACAAAAAACTTTGGTTTACAATAATAGGTTATTAGGTCTTAATGATTTCTTCAAGACAAGTAAAAGACTGATTTGACCATAACAAGTATGTATGATAAAGAATTAAACCTTAATCATGTAATTACCTTATCATGGCAAGTATAACCTATTACCGCATGCAAACAAACGATGATATTTAAACAAGTATATAGCAATTTTGACCATATCATGCAAGTATAGCAACAAAGCTTCTTTAGTTGACAAATGTGTTACTTGATTGTGTCTTTTAAGTAATTATGGTATTCTTTTAAATAGATACTATTTTAAAATTTAAAAGTAGTTAGTTTAGGAAAATGTAGTATCTATTTAAGATTTACCATAATACTTTCAAAGATACAATTTTACAACACCCCATGACTTTTTAACTAGAATGGTTACTAGTATTACTAAAGATTAAGCATTTTGACTTTTAAAGTCAACATTACCAAAGTAAAGTTTCCTTTTTGTCATTTGCCAAATCTTTCATAATACTAACTTGCACTAGCAAATTAAAGCAAGGCATTAGCATCTACTTAAATTAAAACATCATTTTATCAAAGGTTTTGTTTCAAAATGGTGACGTTTCAACAAAAGTCAACTTTCCATGCTTACTTTAATTTGCTAACTTGACCATATTACGCATTTAACCACAAATGATGCAAATGAATAAGCTATACTAATCATATTTAGCATTAATCAATCATCAAACAACTTATCATAAGCAATTTAATCATCAATTGGCCAAAATGGGCTTACTAGTCACAAAAGTCAAATATAGTCAACTTTCCAAAGTCAAACATCAAATTGCTTCAATCTAAGAAGTAATGCTAGTTCCTACATCATCCTATATCATCACTAAGCAAGAATCAAAGCTCAATTTCGCAATGTAAAGCACAAATCATCAAAAACTAACTTGAAACCCTAAGTTAACAAAGTTAGAGAATTTTGGTATTTTAAGCTTGGATCTTACCTTAATGAAGATGCAATGATGTTAGATGACATAAAAGTGACCTAGAAATGAAGTTTTGAAGCTTGGTTTGGTTAACAATGGTGGAAAATGGTGGGTTTGGTATGGTGGTGATGGGAGCCGCGGCCAAGGAGGGGGAAGAGGGGGAAGGAAATGTTTTTGTGGTTTTGACTTTGTTTGACCATATTTTACCCCTTTTTATTTACTTCTCCTTTTTACCATTTGTGCATAAATAACCTTTAAAATGTAATTACTAGGTATTATGGGTAATTAAAAACCTTAGCCAAATATTTTAATAAAAGTTTAAAATTTGGTATTTGACTGTGCGTAACAAAAGTTTGTTTTATTAAAATGCAAAGAGAACTACTTAACTAGATAAAAATAAACTATATTTTTGGTTTAAAATTTTGACTCTTTAAAATCTAAGCAATTTAAAACTTTATAAAATATTTTGATTTAAGATTTTCAAGTTTTCAGAAACTGCGCGGATTTTGCGAAGACAAAGATTTTAAAAGGTTTTTCTTTTCTTTTTCTAAAACAAATTAAACCATTAACTAAACTAACTTATTTTTAACCTAAGAAAATTATTTTAAAGACCTAATTAAAAATTTGGGTTGCCTCCCAAAAATCGCTTGTTTCAAGTATGTAGCTCGACTATTGTTCTAAATCTTTTTAAAGAGGATTTCTTGAAAGCAATCTTAAAGTATAGCGAGGAATAAAATCACAGTTTAGAATGTTAACGACATAATCAACTAGCTTGGCAGGGCGTAATGAAAAATTTTCGAATTCGCTAAGAATCCTACATTCTTTCTGGCCTAATTCTAGCAGATCGTTAACAAACTTCTTAAATTCCTTTCTAACTTTCTTTTTACTTGAAATTCCTATTCGCAGACCGCGGTCTATATTATTAAGATCGTGAAGAAGATTTCCTAAAATTCTCTGAAACCTAAGTTCCTCTTTTGAGTTGGGATCTCCATTTGTAGTTTGCACTGCAAAGGTGATATCCCAAATTAAAGATTTTTGAGAAACGGTAAAAGGGAATTTGGATTGATCGAACAACGAAGCGAGTTTAACGTGAATATCTTTTCTTTCAGCAAAGAAAACGGCTTCTATCTTGTCGTCGTCAGCTCCAGGAAATATTTCTTGCAACTTGGCGATTATGTAAGCGGCAGGATCTACGAAGAATGGAATTTTTCCAGAAATTACGAGAGTTATCGAAGGATCTTTAGAAGTTAATAGCTCAAGCTCTTTTATCATTGCTGCAACATAACGATTAATCATGTTTTATGAAACTGATGGATAATCGGTGCAAGCAAATAGATCCATGAGGCGATCTATTTCTGATAATAGCTTTTGCTCTTGCTCTCGATATCGAGTGAAGATACCATCTTCCTTTTGGGTCGGAAGACAGTGGAGAACACCTACGAGTATGTTAATCCTTAAGATGGTTTTTCTTTGCTCGACTGAGTAAGGAAAATCAGATAAATTTAAGTGTAAAGCAAATGCCTCACACGCACCTAACCTCTTATCAGGGTAAAAAGAATAACCAACGTATCGGATTTCATTACCTTCTGAATCTTTCGGTATCTCCTTATCAACAACACGATAGATGGTGTACGAAGGTTCAAAAATTGGTGATTTTGGAAGATGTTCATGAATATCCTCATTCCTTATGGGGATTCGTTCTTCATTAGATGAGGAATGAAAGGATTGAGTGTTTTCAGGAATATTATCGGCAAAATCAGGGAATCTAGGGATATTTTCTAAGGAATATTTAATCTCAGGTGCAGGTAAAACCTGATAGCTCGGAATGCTAGAAGCAAAAGTTGAGATCTTCTGTTGAGATTTATGGGTTCCTAAGTCAAGATCTAAGAATTTCCCTAAGGTTCTAGAATCGTCGTCTGGGCTAGCGGAGGCTTCTTCCGGTGATGAGTGAAAGTCGGATTTCAACTCTGGTTTCAAGTGGTCGAAGAACTCAGCATCGTCCATAGCCGTCATTTCTTCAATCGTCTTGGAGGCGGATAGAGAAATGGGACAGGAAGGCGGCGAATCGTAGAAAGATATTTTTGGATTTTTCATTTTATTTTAAACTAAGCTAATTTATTCTAAGAAAAGTAACTTTCGAATAGGTTAAAGACAACCTATACGAAAAGGATCTCCTAATTGCTTATTCTATCTAAGGCGGCTTCAGAATCGTAACGCTCTACGATCCCCGGCAGCGGCACCAAAAATTTGACGGCGCCCAAACGGTCAGTCGGGTTTTCACCCTGTCGTCAGACCGTCCGTCGGAGCGCGCGTCGGTTGAGTTTTAAATTTATAAAGAGTTGGGGACTCAATTTATAAGTACTACCTATCACACAGGGTGAGTAAGCAGTAAGTATAACTCGAGGTCGTTCTTAAATCGGAGCGAATTGAAACGAAGTGATGCCAAAGATAGAGTTTTGCTTTTAGGATGGGTTTTGTGCAGATAGGTAGGTTTTGAGGGTTTTCTATTTTAATTATCTAACTAATTAACGACAGGAAAAGTAAATGAGATAGAGTAGAATCGGTAGCTAGGTAGACAGATAGAGAATTGCGGCAGTTGAAACTTCAATAATCAGTTGCGGGGATGATGCTTATTATAAAGATAATTGGGGACATTTTTAGTTAATAAACAGATGCATTATGGGTGTAAACACTAAGACCCTACTCATTCTAGTTAAGTACCAGAATAAGTATGTCACGAGACCTAGGCTATCGTGATTCTGATCAGAACAGGCTGCTCAACCCCCCACACTGTCTTTTTGGACAAGTGACCCTTCAAGGGTGCAGGAATAAAGTAACAGACTGCCACTTGGGTTATTCTGACCGTTCTTAACACCTAAATGTAAATGCCATTTCCTAAATATGTTCAGATTATTAACTGGTTATTCTAAACTATCAGTTTTGTAGAGTCTGGGGGTTTTAAGAACTCCGAACCACTGCTGGGCTTGACTTTCATCTCCAGACTCATTCCTTACATTTTATTAGTTCAACTACTTCTGTCATGATCTAGCCTCTCCTTTGCAATCAGTCATTCAGCCCTAGGAACACCAGCGGGGTACAATGCAACTCCTTCCACAGGGTACTAACCTAGGAACCGTTTACGATGTACCGCACTTAGATAATTCCATAGATTCGTGTAACCGAGGATGTAATTACGGTGTACTAGGATGTTTCCACAGCTTTCCATCCCTAGGTACATATACCGTGTATACTATCGAAGTGTTTCCATAGCTTCAGTTACAGGGGTAGCCTTACGGTGTACTGTGCACTTCCACAGCTATATTGGTTTCTAGGCCCTATTCTAGGGTCTCTAGGTAATCCACAGTGTCGGCACAGACGACTGTTTCCGGAGCTTTCACGTTGTACTCCACCATTGGTGTTTCCAAAGCTATACTCAGTATTTCAGCCGAATTACAGTGACAAACACGGCTTCTTTACTATAACACAGATAACTTCCTACTGTACCTAGAGTTGATCAGGTTCTAAGCCTAAAGTAGTAGTCACGCGAAGGACTGGAAAGGGTGATCCATAGCTAGGTCTAGATGCATGATAAGTATAGACATAACAAATATAATAATTCCCAATTATATAGATTTAAAGATTAATTCAACATCATCCCTACTTCTAACTATCTACATTTCAACAACCGCAATAGCACACTACTCAACAAACATGGCAATAATAATAACATACATCATACAAACAGGCAGAAATAATTCGGACATAGTATAAGTATGAAAAGAGAGATATCACCAGTAAAATTGAGCAGAGTAACAGCTGAAAAGAAAAGGGCAGAGTCTTGCACCGAGAATGCTTATTACACCGTGATTACAATACCAGCTTTTCTCTCTCTCTACTGCTAACCAACTACCTATCTAACTCTCTCTCTCTCTAGAGAGAAACTCTAGAGAGAGAAACTATCTAAACTATTCTAGAGAGAGACTAAAAATATAAAAATATAAGAAAACGAAGAATTGAAGTGTGTTGAATGTTGTGAGATGTGATGGTGTTTGTTGGATGATGAGAAGTGTTGAAATGAAGCTTGTATTTATAGAGAACGCACAACCGTATCCGTAGACCGTATCCAAACCTCAAAATGCACGACCGTATCACAAGGGCAAATAAAAATCAGATTTTTATCGCCCAAACGCACGATACGGCTGAGTTAGGGTGAATACGGGCAAACTGGACCGTATACGGCTGTGCACAGGGTGAATACGGGCAAACTGGGCCGTATACGGGTGGGCACAGGCCGTATACGGCCTGCACAGACCGTATACGGTCTGTGTCCAGCCGTATACGGCCTGGTTCAGCCGTATTCAGCTTCTTCGGTTTCCTGTTTCTTCGTTCGGGCGTAACTTCTTCGTCGTTTATCCGTTTTGAGCGTTCTTTATACCCACGCGTTCGTATTTTCCTAACGAAGAGAATGACATAAGTTAGAGGTTATAACTCGGAGCATAGCTTAAAGTGAAATGAATTGAGTGAACGGTGGTGTGATAAAGCAGTTTTGCCCGGTTTCTTATGTTTTTCTTGCCATTTTTAGTGATTTTTCAAACATCGACTCCGTTTTGACTTAGTTAACAAAACTTTATGAATAATGTCCTTTTAAGTATGTTTTTGTTAACTTTGTGCCTAAAATGTGGAAGATAACGTACGTAAAAACATGACTTTTTACGTGTTATCAGTCCCGTCTTTGTTTTGTGATCTGTCCTTTGCTTAGTAAGAATTTCATTAAAAGCAACAGTAGACGGGGAGGAACCTAGAATCTTACTCTTATAGTTGTCATATTCTTCTTTAAGATTAGAGAGTTCCTTGTTCAGACGGTCAATTTCAGCAAGATAGCTATCAATAGCATCCTGTTGACTGAAAACTTTTGACTTATACCTAAGTGTGTCCTGTTGATAAGCCTCTATATTCTTATCATACAATTGTTCATTTGCTTTTAGGTATTTGTTTGAGTCATTAAGTTTTTCGACCTTTCTTCATAAGTCTACATTGTCTATCTGAAAGCACCTTAAGGATTCGGTTAACTTAATGCATGATACACAGTTTAAGGGTTCTTCAGGTTCATTACGTACCTCATTCGAGATGTGAGCCATAAGACACTGCTGATAGTTCTCAGCATATATGCTCCAATCCGTATTGGTTGGCTCAAAAACAACTAGTGCATCTGCTGTTGCTTGCTTCACTTGATCCTTCTCCGGAGTTCTAGGAGCATCAGGCTTTGTGAAACCAGACGGAGGAACCTTAGGCTTCTCACATTCTCTCGCAAAGTGTCCCAGATTCTGACAATTGTAACATTTCACTTTGCTTTTATCAAAACCGAAGCTGGTTTTGCCATCTCCCTCCAAACTCTTGCAACCAGTTCGTTGCAAGAATTTCTGAACACGCCTGGATATCATAGCAATGTTCCAGTTAAGATCCATCTGCTCAAGATCATCATCATCAAGTTGAGCATAGTCTTCCTTGGCCAATTCCAAAGTGGCATTTGGTTGTGAAACCAAATCCTTGTAAGAACTTAGAAAGGCTGTATAGATAGCAGCCTGTTCTTGAATTGCAGGAGAGACGGGGACCTGCTGTTTTGACCCCTGGGAGGGTCCAGAAGCATATACTGGATGAGAAACACCAGTAGAATACAAAGGAGTTTGAAGTGGAGAGCTTGTAGAAGAAACAAACGCCATTCCACCATACGCTTTACCCGTGTTAACTTGTCCTCCATACAGGGACGGGTCTTGAACAAAACTGCCTGTCTTGCATTCTTTCTTCTTCATCTCCATTGCATGAGCTTGAAGAATACCAATTAGCTCATCCAATTTCATGGTAGCTAATTCTTGACTTTCCTTGAGAAGCTGTACTTTAACATCCCAAGAGCTAGGCAAGACATCCAGTAGTTTCTTGTTTACTTCAAGTGGAGGAAAATCGTAACCTCCCTCCGTCAACTCACTCACCAGTTGTGAGTATCTAGTAAAGACTCCTGCAGTCGTCTCATTTGGCAAAGAATCAAACAGATCGTACTGTTTCTTAATGAGTTCCAACTTGGCTGCTTTGTACCGTTGATTTCCACCACATCTAGTTTCTATTGCCTTCCACAGCTCATATGTGGTTTCATGTGATTTGAACATTCGTAATACATCTTTGGATAGGCACATACAAATAGCCGCATGTGCCTTTTTCTCCATATCATAATCTTTCTTTTCCTCTGGAGTCATGGACCTGTAGACCTTTTTCGGAGGCATATTCATAGTAGGAAAAACTCCTTCAGCTAGAGGAGCTACATATTTTTCCGTGAGTGGTCCCCAGAGCTCCGGACAGTGAAAGTTTATGTATTGTTCAAATCGAGCACGCCAATATACGTAATCCATGTCAGCTGTAAACAGAGGAGGTTTATTATTAGAACCAACATCATGATTCTGTTTTAACATATCTCTGAGTCCTCTAATATCGTCTTTATCAGCAATAGAAGCCATTGAAGATATACCTGAAATTGTACGCAAAAACAAGAACTAGCAAACTAATTAGTACCAAAGGCGTCACTTGGTAAGTGACGCACTCAAGTGTCGCAGCGAATAGCGGCACTTGGAAAGTGACGCTATCGAGTGACGTACAAAGTGACGGATGACACTATTAGTAAGTGTCGGTCAGTCGAGCAAGTGACGCACTCAAGTGTCGTACTTGAGTGACGTGCTAAATTAAATAGGCGTCACTAGAAGAAGTGACGCTATAGTTCAAAAGGCGTCACTAAAGAAAGTGACGCAGAAAAAATTGAGCAGGCGTCACTAATGTAAGTGACGCTTAACACTCAAATGACGTGCTACAGTGACGCACTTGAGTGACGGTATATTAGGGTAGACGACACTTAAGTTAAGTGTCGTATAAACCTCAAGTGACGCTTCAAGTGACGCGTCTAAGTGACAGTAAAACCCTAATTTGGGATTAGATAGTGCCGCTATAAGTGACGCGTCCAAGTGACGGGTCGAGTGTCGCAAAACGGCTGAAAAATCCCAAAACCCTAAAAATGTCGAATTTTCGTAAACCAAACGAAAATTCCTTCAACTCTAATGGACGAAACCTGTAGATGATGAAGAATCTTGACTGTATAACACCTTAGCAACTCCAAAACCGTATGTAATCTCAATTAATTATTCGAACAAAGCCGAAATCAACCCAAAATCGAATCTAAACGTCAATGTATTCACCTAGTGGCTCTGATACCAATTGAGAGTGCCCCTTGTCGTGGATCTAGATGTCAATTGACAGCAATCGTAAGGCGGAATCAAACAATTGCTTGTATGGCTAACAAAAACAAACCGAACACAAGGAATTCAATAATGTAAACGTGTATATTAGCTTGTATAACTGTTTGGGAACGATTACAAGTTGGTTTAGTCGACCAATGGTGCTAGGGTTTCGTCAACCCTAGCCGGAAACCCGTAGGTTTGTATTTATACTAAAAGTCAGCCGACATGCGTCACTTGTGCAAGTGTCGCATGTGGCCGCCTTCATGCGTCACTTACCTAAGTGTCGCTATGCGTCACTTAACCAAGTGTCGCTATGCGTCACTCAGGCAAGTGTCGCCTAAACTAAAACACGAGTGTCGCACTATACAAAATCTATATTTCTATTAAGTAACTAACGACACTTATTACAACTCGATAGACCAACTGACAGACACCTAATATGCATCAACACATACATGTCCCAACATTTTCATTTTTAGGGTTAACAGTTGTATTTGCGAACTGAAACGTATATTGCGAGCCGAACTGAACTTTGAGAACTAAGATTTTCGAAGTGAGCTGAGCTTGTGATTTAAATTGAGTTTGCGAGCCGAACTGAACTTTGCGAACTGAGGTTTGCGAAGTGAGCTGAGCTTGCGAATTGAATTGAGTTTGCGAACTGAACTGCATTTGCGAAGTGAGTTAGACTTGCGAACTGAGTTTCTGCGAAGTGAACTTAGAATTGCGAACTGAGCTGTGGTTTGCGAACTGAACTTTCTGAGTTCGCAATTTCGACTGATTTTATGTCTTTTTGATCAAATTTAAGATGTCTAATCTTAGCCGAATGATAGAAATGGACCATGAGGTGGGAAAATCAAATGTTCCACCTAAGTTACTCACCCTCTATGACTATTATGGGTGGAGAGATCATTTTGAGTCCTATTGTCAGTTTCATGACCTTATGATATGGGAGTGTATCACTCATGGATACACCGCTCCAACTCAACAGGCACAGGGAACTTCAAAATCTGTGGTTCTTCAATATAATCGTATGAATGAAGAACAGAAGAAAAGTTACAAAAATGAAAACAGAACACATTCATGCATTAAAATTTGTCTACCTAACGAAGTCAATCATCTGTTGAAATCCTTTCGCACTGCTAAAGAGTTATGGTTAGCTCTAGAGAAGAGGTGCGATGAAAGTCCTCAGATGAAGGAAGGCAAAAAGGATTTGTTGAAGAAACAATTTGTCATCTTTAAGGCTTTCAAAGGGGAGGAACTTGATGCTTATATCACTAGATAGTATCATCTTTTGAGTGAGCTAGATAACCATAAAATTGCAGTAAATGATCGAGAGAAAATAAACAAGTTTCTTGAAGGTTTACCGCAAAGATGGGAAATGTATGGAGTGATGATCAAGGACAATGAGGATCTCTATGCATCTATGACTCTGGAAGATGCAATAGACAAACTCAAAGGATATGCATTCACTAAGAAAACTAGGGATGCTAATAATGATCAGGTTCAAGATCCTAAGCTATACTTTGGTAAGGCTAGTACCTCTAATGCATCTACAAGTTCCACTACTGCATTGCTAGTTGGTGATATTACTAAAAACAATGCCGAAATTGTCTCTGGAAATTTTTGCTATATTGCTGCTGGAAGTGAAAAACAAAGCAAAGCAACCGAGAAGTCCACTCAAGAGCATCAAAAGATGCCTATGAGTGTGAAATCTGCTGAACAGCAACTGTCTGTTCTTGCTTCATTTGTTGCTTCATATGAAAATTACATCCAGGGAAAGATTAATGATGTAGCAACTTTTGATGCTGATTATGAACAAATTGATGATGATGATTTAGAAGAAATGGATCTCCAGTGGCAACTTGCTAAGGTGTCAAGGAGAGTCAAGAAATTTCTAAATCGAACTGGTAGAAAACTAGTTGGTAATAAAGTTGGGTTTGACAAATCCAAAGTAAAATGTTTTAACTGCCAAGGTTATGGACATTTTGCTAGGGAATGTCAAAGACAAAAGGCTGATCAAAATGGTGGGAATAACCAAAGCTCGGGTAAGAGTCTAGCTTCCAAGGCTTTGGTAGTTCAACAGTTGGATGGGTCATATGATTGGAAAGCTTTGTCTGAAGAAGCACTAATGGCTGAGATTATGGGTGAAGAAAAGACCGCTGAATCAACATCTTATATGCCTAAAGCTGAAGATTCTAAATTTCAAGTACCAGATATGCAAGAGAAGTCTATTGAAGATAGTATACTCTACATGGATTCAACTGAGCATTTGAGTCCAGAAGACTTTGTTGTTCAAATGGCTGAAATCAACAATGATAAAAAGAGGGTATGTCTTGATACTCTTACTCTTGCCGATGTTTGCTACTTAGTCACTAATTTGCAGTCCCAGGTTAATGTATTTTCAGAATCTAATTTAGCTATCAAAATCTGATATAGACACATTAAAAGGTGATGTCCGAATACTTAATAAGGACAAACTAGCTCTAAAAGATAAGATTAAGTCTGATGTATCAGATAAGACCACATTAAAAGATACAATAAATGAGCAGATTGTTAAAATAGATGGTCTTTATCAGGTTATAGTAGACTTAAAGACAAACTTAGCTAGTAGAGATAGTGAATTAGCTGCTTCCAAGTTACAGGTCTTAGAGCTTAATCGTAAGTTAGAAAGTTATGCTAAATCTAAGCTAAATTTAGACTTGATGATTAGCTCTGCAAGAAGAGTATCTGATTCTACTGGAATAGGTTATAATCATGTAGCCCCTCCATTTAATGCTAATTACTCAAAAACAGTTGATTTAGATATGCCTAATGTGTCCAAAGATTCTGAAAACATATTAACTGATAGGTCAGAGGCTCCACAGATAGAGAATCCTGTTATTAATGACTTACGATCTGAAGACCATGATATGGTATGAGATGAAAAGGATATTAAAGAACAGATTCGTTCAGTGTCTAAAAGGCAAACTGACTTAGGGAAAACAAAAGAGTCTGCTTATCACAAACAGATGTCATGCTTTAAATGTCATCAAAAAGGGCATGTGGCTTCTTGTTGTCCTAATAAGAAGTTTGAAGCATTGCATAAGTCTGTGAGTAAAGATAAGCTAGTTGTTACTCCAAATGTGAATGTAGACAGGGTAAATCCTAGACTGGGATTGACAAGTAAACCTGCTACTAACCCTGTAACATTTTGAAACGTGAGGGATCACACAGTGTTTCCCCTCCTAAACCTAAACGGCCTTATGTACAAAATGAAAATTCTTTCATTAAACCAAGAGATAAAACACCGTCGAGGTTTAGGACCCCCAAAAGAAACCATAGTCACTTTGAATGTAAGTCCCTAGTTCTAGGATCGATAAATTCGTTATCTATAGTATTAAGGTGCGGAATTCCTTAATAAGGGGTTATCTTACTAACAACGAATAAGTTCGCGTTTAGGTAATCTAATACTTTTCTCTAAACAAATAACCGTCAAAGCCTAGCCGTTAGGTTTTGTTTTCTTTTGATATTGAATTTGCAGGAATGGCAAAAGTTAATCAAAAGTTATTATGTTTTCACAAAGGAAAATAATTAAATAAGTCGTCTCAACTCGCAGCCACTGGGCCTGCGAGTTGACTCAACTCGCTACGCAACCCAAGCCCATAATGAGACTCGACTCGCCATGCTCTTTATGTTCATTGCGAATTCAGTTCTCATCTCGCTTCGCAACACTTTCGACCTGAGAACTCGACTTGCAGCAAACGTAAATGTTAATTATAAAATACGTCTATCATTAACAACAACTATTCATTTACAAATCTAAACCAATGTACAAACATGATAACAATTACACCAGTCCTATTTCAAGCTAGATGTGTTGTCACAAACTATATCTCAATAGACTCCCCCTTGACAATAGCTCTAGCGTCCTTATCTTCACGCTTGTCTTTAGTCTTTATTTGTAAATTTTACTTCCTGCATGTATCTTCATTTTGATACAAGTCTTAACCATCATTTGATAATCTCGTGCTAAATCACCCCATGCTTCCGTCGTCAAGATTCTATTTTCATGTAACTTTAATAAATCTTTCTTCGACATATTCATTAGGTGTCGATGGTCATAAACTTTAAAAATCTCACGCTCACCACTTTCAACCTCATCATCTGCTTCAACCATGACAACTTCTCCAGTTTCTGAATCCACATACCAACATTTCATATTTCCCAATATATCATGTGGCATTGTCTTCAGAGGAATCTGCTGTACAAACTTGACAGATGGATAAACCTTCTTTCTTCTTCTTCTTCCTGTCCTTTGACTTCTCTCTGCCAACTTAATAGTCTTTCCTTTTCTAGGCTCAATCTTTTCAAACTTATCAGCTCGAACCTCAGTCTTGATTATATGTTCAACATATCTCCCATCAAAATCATCACTTGGGTTCTTCAAAGGTAATCGAGCCAAATCTCGAATTTCAAATCTAAGCAAAGAACTAAACACTGCAAGTTTTCGCTCAAAATATTGAACTCCGTCAAATCTTTTAATAGCAAAAAGCTTCAGCTCAGAGTCAAAGTACCAACCTATAATCCCTCTGCGTGGTTCTCGCTTTCCTGTAATATCCACTTTAGAAACTCCAATCTTCTTCTTTTGTTTCAGAAGTTTCCTATACTTCACAGCAGGATTATTCGTATGAATAAGAACTTCAGTTTCAGACTCGGTTGAATCATCGATATCTTCATCTATATCGACAACTATTGGACCTTCATCATTATCAATAACAACCTCTGTCCTAGATGGGCTCACATGGTGTTCATCTATATGTTCATCTAGATCTACACTCATGTCTTGCACAATCTCAGAAACAGCAGTCCAATCTGTAGGTGGTTGAAACTCTCCCTCTTCAAGATCATAATCAATCTCTTCATCTATCTCATCCAAGATATCATTTTCTGAATCTGATAGATCTAATATTTCCATTCCTAGAGAAAACAAATAAACACAAATCAATTAATAATTTAAATTCTCTTATTGATTTCCCTGAATCAATGTAAGAATTCCAATATTAATCCTTTTGTGTAATTAATATAAACGCGAAATATATAACTTATAAATCTTTTATTGATTACCCTGAATCAACCTAAGATTTTCTAAGTCTTATATCAAACACTTAACAAACATTAATTAAATTTAAACTCTAATGTACTGTGAATAATAACCAAACATTTAAGTTTACAATTAACTAACTTATATAATTTTCAAGACTTAATTGAACTGTTATATAATAAAAACTTAACTTTCAATTATATCTTTAAATTATATATCATTTGTCTAGCTAAAAATCATACATATTTAATTTGCCAGTTATAAAAACTCTCAAGTCTAAAATGTCTAAGTTAAAATAAACTTTGACCGCTGAAATAAATCAGAACACGCCGCTCGACTTCTCAATGAGTCGGAAGACTTTCGATCACTAATTTATTTAACCTTTCAGAATCAAATAACTTAAACAATTTCTAATATATTTAACTTGTAATAATAATCTCAAGCCGAATATATTACCAAAATATTTAAGTTACAATTATTCAGTTACAATTATAATTTACAATCATAATTCAACTAAATCCTAAATACAAATAACTACACAAGTCTAAGCTATCTTACCATCTTCACTTGTACCCGCAGTACTTTTACCAGCACCATCACCACTTGCACTAATACCAGCAGACTCCCCCTGAATCATAGCTTGCTGACTAGTCATTGAAGGACCAGTTAGCTCACCATCCTTCTGTGCACTGGGATCATCATCTTTATCATCTCTTCTCTTCTTTGCTAGCTCATCCTCTTTGCAAGCTTCTTGATATATCAATATCTCCCCATGAGCTGACTGTCCTGAATGCACTCTCAACACCAAATGTTCTAAGTGTTCAAGCTTCAGTCTCTGGGCAGTAAAATCAGCAAGCAAAGTATCATGAGTCTTCAGCAGAGTCACGTGAGATTCGCTGATATGAACCATCTGCTGAGCAACAGAAACATTCTCAGCTAACAACCCTGGAATATTAGAGGTAGTCTGTTCCAATTCCTTGACTCTTGACTCTAAGGATGTAATCCTTTCAGCATCAGTCATCGGAATGACAGAAATTGTTGATGGTCCAGGTGGTGTAAGCGAAGCAATGTGAGACTCAGGTGTAAGCAGTGGAATAGCATGAGATAACGCTTGCGTGAGAAGGCTAGCTGCAAATCTACTTGCTTTAGCAGTTGGAAACAGTGCATCACGCACTAGTTCAGCAACTCCCTTCTCAATAGTCTTGGATACCATTTCTGGTTCCACTGACTCTAGCATTTTCTCAGCCTGTAAAGTTAGATACAATTAAAGAAGTAATTGTTATAGATAACTCTGTCTCAATCTCTAATTAAATATATAATACTTGTAGTACTAAAAGTTTATCTCATGCCTCAGATGGTACAGATACTGGTTCAGTAACAACCGATATCATCGTCTCTACCTGTGGTGTATCTCGAGAAACTGTCACATAATTAACTGTCTCAGTTGAACTCCTGATAAACAACAAGTTAAGATAATCTAACTCTAAATAAAACATACCATCCTGAATGGTCAATGTCCTGGAATGCTTACGGCATTGAGAAATAAGAGATATATCAATAATACTGAAGTCTGGGTCGACTTCCTTAGCCTTTCTCTTCACCATCAATGCTGGATCTGGAATCATCCTAGATCGATATCTAATATAACCAGCATCTGGAGGTGGAGAAGGAGTACTATCATCATCATCATCTGAAGCCGATTCACCATCACGGCCTCTAGATGGACCAACATCAGAATCCTAAATATTAAATATATTAAACATTTATGATTAGCTAGAAGCTCTATCATACAAGTTCTATATATTTTTAAGATTAATCTGATATATTACCTTAGAAGGTAAACCCTCAGATCCATCAAGCTGTCCCTGCTCACCCTCAGGTCGAATGACCTCTAGGTCTGCAGTCTCAGCTCCCTGATCATAATGATATTTATAGTTTATAATTAGAAATATTATCTAATCAACAAATTATCTATATCATTATCGTTATATAATAAAATTTTATTAATTATTTATCAACTAAGTACCGATATTATTATATAATTAAAATTATACCTCAGCAGGTGCAACATCAATATACTGATCAATCGCTTGAAGAAGCGGATCATTGGCATCATCATTTTTCCCTAGCACCTCTTGCACCAGCTGTGCAGCTACCTCTTGGTTCACCTGTTCCCCAGCCTGTTCCAAAACATCGTCTAGAAGCTCTTGTGGATCTTCAGATTGAACCACATCAGCTATTGGGTCTGGAACAGCAGCAGCAACACCAACATCTAGCCAACCATTGTTCGGTGGTGTCACATATAACGGATTGATCAGAAAACCAAAGAGCTCACGTTCCTCTGGCTTCACAAACCCCTCACGTCGTATGGTCTGCTGAAACATGGAGTTGTACCCTCTGTGCGCTATTGTATCAACATGTAGGTGCGGCTCAGGGATAACTAGATCAGCAATCCGAGAACGGATGATCAACATACAAAACCTCGGGTAGATCAAAAATCTTGATCTAACAGTTCCCGATATTTGGCGTACTAGCTCTCCAAAAATAAAATCACAGAAACTGTATGGTTTGTTGTAAACCAGTGACAGTACAGCCGATATAAGAGCAAGGCTTAACTTGTCAAAACCGCCCTTCTTAGGTCCAAAAATCGTGACTATAACATGCCACAAGAATCTCCATTGCCCAATAGCTAGGGCCTTGAGGAATTGACATCCTATTCTCTCACCCGTATACCCCATACGGCCTAACGCACCGTCAACAAAATTACTAGGGTACTTAGTCGGACCATCTTCTTGGTCTATTGTCCCCAGTCGTAAAATCTGATGATCAGATGCAGAAAAGACAACCGGCCTCTGATTGACCGTTGTGCGTATCACCGATGGGTTGACGGTCTGATCATACTGAATATCTGTCCAAAAATCATTCAGTATCGTCTGAGAGATCTGAGGAGACTCTGTAATCGCATTCCTAATCCGTGATCGTGCAAAGAATGTCAGCACTTGAGCAACTTTATTTGCTCCGCGTGCCGAAAGATCTAGATCAACAAGAATATTGTGACGTTTATCGAATTGTCGTGTCATATCTGTAAAAACACAAATGTCAACAACAATTAACGCACGTTAATTAATTTTAAACTATAACGTATTATGAATGAAAATTCATCAAACATCTTAGCTTAAAATTATATATAACTTGTTACTTTGTAGTCTCAAGTCGTATATAATAATATAACTTATAACTAAGCAGTCATAAGTTAATAATATATATATATATATATATATATAACTTATAATTAAATTAAAACCAAAGTCTTATATATATATATATATATATATATATATACATATGTCATTACGTATTAATATAAAATTCGTACGTCAAAACATATTATAATAATAATCTTTTAAAGTCATAAGTTTCTTGTAGATACAAATAAAAGTAGCTTATTACATTAAAAGTTTATATTACAAGTTACATTTTATTTTTACAAGTTATATTCAACTCGCAAAAATCAAAACTGAACTCGCAACTCAACTCGCAGCCATGTCAACTCGCTAACCAAGTCAATCCGCAACTCGACTCGCAAGTCAATTCGCTAATCAACTCGGTCCACAAGTCAACGAGTCAACGAACATAGTCGACTCGCATGGTCAACAAGTCTACAAACAAGTTGTCAACTCGCAAAGATAGATCTGCGAACCAAGATCTAACTCAACTCGCTAATGTAGATCTGCGAATTGAATCTGTGTTCAACTCGCAACATGAACTGGTGTTGCGAGTTGAAACGAAAATCGATTAATCCATCAATGTTATTAAGATCTATCGATTTGTTCACGTTCATTAAGGTTCGTTTAACATTAATCCACAAGATTCTTGTCAAATAACACCTTTAATCTACGTAAACCGTTTAAAATTTAAAACGAAACCCTAAGTTCATAAAGCCTTCGATTTTGGGTTAATTATACGGTGAAAGCATTTGTAATATACCTCAAACTGATCACAATTCGAAAGTGTATAAAAGCTACGGATCAAAACGCTCGTTCCCGTACACGTAAAATCAAAATCAAGTGAAAATAGGTTTCGTCTCGTTTCGCACAAACTGGATTCGCAAGTTGAAGTGAACTCGCAAATAAGAAGTGGGTTCGGTGGAAAGTTTGACTCGTTTGACCACCCTTTTATACGAATTACTCGATTCGCAAATTTAAAGTCAATTCGCAGCACTAGTCTCGCTTAGCAGCGTTGACCAGTCAAACTCACAGAAACAAAATTAAAAAAAGAATTAAATTCTAAGTATAAATTAAAACCCATTCACACTTATATAGTTAACTCTGTAACTATGTAACCTAAACATTTTAAAGAAAATGTTTTTGCATAATTTTTCCTCAATGATAATCTTCTTACATATATTAACCGACTAAACCCGTGATACAGTTAATCTTGTATAAAGCAAAATCTTGAGCTATAATTATATACTTATATACCTTATGGTCTTAAGTATATAGACAAGTCTAAAATATATATAAGTTATAATAGAAAAATTAACCGCCGATATAAAATCAGGACACGCTGCTCGACTACATGTGAGTCGGAAGACTTTCGATTAACATTCCACGTAACCTATATAGTATTTTCATTTGTCATCGCACGTTTGTTTAACATAAAATAAATGTCCAGAATAATTCAATTCCAAAGGGTAACACATAAAAATATAAAGCTTTCTATTAATCACTAAACATAAATACAAAATAAGAAATAAAAATTTAAGAGTACTAACATCCTATGAAAGCAAACGAATTTAAAATTAAAATGCTTAAAATTTTAACTGCTTAGGGATCATATTAGGAAGAATAAGCCATTTATATTAGATTTTAATAAGAACAAGACGATTGTTAGTATACATACCTCATGAAATTCATATAAGTACAATAAAATCACAAATTAACCAGTATTAAACTTATATTTATAAAATTATATCTTATTTACCTTTATCCACAAGACATAACTGTCAAGTAAAAATAACCTTTTTATTTATTAGGAACTAATTATTCACAATAGTGAACATTCCAGTATCATAGACATTTCAAGACGATTACCGGTATTATGATCCACATAAACAAATTAGACATAGATTTTTAAGCAAACTTTATTATTATTAATGTGAACAATATCTAAAGTGTACCGTTATATAATATACTGAAGAACTTAAGTAAAACACATAACACTGCATCTTTTAATTTCAAGGTAGAGGTTACTAAATGATGTATCTTTTCGAAACATATAACATACACTTGAGTTAAGATTATGACAAATATCAAACATCCTTTAAAGATACTAGTGGTTCCAGATCTGTACTCACATACAACAGAGGATCCCTTAGTATATATAAAATAAGTTTGAGACTATTGGCAAAACTAAAGGCAACAGGTCTGTACTCATGTACAACAGAGTTATCTGTTAGTTTCACTAATAACCATATTTGTAACTATTTGTCATTTGTAAATAAATGCATGATAACAGTGTATGGTAGTACCATCATTCATCAATTAAGACATATGTCATACAGTATATAACAGTTCACAAAATATATGACACACAAAATTAGAATTTTTAAATGCTCATAAATCTAAGAATAATTTTCCTACCAGTATATCATATAATGAAGCTGAATAGACTTTAGTTATTCTTATCACTTATATAAGTAAACTCCTCGGTAAGTATGCAATTCTAATGAAACTTATAGGAATCTACTAACACATCAATCTTAGCACTTAGGTATATTATTCTTAAGCTCATTCCCCTAATGTACTATCATTTCCCAAGTTTTTACAGCCAAAACTTAAAGCTTTTCTAAAAGAACTTCGGTTGTTCTTTTATTGGAGGCGATTCCCCTCAGGTTACAAGCAAATGAATGCCATACTCCCCCCCTTTTTTTATTTTTTTTATTTTTATTAAGAGCATAAAACTTACTACTAACTATTACAAAAATACCTTTGGAAGACTAATCACTCTGGATTTCTCATTCCGTTAAGTTGAACCAACGTCTCAAATCGAGCTATGTCGAACGCCTTGGTGTATAAGTCTGCTAAGTTATCCTAAGATGGAACCTTAACTAACTTTATCAAATTCTTCTCAGCACAGTCTCTAATAAAATGATGTCGAATATGAATGTGCTTAGTTTTACTGTGCGTCACAGGATTGTTGGTGATCGACATTGTTGACTCATTATCAATCATCATAGGAGTATTGGTTATATTTAACCCGTAATCCCGCAGTTGCTGTTGATCGACATTGTTGACTCATTATCAATCATCATAGGAGTATTGGTTATATTTAACCCGTAATCCCGCAGTTGCTGTTGGATCCAAAGAACTTGAGAACAACAGCTGCCAGCTGTAACATACTCAGCTTCACATGTAGAAATGGCTACTGATCTTTGCTTCTTGCACTGCCAGGATACTAATCTACCTCCTAAGAATTGACATCTTCCGGTTGTAGATTTCCTATTCTGATTGCATCCTCCATAATCCGAATCAGTATAAGCTATGAGATCTAAGTCTCCATCAATCGGATACCAAAGTCCCAGCTTTGGTTTCCCTTTGAGGTAATGAAAGATCCATTTAACAGCTTGCATATGTGACTCTTTCGGATTTTCCTGATATCTTGCGCATATATAAACAGCAAACATAATGTCAGGCCTAGAGGCAGTTAGTGTAACACCCCCAAATTTACTGTTTAGCGGAAGCATACATTGGGTGTTACTAATCAAATATCACAAGCAAAAAGATATAATGAACGACCACTATATGCGTCGTTTTACATTTGTATTAATAAAAACCAAAGTTTACATAAAAAATAGAGTTACATTAGCTCGGTGGAAATTGAGAGATTTAAGTACATAATTAATCTATACAAAATATAATAATGCGGCTAAATCTCCGATTGTTTGCATGCTGACTCGAGCTAATTGATCTTGATTGTGCAATCCAACCTACTGCTGGTCACCTGTGATACATGCTAAAAAGGGTCAGCGAAACGCTAGTGAGCTCACAGGTTTGTATGTCAACACATAATTGTATGAACCGCAAGATTTATAATTGAATTTATAAAGCAATTAAGCAAAATAAAAGTTATACAGCCATGAGCACATAGTCTGAGCTTAACTTGAGTGTCAGGTCCAATTAAGGGAACCCAACTTGAATGCCTCCTACGAGTGCCTAATCCACACTCGTCTTCCCAAGTGCTAATACGTCCGTTTGACCAGTTAGTGCGTGCTAACCCGGACGAGGATTGTCAATCCTATATGATATCATATACTAACATTCACGCTACTACGTATTACCAGACTATGCTATGGAGGGCTTTAAATTGATTAGTTGAAGTAACTCATGTAGTATTTGATTTTGATTTGTACTTGCGTTCAACTTGTAAAACAAAACGAGCAATAATATCACACCCCTGATTGAAAAGCAGTAAAATAGGGGCCATGAGACTCACCTGAGCCTGAGAAGTTTATCTAAATAAACTTTGATTGATTAGCCGAGTATCGATGTCCGAAGACTTGTAACCTGAGGGTGTCCACGACACGCGATGGTTATAAACGGGAGTCGGTATCACAAAGGACTACCTTTGTAGTTGTTACACAACTATATATGTCCAAATTACTACGATTTGGTTGATTATTTGGTTTGTGTTTTGAAAATGTGTACGGCCCGTTGGTGACAGATTTATAATAATGACCTTAACTATTATTATTATACTTTGATTTATCCATTTTTGCGTATTTATCGTATCGTATTTGGTTTGGTTATTGAAAAGTGATTTTTAAACACTTAGAATGTTTTTGGCTTCTGTTTTTGGGTTTCTGCGACATAATATGCTACACAACCCTTGTGTTTCGCAACACAAGGCTTGTGTTCTGCAACACAAGGCTTGTGTCTCATGTCTGCAACACAATATGCGACACAATGTTTGTGTTCCGCAACACAAGGCTTGTGTCTTATGATATGCAACTTAACGCGACACTAAATGCGACACAATGCTTGTGTCTTATGTTTTGCGACACTAAATGCGACACAATGCTTGTGTCTTATGTTTTGCGACACTAAATGCGACACAATGCTTGTGTCTTATGTTTTGCGACACTAAATGCGACACAATGCTTGCGTTCCGCAACACAAGGCTTGTGTTCCGCAACACAAGGCTTGTGTCGCAAAGATGAACACCAGCCCAGAACCCAGCGGCTGTCGTGATTTTTCAACCAAAAACCCAAATCTAACTCATTTTTAGGCTGCAAAATCGTGTTTTCCTCATACTTTTGGACAATACTAAGTTGTGTAAACATTATAACACCGAAATAATACACCAAAATGAGTAGATCTAAATATTTAGAGAATTTCTTACAATTGCAAATCGAGACAAACGAGGAAGAAAACGAGGGTGGTGCCTTTGTTAATCTTGTTCCTCTCTTGATGGTGATTCCGAAAATGTAACTTTTGTTATCGGTTATGCTAGATCCGAAAATTTGGTGGTGATGGGTTTGAGAGTGTTTTTGTGGTGTGTGTGTGTTTTTGTTGAAATGAGAATGAAAGAAAGAGGAAAATAGAGGTGGGGTGTAGGTGAAAGCCTCACCTTTTTCAGTCCCCGCAATCGTGCTCCATGCGGTGTTCGTTCTCCCGTTCGTTTAAACGTTAAATGTTTATTTTATACGTTTAAATATACTTTTTAAAATACTAATAATTACCCAATATTTTTGTTGAAGTATTTTACCAAATACTTAATGGTTGCATTACAAAATATAACTTTAACTTGTTTCGATTTGTTTGCGCGTTTAATAATCTAATCGTGTAGTCCTTGTTTGTACGATACGAATTTGAATTGAAATATTATCTAAATAATATTTTGGATATAATTGCGTTTATTAAATAATATTATATTATTTAATAAAATTGTTCACCAACGTCCGTATTAATTGAACCGAATTACATTCGATGTGAAACTTGTACGATTTAATCAAATCGCATGATTAACACAGAACTAATTACATGTATTATAACTGATTAGGTACTAATCACTAGTCCTAATTTGGCGGGTGTCACATTCTCCCCCTGTTAGAAGAATTTCATCCTGAAATTTAGTTCGTAGTCGTGTTTGAAGTAGCTTCAGTGAATAACTGAGGGTACTTGAGTCGCATTTGGTCTTCCCGTTCCCAGGTGAATTCCGGTCTACGCCGCGAATTCCACCTGACCTTGACAATGGGAATACGAATTTCTTTGAGTTGTTTGACCTCACGGTCCATTATTTGGGGTGGTTCTTCAACAAAATGGAGCTTGTCGTCAACCCGGATTTCATCGAGTGGAATGATAAGTGTCTCGTCAGACAGACACTTTTTCAAATTTGAAATGTGGAAAGTGGGATGCACGCTGCTGAGCTCGGATGGCAGCTGCAATCGATATGCCAGTGGACCTATCCTCTCGAGGATCTCGAATGGTCCAATGTATCTGGGATTTAACTTCCCGCGTTTACCGAATCGGATAACACCTTTCCAAGGTGAAACTTTGAGTAGCACTCGATCCCCAACCTGGAACTCGAGTGGTTTGCGTCTCACGTCAGCATAACTTTTCTGACGATCACGTGCGGCTTTGAGTTTGTTTTGGATCTCGAAGATTTTCTCGGTTGTTTCGTGAATGAGTTCGGGACCAGTGAGTTGACTATCTCCCACTTTGGTCCAACAAATCGGTGAGTGGCACTTACGACCGTAGAGTGCCTCGAAGGGTGCAGCCTTTATGCTGGAGTGATAACTATTGTTATACGAAAACTCGCACAATGGTAAGTGTTTTTCCCAGTTTACACCGAAGTCAACTACGCAAGCTCATAGCATGTCTTCCAGTGTTTGAATCGTTCGTTCACTTTGGCCATCGGTTTGAGGATGGTATGCGGTACTCATATCAAGACGGGTACCCAATGATTTTTGAAGTGATTGCCAAAAGTGAGACGTGAAACGACTATCCCTATCGGAGATAATTGAGATTGGAACACCGTGTCGAGAAACAACCTCTTTGATGTAGATTTGTGTGAGGCGTTCCATTTTGTCGGTTTCCTTGATTGCCAGAAAATGAGCGGATTTTGTGAGATGATCGATGATCACCCAAATGGTATCGCAATCGCTCGATGACTTTGGTAGTTTGGTTATGAAATCCATGGCAATTTGCTTCCATTTCCATTCAGGAATGTTGGGTTGTTGGAGTAAACCAGAAGGTTTTTGGTATTCAGCTTTGACTTTCGAGCAAGTAAGACACTTGCTGACGTATGTAGCGATTTCAACTTTCATATTCGGCCACCAATAGAATTCCTTGATGCCGTGATACATTTTGTCGGATCCATGATGGATAGAATATTTGGACTTGTGAGCTTCATCCATCACTAAGTCTCATAGGTTCCCAAAACTAGGCAACCAAATTCGGTTAGAGAAGTACCTAACTCCGTTAGGTTTGATTTCAAATTGTTTATCCATGCCCCGCAAGGCTTCGTTTTTGATGTTATCGGGTTTCAGAGCTTCGAGTTGAGCAGTGAGAATATGAATGTTTAGATCATTGTGAATGGTCATACTAAGGGCTCAGACTCGAAGTGGTTTCGTTTGTTCCTTTCGACTGAGGGCATCGGCAACAACATTTGCCTTGCCCGGATGGTATTTGATTTCACAATCATAGTCGGTGAGCAACCCGACCCACCGGCGTTGTCTCATGTTGAGATCTTTCTGATCGAATATGTGTTGGAGGCTTTTGTGGTCAGTAAAGATTGTGCACTTAGTGCCATAGAGGTAATGTCTCCAGATTTTGAGAGCAAAGATGACAGCTCCGAGTTCGAGATCATGAGTAGTGTAGTTCTTTTCGTGGATTTTGAGCTGTCGCGAAGCATAAGCAATAACTTTGTCCCGTTGCATCAACACGCAACCGAGACCTTGGTGAGAAGCATCGCAGTATACCACGAAGTCATCGGTGCCCTCGGGTAGGGATAGAATCGGAGCACTGCAAAGCTTTTGTTTCAGAAGTTGAAATGCTGACTCTTGTTTATTAGTCCAATCGAACTTTTTGTCTTTCTGAGTCAGGGTTGTGAGTGGTTGAGCTATCTTTGAGAAATTTTAAATGAATCGCCGATAGTATCCGGCAAGACCCAAGAATTGACGTACTTCGGTTGGAGATGTTGGTGCTTGTCAGCACTTGATGGCCTCGATTTTCGATGGATCGACATGGATTCCTTGACTATTAACAACATGTCCAAGAAATTGAACGGATTGTATCCAGAACTCACACTTGGAGAATTTGGCGTAAAGCTCTTCGTGTTTAAGTAGCTCTAGGATGGTTTTGAGGTGTTGCGCGTGTTCTTGTTCGTTTCGCGAGTATATGAGAATGTCGTCAATTAAGACAATGACAAACTTGTCGAGATATGGCTTGCACGCCCGATTCATAAGATCCATGAATACAGCCGGTGCGTTCGTTAAACCAAAGGGCATCACCTGAAATTCATAATGCCCGTAACGAGTTCGAAAAGCAGTTTTCGGGATATCGGTGTGGCGAACTCGAAGTTGATGATAACCTGACCGAAGATCGATCTTTGAATAAATACTCGACCCTTGTAGTTGGTCAAACAGGTCATCGATGCGAGGGAGTGGATATCGGTTCTTGACGGTCAATTTGTTCAACTCTCGGTAGTCGATACACATTCTGAATGAACCATCCTTCTTTTTCACAAATAAGACCGGAGCTCCCCAAGGTGAAGAACTCGGTCGAATGAATCCTCTATCTAGGAGTTCCTGTAACTGGGTGGACAGCTCCTGAAGTTCGGATGGGGCTAATCTGTATGGTGCTCGGGCCACAGGCGCGGACCTGGCACAAGGTCGATTGAGAACTCAACCTGTCTTGGTGGTCGTAGACCAGGTAGTTCTTCGGGAAAGACTTCTGGAAAGTCTCGAACGATGGGCACATCTTCAAGTCGCTTCTCCTTCGACTTTTTCTCCATGATGTGTGCGAGGATTGCTGGATAACCCTTTCTCAGAAATTTCCGGGTTTTCAAATATAACACCCGCCAATTTAGGACTACAATTAGTATTGAAACTACTTGAAATTTCGGGTATTTAGTTTTATAATACCCTAAATAAAGGTAACATTATGGTGTGAATGCGGGCACGCTTACGTGATCTAATTTAAATCATACACTTATGAACCGGACAATGTCCGACATTAATAAATGGACGTTGGTGACAAAACTTTATAACAAGGTGGACTTATCCAAACAAACGTGATTTTTCAATAATATATTGTGAGAATATATTCCAAGCATTCCTCAATGATAAAAACTCCCTGTACACGACAAACACGCACGAAGCACGTGAGTCAAGCGAAAACAATTCAAGTTATAATTTTATAACTCATTAATTAGTGTTTTGATAAAACATTTCTATTAAAATATTTTGGATATACGTAAACACGAAACACGGAACGACATTTAAACAATCGCGGAATGTAACACAAAAATCGGAGCAACGAGTTCACGAGATCGAGACCCAAATGGGTTAGCCCAAACCCGCGGATCCAAGCCTCGACCCGACTCATGACCCATCTCCTTTAAAACTCCTCCATCCTTCAAATCCTTCCATTTTATTCACAAACACACACACACACATTTACATTTCCAAAACCCTCACTTTTCTTTCCCCTCTTCTTTCTTTCTTCAAGCCGGCAGCGACCTCAACACCACCGTCATCGAAAATCGTTCGTCATCATCATCACGAGAAAGCGCGAGGACCGCCATCATCTTCTACCTCACTTTCATCATCCCCATTTTCGATTCTTGGTATGAAACGCCTTAAAACTCGATGTAACTACTTGTAAAGCTTTTATTTACATGCTAGAACATTTACTCAACAAAGATTTGCCCAAAAATCGACTTGAAAATGCGTTTTTATGAAAAAGTGTTCGAACAGCTCATTCTGCGAACCGAGATTTGTTCGTCCTGCGAGGCGAACCCAATTGCGAACCGAAGATTGAACTCGCAAACCCAATGGCGAACCGAACCCACCTGCGAGTTGACTTGCGAGTCGACCTGCGAGTTGACTTGCGAGTGGACCTGCGAGTGGATTTGCGAGTTGACCTGCGAGTCGACTTGCAAACCGAACCTTGTGTTGCGAACTGAGTTCAGTTCGCAGCCTACTACCTTGCGAGCCCATAACCCGACTTGACCAATTTTCCGAATTTAAATCCCAGATATGATTTTTGATAAAACGATATACATAATAATAACACTCTCAGATTATTTTTACAAACCGTCACCAACGGGCCATACTGTTTTCAAAATACAAACGACTTACTAAACAAACACTTGGACATGTCCTAGTTGAGTGGACAACTGGCATGGGTGATCTTTTAAGACACCAACTCGTTTACTAGTTTACTTACAACCTTGTGCGTTACGGACGCCAGAAGGTTGCAGGGTTCTGAAAATCGATACACAGTCTTACAACCGTTTTACCTGGTTGATTACGCATACGTACTTACTGGACTCAGGTGAGTCTCATAGCCCCACTTTTACTGTTTTACTGTTTTACTTACGGGGTGAGATACATTGCTTATTTTTATGAACACGAGTACTGATTTACATGTTTACCAAACGGAATTGCATGAGTTTTCTCACCATTTATTTGGGGAAGCCTCCTCATCATATATCATTAGTTATGTACTTAAGCGCGAACACTAGTTAATGGATCCATTAGGGAAATGACCCTCCCCGCCCGGGGTAGTAGCGATACCACGAACCGATCTGTATAAACGGGCGACTATTATTCGTTACTGATGCTTGCTCAATTTCCGAGCATGTCACAGGAGCAAATTTATTATTTACGGGTTAAGCTTCGATTATGAGCCTCATGGCAATGGTATAACTTACTTACTTTATATTGCGAGTATTGCAAATAACTGATTTACGCCTGCGGGCCTTATTAATGAAATCTTGTGTTCAAACTCTTACGTTATTTACAAACCTGTGAGATTCACCAACATTCGTGTTGACCTTTTTAGCTTTGTATCTCAGGTACACATACGGAGTAGGATTCCCTCAGGACCTAGCTAGAGTCGCATGATTTCGACCTTGCATTTAACAGAGATTCTTAGCATTATCTTTTGTATTTATTATGATTATGTAATAGAATCTCCCGCCTTATACGCGGACTCTAGGGAACTTCATTTTGTAACCGGAAATGTTATGTTTCAAACATTTTATGTACGGAGATATAACTATTTTTTTACAAACGTTGCATATAGGTGTCGTTCGCTTTACTTTTGTGTAGTGATATTTGATTAGTAGCACCCCAAAGCTTGCTTCCGCTAAACTGTGATTTTGGGGGTGTTACAGATTGGTATCAGAGCCTAAGGTTATAGCGAACTAGGTTGCATTTAGTGGGCCTAGACTATGACCATTAGGCAGTATTTCCTCATTAGGTATGACTGGTTCAGGAATTGCATCATACGACGTTAATTTAACATAGCCTGATCAACTATGTATAATTAAGGAAAGATGATGTGAAGCCCGAAAGGGGTTATATTGAACAGGAATACACTAGTTGACTCTGACCACGAGAGGAACGAGACCGAATGCTACTTGCTACGCTGTTAGGCTATTATAGGTACTAGGTATATAAATGAATAAGCGTCACACCCGTACTAACTCCTCGACCGTAAGAAGCACAATATGACCTACGACCATGGATATGGAAAACCAACATCCAGTTAGGACGACTCACTATTTCGACAGCAAAAATCTAACACTTACTGACAATAGTAGTGGCACCCACAGTATTAACACGCCCACGCGTTTATAGCAACGGCGACCCAACCAATTCCACGAAATCTCTCCAATATCTTAGGATAAAGCTACATCATTCTTATGAACGAAACACCTAGTGCTAGACAGGGATATAACCACTGAGACATTCTTTATCCTCTTTGCGCTTTATAGGATCTCTCCAGCAATAGGCCAGGCGCAGCTATGGAAGAATACCCGTCCGACTCAGACCAGATTCAGGAGGAACAAGTACAATACACCTACCTCGACGGAGAATATGCACCAGAAGAGGAATTCGGGATCGAGGAGGACGAGAATCAAAACTTTGGAATAATCGACGTAGAGGCTTACGAACGGGTCATGGAGCAGACAATTGAACTGAATAATCGTACGTGGGAGCTGAAGTACAAGTGTCAGGACTATGAGAAGGAGCTGAGGATCATGAAGAGGTCCGTCGCTCGAAAGGTTAAGGACAAATTACACCACTGGAAGGGGTGGCCGCAAACTTCACTAGGAAGACGAAAAAGTGGGTCAAACGACTGGGAGGAAGGCAGGTGGAAGAAGATGCACTTTACCGTGCACCGCCACGTTACCAAGACCTACTCGCCGAACGCTATTACCCACGCGACATGTACCTGGAATGAAGTTCCAAGTGATCAGAAGCCTACTTAGAACTAGCTAGATAGCAACTATAACCATTTTGCCAAATCTGCATAAAGCAGGGTTGTAGGAGCCACAAAATGTATTGAATACTTATGACTAGATGACTGTATTATGACATTCTGTAAAATGTTATGGCATCCGCTCGGGTGTAGTACTGCCCGACAAATTTTGTAAACGAACAATCGGATGGGATGACTACGAATCAACTAGATTCTTAGATTATTATCTGTGCAAAATCCATTGACATGTACAACATTAAGACACTCTGACCTCAATAGGTATACAGAATCCCCGCCCCGCCCAGCATCAGGTTTTTGGGAATCGTGTGAATGTTAACGAACTCTCGATACCCTCTCAAACTTCAAACTCGAGAATCTTCAAACTCATGGCCTTAAGAGCCCTTGACCCTCTCGCTCCACAGTACGACCATTACTTAGTACTACTACAGATTGCCTCACTATTCACACCCGTGTGACACACCACAACCTCTTACAACGATATCACTGGATATACTACTAGGATTCTAACATTCCGCCCTTCTTCACCCTACTATGGTAGACCCAGAACACTAACGTATCTAAGAGTACATTCGTGGACTCCCCGAGAGCATCCCGGAAAATGTCATCTCCCCCAAACCCACAGACATCCAGTGAGCTAACCGTATGGCACACGTACTCCCGGTTATGATCGTACGCCGCAAATCACTAACCCCTACCCTTTAGATCGAATTCGGCTGAAGCCGCGACTACTAAGACCTATGCTCCAAGACCAAAGAATTCGAGACCCAAACCTAGTCAACCTGATTACCCTATATTATATGACTGATAAATCTTGCTAACTACTTAATGATCCACTGTTATAGGTCATAGGCACGACCTAGGATAAGCTGACAGATGTAATAATTCAGTGCATCAGGAACGTAACAAACAGGCTTTTTCCAATATATCTCACACCGGTTCGGACCGGGACCACTGGACTACCATCATTATGTGTCATCTGTCCAAAAACTGCACCACAGGTCGTCTGTTTGGAGGGAATCATTTGTTCTTTTATAGTTTTCACTAAATTACAGCTTATGCTCGCGACCCCATAATTGCTATTATACCATACATGATGCCAACGTCAAAACATTGTGTTGATAAACCCCCCCCCCCATTTCGTAGGGAATGACAGATTACTCCGCTAGCCACATGTCCGATGATGACCAACACAGTGAGGACCGGACCATGTTCCCTTACCTACTTACTCTCGAAGGCGACATCGAGCCAGTGAGTGAAGAACCGTTGGAAGAAACGGCACACCCGGCAGGACTCCGAGACTTTCCATCTCAGACCATAGTCGCAAAAGTTACCCAACTAACCCGAGCATACTCACTTTCAAACCCTACTACTGATAACCATATCACAACCACTACCATCACCACTCCTCCTACGGTTACCGCTCCGATCATTGTCAATGTAAACACTGACCATTCTAAGCATACTGATGAGACGATGAAGGCATTACGCAACCAACTAACTACTGTCCAGGAGGAAATCACGGGTCTACGCCTAGTCACCCACGAGCAAGGACTGCGTCTGCGAACCTTAGAATTCTATTGGGAACAATTAAGATACTTGTGCCCAACGCTGGGAGATATGCTCCAGTTAATTTCTGACTCATTATCACAAAAAGTCCAAGCTAGCATCCCTGTGGAAAAGGACACCGAAGCTCAACTGGTAACCCTCAAAAAGAACCCGGGAGGAAGCTTCAACACAGACATTACTCAGCCCCGGACTAAAAGGGCAAGGATAACTCAAACCCCCACTACTGAATATAAGGGGAAAGCTTATAAGGGAAATCTACCCTACTGCTCCCGATGCAAACACCATCATAAGGGACAATGCCTCCCTCCTTGCGGCAGATGCAACGCGTATGGACACCAGGTCCAGAATTGCAAATTCCCCCGAAAGGACACAAGCTCGGAGACAATGGGGTTGTGCTTCAAGTGTGGAAATGCGAGGCATAAAAAGATAAATTGTCCATTACCAACTACTACAGACGGCATCCCTGAGGCCAAGCATGACACGAACGCTACTACAGGTACGCTATACCTCTAGAAATAATTCCGTCTCCGACATTACAGACTATCATCACTATTACGAATGCGGTATAAATCACAAGCTACTATAGACTACTAGTACAAATTATAACTATACCCCACTGATTTCTCGACCGACCCCGTTCATAGGACGTGACAGTTTACACACGTTAGTATCTCTCCCTCTCTCTTTCTCCTATTCTAACAAGGGGGAGGAAAGGAACCGGTGACATTTATGACAACACTAAGGATACTTCAACACCTTCTTAGGAAACGTACGTACTACTTCCTCGAATAGATTCCAGATATACCGTACCATATAACGCGAAATGACACTTAAGCAACTACGGGATTTAACCGACAACGACCCGTGAACGTGTAACTACAACTAGGCAAACTAGGAATTGAGCCTTATTTGATCGTTAGCTGCCTTGTTAATGACAGAACAAAACTTTGGTAAAGAATTGGTCCAATGACTTATCGACTGCAGCTACCTCCCGAACTCAGTAGCGTACATCCCATTTTCCCCCAATTCTAACTTAAAGAAATGCCGGTCTGATGAGACACGAACCTTACCGCTCGACGAAAACCAGATGAGACTGAGATACTCACATTTGTTCATAAACTATACTCCTACTGACACCACGACTACAAGCTAATTTCGGGACGAAATTATTCTAACAAGGGGAGAATGTAACACCCGCCAATTTAGGACTACAATTAGTATCGAAACTACTTGAAATTTCGGGTATTTAGTTTTATAATACCCTAAATAAAGGTAACATTATGGTGTGAATGCGGGCACGCTTACGTGATCTAATTTAAATCGTACACTTATGAACCGGACAATGTCCGACATTAATAAATGGACGTTGGTGACAAAACTTTATAACAAGGTGGACTTATCCAAACAAACGTGATTTTTCAATAATATATTGTGAGAATATATTCCAAGTATTCCTCATTGATAAAAACTCCCTGTACACGACAAACACGCACGAAGCACGTGAGTCAAGCGAAAACAATTCAAGTTATAATTTTATAACTCATTAATTAGTGTTTTGATAAAACATTTCAATTAAAATATTTTGGATATACGTAAACACGAAACAAGGAACGACATTTAAACAATCGCGGAATGTAACACAAAAATCGGAGCAACGAGTTCACGAGATCGAGACTCAAATAGGTTAGCCCAAACCCGCGGATCCAAGCCTCAACCCGACCCATGACCCATCTCCAATAAAACTCCTCCATCCTTCAAATCCTTCCATTTTATTCACAAACACACACACACACATTTACATTTCCAAAACCCTCACTTTTCTTTCCCCTCTTCTTTCTTTCTTCAAGCCGGCAGCGACCTCAACACCACCGTCATCGAAAATCGTTCGTCATCATCATCACGAGAAAGCGCGAGGACCGCCATCATCTTCTACCTCACCTTCATCATCCCCATTTTCGATTCTTCGTATGAAATGCCTTAAAACTCGATGTAACTACTTGTAAAGCTTTTATTTACATGCTAGAACGTTTACTCAACAAAGATTTGCCCAAAAATCGACTTGAAAATGCGTTTTTATGAAAAAGTGTTCGAACAGCTCGTTCTGCGAACCGAGATCTGTTCCTCCTGCGAGGTTAACCCAATTGCGAACCGAAGATTGAACTCGCGAAACCAACGGCGAACCGAACCCACCTGCGAGTTGACTTGCGAGTCGACCTGCGAGTTGACTTGCGAGTCGACCTGCGAGTGGATTTGCGAGTTGACCTGCGAGTCGACTTGCGAACCGAACCTTGTGTTGCAAACTGAGTTCAGTTTGCAGCCTACTACCTTGCGAGCCGAACTCGGCTCGCACCGCGAACTCAATTCGCACCACTATTTCAGCCCATAACCCGACTTGACCAATTTTTCGAATTTAAATCCTAGATACGATTTTTGATAAAACGATATACATAATAATAACATTCTCGGATTATTTTTACAAATCGTCACCAACGGGCCATACTGTTTTCAAAATACAAACGACTTACTAAACAAACACTTGGACATGTCCTAGTTGAGTGGACAACTGACATGGGTGATCTTTTAAGACACCAACTCGTTTACTAGTTTACTTACAACCTTGTGCGTTACGGACGCCAGAAGGTTGCAGGGTTCTGAAAATCGATACACAGTCTTACAACCGTTTTACCTGGTTGATTACGCATACGTACTTACTGGACTCAGGTGAGTCTCATAGCCCCACTTTTACTGTTTTACTGTTTTACTTACGGGGTGAGATACATTGCTTATTTTTATGAACACGAGTACTGATTTACATGTTTACCAAACGGAATTGCATGAGTTTTCTCACCATTTATTTGGGGAAGCCTCCTCATCATATATCATTAGTTATGTACTTAAGCGCGAACACTAGTTAATGGATCCATTAGGGAAATGACCCTCCCCGCCCGGGGTAGTAGCGATACCACGAACCGATCTGTATAAATGGGCGACTATTATTCGTTACTGATGCTTGCTCAATTTCCGAGCATGTCACAGGAGCAAATTTATTATTTACGGGTTAAGCTTCGATTATGAGCCTCATGGCAATGGTATAACTTACTTACTTTATATTGCGAGTATTGCAAATAACTGATTTACGCCTGCGGGCCTTATTAATGAAATCTTGTGTTCAAACTCTTACGTTATTTACAAACCTGTGAGATTCACCAACATTCGTGTTGACCTTTTTAGCTTTGTATCTCAGGTACACATACGGAGTAGGATTCCCTCAGGACCTAGCTAGAGTCGCATGATTTCGACCTTGCATTTAACGGAGATTCTTAGCATTATCTTTTGTATTTATTATGATTATGTAATAGAATCTCCCGCCTTATACGCGGACTCTAGGGAACTTCATTTTGTAACCGGAAACGTTATGTTTCAAACATTTTATGTACGGAGATGTAACTATTTTCTTACAAACTTTGCATATAGATGTCGTTCGCTTTACTTTTGTGTAGTGATATTTGATTAGTAGCACCCCAAAGCTTGCTTCCGCTAAACTGTGATTTTGGGGGTGTTACATCAAACAAGATATAATATTGAGTCTCGTCCCGCCGGTCTCCCCCTGTATGATTAAAGTTCCTCTGGCGGTGAGGGGTATGCGAACGACTTTGTCATGACAGATAATTTCAGCCCGATGTTTGGACAACCAGTCCATACCAATGATAATGTCGAAACTTCCAATTTCAACAGGCATAAGATCGATTGAAAAGGTTTCGTTGGCTAGGTTTAAAGTGCAATTAGGTATCACACTATCGGTTTCTATTAGTTTGCCATTTGCTAGCTCTACGATGTACTTAACATCTAAGGCCACGAGGGTGATGTCAAGTAGTGGGTAAAATTCATCAGAAATAAAGCTCCTATCAGCACCAGTATCCAATAGAACAGAAGCAGTTAAGTTGTTGAGGAGGAACATACCTGTGACCACATTCGGGTCCTGACGGGCATCCCCGAAGTTGAGTACGAATGCTCTTCCCTTAGCGTTGTTGTTGTTGTTATTGTTGCTACTTCGTTTAGGACACTCATTCCTGTAATGTCCAGCCTCTCCACATCCATAACAGGATTTGGGTTGTTGGTTGTTGCTGTTGTTGGATTTAGGGGCTCGGCAATCCTTAGATGAATGCCCATACTTCCTGCAGTTGTTGCAGGGAGACTTGCATGGACCATGGTGATGATAGTTACACTTGGAATAGTATGGCCTGTCCCCAGTGTAGCTACGTTTGGGCTCAGAATTGGTGTTATAAACTTGGATGGTATTGGGCTTTTTGCTTTGGCTGTTGTGAGGTTTAGAGGATTTGCGTTTGTTGTTGTTGGAGGAGTTGTTGGATGTCTCACGTTTGACAACTAGTGCCATGAGTTCATGCGCTATCCGGATAGCACTTTCGGTAGTTGTTGGTTTGGCCGAAGCGACATTTCCTTGAATGCTCTCAGGAAGGCCGCGGATGTACCTTTTGATGCCTTTTGTCTCTGGTTAAACCAATCCCGGACATAGTAAGGCAAACTGTTGGAACCTGGTGGTATAACCCTCAATATCGGTACCCTGGACCATCAAGTGCCAAAATTCTTCCTCCAGACGGTGTAGGGCTTCTTCGGGACAGTACTTCTCCGTTAGCTTCTTCTTCAATTCAGCCCAAGGGAGTCGGTTTGCTATTTCGATGCCCACAGAGTTGGCGTGGGTGTTCCACCATGTAAGAGCACCTTCCTGAATGGTGTATGCAGCGAACTTGACTTCCTAATCCTCCGTACAGTTACAGAGGTTGAAGACGGATTCCATACGTTCAATCCATCTTATTAGACCAATAGCACCTTTCGTGCCCTTGAAGTAGAGTGGTTTGCAGCTGAGAAAATCCTTGTAAGAGCAAGGCTTGATAACAGGGGTATTGACCGGGGTCTTACCAGTACTTCGGGAGTTTCGTGGTGAATCCCGAGCAGCCAAAGCATCAGCCACTGCTCGAGATACGACAGCAGCGAGTTCAGCATCACTGTAACTTTTCCTCTTTGGCGGCATAATTCTTCAAGGAAGAAACAAGAGGCACATGAGAAGTTGTTCCAGAATGATAATTCGACAGATGTATATATATATATATATTAAAGCGGTAATATACAACATCACAAAGAGAAAATTAACAATGCAAGATAGTCGAGAGAAATTGTCGATTGATATTACGATGTTAAATGATTACAGACAATTCCAAATCACGAGTTTCAAAAGCTACAGACTTAGAAGTTTTACAAAAGTTCCGGGAATTGTTACATCCAGTCGAATTACATAGGTCCTATGAAAGCATAATAAAGTACAGGTTCAGCCTAAGCTAATCCTGACGTAAATTGAGTTATGGCAGTAGTGTGGTGAGATGGTCCACAGATTATGCAAGTCTGCTAACCATTCGGAGGGCGTCCTTGGTTTCCCTTAGACGCGTCTCGCACTGGTTCAGCCTTGATTGTAGGACGGAAATTTCATTTCGGTTGCCAATAACTTGGTTGTGGACAACCTCCATGGTGTCGATGGTTTCTCCCATTTGATTTTGAAGAGTACCCATGGTGTTGATAGTGTTTTCGTGGTCTTCGGAGACTTGATTGATTCGTTCGAGTGAAGTGAGTCTCCAGTTTTTGTTGGTTTCTTGAAGTTCGATATCCATAGCGTTAAGTCGTTGCTCGTGGTGGTGTACTCTAATGGCTAAATCCGGTAGAATAAGGTAAGCAGGATATGGGCTAGCCGGAGGCGACCTGGGGTCCCTCCTAGCCACTCTTGGGTTTCGTAATCCATACGGATGAGAGCGTGATGAATTGGGTGGTGTGTTTGCCATTCTGAGACAAAGCGTTAGAAAGAATGAGGCCCATATTCATATAATACATATATAATATAGCCTAAGATATTAAGCGTGAGCGAGGCCTATCTATGTATATATACATATATCACATAATAGCCTAAAGTGTCTAACACACACATGTTTGAGTCCCGGTTTCTCTCATGGTCAGAGTCAACTAATATATCCTGTTCAGTCATGACTCTTTTCAGGTCTCACATCATATTCTTTTAATTGTACATAGTTGATCAGGCTATGTTAAATTAAACCAATATTATGTAGTCACTGAACCTAATCATACTTAATAAGGAATACTGCCTAACGGTCATAGTCTAGGCCCACTAAATGCAACCTAGTTCACTATAACCTTAGGCTCTGATACCAATCTGTAACACCCCCAAATTTACTGTTTAGCGGAAGCATACATTGGGTGTTACTAATCAAATATCACAAGCACAAAGATATAATGAACGACCACTATATGCGTCGTTTTACATTTGTATTAATAAAAACCAAAGTTTACATCAAAAATAGAGTTACATTAGCTCGGTGGAAATTGAGAGATTTAAGTACATAATTAATCTATACAAAATATAATAATGCAGCTAAATCTCTGATTGTTTGCATGCTGACTCGAGCTAATTGATCTTGATTGTGCAATCCAACCTACTGCTGGTCACCTGTGATACATGCTAAAAAGGGTCAGCGAAACGCTGGTGAGCTCACAGGTTTGTATGTCAACACATAATTGTATAAACCGCAAGATTTATAATTGAATTTATAAAGCAATTAAGCAAAATAAAAGTTATACAGCCATGAGCACATAGTCTGAGCTTAACTTGAGTGTCAGGTCCAATTAAGGAAACCCAACTTGAATGCCTCCTACGAGTGCCTAATCCACACTCGTCTTCCCAAATGCTAATACGTCCGTTTGACCAGTTAGTGCGTGCTAACCCGGACGAGGATTGTCAATCCTATATGATATCATATACTAACATTCACGCTACTACGTATTACCAGACTATGCTATGGAGGGCTTTAAATTGATTAGTTGAAGTAACTCATGTAGTATTTGATTTTGATTTGTACTTGCGTTCAACTTGTAAAACAAAACGAGCAATAATATCACACCCCTGATTGAAAAGCAGTAAAATAGGGGCCATGAGACTCACCTGAGCCTGAGAAGTTTATCTAAATAAACTTTGATTGATTAGCCGAGTATCGATGTCCGAAGACTTGTAACCTGAGGGTGTCCACGACACGCGATGGTTATAAACGGGAGTCGGTATCACAAAGGACTACCTTTGTAGTTGTTACACAACTATATATGTCCAAATTACTACGATTTGGTTGATTATTTGGTTTGTGTTTTGAAAACGTGTACGGCCCGTTGGTGACAGATTTATAATAATAACCTTAACTATTATTATTATACTTTGATTTATCCATTTTTGCGTATTTATCGTATCGTATTTGGTTTGGTTATTGAAAAGTGATTTTTAAACACTTAGAATGTTTTTGGCTTCTGTTTTTGGGTTTCTGCGACATAATATGCTACACAACCCTTGTGTTTCGCAACACAAGGCTTGTGTTCTGCAACACAAGGCTTGTGTCTCATGTCTGCAACACAATATGCGACACAATGTTTGTGTTCCGCAACACAAGGCTTGTGTCTTATGATATGCAACTTAACGCGACACTAAATGCGACACAATGCTTGTGTCTTATGTTTTGCGACACTAAATGCGACACAATGCTTGTGTCTTATGTTTTGCGACACTAAATGCGACACAATGCTTGTGTCTTATGTTTTGCGACACTAAATGCGACACAATGCTTGCGTTCCGCAACACAAGGCTTGTGTTCCGCAACACAAGGCTTGTGTCGCAAAGATGAACACCAGCCCAGAACCCAGCGGCTGTCGTGATTTTTCAACCCAAAACCCAAATCTAACTCATTTTTAGGCTGCAAAATCGTGTTTTCCTCATACATTTGGACAATACTAAATTGTGTAAACATTATAACACCGAAATAATACACCAAAATGAGTAGATCTAAATATTTAGAGAATTTCTTACAATTGCAAATCGAGACAAACGAGGAAGAAAACGAGGGTGGTGCCTTTTTTAATCTTGTTCCTCTCTTGATGGTGATTCCGAAAAAGTAACTTTTGTTGTCAGTTATGCTAGATCTGAAAATTTGGTGGTGATGGGTTTGAGAGTGTTTTTGTGGTTTGTGTGTGTTTTTTTTGAAATGAGAATGAAAGAAAGAGGGAAAGAGAGGTTGGGTGTAGGTGAAAGCCTCACCTTTTTCTGTCCCCGCAATCGTGCTCCGTGCGGTGTTCGTTCTCCCGTTCGTTTAAACGTTAAATGTTTATTTTATACGTTTAAATATACGTTTTAAAATACGAATAATTACCCAATATTTTTGTTGAAGTATTTTACCAAATACTTAATGGTTGCGTTATAAAATATAACTTTAACTTGTTTCGATTTGTTTGCGCGTTTAATAATCTAATCGTGTAGTCCTTGTTTGTACGATATGAATTTGAATTGAAATATTATCTAAATAATATTTTGGATATAATTGCGTTTATTAAATAATATTATATTATATAATAAAATTGTTCACCAACGTCCGTATTAATTGAACCGAATTACATTCGATGTGCAACTTGTACGATTTAATCAAATCGCATGATTATATATATTCAACAATATATATTACTTGATACATTAATTAGCCTAACACAGAACTAATTACATGTATTATAACTGATTAGGTACTAATCACTAGTCCTAATTTGGCGGGTGTCACAGTTAGATACATTAGTGATCCGATCATGGCTCTATAAAGAGTTGGATCCACATCGCTATCACTCGATGTATTTGGTCCAAGGTTATGATTGACTGGAATTGGAGTATTGTAGACCTTACTTTCATCCATCTTAAAGCGTTCCAATAGCTCATATTTATATTTAGATTGATGAATAAAGAATCCATCCTTCTTTTGATCAACTTGCAATCTTAAGAAGAAGTTTAACTCTCCCATTGCAGACATCTCAAACCTTTTTCTCATGACTTTCTCAAATTCTTGACACATCTTTTCATCAAAAGATCCAAAGATAATGTCATCAACATATACTTGTACAAGTAGAAAGTCATTCTTGTTCCACTTTACAAAAAGTGTACTATCAATTGATCCTCTTGTAAATCCATTCTCAAGTAGATACGTTGATAGTGTTCCATACCATGCCCTAGGTGCCTGATGTAATCCATATAGAGCCTTATTCAAGCGATATACTCTATCTGGATAGTCAGAATCAGTACACCCTGGTAGTTGTGAAACATACACCAATTCTTCAACTTTGCCATACAAAAAGGCACTCTTAACATCCAACTGATAAACTTTTATACCTTTAAAGGAGGCAAATGGGCTAAGAATACTCTAATTGCTTCTAGCCTAGCAACTGGTGCAAACACTTCATTGTAATCTATTCTTTCTTGTTGATTAAACCCTTGAACCACTAGACGTGCTTTATTGCGAGTAATGACTCCCTGGTCATCTCTCTTACACTTAAATACCCATCTAGTTCCAATTAGATATTCTCCCTTTGGAAGGTCAACCAACTCCCATACTTGTAATTTTGAGAACTGTAACAGTTCTTCTTGCATAGCTTCGACCCACGAACTTTCTTTTAGAGCCATTTGCACATTTTTAGGCCCAACTTGTGAGATAAAGCATGAATATAGACATTGATTAGGAATCCCTGTCTCTTTCATAGCAGTATACAAGCTTTCTAAATTTTCAGATGTACTAGCTTTAGATTGAGTCCTAGTTTGAACAGGAGTATTAATATCACCGATGATGTTTTCAACGGGATGATTCTTACTTGTTCTTGTAACCGGTATAGGGTCAACTATTAACTCATCTCCTAAGTTAGTACCAATCTCTTCTAATGAAGGCATATCTTCTGAACTAGCTGAAGATAACCTTAAGTGGTTCAAAGAAGTAACTATATCATCAAACTTTGTTTGAAGATCCTCCTCAGAATCTTCTGTTTCTTGATACTTATCCTTTGAAGGTTGTTGTGACCCACTTGAAGAAGCTTCATTTGAGTCATCAGTTGTCCTGATTCCAGATTTCAGAACACTCGATGTTGAAGAGGGACCATTGTCCGAATCTTCATACAATAAGTGCTCAGAGATCTATGAATCACTGACAAAGTCACTTATGGGAACTTTAGACGAATGAAAGAGATCTGAATAGTCAAATTGCCAATCTAATCCCTTATGTACAGCAGGTACATAGCTCGTAACCTCAATGTTATAAACGATTTCCAGTCGTCCCGTGACTTTATTTAAAACTCTTTTATCAGGCGAATTGGGCACATAACCTAGGAAAAATCCTTCGTCAGCCTTTTCGCCAAATTTAGCTTGATTTCCTGTTTTCAATATTGTACATGCAACTCCAAAGGGTTCAAATCCCTTCAGATTAGGTTTCTTATTATTCAATAATTCATAACAAGTCTTGTTACGCTTTTTGACCGCAAGAACCCTATTTAGAACATGACATGCTGTATTCACTGCTTCTACCCAAAATATGACCGGAAGCTTTATCTGCAAGCATTGTTCTAGAAGCTTCAATCAACGTTCGATTTTTCCTTTCAGCAACACCGTTCTGTTGAGATTCATATGGTGTACTGAATTAATGTTGTATCCATTTGCTTAAGCAATAGATATTTAACGTTGAGTTCTTGAATTTCGTTCCGCTATCACTACGAATAAGCTTTACTCTCGTTTTATAGACATTCTCTACTGGATCTAAGAACTCCATAAAGATGCTAGGAGTTTCATCCTTAGATCCCCAAAAGAATACCCATGAAAATCTAGAGTAATCATCTGTGATAACAAAACAGTACCACTTGCCACCTAGACTTCTCTTGCTTATAGGGCCAAAGAGGTCCATGTGTTGCAATTCAAATGGCGAGGAGATTAAGTTTTCAGTCTTAGACCTGTGTGGTTTCTTGTGCTGCTTTCCTTTTAGGCAAGGAACACACTTGTCTTCAGACTCGAAATGTTTCTGTGGTACACCTAGAACTAATCCATTCTTGGTTATGTAGTTCATTTTTCGAAAATTCAGATGTGCCATTCTCCTATGCCATAAAAGTGCGTCTGCTTCTGAGGCCTTGGATAATAAGCATGTCGACACCATTGAAGAATTAGAAAAAACCCATGTTTATAGCATAGATGTCCTTCTTCCTTGGTGCCCTCATCAATATCCATTCTTCAGGAATTGTGAAGCCTGGCTTCAAAACTAAAGCCTTCTTTTCACTAAAATGAACTGGATGACCTTTATCGTAGACTTGGGAAACACTCACTAGGTTATGAGTTAGTTCTTCAACATAATTCACATCCTCTATAGTCAAAGTTCCATTTGAAACTTTTCCTTTCCCAGTAATTACTCCTCCTTTGTCTCCTGCAAAAAAAAAAACTTTTTGCTTGAAACCTTCTTTGAAGTCCTTCAGTAGACTTCGTTCTCCTGTCATGTGCCTTGAGCGTCCACTATCTACATACCACCAACTATCCTTGTTCACATTTTGCTCCTACACATAACAAGTTGTACACAATTAGTTTTCAAGAGGGACCCAAGCCATTATGGTCTTGGTTTGTCCCTGATCATCTACAATCTGAACTTCCTTAAAGTAACCGTAACTATTCCCATCGGGAGTCTTGGTAACTTTCACAGGAGTTTGAGATTGTTGATAATCTGTAGGTCTTAGGCCTATAAGGAGAGTGAGTAGAAAACCTCCTAGGCATAAACTTAGTTCCCTGTGCACTTGAAGTAGAACCATTTTCAAACTGACTATGGTTTCTACTTGGGATCCTAAACCTCGAAGGTATCTTCTCTCTTGGCTTATTGAAAGTATTTTCGTTCAGAGTATAAGGCCTTTTAGATTTAGGTGGAGAGACACTATGATTACCATTTCTTTTCAGAATGTTTACAGGTTTGCTGCCTAATCCCGATTTGGAGCCTAACCTGTCTACAATTGAACTAGAAATGGTCGGTGTCTTTTCAGTATTCACTAACTTATGTGATGCTTCCAACTTCTTATTCGGACAACAAGAAGCCACATGTCCTTTTTGGTGACATTTGAAGCAGGACATCTGTTTTCATGACTTACCAACTTTTGCATCCGCTGTCAGGGTCTTAGGCACTAAAGGATCAATAACATGTTCTTTATTAATCACTTCATCAGTCTTAGTATCATTAATTACTCCACCTGGTACAAACTATACTTTAGTGTGAGGAATTCTCTTACTATCATCAGATGAAGGATTCTTAATAACATTCTTCTGTGCCTCTGACTGATCAGGTTTAGCTACTGGTTCTACAGAACATACTTCAGTCATCTTAGTATCTTCTGGAAGCCTAGTGTAATTTGAATTGAAAGGAGGAGGTGTCTCATTATAACCTAATCCTGACTTATCCTTTACACTTCGTTGAGCATCGAGCATCTTGTCCATCTCAGTGGCTCTATAATTTTCTATCTTTCGGTTTTGCTCAACTAGTTTCAATTTACAATCAGCGAACTCTTTCTCCTTATTAGCAATTGTCTGATTTAAGTCTTTTAGGTTCATATAGAGACCATCTATGATAACAGCTTTTTCATTAATGGTATCTCTAACTGCAATCCTATCAGAAGCATCAGACTTAATTTTATCTTTTAAGTCCTGTTTATCATCACTTAACCTACGCACATCAATCTTAGCTAGCTCAAGTTCAGATCTAACAGTCTTATTAGATTCAGTCAATATGCTAACTTGAGAAGACAGGTTTTTGTTTGCTACAGTTAAAACACTAACCTGTGACTGCAAATCAGTAACTAAATAACAGACATCAGCAAGAGTAAGATTATCAATACATACCGTTTTCTTGTCTGTTTGAATTTCAGCCATGCGTGCTACAAAGTCTTCAGGATTCATATTTTCAGTTAAATCCATATACAACACGTCTTCATCACTTGCTTTCATTTCAACCTCAGGCACCTTTACATCACACTCTGCATCAGTAGGCATGTAGGATGTAGACTCATCAATCTCAGCCATGAAAGCTTCCTCAGACTGAGTTTTCCATTCATAAGAGCCATCCAACTGTTTTACAACCAAGGCTTTGGAAGCAAGAGTGCTTCCCGAACCCTGTTTTCCATTGCCAGCTTCTACCTTAGGTCTTTGGCATTCTCGAGCAAAGTGTCCATAACCCTGACAATTAAAACACTTGATCTTGGTCTTATCAAACCCTGATCGATTGCCAACTACCTTTCAACTAGTTTTCTTCAAAAAATTCTTTACTCTTCTAGACAACATAGCAAGTTGATCCTGAAGTTCTATTTATTCAAGATATTCAGGGTCTATCTGATCATAATCTTCGTCAAACATAATTGGATCATTGATTTTACCCTGAATGTAGTTTTCATACGAAGCTACAAAGGAAGCAAGAACAGATAATTGTTGTTCAACAGATTTCACACTCATAGGCATCTTTTGATGCTCCTGAGGTGACTTCTCAGTTAGTTTTCCCTTTGCTTCACTACCAGATGAGGTAACAAGACACAAATCATCAGTAATCATTTCACCTTTTCCATTAGCATTACCAACAAACAAAGCAGTGGTCGAGCTCGAGGAAGCAGTAGAGATAGTAGATTTTCCGTGATATAGTCCCGGATCCTGAGCCTGGTCATAATCAGTATCTCTAGTCATTTTGGTGAAATCATAACCTCTTAGCTTATCAATAGCCTGCTCTAAGGTCATGGTTGCATACCTCTCATCATTGTCTTTAAGCATTATGCCATGCATTTCCCACTTAGACGGTAAACCTTCAATAAACTTGTCAGTTTTCTCAGTCTCGGTAGTTACAATCTCATGGTCATCTAGCTCACTCAGCAAATGGTAGTATCTTGTGGTATAAGCATCAAGATCTTCTCCTTTCAAAGCTTTGAACACAGTAAACTGCTTTTTCAGGAGATTTCTCTTGCCTGCTTTAACTTGTGGACTACCTTCACACCTTTTCTCAAGAGTTGTCCACAACGTTCTAGCAGTTTAGAAGGATTTAATTTGATGATTAAGTTCCTTAGGAAGACTCATCTTAATTGAAGAATGAGCCTTGTTCTCAATCTCAAATTCCTTCTTTTGAGCTTCACTCATCTGTTGATAAGTGAGAACCACAATAGCATTCTCAACAGTTTGTGTAGGTGCCGTGTATCCATTCTTGATACACATCCAGATAGATAGATCACGGAATCTACAATAAGATTCAAACCTATCCCTCCAGCTATAATAATCCTCAACTCTTAACAATTTAGGTGGAACATTAGATTTTTTCCAATCTCGTGTTCCATCTCAATCATTTTGCTAAGGTCAGACATCGTGAAGTTTAAAAGTTAAATTGTATTTGCAAATTCGAAAAAAGAAAACTCGACTCGCAGAAACTCAGTTCAACTCGCAATCTCAGTTCGGATCGTAGTGATGTCAACTCGCAAGTGATCTCGGTTCGCAGGAGATCTCGGTTCGCAGAATATTTCAATTCGCAAATAAGTTCGACTCGCAGAACACACTTCAATTTTCCAAGTTCAACTCGGTTCGCAGACTTATCTGAAACCCTAATCTCGACTCGCGAAATGGCTGAAAAAACCCGAAAACAAAATTTTTAGGTATTTTTACGATTGAAACTGAAAATTTTGACCGTAAACAAACCCTAAATCGTCCAGAGAATGATTTTGATCGTTAATATGTACTAATGCATGTATAAACGATCCGAATCAAACACGATTTAGGGTTTGTTTATCTAGCCCGAAAGCTCTGATACCAAATGTAAGTCCCTAGTTCTAGGATCGATAACTTCGTTATCTGTAGTATTAAGGTGTGGAATTCCTTAATACGGGGTTATCTTACTAACAACGAATAAGTTCACGTTTAGGTAATCTAATACTTCGCTTTAAACGAATAACCGTCAAAGCCTAGCCCTTAGGTTTTGTTTTCTCTGGATATTGAATTCGCAGGAATGGCAAAAGTTAATCAAAAGTTATTATGTTTTCACAAAGGAAAATAATTAAATAAGTCATCTCAACTCGCAGCCACTGGGCCTGCGAGTTGACTCAACTCGCTACGCAGCCCAAGCCCATAATGAGACTCGACTCGCCAAGCTCTTTATGTTCATTGCGAATTCAGTTCTCATCTAGCTTCACAACACTTTCGACCTGAGAACTCGACTTGCAGCAAATGTAAATGTTAATTATAAAATACGTCTATCATTAATGACAACTATTCATTTACAAATCTAAACCAATGTACAAAAATGATAACAATTACACCAGTCCTATTTCAAGCTAGATCTGTTGTCACAAACTATGTCTCAACATGGAAAATGGTTCTTCTTCATTTTCACATGGGAGTAATAAAATTCAGAATTTTGGGAAAAATTCCCAAGTTTATGTGCCTAAGAGGTTGTCTAATCAATCTCCTCATAGGCATGCAACTGCTAATCATCAACAACCTCAGACATCTTTGAAAATAACCAAGACTCCTGATGAAAATAGTTATGGTTATTTTAAAGAAGTTAAGATTGTTGATGATGAGGGACACACCAAGACCGTTATGGCTTGGGTCCCTCTTGATAACTGATCATTGGTAACTGTCATGTGCAGGAGCAGGCTGTGAACGTAGATAGTTGGTGGTATGTGGACAGTGGATGCTCAAGACATATGACAAGTGAAAGAAGTCTTCTAAAAGACTTCAAATGAGGATTAAAACAGCCTGTTAAAATCGCTGGTGAAAAAGGAGGTGTAATAACTGGGAAAGGAAAAGTTTCTAACGGAACTTTGACTCTTGAGGATGTGAACTATGTTGAAGAACTGGTTTACAACCTAGTGAGTGTGTCCCAAGTCTGTGATAAAGGTCATACAGTTCATTTTAATGAAAAGGAGGCTTTAGTTATGAAGCCAGAATTTAAAATTCTTGAAGATTGGATACTAATGAGGGCACTAAGGAAGAAGGACATTTATGCCATAAACATGGGTGTTCCTAACACTTGAATGGAGTCGACATGTTTGTTATCCAAAGCTTCAGAAACAGACTCATTATTATGGCATAAGATGATGGCACACCTGAACTTTCGCAAAATGAATTATATAACCAAAAATGGTTTAGTTCTAGGTGTTCCACAAAAACGTTTTGAGTTTGAAGATAGGTGTGTTCCTTGTAGGAAAGGAAAGCAGCACAAGAAAACACACAAGTCTAAAAAATATCCTCGCCATTTGAACTGCTACATATGGATCTCTTTGGCCCAATAAGCAAGAGAAGCATAGGTGGCAAATGGTACTGTTTAGTTGTTACCGATGATTACTCTAGATTCTCTTGGGTATTCTTTTTGGGATCTAAGGATGAAACTTCAAGAATACTTATGGAATTCTTAGATCTAGTAGAGAATACTTATAGAACACGGGTCGTAGTGACAACAGAACCGAGTTTAAAAACTCAAGCCTCAATGTCTATTGTTTGAGCAAAGGAATCAATCATCAATCCAGTGCACCATATTAGCCAAAATAAAATGGTGTTGCTGAAAGGAAAAATAGAACATTGATCGAAGCTGCTAGAACAATGCTTGCAGATTCAAGGCTTCCAATCATTTTTTGGGCTGAAGCAGTGAATACAGCATGTCACATTTTAAATAGAGTTCTTACGGTAAAAAGTGCACGATATTGAAAACACTAAATCAACCAAAGTTTGGTGAAAAAGCTGACGAAGGATACTTCCTAGGTTATGTTGCTAATTCTCCAAATAAGCGTGTTTTTAATATCGTCACTGGACGTCTTGAGATAGATTTTAACATTGAAGTTACTAGCTATTCCTACGATACTCATAAGGGACTACATTGACAGTTTAATTACTCAGATCTATTAAAATCTTTTAACATTCCTCTCAGTGAATAAGTAATTAGTTCAGAATGTGATGACACAAGTTATGTGGATGAAGAAATCAGCCATATCCCTAGGTCGAATATTCCTATCACTATTAATGAAGAGACTACTGTTGAAACTGAAACTGAGGATATTCCTCAAAATTTGGATCAACATATTAATGAAACTGTTGATGAGAATAGTGAGATACCGCCTTTGGAGGAAATCAATACTAATCTGGAAGATGAGATAATAGTTGAACCTATTTCTACATCACGTATAAATAAGGATCATCCAACGAGTCAAATTATTGGTGATCTAGATTTAGGTGTAAAAATGAGAAATGAGTTATCTAGAAGTACTAGTTTGTTTACTTCTATAGTTGAAGCAGAAGAATGTCATCAGTGTATGTACTCTTGCTTTATCTCACAAGAAGAACCAAAGAATGTACAAATGTCCTTAAAAGATAACTCATGGGTAGAAGTCATGCAAGAAGAACTATCCCAATTCAAGAAACTTGAAGTTCGGGAATTAGTTGATCTTCCACCTGGTGAATACCCGATTGGTACTAGATGGGTATTTAAGTGTAAGAGAGATAATTGGGGAATTGTGACTCGCAGTAAAGCTCGTCTAGTGGTTCAAGGTTTTAACCAAGAAGAAGGCATTGATTATAATGAAGTGTTTGCACCTGTTGCTAGACTTGAGGTAATTAGGCTATTCTTAACTTTTGCAACATTCAAAGGAATTAAAGTTTAACAATTGGATGTTAAAAGTGACTTTTTGTATGGCAAGATTAGAGAGAAGGTATATGTTTCTCAACCACCTGGTTTTACTGATCCATCATACCCTGATACAGTATATCGTCTAGATAAGGCTCTATATGGATTACATCAAGCACCCAGGATGTGGTATGAAACACTATCATCGTATCTACTTAAGAATGGATTTACAAGGGGATCAATTGATAGTACACTTTTTGTCAAATGGAAGAAGAATGACTTTCTACTTGTACAAGTATATGTTGATGACATTATCTTTGGATTGTCTGATGAAAAGATGTGTCAAGAATTTGAGAAAGTCATGAGGAAACGTTTTGAAACATGCAATAGGAGAGTTGAATTTTTTCTTAGGATTGCAAGTTGATCAAAAGAAGGATGGATTCTTTATTCATCAATCTAAATATACTGCAGAGTTGTTAGAAAAATTCAAGATGGATGAAAGTAGAATCTATTATACTCCCATACCAGTCAATCATGGACTTGGTCCAGGTACATCGAGTGATCAGGATGTGGATCCTACTCTTTATAGAGCCATGATTAGATCACTAATGTACCTTACTGCATCTAGGCCTGATATAATGTTTGCAGTGTGTATTTGCGCAAGATATCAAGCCACTCCTAAAGAATCTCACATGCAAGCTGTAAAACGGATCTTTCGTTATCTTAAGGGGAAGCCTAAGCTGGGACTTTGGTATCCTTTTGATGGAAACTTAGATCTTGTTGCTTACACAAATTCCGATTATGGAGGATGCAATCTAAATTAAAAGTCAACAACTGGTGGATGTTAGTTCTTAGGAGGAAGATTGGTGTCGTTGCAGTGCAAGAAGCAAACCTCAATAGCCATTTCTACATGTGAAGCTGAGTATGTTGCAGCTGGCAGCTGTTGTTCTCAAATTCTTTGGATACAACAGCAACTGCGAGACTATGGTTTAAATTTGAAGCACACTCCTATGATGATAGATAATGAATCAATGATATCCATCACTAACAATCCTGTCAAGCACAGTAAGATGAAGCATATTGATATTCGAAATCATTTCATTCGTGATTCTGCAAAGAAAATGATGATATGGTTAGTTAAGGTTCCGACTGCGGATAACTTAGCAGACCTGTATACGAAGGCTTTTGATAGAGCAGGGTTCGAGACATTGGTTCAGCTAAATGGAATGAAGAATGCAGAGTAACTAGTATTCCAGGGGTATTTCAGTAATTGTAATAGTTAGTAGTATTTTTATATTAAAAAAAAGGGTTGGCGTATGGCATTCATTTGCTTGTTACCTAAGGGGAATCGCCGCCTAACAAAAAATACAAAAAAAAATGTTGAAGGTTTTGTTTGCATAAGGGAAATGATAGTACATTAGGAGAATAAGCTTGATTATAATAAGTTTGAGTACTTAAGATTGATATGTTAGTAGATTCATTTAAGGTTATAACTATTTTACTACGTATATATCTACATTTATCTTATTATACACCTTTTTCCACTTGATATAATTTTTATTTCTTAAAATTTAGATAGCTTCTTCAAACAATATACTGGTAGGCAATTTATATACAAATTTCTAAAGCTTTTAAGAAGTCTTAAGATACATGGGTGTTATCTGGTATGACTATTATGTGATGTATGACAATTGTCTTAATTGTTGAAGGATAGTATTTCCATACACCGTGAATATGAAGAAAATGACAAATGGTATGAAAAATATATGGTTATTAACTTAGCTAATGATTTCTCTGTTGTACGTGAGTAGAGACCTGAAGCTATTAGCTAGGTCAATAATCTCAAACATGTAGTGGATATACTAAGGGATCCTCTGTTGTATGTCAGTATAGACCTGGAACCACTAGTATCTTCACTATAAGTTTGATATTTATCTAAATATAAATAATATAAGTGTACTTAATGTACCTTAATTATAAATTCAGTGTTATGTGTTTTACTTGAATTCACAGTATATCATATAATGGAAAACACTAGGTTATACGCATATTTATAATAATAATGTATGCTTAGAAATTTGAGTATAAATTCTTTTATGTGGATCATAATACTGGTAATTATCTAGAACTATCTAATAAATGATTCACAAATGTGAATAGATAGTTTTCAATTATACTGTGTGGATAAAGGTAACTAAGATATAATATTATAAATAAAAGTATGTAAATGGTAAAATAAGTGGTATTTATATGAACTTCTTAAGGTAAGTATACTAACAATCATCTTAGACTTTAAAATATTAGGATTTTAGAGCTTATTCTTACTAATATGATCCCTTAGCAGATAGAATTTTAATTTTCATATATCGGTACGTGATTAGATTTTCTTTGTATATTCTTATGGTGATTAATAAAATGGTACATGATACCACTGTTAATTTTTATGTGTTGTGTTTTATGTTTATTTTAATATTACCCCTTGGAATTAAGTTAAACTGAGATTAATCATTTAAATCTTTATAACAATAAGTTGCAAATAATATTTTGTGTTTCGATTTATACTAAGTGCACAATTTTCATTTTTGGCCAAAATTGCGAAGTTTGACTGGTCAAACTTGCGAATTGAGACTGGGGTATAAAAGGGAATAGTGAGTTGCGAACCCACTCAGTTTCCACACATACTTTGCGAAGCGAGACGAACGTGCTAAGCGAACTGAGTGTTTTTTTCCATTATTTTCGATTATATACACACTAGGAACGATCTTTACTTCGTGGATGTTATATACTTTTTGATTACGCATCGTTTGGGGTATAATACACTCTTTTTCATCGTGTATTTAACGAGTAATCGATGTTTATAAGTTTATAAACCCTCGACTTGATATTCAAATGATTAAACTAGGACTTAATGGACTAAAAGCCATAGAAATCTAGGTTTAACTTATTTGGATAACGTCGAACATGTTTATACCAATGGATTGTGTTGAAACTTAACGAAATTCGATTTTAAATCGATATTCACTTCGAAGGAGTGTCTGCGAAGTGAGTTCAATCTCACTTCGCAACTCGCTGATGCAAAGTGAAGATTGTGGATTTGTTGACTTTGCGATATGAATATGCGAATTTGACTTTCGTTGACTCAAAGGTTGCGAAGCGAAGTTCGACTTGCATTGCGAGTTGAGATGTTTTGCGAACTGACATGCGAACTCAGCTACGTGCGAGCTGAGTTGCGAACTTCGCAAATTGCGAACTGGAATTTTAAAATAAAAATAAAAATGTGTATCGTTTTCGACTTGCGATAAAGTTTTACAAGTTATTTAATACACGTTATTTTTATGATTTAAATTATTTACAAAAAATTTTGACTTGAGATTTTTACTATAAAAAGTAATATTTTTGTAAAATATTTTTAAGTAATAAACATATTTTAGAGGTTAAGTAGATTATTTGGTCGAAAGTCTTCCGATTCATTGAGTAGTCGAGCGGCGTGTTCCGATTTTTATCGGCGGTCAAATTTTCTAATATAACTTACTTTGTTTAACTTTCGAATTCTATATTAACAAGTTAATTTGTTTTCATACGTTTGGAACTTGAGATACATATATAACAAGTCACAAAGTGTATTACTTATGATTATAGAATATGGTTAATAATTAAGTACTTCGTATTTAATTGTTTAATTATGCTAGATAAATTATAATTTCAATTGTCATTTGTGTATGTATTTATAGATATGGCAAATAGGGTTTTCGCTCACTCCCACAATATTCTTGTGGATTTAGATTTGATGAGGCCAGGAGCTCAGAGAGTTGCAGATATTCTCACATTCTTAGCATGGTCTCGTATTAGACATGCTATTTCATCCTCTCCGCCACTCTCTATGACTCATCTGACGGACTTTTGGACGGATATTGTTTATGATTCTTCAGTTAACCCATCGGTTATTTGTACAACTGTGGGTGGACGTCCAATTGTTTTCTCAGCTGCTGATCTGCGCGAGATATTACATCTAGGTGCAGAGGAGCAAGAGGATGTCCCGGTTGAGTTTCCTTTGGATTTCATTGAGGGAGCTATTGATCGTATGGGGTACGTAGGCCCTACACGAGGTCGTCAGTATTTGAAGGCTTTTGTGTTTGGGCAATGGAGGTTTTAATGGAACGTACTTCTACATGTATTTGCACCTAAGAAGGTTGGTTTTGATGAGCTGCCACCGACACTGATGTATGGCGTACTGTCACTGGTTTATAACAAACCATATAGTTTCTCTTCTTATATTTTTAAGAACTTCAGAGCACAAGTTACCGGACAGGTCAAATCGACCTTTATGTTATGTCCACGTTTTTGTATGCTGGTCATTTGACATTTTCTTCATGATCTACCAGCTTATGCGCCCACGATTTTTGTTGATACTATTGGGCTTCGTAGATACAATGCGGCATTCAGTATCGATTCTCGTCATATGGATGATATCAATGATCCAGAACTTCAGGCAATTGAAGATTACCATGAGGTACCGGTAATTCAGCATCTAGTGGTTGATAGACCTGGGGGTTCTTCACCTGCTACTGTACCTGTACAGGATACAGAGGTTGGTCCCTCTGGTGGACATGATGGTGAAATAGTCACTGATGAGTCAGATTCAGATGATCCACCAAGTCCACCACATATTCATTATCAATCTCGTATGATTCCGGATCCGGCATTGACAGAGAAGCGTAAAGCTAAGGATGTAGATCCGGATTTCACTCTGCGAGATGAAGACACGGAGGACGATGATGACCAACCTTTAAGGTCCAAACGACGAAAGCTAATAAGGGCTTTCACCCCACAGTTGACTATTGGTGAAGGTTAGTATATAATCTTCATAATAGTTTACTAATTATGTTACGCATGAGTTATAAACTAAGACAGATACTTCTGTAACAGTTCCTCAGGCTATACCTAGAGCTAAGTCTAGAACTAGGTCACAGGACACATAACAGGTCTCAAGGCCTACTGAGGTATGAGAAATGTGTTTAATCTCTTATATTTGAAATCTTATAATTCAGATATAGAGACAGCCGAGTCTGTGACTATAACTGATAATATTATTGATTTCTGTTACGCAGAGGGAGGTTGTTGAGTTGGTACGTCCATCATTCCCAACTACCAAAGCGAGCAAATTTGCAGCTAGCCTTCTTACGGTAGCTTTGACTCAGCCTTCTCAGCCACTTACTTCTGATTCACATATAGCATCACTCACACCACCTGGACCCATGACCATCTCTGTTACTCCTACGACAGATGCTGAAAGGATTACATCCTTAGAGTCGAAAGTTAAGGAGTTAGAGAAGCTTACTTCCACGATTCCAGAGTTGGTTGCACAGAATCTTCTCTTTGCCAAGCAGATGACTCAACAAAGTGAGTCTTACAAGACACTGCTGGAGACTCATCTCACTTTGTTACAAGACTTTACTACCCAGCGACTGAAGCTTGAACACTTAGAGCGTCTTATGTTGAGGGTGAATCCAGGATAGTCAGCTCAGGGGGAGATATTGATATATCAAGATTCTTGTAGGCAAGATGAGTTAAGGAAGAAGAGAGATGTTGATAAAGACGATGAAACCAGTGCTCCGAAAGATAGTGAGCTGGCTCGTCCTTCAACGACTAGTAAGCAATGTTGATAACAGTTGATGATGCTAGTAAGGAAATTAGTTAGAAGATGTATAGGTAGATTGGATAATTAAGACTTAGATTGATTGTAATATAACTTTTATATTAAGTTTCAATGAAAGTTTTTGTTTATTTAAATATTATATGCTCTTAAAGATAAAGAAATTCTTAGAGTTAATTCTGAGAAATTAACTAAACAATTTATATTATTATTGGAAATATACTTAGAAATTATTTGCAAAACAATTATAGTATACAGAGATATACTAACTGTAATCTTAGATAGAATTCTGTAATCTATAAGAGATTAAGATTATGTAATAATTGTTTGATATGTTCATGATTGAAATGATAAAGGAATTCTAAGATTGATAAGTCATCAATAATAGAATTTAAATTAATATTTAAATCATTCTTGTTTATCTCTTTGTAGCATTAGAGAAATTGAATTTGACTGATTTTGAAAGTGATTTTGGAGATGAAGCTGAAATCGAGATTGATTATGATCTTGAAGAAGATGAGTTTATTCCACCTGAAGACTGGATTTTTGTTCCTGAGATTGTGAAAGATGAAGGTGCTGATCCAGATGCTGATATTGATGAACACTTCGTGAATCCATCTAGGACAGAATTTGTAGTTGAAGATGATCAAGGAGAAATAGTAGTCGATGTAGATGAATATATCGATGACTCAACTGATTCTGAAAAAGAAGATGATACTCTTATTCCAACTAAGAATCCAACGGTTATGTACAGGAACCTACCAAAGATAAAGAAGAAGATTGGAGTTTCTGAAGTAGATATTACTAAAAAGCTTGTTCCACATAGAGGAATTATTGGATGGTACTTTGATTCAGACTTGAAGCTCTTCGCTATCAAAAGGTTTGATGGAGTTCAATATTTTGAGAAGAAGCTTGCACTTTTTAGTTCTCTTCCTAGATTTGAAATTCGAGACTTGGCTAGATTAGAGCCGAATAATCCTAGTAATGATGATTATGCAAAGTATGTTTCAAAGATTGTCAGGACTGAGGGTAGATCTATGAAGTTTGAGAAAATTAAGCCAAGAGTTGGAAGAACAATCAAATTAAAGGAAAGAAGTGAAAGAACTGGAAAAAGACGCCAAAAGAAAGTATATCCAGCTGTAAAATGTGTACAGCAAATCCCACTGAAGACAATGCCACAAGATATTCAGGGAAATATGAAAAGTTGGCACGTGGATTCAGAGACTGGGGAAGCTACTATGGTTGAAGCAGATGATGAAATTGAAGGAGGTGTAAAAGAACTTCTGAGAGTTTATGATCATCGACACCTGATGAATATGTCGAAGAAAGATTTAACGAAGTTATTTGAGAATAGAATCTTACCGACAGAAGCATGGGGTGATCTTGCACGTGATTATCAGATGATGATAAAGACTTGCATGAAATTGAAGATCTATGTTGGAAGCAAGATTTACAAGGATTGAAGATAAACTTGAAGACAACTAGAGCTATTGTCAAGGGGGAGTCTGTTGGGACATGTTTGTTTGACAACAAATCTAGCTTGTAATAGTATTTAGTTTGTAATCAAGTTTTGTACATTGATCTTAAGTTTGATATTGAACATATTAGTTTGTGATAATATTCGCATATATATATATATATATATATATATATATATATATATATATATGTTTATATATATAAGTATCCGACAAATATGAATTGCGAACCCAAGTTAGCTGCGATGCGAACTGAGTTCGTTTCGCAAGGTGGTTACCGAAATGAGTCAGTTCGCAGAGCCCAGACCTGCAAACTGAGACGTGAATATATATGATTTCATTATAGTAAAACCCAAACACTTGACAATCTGCGAATTAAGCTTCTGCATACAAACCTTAGGAATTTCTAAGTATTCTAAGCCTCGTTCTTGATCGGTTATACCTATTAAGGTGTATTGGTGTTATTGTCACGAACAAATCGTGATACCAAAGTTATATCCGTATAACTAAGATATTAGGGATTCCGCACCTTAATATCAAGATAACCTCGTTATCGATCCACAGAACTAGGGACTTACAACAAGAAGACTTGATCAAGAGTGAACCCAGCAAGAGGAAGTTTGGAAAACACATACCATGGAGCACTGCTAAAACCGGGGAGTACTTCTTTACTAATCTTTTTCCTTCGTTATAAATATACCATATCCAATATGCTTGCCACTAAGTGTGGGATTCAAACCCAACACACACCGCTAAAAGAATACGTCTTAGATGTTTCAAATCCTAAGTGTGGGATTTTACCCCAGTCAGAGCTTAGAATAACATCGAGGACGATGTTCCTTTAATTGTGGGATAGCAGTAGTTACACTACTGTAAAAAGGATAATGGTATATGTTTGATTCTAAACTCGTTGCACTTTAGACCATCCTTCTCCAATAAAGTAAACAATTTTTTTCAAAATTGAGTTAAAAATAGGTTGAAAATGAAAAAATTTAGACAAAGAATGATTTACTTTGGAGAAGAAGGATAAATAAAATACAAATTCCTTTGGAAAATTAGTTTAGTAATCCCATAAAGAGCATCGCATGACTAGGCACACAACAAACTAACTTTCGATTCGTGAGGTATCTTGAGCCATATAAAGCATTCATTTTTAATGCTTCACTTTTTCGATTCTTGAGTGTGCCGATGTATGCATTTAGAATCAGAACTTGCTCCTGTTATGCATTTCCAATCCGAGTTGGTGAGTGAAAAGGAGATCGAATCACATCATTCTTAAACCCATCTATACACCCAGAAAATGAAAATACGTTATCCATACCCTCTCAAAAGCATCCCTCAAACTTCATAGATAGTTCCAAAGATGAAAGAAGAGAAGCTACAAGGATATGACGTCGAAAAAAAATCAAAAGAAAAGAATTCGAAGAAAAGAAAGTCAAATGGAGAAAAAGACTCCTACCAAAAATCATGAGAAAAGAGCGTCAATCCTCCCAAAAGTTCCAGCTTTCCTCTTCACAAAAAAAATACATAAACCTATGAAAAACCAACACAACCCTCTCTCATACCACCAACCCTCCACTACAAAAACCCTACATCACTTCTATTAGAATGATTGTGGCTAGATCGACTTCGCACTCACTTAAAAGGTAACGATTTGATTCTCGATCAAGCCTATGATGATAAACGATACATGACTGGTGTTCTGAGTGATTGATAAAATTAGAATAGGAAACCCTAAATACTTTGAGTGACTGGAGTGACCACCCTGAGAGGATCGCCTAGTCATGTACCCAAGATCAACGATCAAAAGTATGCTCCCAAAGATTACAACGCCACTTTTTCAAAAGCATAAATATTTTATTTTTCTAAAACCCCCGAAGTAAAAAGTTCCGCCTTGAAATAATTCATTATCTACTTATTTCTAACCATGCTTGAAATTCGAGTTTGCTTGAGGACAAGAAAATTTCTAAGTGTGGGATACTTGATATTGCGTAAAAAATCACGTTTTTACTATCGATATCTCTCTCATTTTGGAACAATACATGGCAAATAAACTCAAATAATGTTCAAATCAATAAAACTTTGTCAAGAAGGTCAAAATAGAGTTGCACGAGAAAAATCAAGCAAAATGGACAAAAAATGAAGATTCCACACACGTTTAAAAATTTAAGACATCAAGACAAGATTTAAAGGCAAAAGTGCCCATCACTGAGATTTCTCTTATCCAAGATATTCGTTTTCAAAATATGAATCTAACAGAAAAAGAATCAACAAAAACCCGATGAAGAATGAAGATTCTACGTACGCTTGAAGATTCAAACGATTCGAACGAGACATCCAAAAATCAGAGACATATTTTTGGGATTTCTTTTCATCAAAGTCTTTGTATTTGAAAAACGAATCCAACGCAAAAAGAATCAACGCGAATGGACGCATAACAAAGAAGATACGCTCGAGTTAAGAAACGGAGCGAAAGATGACGAACTGGGGCGGGGGAGGGGCAGCCGCCGCCGGCCACACCTCCACCGCCACCGGCTGCCCTCCCCCTGTCCCCTGTGTGCTTTTTCGTCCTCGCCCGTACTCACATGGTACATGTGCTAGTCCTTTTCCGCAACTCTAGGGTACACGTGCTAAACCTTTACGCGCTTTAGGGTACATGTGCTAGCAACTTTCTCACATTTTGCTAACATGTGCCCCAAGTTGCTAAAATGCACCCATTTTTCCCTATAAATAGAAGGCTTCATGGCTCATTTGAAAACACACCATTTCTATCACCCATTTCTTAGGAAAAACACGTTCCTAGCTTATTTTCTCTCACTCTAGAAATAAGCTCCAACTTTCTCACTCTAAATTTTTTTTTCTCTAGATTAGTTTCAACTAGTATTTTAACTAGTGTAGAAGTTTAATTAGGAATAGAAGGAAAGTGCGAAACGTATTGTAATCTTCGGTGTATGCTCGGAATTGTGTCAATAAATTCAAGTCTATTCTCTCTCGCATTTAATCCTGACACTTTCTATCCTTATCTATCTTAATTAATTACGTTTATATTGATTATGCTAGATTTAGCTATTGCCATGATTAGAGAGTAGTATACTTGTTGTGTTTGCTTGCGATGTAGTTAGTTAATTATGGGATGATTTATAATTAAATATTAAAGATCGATAGTATTGCTTTGATCGTCTTATTGCATGTTCTTGTTTGATTGTTGTCTTAGGATCATCATAGTAGTAAAATATAATTGGTCCTAATTATCGTAAAGTAATATGACGACCCCTATTCGACTGTTACTCGATATAGTAATGGAAACACTTCAAGGTGGAGTACAAATGTATGGAAGTCGAGGAACGATCGAAGGTAGTCATATTACGAAATGGTACAATATTACGAAGTAATATGACGACCCCTATTCGACTGTTATTCGATATAGTACTGGAAACACTTCAAGGTGGAGTACAAATGTATGGAAGTCGAGTAACGACCAAGGTAGTTATATTACGAACTGATATATATAATGAGAAACCTAGTTTACCTAAACTTTCTAAATAGACTTTTAAACTTCAAATTAATCTAATCGCCTTTCCACCAATAAACGTGATTACAACACCTTTTTAACGACATCCAATTAAAAGGTAGTCAGTCATCTGTGTCAATATAATTTGTCAAAGGTATGAAACTATGGAACCGCAAGGCTACATGGGGGATTATCGTAGGACAAGACATGGCCAAGGTTTGAAGCGGTGGAACCACTTTAAGTGAGGAACGTTATGGATAATTAAGGGATTTATTGGGTAGTTTTAAGTAAGGGCTGGTTTAAAGTCATGAATGAACTTTTTAAATACACGAATCTATTAGGATGACGAGGAATAGTTACATGATTCAGTTTTGTCTAGTACCTTTAGATTTTGTTCCCGTTCATATGAAAGTATTATTAAACCATAATTAAGATTTTGCTTATTATTCTAAATACTTTGTAATGTTACCATAACCTAGCTCCCGGTGTGACATGCTAATAAAATTTTAATCGGTAGGGAATCTAGTGTTTACATCATGAGTATTCAAGAATAATAATTAACAAATATCTTTTAACACAATTTCTCCAAACATCATCCCATAACTTAATTAACAAAGTCTCGGCAAACACTATCTTTATTTTATCTGCTTTATCTTTTATTTTTATTTCGCTTTTATTTATTTACTTGCCTAAGTTAGTTAATATAAAAAACCAAAACTCCCTCACTATTTTAAAAACCCTTTACTGGTTTGAAAGCTCTCATCTGCCACGCCTTAGTTTCAATTTAGTCGGTTTGAAGAACGACTCTAAGTCATACCTTGTTATAAAAAACCATCTATGCTAGTTTTCTATTTAACTAGTTATGTCCAAATGTTTGATTGTGTGTCTGTATTATGAAAACAAATACGGCCGATTGATGAGTGTTGCATCCCGAAGCGGTCGTTATCACAACGGGAGCACAACTTTGGGTGTTTTAAATTTATAGAGTTGGGGGTAATCCTAAGTTAATATTACTTTCAGCCCTAAATAAGGTTACTAGGGTAGTAAGCGGTCTGTTGACTCAGGTGTCATTCTCATACTACAACGGGCATGAGATCTTATGATGTTTATTTATATTTTGTAACTTAGCTAGGGTAGAACTAAGGTTGATGTGGTTTTGGTTTTTTATACTAATTTACTGAAAATAAAAGGGCAGGTGTGACACCCGACAATTTAGTTAACCTTTTAAACTTAACCAAAACCCTAATTACGTGTATTTAGATGTGATTTAGGCTAAATAATTGTAATTACTTGTAACTATTTATATATTATTGTGAATATACACCTACGTAATATTTTATATTACGCTTACGTAATTATTTGTAACTACACGAAACAACCGGACGAAGTCTAACAAATTATACGACGTTGGTGAAAACATTTCTATAAATAACTTACATCTATTTTTAAAAGATATTTACCATATATTATTATTTCGAATAATAATACACAAAAACCTAGACGTTTTGCTTAAAACATAACAAACGCGATGAAAATGCGCAAATCGAGTCAGATAACCAAACGAAAGTCAATAAATATTTTGACAACTCAAAATAAAGTATTTTAATAATACTTCAATGGAAAATAATCCCAAACATATCGTTAATTAAAAGAACACGAGAAAACGCTACGCAATTTAACGTTTTAACGAAAATAATGAGTAAACGACCACCGTACGCAACACAGTCTGAAAATCGAATTAAATCACACATCCACATGGTGGAGCCACTCCCAAAAATCTGCATTTGACCAAGATTCTCTCCATGTGATCTCACATGCCACCTCTCCTCTTTCTCCATACACACCTCTCCTCTTTCTCCATACACATTACATGCATACATGCAAGAATCATTTTCATCATCACTTTTGACCAAGATTCTCCCCATGTGATTCTCCACATTTGACCAAGATTCTCCCCATGTGATCTCACATGTCACCTCTCCTCTTTCTCCATACACATTACATGCATACATGCAAGAATCATTTTCATCATCACTTTTCTATCTCATTTCTCTTCCTTCTCTCTAATTATCTCTCTCTCTAAACTTGCTGAGAATTCAGCCACCACAACTCCACCATACAACCACCCTTTGACCACCACAAACCACCATCATCCACCCACAACCACCACTCAAATCACCATCATTTTCAAGATTTTTTTTAAAGCAAAAGGAAACTACAAGAACACCTCATCTAAAATCTATCATTTCCTCATCAAAACTCATTGTAAGGATACTCCATCTTGCTTATTACATCTCTATTTACATATATGAAAGTTCACTCACAAGTATTATAATAAAGTATGGTTCAAAATTCGTTTTTCTTAGCTTGAAATAAAAAAAATTACATGTTTCAGTTTCTGTCCAGTATATAACACGAAATGTATCAGGTCATAACTCACTCAATTGTGAATGAAATTAGATGTTTTTATAGTCGAAAATCATGTTCGGGAAATAATCTTTCCAACCCCAAAAACCTCATATTTCTATGAGTTGTTTAATATTTTTTTATAAAAACACATAGACAATCTGTTCTAGAAATCTAGAAACTTTACCCTTAGTATTTTGTCCATATCTCAAGCTACACATAGCCAAATGATCTGAAACTACCGCTCAAATTTGACACATTTCATTAGCTACAAAAATCATATTGAGTAATTTTACTAATTCCGTGTATATTTTTCTCAGAAATGTAATCTTCATGCATGTGTCCAGATTGGGCAACTGTTGGACCTCAGAGGACACATGTAATTTTTATAAATACTTATACTTTTCTAAAATTAATGAAAAAATTAATAACTGTAGATAACTCATGAAGGAACCACTATTATTTTTATTGGGAACTAATTAGGAATGTAAAATTTTATAAAAATTGGACAAACAAGTGCATTTTCTGGAAAATTGAGATAGTGGACTGATTTTGCAAAAAGGATTAAACCAACCCTTGTAAGCTTGTTAAAAGAGGAAAAATAAACTTTTTATGGCTTGGAAATATATTTAAGGGTTTGGGAAAAGATTCGGGTTAAACCGAGTAGGTTTGACCAAGTCAACAAAAACGGAGCTCGGTTTTGAAAAACGTGAAACTTACTATTTTTGAAAAAAATGGTAACAAAAATGGGTTTGGGTGACTTAGTTGGTAACTTTGACCAACTTTGACTAGGTTTGACCACCTTTGACCAGGTTTGACCACCTTTTACCTGTTTGACTAGGTTTGACCACCTTTGACCAGGTTTGACCAACTTTGACCAACGAGTTAACAACTTTGACCTACGGTTTAAGGTTTTTACGAACTAAATAATCTGTTTGCGACACACGATATGTACTAATGAGTAGTATATAACAAAACAAACTTAATAATAAAATCTTAAAGAATTATTATTACAAACTTTCACCAACGGGTCGTACATATTTTTAATCAACAACTTAATTGAACATACTAGTTGAGTGAACTTGTTTTTAGGTGGAAATCAACCCTCCACCTATACTATTGACTTAAGTGGACATTAACCCTCCACTTACATAGATGGTCTTTGAGACATCTACTTATATACAACCTTATACGTTTAGGACGTTAGAAGGTTCCACCTTGGAACGCCTTACTGTTTTATATCCAGGGGTGAGAATACATACAATTGCTTTTACACAACTGTTTTTATGAACACAATTACAACAAACAACGCTATACGGATTGCATGAGTTAACACACTAATCCATTTAAAGTCCTCACACATTATAGCTTCATTAATTTGGACTAAGCGCGAGTATTAGTAAATAGATCTATTTGGGACTGACAATCCCCGTCCAGGTTAGTCGCGCTAACCTGTCAAACGGACGTATTAATATTTGTACACACGAGTGTATCGGATTAGACACTTGCAGGGGTACCAACGATCGTATACTCGAAAGAGGCACGACACACATTGTTAAGCTTCGGACTATGAGCTCATGGCAATAGTATACATATTTGATTGATTTCAAACATTATTAAATCTTGTGTTTCATACTGATATCTAAACAACTGTTTAACAAACCTATGAACTCACCAACTTTATGTTGACCCTTTTAGTATGTATTCTCAGGTTTACAGATGCAATAGGACTACCCACAGGAATCAAGATAGTAGGATGCTTTTGGAAAGCATAGATTGAGTCGCATATTTTCAAACAAGAGAATTAATTGCATTCGGATATTTTGTATTAACAACTATGTATTAGAAATCTCTAGACTATTTTTGTGAACTCCAATGTTTTTGGGTAACAGTTGTAAACATTTGATTATGGCAATGTAACTATTTTTCAATCGTCTCATGTAGAGGTCGTTTGTTGTAATCTTTGTGTGATGATATTTGATTTGGTCGGCGCCCCCATGACACCTCATAATTCCGATGCCACGTGTTTTGGGGGTGCGACAGATTGGTATCAGAGCCAAAGGTTATAGCAAACTAGGATTGCATTAGTGACCTAGACTATAACCATTAGGTTAGTATTCTTTGTTTAGTATGATTGGTTCAGCGATTGCATCATTTGAATTTAATTTAACATAGCCTGATCAACTATGTACAATTAAAGGAGATTCGATGCAAGACCTGAAATGGTTATAGTGAATGGGAATGCATTAGAAGACTTTGACCAACGATAGAACTAGACCAACCTTTATATGTGCTTATGTGCTAGGATTTTATGTGTATATATATGTATATATATATATGTATAACCTTATGTACACTAAACTTAATTGCCACTCTTTACGGCAACCACTCCCACAACTACGTCACCTGACACAGAAAATGAGACTCAACCCTTACTTACCACTAAGGACTTCCACGGTACCACTTGCCCAACCGTATCGGGAAGCTACCTAATCGAATAGGACTCACTTGAGAAGAATCTACTTAAGGATTCGCTAATCAAACAAGTCACACCTACTTCACCCTCTTCTTTCCACTCTCATCCTAATCATTCGGGAACACGTATAGAACTTGAACCGTATGATACTTTGTTACCTAGACGAACTACACCTCCTTCCATTACTTCGCACTCTTCGTTCCCACTTGTATCATAGACCCATGGAGCGCGCGTGCTACACATGACTAGAAGAACAGACATACCACCTTGAACTAGAACTTGTCTTATTCATATCACTACTACTAATATTCTACCCACTAGGACCCGTCGTAGGGCAGATGTCCGCCAATGGAATTGGTTACCCGCAACACTTGAGACTTGGGGAACTAAAGAAGGAATATAGATTTCTATAGAGGACGAAGAAGCTATCGACATGCGAACCTCTCTATATGCACATGAACCCACTTACCATACCGTTCTGGTACTAGCTGCTAGGCTACGCCTCCACAAAAATAGAATAGACACTATGGAGCTAGAACAACACGAAATCCGTTCAGGTTGGATGCACCTGGCACAGGGCCGAGTTGCACAGATCCTTGAGGATCGACAGAATCTTAGCGAAACCATATAAACTATCCATCTCCAAGTGATGGAGACTAGAGACGAAGTTGCTGCCTTGCGATTAAGACTAGTGTGCAAAATAGAACTCGCTTAGGACTAGTAGAAATTCCACTAAACATGTACTGTGTGTAGGAAACAATTTTCAAATAAATCTTTCGTTAGACATTTTCCACGAATTATTCACAAACATAAATCTTCCAACAGATTTTTGACAAACGGAATTTTCAACACTTTTTAATGACCAGAGTTTTCAATGTATTTTCATCTATTTGAGCCTTTAACGAATTTTCATCAAACGGCTACTCGAAATTTCCCACAACTTCAATTTTTCAATGGATTTTTGTTAAACAAAACTTTCCCCGTTTTGTTAATGACAAGAGTTTTCAACAGATTCTCGTCAGCAGTGATTTCAAACAAATTTTGCCAAAAAATGTTTTTATAGAATTTTTAAAATTCATAAATTATTAACGAAATTATCAAAAATTACGATGATGTTTTTTGGCTAAAGAAAACCATATATATCAACAAACACTTGATTTTCACTCAATCTTTCTCTATTATCTAACCTTTAATCCCATTTTGAAACTAGAATACCGATTACACCTGAAACATTGCTAAGGAAATTCTAAGATAAGAAGTTGGATTGTGGTTTTCCAATAAAGGCATAGGTACGATAGACTAGTACGAAATAAGATTCTCTTATTAGTCGGTTTGATAGTAGCAATACTCGATCTTGCAAAATCGGATGAAGTTAATTCATATAGAGACAAACCGAGACGTTAGTGATAGAGGTGACAACGACCAATACGAAACTATTGGAGGATAAAACTAAAGGAGACAATGACATAAATATTTCAACCTTATACGATATCGGATTAGTTTAGTCCAATACACAATCACACCCCACCAATCTAGGTTCCAAGCCCATCATAGAACTTGCACTTTGAACTTAGCAAGCAAATTCTTCCATATACCTCTTGGGATTACGACTTACGTTTTCTGACGACTTTTACATTAGACCATCTTTGGGTCTCTTAACAGTTTACTTATTGGAAATGTGTTTCCAGCAATTTATATTGGATATAATCTGTACGGACATGTAAAGGTCATCTTTTCCTGGTCTTTTGGATTGAGAGGAATCTGAAAATAGCCAGAGAAACCATCAAGGAAATAATAGAATTAATTTCTCGATAATCTCTCTAACATTTGATCGATGAACAGTAGAGGGAAATGATCCTTTCAAGTGGCTTCGTTCAGCTTCTGATAGTCGATGCACACCCTCGAACCGGTGACGGTCCGTGTTGGAATAAGTTCATTATCTTTGTTAGCGATAACCGCCATACCTCTTTCTTGAACACATCTTGAATCTTCAGGTTGACTCTCCTCTGCCTCTGTATGGAAGGTTTGAAGTCATTTTCCATTAGTATCTTGTGAGTGTAGTAGTTTGGACTGATCGCTTGGATATCAGAGATTTTCCATGCAATTCCCTTCTTATGCGACTTCAACACTTGGATGAGTTTTGCCTTCTCTTCGGGTGTAAGACCTTTTGCAATTATAACAGATTAGTGCGAGGTTCCTTCGAGTAAAGCATACTCCATATGAGAGGGTAGTTCCTTCAGCTCCAACTTTGGTGGTTCTTCAGTGGAAGGTTTCATTCGAGCGATCTCGTCTCTTTGTAATTCGTCATACTCCGTTTGGAATTCTGGTTCGTTTGGAGATGAGTCGGGTGCGATAGCTGATGCTCTTTCTAGTAACTCTGTCTTATTAGAAAGTGCATCCTTCTTCAGCTCGTATTTTCTTGTAGATGATGAGGAGGTTGCATTATCTTCAGTAAAGGTGATGTCGTTGTTGTCATAGGATGCGAACCTCTGAAATTGAGCTATTGAAGACATACTTATGGTGATTTCAGGATTTTGTGGCGCACAACCTTCAGATAGTTGCGGCTCAGCTGAGATTCCTGATACCATCTCCTTAAAAGATTTGAGAATTTCAGCTACTGAATGAGATGAATAGAGGAATAGGAATGCCTTCGCCTAAAGGAACAACAACAAAGGAGTTGTTTTTGAAAGTCCTTATAGACGGTGCAAGAGGATGCTTCATTTCAGATAAAGGAAACAACAGCTCCCTATAGTGTGCTGGTTTATCAGAGATAGATGAGCAGAGTCCGACATCGTCCTGGCATAGTCTCCTTGTAGTGATTACTGTGTTGGGAAAGTGGTTGGGACTGCTAGTTGCTAGAATCTCCTCCAAATGCTCATCATATATCTCTTGCATGAAATCAACAAGACCAAGATCTTCTCCCACAGGTTGTTTCATCAGTTTATCGACATTAAAGGTGACTTCCTCCGTTCCGACCCTCAGTTTTAAAGAATTTTCATTTACGTCAATAACAACCTTGGTAGTGTTTAGGAAAGGTCTGCCAAGGATGAGGAGAACGCGGGCAACTTCCTCAATATCCATAATGACAAAGTCAACTGAGAAGGTAAATTTTCCTACTCTAACCATGATGTCTTTAGCAATCCCCCGAGGGAGTTTAACTGATCTATCATCTAATTAGATGGTTATTTGAGTGGGTAGCAGTTCACCTAATCCTAGTTTCTTATATAGTGAGTAAGGCACAAGGTTGACACTAGCACCTAGGTCAGCTAAGGCATTACTAACTTGGGTATTTTGAAGATAACAAGGAATAGTGAAACGGCCAGTATCTCCTAGTTTTGGTGGAAGGCCATGTAACATGATTGCATAACATTCAACATCTAAGGGTATATTAACTATTTGCCTTAATTTTTCATTATTTGAAAGAAGTTCTTTGAAGAATTTTGCACAACTAGGCATTTCTACTAAAGCATCTAATAGTCTAACATTTAAGTGTAGACTTTTAAACATCTCAAGATATTTCCCAAACTGTGCTTCTTGCTTTTCCTTTTCAAGCCTACCAGGAAACTGAATTCGAGTACGCGGAATGATTTCTGGAGTTTAAGTGGACACTGGATCTAGTGCAGTGACAGGGGTGTCACTAGGCACTGGATCAGTGGATGGTTCAGTAGAAGTCAAAGGCGTGTTTGAATGATTATCTGAGGATTCAACTCTAGTTTCTTTACCTCCTCTAGTAACAACTAGGATGTCGTCATGCTCATAGGATGAGAGATAGATAGCGTTACTTATCGTGATTTCTCTTTGGCTCTCCTCAACTTTTGAAAATTTTGTGTAAGACTAACTTCCATGTTTTTGATTAAATCTTCAGAAATTTTAAGTAAAGCATCAATTTTATCTTGAAAAGCTATTACTTGTCTATTAACGTTATTTTGTTCAATTATGAAGTTAGTCAAAGTTTCATTATATTGTTATTGAGAGTTGATAGAGGAGTCGGATAGAGTGGCGGATAAAGTAGACAGAGGTTGAATAGGTGTGGGCCATTGAACAAAAGATGTAGAATGAAAGTTTGGTTAAAGGCTTTTTATGGTTGTAACAAGAATTTCTTCCTTACCTTTACGAGCGGATGATCTTTGGAAATCATTCCTCCGTTGAGGTGAAGAAGAGTCTTGTAGACTGAGAGTCCCGAATTCACTATTGATTAGTGAAATGGAATCGCAATAATTAAAGTTTAATTGTAGAAGGGGGGTTGAATACAATTAAAAACTTTTCTTTGGTTTTAATCAAGTTACTTAGACAGTTTTTAATTGTTTAATAATAACACAGTATGTAAAAGTTAGATATGACAATATCAAAGCAAGTAATAGATAGTAGCTGAAAATATAATTTTATTGATCATAAACTCACTAAGTGTTGATTGTGGAATGAACTAGCCAAGGCTAATCAAAATCAAACACTTTTGCTAAACTATTACAAATTGAGCTAAACAGTAGTGGACAAACACGCTAACTGTTTACTCACTGTTCGAAGATACGTACTTAGACGAACTATATTCACTGACAAACAAGTGAATTATACGTATCAACGACAAACTTCTAAGTACAAAGTACTGCTCTATTTATAGTGCAAATGTCTTGTGGAAAATCATGATCTTGGAATGACACATTTCGCTGTTTGATTTGTTTCATCTTTGATCCTTGATTATTCTAAGGTCCCAAATTCTGTTACCTCGAATATCACGTCTTCCTTAAAACCAATCATTCACTGCTACGTAATCCTTCAAACATTCTTCAAGTACGAGAAACACTTGCTGACATATAAGAGTAGAGCACTTCATACTTTATTGAATAGGCACTGAAGAAGCAGCAACTCTCCTCACTCACTGTGAGCTAACATGCTCTTGTAGAATGACTTGAAATATTGTTCTTCAGTAACTAGCTGTTATTTGGGCAGTGACTTTTGCCTTATTCAATGTGAAGATATAAAACTCTCGCTGCTTGTATCAGCGACACACAAAGTTAAGTTTTAATCTTCCTCAGTATGTTAAATCCAGGAGTATAATGAATGGTGATCATCAATTGTTAACTTCAGCAACAACAACTTTGACACAAATCATTTCTTCATCAAGTTATGTATTATTGAGTTGGTCAACAACTGATGATTTATCATCGACCAGTGACTCAACAATCTCCCCCTAAATGATTGTGATCAAAGCTCCCTAGACAAACTTGTTGCTGATGAAGTTTAGAGTGATCAGAGACCAGCGAGTAATAACCTTAGCAACATCAGCTTTGATTTAATCATTTTCTTCAATGAGTTAGTCATTATTGAGTTGATCAACGATCAATGACTCAATAATCTCCCCCTAAATGATTGTAATCGAAGCTCCCTAAAAAACTTGTTGCTTTAGAAATTTATAGTCAGTGCTTAAGAATTAAAGCATTCAGTGACTTATACTTGTGATCCATTCATTTTCCTTTTTGGATTCTTTTAACATGATCTGAGTTTTGCACTTTGGTTTTCTCAAAAGATCAGATATCATTGATATTGTAAATGAAAGATATTACAAGTGAGATCAATTTACAATTCATCTAATCTATTACAAAAGTTTTTTTACAAGCTGCTCCAGATTTCTTCTTCTTTCACAATACCAAGTTCATCAGCTAGCTCGTATTTCTCTGTGGATGGAAGGTATCTGAACTGTCTGGTCATGGCTTCCTCAATGATAAAAGTGAACAAGTTTCTGTAGATCATCTTGTTGTGCTTTAAGTTACTATCTTCAATTGATCATGAATTGTAGTGACTCTTGACATATCAAAGCTACTTAATCAGCAATCATGAATTGTAGTGACTCTTGACATATCAAACCTGTTATCTTCAGCGATCCTTGATAACATAAGTCATCTTGAGACTTGCTACACATTCAGGGAGGATGTCGAACCCACTGAGTTTGAGAGATCTGTTGCTCAGGCATTGTTTGACTTTGGAGAATGCAAACCAGAGCCTAAGGATGAACATGTTTCTAGTGGTTTCTATATCCAAGCATTTCTGGTAACATCAGCAGCTTTTGCTCATGAGCAACATTGGTTTTTGCATTCATTTGCACGTTTTCAAGAGCAACATTGGTTTTTGCATTCATTTGCACGTTTTCTCCCCCTTGATGGTAGCACAAAATGCTTTTGTTAATAACTTGTTGAATTATATCATTGGATTGGGTATCCTCGTCATCACCAGCTTGTGTTTTAGCTGATGAATCATCGGATACAGAAAGTGCATCATGTGTCTCTCCCTGTGACTGGAGAGAGACATTGACAACTGGGGCAGTGTTAGATGAGAGATGGCCCAGGTCTGTAGCCAGTGATGTGACATCAACGATAGGTATGTTATCACCCACTGATGCCACTTGCCCTTTGTTTACAACACCATCCTTTTGTGAGAATGATGAGTGGCTAATGGGTTGACTCGATAAGGGGGTGTGGGTTGCACCCGAATCACTGGTAACAATGGGTTGAGCCATTGTAGCTGTCTGTAGGTTTCCCTTTTTAGAGTCATTGAACTTTCGGGAGTTCAGTGAAGTAGTTGAAGGTTTAGGGTCAGCAAGAGTGCCCGTAGAGACTGAACGTTCAGTCTCTGTTTCACCCTTGGCGTCCTTAGACGTCTTCTTTTTGCTATGTCCCTGATCCTTTAATGTTAGGGACCCTAGTTTGGATTTTCTTTTGGTGGTTGGTGGATTTTTCTTTGGTGATTGACCTACTGTAGTCACTGGGGGTGTTGTCAGTGACATGGTCGATTTGGGGGTATAATCTGACAGTTGTTCAGCAGTTACAGGCTGGGGTGCAAGTATCCCCTGTGTTGTTATAAAAATAGATAGAGACACTATCACTGGTTTAGAAAAGTTTTGACTGTCTACAAGGGTTGTTTCAGAAAATTTGAATGAAATTTTATCATAAGCCTTGAACTGATTTTTAAGGATCAGTGAAAGAGACTTAGAATAAGGTGCATATTTAACCCTGGTAGCCTCAGTGACTCTATCAATCAGTTGTTCAAAAGTCACACTTGCATAATCAACTCTAAGAGTGTTGATTAGTGACCAGTTAATCTGTGCCCAAAAAGTGAATAATATTTGAAAGCAGGGCATTGGTGATTTGTAAGAGAAGGGAGAATAAAATGTTTGTTCAAAAAGATTAGAATCTCCACATACTCTGTTTTTGGGTAAAAATGATTTTCCAAACAGTATGATTTCGATACCGTAATGACAAAATCCTTACACTACAGAAGTTCGAAGAGTTTTAACTTCTGCAGTGTCACTAAGTTTTGTGAGAAGATCTTGATTTCGTCATTACAGAAAAAGAAGGATTTCCGCTTAAAGTTTTTGAAAGAAAAATTTTTATGAAAATCAAGAAGGCGTAAAGATTAAGATGGGATTAAGTTTCTGATTTATAGAGGCGCTTCTTGATTTTCTTGTGGATAAAACTTAATCAACGTGGTCGATGATGATGGTGAGTAGTGGTGGTAGTGGCATAGAGTAATGATGGTGGACTGGTTGCATTAATGGTGATTGGAGAGGTGTGCCGGAAAAATGCACTGATGTAAGAGAGAGAATGTCAGAATGTGCGACTTTTGCGTTGTACTTCAAAATGATTAGTTTTGAAATTCGTAATCAAAATGCCATTAGCCAATATATCAGGGAGTCACTGATATATATAATCAACAAGATTTGATTATATACCAAAGAGAAATGTAAGTATCAAAGAGAAATAAAAATAATCTTCTATCTGGCTGAGAGTCTAACTCGCTGATTTAAACATAACTTAGAATACTGAATAAATCATTGAGATGTTGTCACAGCATTGATATAAATCAAATTTATCAATTTTGAATACTTACATTATTTATTAAGCAGAAATGAGTATAGATTATGTTGATTATAAATTGTATAGCATATTATTGTATTAACTTTCACTGATCTAGTTACAACTTAGAATACTAACAAGATCAGTTAGATAAAACATAGATCAATGATATTAAACTCATATAAAAACAAAATAAATACTCATGCGACTGTCTTAATTATAAAATTAGTTGAACAGACCTAAATGACAATTACACTTGCTGATTGAATCAGTTGATGTAAATCGATCAGTGAATGTGCTCTGCTAAAGCTATATTTCACACAGTCATTTTATTTAAAAGCATAAAAGTAATTTAAACAACAATAAATAAATGAGCTCAGGGAGTTCATTCATTCATTGAGGTTTAACATACCAAGCTCGCTGATGAGATAATTAAATCTTTTCTCATCCAGAGGTTTTGTAAACAAATCAGCGAGTTGATAATCAGTTGGAATTAAATGAAGTTCAATATCACCTTTCATCACATGGTTCCTAATGAAATGATATCGTACATCAATGTGCTTTGTCCTTGAGTGCATTACTGGATTATTGGCAATGGCTATGGCACTTTGACTGTCACAGTAGATTGGAATTTCATTGAAGTCAAATCCATAGTCAACGAGTGGATTTCTCATCCAGAGAATTTGAGCTGTGCAAGCACTTGCAGCAACATATTCAACTTCAGCGGTTGAGGTTGAAACTGAATTATGTTTCTTACTGGACCAGCTTACAAGCTTTTCTCTAAGAAATTGACAGCTACCAGAAGTGCTTTTTCTATCCAGCTTGCATCCAGCGTGATCAAAAACTGAATATCCTTTCAGAGAGAAATCTGAACCACATGGGTACCAGAGACCAAGATTGGGTGTACCCTTCAGATATCTGAATATTCTCTTAACATTGAGTAAATGAGATTCCTTTAGATCAGCTTGATACCTAGCACAGAGACATGTAGCAAACATAATGTCTGGTCTACTTGCAGTTAGATACAGCAGCAACCCGATCATACCTCTGTAAGCAGTAATGTTTACAGATTTACCATCAGGGTGAGCATGTAGTTTCACTGCAGGTGACATGGGTGTAGCAAAGGATGAACAGTTGGTGAATTCAAATTTCTTTAATAAATCTTTAACATACTTTCCTTGATTTATAAAAATTCCAGCTTTGGTTTGTTTTACTTGAAAACCAAGGAAAAATGTTAATTCACCCATCATGCTCATTTCATAACTTTTTGTCATAACGTCAGAGAACTCCTTGCACATATCACTGTTAGTAGACCCAAAAATGATATCATCCACATAAATTTGAACTAATATGACATCTCTCTTATCTCTTTTGATAAATAGTGTGCTGTCAATCTTACCTCTGACATAGCCACACTTTATCAAATAATCAGAGAGAGTATCATACCAGGCTCTAGGAGCTTGTTTTAGTCCATAAAGAGTTTTTTAAAGTTTATACACATAACCAGGGTTTTTGGAATTGATGAATCCAGGTGGCTGTTTGACATAAACTTCTTCTTGTAGCTTGCCATTCAGAAAGGCACTTTTTACATCCATTTGATAGACTTTAAATTTCTTGTGAGCTGCATATGCCAGAAATAGTCTGATCAACTCAAGTCTAGCCACTAGTGCAAAGGTTTCATTATAGTCAATACCCTCTTGCTGACAATAATCTTTAGTAACCAGCCTTGCCTTGTTTCTGACCACGACTCCATCAGCATCCCTTTTGTTTTTAAATACCCACTTTGTTCCAATAACAGATTTACCAGCAGGTTGTGGCACTAGCTTTCAGACTTTGTTTCTTTCAAATTGTGCCAATTCTTCTTGCATGGCAGATATCCAGTTGTGGTCAGTGAGTGCTTCATCAACCTGCTTTGGTTCCATCATAGACACAAAACTAACAAACAGACAGAAGTTAGCAGTTGTTGATCTCGTATGGACCTTGGACTGAGGATTACCAATAATCAATTGATTATCGATATGTTTGGTCCATTTAGTCATTCGCTTAGGTTTAGCAGCGACTTGCCTATCCATTGATGGTCCAGGTGGTAGATCACTATTAGATTGTGAGAATTATTATCACTTTGTGAACTTTGGTTTGAACATGGAGGTGATGATGGATGATTATTAGCGGGTAAGGGTGATGTTCCTGAAATATTCTCAGCTGAAGCAGAGCTAGAGATGTTTTCAGAGACATTACCTTCATCCTCTGAATCAGATGAGAAGTTTTTGTATTTCTCATTGATTAGTTTTCCATTGACTGATGAGTCACTATCCATTTCATTAAAAGCAGGTTTTTCATATTCTGTTGGATCAGTGAGTGACTCATCATATGACTCATCAAAAGTAACATCCATTGACTCCTCAATGCATTCTCTTCGTTTATTGTAAACTCTGAAAGCTTTAGATATGATTGAGTAGCCAACAAATATTCCTTCATCAGCTTTTGGATCAAACTTTCCTAAGTGATCTCTTTTGTTTAAGATGTAGCAAGTACTACCAAAAACATGGAGAAAACTTATGTTCGGTTTTCTCCTTCTTAACACCTCATATGCTATCTTATAATGTCGTTTGACAATCAGTGTGGCAGGCAGTACTCACTGCTTCAGCCCAGAAGTAGGTCTTACGACCAACATCAATGAGCATTGACCTAGCAGATTCAATAAGAGTTCTATTTCTCCTTTCTGCCACCCCATTTTGTTGGGGTGTTCTAGGTGCTGAAAATTTTTGAGAAATACTTTTTGAATCACAAAAACATTCCAGGTCAATATTTCTAAATTCAGTTGCATTATCAGATCTTAAGTGTTTCACCAGAATACCATTTAAGTTCTCCATTTCTTGATAAAGGATATGATCTCGCTGGCAGCATCACTCTTGGCTTTAAGAAAAAATACCCAGGTGTATCTGGAATACTCATCTATAATTACCAAGTAGTATTTCTTCCCACCAAGACTTGGAGTACTCACTGGACCAAACATATCCATGTGAAGTAAGTGAAAACATCCAGTCACTGATGAGACTTGTTTACTTTTGAATGAGGAGCTGTGATGCTTTCCCTTCTCACATGCTGAACATAGCTTATCTTTGTCATAAGACAATTTTGGAAGTCCAGTGACTAGTCCATTCTTGCTTAATTTATTGATAGCTTTTAAGTTCAGATGTGAAAGTCGCTTATTTTCTTCTGAAACGGTTATGGAATAAAAGCATGTTCCTGACTGAGCCGAGTCCATGTTGATCACATAAGTATTCCCTTTTCGGTTAGCAGCAAGTACAACACTTCCCTTCTTGTTGTAAACAATATCAGCCTCATGATCAAATAGTACCTTATTCTTGGAGTCACAAACTGACTGATGCTCAATAGATTGTGCTTCAGTCCCTCCACATATGCCACTCGCTTAAACATTACATTACCATTGGACAAGACACCATACCCTCTCGTCTTGCCAACCTTGTTGTCACCAAATACTACATAAGGACCTTTTTCATCCTGGTAGTCGCTGAGTAAAGACTTACACCCGGTCATGTGTCTGGAACATCTGCTATCCACATACCATATAGTTTCTCTAAGAATGCCTTTATAAAGAGTTTCAGGATCCCATCCAGATGCTAAACATTTTTGAGCTATTTCCTTGATATCTTCATGGAATTCAGCGTCATCAGCCATCAAACAGTAATCCTTGTCCAAGCAAACCATTGCTTCTTCATCGCCAGATGATGAGGATGAGTCAGAGTCACTGAATGAACCTTCTTCAGCGACGAAACCTTTTCCCTTCTTTTTCCCATATTTGGACATTGGCTTCAGCTTCTTGTACTTTGCCTTGTACTTGTTGTACTTGTCATCTCTGAAGTTAGGCTTTGGTTCAAGGATTGGGTTTAATGACTTTGATCAACAATCAGCTGCAAAGTGACCAGGTTTGCCACACTTGTAGCATTCACCTTTTGATTGGAAATTATCAGATGATGGAGCACCAGCGAATCTTTTTGATCTGGTGTTCCTTCTGAAATTAGCAACCATCATGGCCATGTCTCTTTCCATCTTATTTAGACCTTCATCATATTCATACTCTGGTTTATCATCAATCTGATCACCTTCTTCATCAACTTTCAGCGACTTAGAGCTCAGCTTGGAGGTTTTTGACTTCTCGATTTCATCAAGCTCAGCTACAAGGGCATTTGATATCTTCTAACTTCCAAGAGTTGCACGAATATGCTCACTCTGATCAGCTTGCTTCTCAGACTGCTCCCAGTTAAGCAGTATACCATAGACTTGAGTAAGATTCAGTGTTGTATAATCATTCCTTTGTCTGGTGCATGTTGCAATGGTTCCCCAGACTTTCCTTGGTAGCAACTCCAGAAACTTCTCAACAACAAATCTATGTTCCTTACCTATACCAGCCTTCTCCATTTTGTTCATCAGCGACTGCTATCTATTATAAGTAGAGGATAGAGACTCATTGGGCTCCATGGCAAACAACTCGTACTGGCGAGTGAGATTTACTTACCTACATCGAATAATATCAGGAGTTCCATTATAGATATTTCTCAGGGTGTCCCACATGTCTTTAGTAGTCTTACAAAGTCTAATAGATTCAAACACTTCATCGGGGAGTGCCATGCCTATGTAGCTTTTAGCTTGTTTATCCATTCTAACCAACCGTCTATCCCCATCCGACCACTGTTCCTCTCTCTTGGGCATAACCATTTCTGGTATAGCAGGAGTAGTGGCTGTAGCAATGACAGCAGGAACAATTGTGGTTGGAATGTGGGCACCATTGGTAATTGTATTGCAAAGACGATCATCAATGAGATCCAAAAACATCATCATCCGGGACATCCAGGTTTCAATCCTAGAGGGATCAAACGCTGGAGGTTTGGTAGTAGAACCATTTCCTTTTTGATACTCAGAGTCAACACAACTGTACTTTACTGATTCCATTGCAGATCTGGTTAATTGATTTAAACCAACTCTACTCTGATACCAATTGAGAGTCTCGAATTCACTATTGATTAGTGAAATAGAATCGCAATAAGTAAAGTTTAATTGTAGAAGGGGGTTTGAATACAATTAATAACTTTTCTTTGGTTTTAATCAAGTTACTTAGATGGTTTTTAATAGTTTAATAATAACACAGTATGTAAAAGATAGATATGACAATATCGAAGAAAGTAATAGATAGTAGCTGAAAATATGATTTTATTGATCATAAACTCACTAAGTGCTGATTGCGGAATGAACTAGCCAAGGCTAATCCTAATCAAACACTTTTTCTAAACTCTTACAAATTGAGCTAAACAGTAGTGGACAAACACGCTAACTGTTTACTCAGTGCTCGAAGATACGGGAGAGACCCAGCTGTATACGGAGGAGACATGCTGTATATGTTGGTACATCTAAATGTGTCTGTCAGTTGGTCTCAGTCTGTATTAATGTCGATATTGTAATTATGTATTAAACAGTTTTTAGATTTCGGTTAATTACAATTTTGTGGTCTTGCGACACAAGCATTGTGTCGCAGTGTCTTCGCATGCGACACAAGAATTGTGTCGCAGAGTCATTGTATGCGACACAAACATTGTGTCGTAGAAGCATTCTTTGCGACACAAGGCTTGTGTCGCAGAAGCATTCTTTGCGACACAAGGCTTGTGTCGCAGAATGTCTGGATCAGACTATATATAGTGCTCATCAGCCTGTATTTCGAAAGCACTTGACACACACATAACACTACTGTTCAGAAAGAAAAACTTCTTTGTAGTGTTATTTTGTTATTTGTGTGCTTTGTCAAAGTGTATGTATTGTTACTAGTTGATATTATATATACATACATCTTTGTGTTGTGGTCATTTACTAGCTTGAATCTTGCATATCTTGTTGTGTTTAATTTCCGCATTTACATACAAGCAAACTACTCGATTTGGTCCGAATATACGGAACCTACAATTGGTATCAGAGCCACATACTCTTGAGTTGTGGTTTCGAGTTAGTTTATGCAAGATTTTAGTGTAACTAGTCATTTTTTTTATTTTCGTGTTCTTGGTGTTCTCGGTGTTCTTGGTGTTCTTGGTCAAAAAGGCTCCCATTTTGCATAGTTTGGTTATTAATCTTCAAAGTTTTGTGTTAGTCAAACTTTGAATTTTAGTTAGTCAAAAGTTAGTCTTTGTTTCCTTAAAATATTGTGGTTTTGTGACTGATTAGGGGGTGATAGGAAACAGGGTTTATTAGTTTATAATTTGTGTTGAAAGTTGAAATTTTTGTGGGCTCTAGGCTGTCTGCACGCGTGATTTTGCGACACAAGTACTGTGTTGTATCCACTGTTCATACGACACAACCATACGACATTAACTTGTCTGCGACATATAGTGCGACATAACGTGCGACATAAGCTTACGACATAATCTCTTTTGACCTTAACTGGTCTGCGACACAAGTTGCGACATAACCTACGACATTACGGTTGTGTCGCATTTTTGTCTTCTGTCGGATTAAGTTCTGTGACACAACGTCTGTGTCGTATTGATCTTCTGCGACACAACCATTGTGTCGCATTTTTCCAGACATAGACAAAAATTCAGCTTGTTTGTTGGATACCTACTAACTTTTCTTGCAGATTTTCAACATGTCTCTTCAAAGTGTTGATGCAGTTTTACAACATAATGCTACAATCGGTAGTGCAAATAAACCTCCTTATTTTGCACCAGGGATGGAATATCGAGCTTGGAAACAACGTTTTATATCTTTTGTTTTATTCACTGATCCTGTCATGGAATTGGCTCTTCTTGAAAGATATGTTGCACCTGTTGCTCTTGGAGAACACATGGGCGTTCCTCCACCCAAACCCATTCGTTCATACACTCCCGAAGAACGAAAAGCATGGGAAATTGAACGCAAGACTCATTCTGCTATTACTATGTCACTCCCAACTGACGTTCGGGATATGTTTCCACAAACAATCTCTTATGATCTTTGGATTGCAATTGAGAAGAGATTTAGTGGCAATTCAGAGTTCATCGAGAGCAAACTGGAATTAGTCAAAACTCAGTTTGATTACTTCTATATCCAGAAGAATGAGACTGTCAGAGACATGCTTTGCAGATTTACACGTACTGTAAATGAACTGCAAGCTGGAGGATATAATCTAAAAAATTCTGAGATTAACAAAAAGGCTTTAGCTGCTCTTCCTCCAAGTTGGGAAACGCGAGTTCTGCTGTTGGAAAATGATCCTAAGACAATGAAATTGTCTTTGGATGATCTTGTTGGAAAGCTTAAAGCTGGTGCTTTGGATATTCAAAAGAAGGAAACAAGATCCACTGCTCGTACATCAGAATCAAGTAATAGTGGAATCGCTTTCATCTCATCTGAGGCTAATTCTCAGAGATCTTCTTCTTACAGTAATCCTGCTGTAGGAACATTTTCAGCCCTCCCAACTTATACTGCTTCTTCAAGTAAACCTTGTTCATCATCGTCTGTTCCTTCTTCAGCTACCACAGATGAGCATGCTGCAATGTTCACTGCTTTTCTGTCATCTTATGAAGACTTTCTCTCTAAGAGAGTCAGTACCTTAGAACTAACTGATGAAGATTTCAATCAGGTTGATCCAGATGAGTTAGAAAGAATAGACATTAGATGGAATATGGCTATGCTCACTCGCAGAGCCAAGAACTATCTAAGAAGAACTGGAAAGAGATCTCTTGAAGATGCTGCTGACCGAACACCAATGGGATTCGATAAAAGCAAAATCAAATGCTATAAGTGTCAGAATCTTGGACACTTTGCCCGAGAATGTGAGAAAGGTCGACAGCCTGCCACTGGTTTCACAAAGCCATCTGTTACTCCAAAACAGATTGAGAATACTACTGCTAAGGCTGCATTATTGATTGAAGATGGTGATGCTTATGATTTCTCTGCACATGAAGCTCAAGAGCAATGCTTCATGGCCATCAACAATGAGGTACAATTTGCATCATTTTCTTGTGATTCTTGTATTAGTTTAACTGGTAAACAAAGTTTTGAAAAATAATGAGAAACATTTTGAAAGTAACATTAATCAATTTATAGAAGATAAAAAGGAGCTAAAAGCTCTAATTTTCAGTAATCAAGATGAAATTGATAGTTACTTAAAGATGATTGCTCATTTAAAAAGGGAATTGGCTGCCTCCCAAGCCGAAGTTGTTGATTACAAACGAAAACTCAAGAATATCAACACTTCATCCATGGTCTTTACTGAGATTCTGCAGACGGGTAGGTCTAATGCTAAAGATAAGTCCGGTTTGGGTTATCATAATCAACCGCCTCCGTCTTTAGATGTAAATTTGTGTAGACCGTCTAAGGATGAAATTAAAGATTTTGTGCCTACTACTTTAGTAGATACAAAGCCTGTTGAACTGGCAGTTAATGAACCTGTTATTAAGCAAGTAGAGATGCCTGTAGTTGAATCTGTTAGTTTACCTGTTGTTAAGCTGCCTGAATTTTATCAAGCTAATATAGAGGTCAGACATGATAGAAAGAAAACTAAGATAATCAAGGCTAAACCAGTGAAGCCTTTTGAACCTGTTAAGTTTACCTCCTCAGGAATTGTCCAGTTAACCCCCTTTGGTAGTTTTCAGCCTGCTCCTTTAAAAACTACTGAAAAGAAGGTCGAGGTCGAGGATGTTCCTTGTAAGAGTGTGTCTCAATGTGAAAAGAAAAACACTAAGCCTGATCATCACACTATTACTTCTAAGATAAAAGTTGAAACTTTTCAAAGGAATGTTAAGGCACAGGCTGAACTTAAAAGGAAAGATTTAAAGAATACTAATTATAACTCAATCAAGAATTCTGTCAAATCTTCTGTTTCACATTCTGAGACATTCACTTCAAAGTTGCCTGTCTCACCTCAATTCTTAGGCAGTAACGACCAAACCTTTAAGGAAAGACGATCATGTTTCTACTGCAAGAAACAAGGTCACTTGATTAATCAATGTCCGTTGCTTTCGAGAAAGAAGTTATCAAAAGGTGTCTCCAAAAATTCAACTGTTAAATCATTTTCAAAGAAGGGTTCACTTGCTCAAACTTCTATCCCGAAAGTTAATGCTGCTAGGCCCAGTAAACCACCGGTTAAACAGCCTAACATTGTTAACAAGCAACCAAATACTGTTCCTGTGAAAGTTTGGAGACCTAAAGAGTCATCAAATGTCTCATCATCAAGTAATACTGCATCAGAAAATACATCGGATCTCTTGAAAAACAAAGTTTTAGCTGATGTAGTTATTATTGATGAGGTCTCTGGAGTACCCAAGTCTGTAAAGGCCTGGGTCTCCATTTCTACCTAACCTTTTCCCTATGTTATGCTGTAGCAGTCAGGACATGTACAAAGAAGCAAATGGTACGTGGATAGTGGCTGCTCACGGCACATGACTGGTGACATGTCTCTTCTGTCAAATGTTAAACCATATCGCGGAGGACATGTTGCTTTTGCGGGAGATACAGGTGGTAACATAACTGGTCAGGGTACTCTTTCTAACGGGCAAGTGACTTTTGATAAAATGAATTATGTCGAGGAACTGCAACACAATTTGATCAGTGTTTCTCAAGTCTGCGACAAGAAGTTCACTACCGCATTTACAGATGTTGAATGCTTAATTTTGAAGCCGGGATTTGTCATTCCCGAGGAATGGGTGTTGCTGAGAGCACCCCGTGTACGCAACTCGTACATTTTGGATATGCAAACTGTGGTTACCAAGGAGCATACTTGTTTGCAATCAAAAGCATCTTCTAAAGATTCATTGTTTTGGCACAAACGAATGGGACACATTCATTTTCGCAGAATGAATTATCTTGTCAATAATGATCTTGTGTTAGGTGTGCCTAAAAGGTCATTTGTAATAGATGATGAATGCGTTTCCTGTCTCAAAGGGAAACAACACAAGAAGTTCCATAAGTCTAAGCTGGTGAACTCCATTGAAACTCCTTTGGAGTTGCTTCACATGGACTTGTTCGGTCCTGTGAATAAGAAAAGTATTGGAGGAAAATCATATTGTCTGGTGGTTACTGATGATTACTCAAGGTTTTCCTGGGTATATTTCTTGGCGGGAAAGGATGAAACGCCTGATACTTTAACCTACTTGTTCGACAGACTGGAAAATCTGTGTAATCTGAAAATCAAGAAACTTCGCAGCGATAATGGAACAGAATTCAAGAACAGAACCTTGGAAATGTATTGTCTTCGAAAGGGAATCTTTTATTAGTTTAGAGCTGCTTGTACTCCTCAGCAAAATGGAGTAGCCGAACGAAAGAATAGGACAATCATTGAGATAGCAAGAACCATGTTGTCTGACGCGCATCTGCCTACTACGTTTTGGGCAGAAGCTGTTAACACTGCTTGCTATGTGTTAAATCGGGTCTCCATGGTTAAAAAGCGAAACAAAACATGTTATGAATTGCTGAATAATCGCAAACCAATCTTGAAGTTTCTTGAGCCTTTCGGGTGTCCTTGCACCATCTTAATTACCAAGGACTCTGTAGGCAAATTTGATGAAAAGGCGGTCGATGGTCTATTTTTGGGATACTCTGTGAACTCGCCAAATAAAAGAGTTTTCAACAAGTCTACTGGGAGAATAGAGGAACACTTTGAAGTAAGGTTTATGAAATATACTGATTCTCCAAAAGGCAAGGGTCCGGAATCCTTGTTTGAGTATGATAAGTTGGTGGACTCATTTAATCTTCCAAAATTTAGTGAGAATATCAGGTGGTGTCCTTACTTCATGGCTTGGATCTTTCTTCCGACCTAGTTCCCAAACCTAGAGTGATACCACCTGAGAATATTGTCAATGACGATATTCCCTTCGATGTCGACCAAGAGGCTTCTGAATCTAATCCTCAAACGGAAACTGATATTGTCTTACCGATTGTCAATGACATGTTGACTCGGTATGAGCTCCATGACTGTAAACCATATGGTACTCCTATCGAAACAGATCACAAACTCGGGCCAGCTGAACACGAAGAAGACTGCAAGGAGCGAGATTATCGTTCTATGATAGGATCACTGATGTATCTTACTGCATCCAGACCAGACATTGTGTTTGCTGTGTCTATCTGTTCCAGATATCAAGCAAAGCCCAAGGTTTCTCACATGAGGGCCGTGAAGCGAATTTTTGGTTACCTCAAGTATAGACCATCACTTGGTCTATGGTACTCAAATGAGAAAAACTTCGCTCTCACTGCCTTTTCTGATTCTGATTATGGTGGCTGCAATTCGGATAAGAAGTCAACTATAGGAGGGTGCCAATATCTCGGTTCTCGATTGGTGTCTTGGCAGTGTAAAAAGCAAACCACAGTCTCCACCTCAACAGCGGAAGCTGAATACATTGCTGCTGCAAGCTGTTGTTCCCAGATTCTGTGGATTCAACATCAATTGCGTGATTATAGGTTACTTCTTACCTTGACTCCTATTCATATTGATAATACTGCTGCTATATCTATTATTCGCAATCCCGTTCAACACTCTAAGACCAAACATATAGAGATTAGGTTTCACTTCATACGAGATTGCTATGAGAAACACTTAATTGACCTCATTCATGTAGACACCCTTAAGCAAAAGTCCGACTTATTCACGAAAGCATTTTCGCGTGCTTGTTTTGATGAATTAGTAGCAATGATAGGGATGATTTCCCTTGATATCAAGAAATGATTTGTGACTTGATTTTTGAACATTTTATTTGCTTTCCTCCACATAAAAAAAAATAAAAAAAATTTCGCAATTGCCACTCTTTATACTTTTTAGTATTAAAGAAATGCAACGTTGCTACATTTTATAATAGACGTTGAAGTTGTGTCTGTAAACAACTAGGGATATGATAGTACATCGGGTAACAAGCATTAAGTGGAATTTTAAGATTTATCTTGGATGTGTCAGTAGATTTATCTGACGTGCTGAAAAACAGTTTCTATAAACATTGTCTTCATCATACGATATATTAGTAGGCTTGTTATACTAAACTTCTTGAAACTGCTTAAGAAGCCTAACAATTAATTGTCTATTTCAAATGGTACAACATCATTAGATGTATGACAAGTGTCTTAATTTCTTACTTATACTAGACATGTGTTCGTTGAAAGAAGTTTATTTGATATCATTTGGGGGTATATATTGACAGACTCCTCTGTTATACGTAAGTATAGACCTGGTTTCTGTTTATATATACTTAAAAATTAAGCAAACACAAGTCAAAGTACTTGCAAAGTCTTTAAAATTGAGATACCTTACAAGGTCGCCAAAATGGTTTGACCAAGTCTGATTTTGCTTAAACCTGAATCAAGCTATGTCGCTCTATTGTACGCAAGTACAGACCTGTCACCGCTGACTTGATTCTTAAATTTGATTCTCTAATATTCTCTCTGTGAAATGGAAACATGGTCTATGTCTTAAGTTAAGATGTATATCTATGGTGGTGACCACAGCGAAATATTCATGCGAATAATAAACAATTAGTTCCTAGATGTGCGTATAACACGTTTAAAGTGGACAATCATACTAATAATCGTTTTGAAATAATTTTTATAGAAACTGTTTCTAACATGACAAGTAAATTTAAAGAGGACAAATATACTGATGATCGAAATAACTCTTACTATTCCTAATAATTGCATGTTATGTCGATATGATCCCTAATTAGAATTCTCAACTCCGTCACTAAAATTTTTATTGGTTTTACGCTTTCAGTTGACTTTGTGTCTATTTCTTTTGTTTATGTTTAGTTTTATCTTTTTATTTTCATTTTTATTTAAGTCACAAATCATCTTCATTGCGAAAATCCTTAAATCAAAATCAAAATCGGGTTCGAAATCAAATTCTATGTCGTTAAAATCTGCTTTGTTTTCTGTGCGACACAAACATTGTGTCGTATTCCATTTATACGACACAAGAATTGTGTCGTACATTGTGTCGTATCCCTTCTATACGACACAACAGTTGTGTCGTATATTATGTCGTATGCATGTCGTGGTTAACTATTCACAACATGCGACATAATCATTTACGTTTCCAAAACTTTTCACGACACAAACAATACGACACAAAGGCGATTTTGCGACACAATCGATTTTCGTTCGGATTCATTTTTTTGAGGAATTTTCACTGCGATTCATTGCTCGATTCGTGTTCCTCATCTCTTTGCGCATCTTTAGGTATGATTATCTCGTTTTTTCACCGTCTAATTTGTCGTAGATTTGATCGTATCCGTTCGGTTTTTTTGGGTTCGTGTTTAAAATCAAAATTAATTAGGGTTTAGGGGTTTCTAGGGTTAGATAGGTATATATTGTTGCTCCCCTACTGTTTACGAACCCTAGGGTATGATTAGTTTTCGAAAACCCCAAATTTTTTATTTTTATCAAAATCTAATCTGGGTTGGTTTGGTGTTCGTCAATGCGACATAACATGCGACACAGTCGTTGTGTCGCATAGATCAAGAGTTTTATGTCGTACTGATCTCATCTGCTTATGTTGTATTTGTATACGACACAACATACGACACAAGCTCTATGTCGCACCTGAGATTAATTTCTCAAATAATGCTAAATGCAAGGGAAACTCTGTCCGTGTGACACGTGTCATGCGACACAAGCCTTATGTCGTAGTGCCTCTCTACGACACAATCCTTGTGTCATAGTGCTCCTGTGCGACACAACTGTTGTGTCGCAGACTTTTTGTAAAAAAAAAAAAAAAAAAAAAAAAAACGATTTATTTCTTTTGTTCTAACGCTAACGCATTTCGAGTTTTGTTGTATTTTTCTTATTTCTTGTAGATATGGCTGCCAGCAACCTGCTCAGGCTGTTCAACCCGCAGAGGTTGATGTCACCAAATATTTCTGGGAACCGCGACACAATATCGTGGCATTTATGAACACTACGGTTGAGACTTCGCGACCGTATCGTCCGATGATAGCTTTTCTTCGCCGCTCCAGAATCCACAAAGCTATCACTGCTGACACTCGGATTTTGAGAAATCATATTACCGAGTTTTGGGACAATGCTGTCGTCAACAAAGACGAACCTGATACTCGTCTTATTTCTACTGTCTGTGGGCGTCAGGTTATATTTTCTGAGCAACTTATTCGGGATTTCTTCGAGTTCGGGGACAACTCGGATATGGTTATTCAGTTTGCTGCTGCTGCTATTGCTCAAGGGATGCGATCGATTGGATATCAGGATATTCCAGTTGACCAGTACAAGAAGACCTACATGACAAAGGTCTGGCGGTATCTGGCTCACATTGTCATTGTTTGTTTATCCAGTCGCAGGGCAGGTCTGGAAGGGATGAGCTACTCGACTGCCTCTGCTATTCTCGCACTGATCTACAACAAACCCTATAACTTTTCGAGTTATATCTTCAGGGGTTTCGTCGACAATGCTTTGGATACCAAGGATAAATGGGCTGTGTATCCTCGGTTTACTCAATTGCTGCTAAATCACTTGCATCCTGATCTTCCAGTGATTCCATCTTTTACCTTCAAGCAGACCCCGATGAACACCAGGATCTACACCACTTGTACCACTTTTGCCAGGCAGGGTCAGGCACCGGAAAGGGAGGTTGCCTTGTTCGGACATATTATGGACCCTGCATATGTTGGTCCTCCTGGTGAGCAGTTCAATGCTCCAGCTCCTCAGCTTCCAGTTCAACCTCCTCCGGTTCAGCCTCCTGTTCAATCACCTCCAGTTCAACCACCACCGGTTCAGCAACCGCCGGTTCAACCAGATCCTGTGGATCAGGAGTTTGTGGATCTCGATCGTGAAATCGATGCCTATCGGCCACCTTCTCCACCTCCTGAATCCTCCGGCCGAGGTAGAAGGCCTCGAGATTCTTCTGATACTGGTATTCTAGATTCTCTAGCCTGACGCTCTCGCACCTCTACATCTACATCTTCTGAGCTCCCCAGAACCGACACACTGATCACTCCTCATCCAGCTGTCAATCAAGAGCTCCTGCAGCGACTTGATAAAATGCAGCATGATATGGAAGCTCAATCGACAGTGTTTGAAGCTCAGGATGCCAGAATCTCTCGCCTGGAGAAAGAGAACGAAGAGCTGAAGTCAAAGATTCTGCTACTGGAAACCCAAGCTATTGCTTCGGGGGAGACGAGCCAACCAGCTTTAGAAACAACACCTAGGGTTTCCGCCGAGGGCGAAGAAAATGTAAATCCTGAAAATGTAACTGATTCCACGATTAATGAAACTCCTTTGGTTTTGGATTATATTCTTGAGCTACCAGGGCAACCGAAACCGTTAGCTGTAGATTACACTTATTGTAATTTGACATACTTTCAAGCTGCGGTTAATGAAGACGGTGTTGTGCCTGAAGAGCCTTTTGACTTCGAGGCTGCTACCCATGATGATGACATTGATGTTGAGCAAGAAGAGCTAGATCCAGATGAAGAATTTGTCGATCAGCCAGCTCATCCACAGGAAGGTATTGTTGTATCTGATTCTTCAGACGATGAGTCAGGGCCTGCGTTCAATTATGCACCAGGATCTTCTTCAGGATCCACTTCTCAGGCACCTCCTGCTCAAGAATCGTTTGAACCTGTTCCTGTTCGTGAATCTACAAGGGTAAACTATAATGACATCTTCCCACAGGATACACACGAGTACGTTCCTTCTGACAAAGAAATGTCCATCAGGGATAACTGGTTTCCCAAAGGAACAAATCCTGAACCTGTTCCTGTTACCTGCAAGAAATACAAGGTTGGCGGTGATTATACTGGTCTCATAAAAAGTTAGAAGATGAGCAAAGGAAGATTCATGATCAAAAGACGTGCTGGACCATCTCAAGATTTGCCTGTCCCTGTTCGTGAATCTACAAGGGTAAACTATAATGACATCTTCCCACAGGATACACACGAGTACGTTCCTTCTGACAAAGAAATGTCCATCAGGGATAACTGGTTTCCCAAAGGAACAAATCCTGAACCTGTTCCTGTTACCTGCAAGAAATACAAGGTTGGCGGTGATTATACCGGTCTCATAAAAAGTTGGAAGGTGAGCAAAGGAAGATTCATGATCAAAAGACGTGATGGTATTCAGTACTTTCGTCGATCGTTGAAGAAACTGAGCACGCTGCCTAAGCATGACATTGTTCATCTTTTTCAACTTCAGTTGATCAATCCTCACAAAGATGTTATTGCAAATGCAATTCAAAAGATCATGCGTGCAGAAATTCGATCGAAGAAATATCATTATGTCAAACCGATACTGGGCACAAGGTTTACATTCAAGAAAAAGCTTGATCCAAAGACAAATCAGCCAATCGTCAGAAATCACTATCCTCCTGCTAATTGTCTTCATGAAATCTCGCTGGAATCTGTTCCCTTCAATCTTCTGAAACGTTTTCACTACTGGGAACAGGATGCTCACACCGGCGAAGCCGTTCTTGTCTATGTGCCGGATTCAGTGCCTCAAACTGGATCTACTTCATTGTGGGGTTTACCGAAAGCAGAATTCAGAATATTTGACCCAATGAGCCTGATAAATTTGTCAAAGGATGATATGAAGAAGTTGTTCGATAGTCGCATTCGCTACAACCCTGACAACGAGTTCAACACGATTTTGGCGAAGCGATTTCAGAAAATTGTCGATATATGCTTCACTTTTGGTGTACACGCTGGAGGAAACTTTCCACCCGGATGGGTTTGAAGACTGAAGCAAATTGAAGAAATTTTTGAAGACCAAGCTGAAGACATGGGGGAGTTTGTTGGTACATCTAAATGTGTCTGTCAGTTGGTCTCGGTCCGTATTAATGTCGATATTGTAATTATGTATTAAACAGTTTTTAGATTTCGGTTAATTACAATTTTGTGGTTTTGCGACACAAGCATTGTGTCGCAGTGTCTTCGCATGCGACACAAGAATTGCGTCGAAGAGTCATTGTATGCGACACAAACATTGTGTCGCAGAAGCATTCTTTGCGACACAAGGCTTGTGTCGCAGAATGTCTGGATCAGACTATATATAGTGCTCATCAGCCTGTATTTCGAAAGCACTTGACACACACATAACACTACTGTTCAGAAAGAAAAACTTCTTTGTAGTGTTATTTTGTTATTTGTGTGCTTTGTCAAAGTGTATGTATTGTTACTAGTTGATATTATATATACATACATCTTTGTGTTGTGGTCATTTACTAGCTTGAATCTTGCATATCTTGTTGTGTTTAATTTCCGCATTTACATACAAGCAAGATATTGTAATTATGTATTAAACAGTTTTTAGATTTCGGTTAATTACAATTTTGTGGTCTTGCGACACAAGCATTGTGTCGCAGTGTCTTCGCATGCGACACAAGAATTGTGTCGCATAGTCATTGTATGTGACACAAACATTGTGTCGCAGAAGCATTCTTTGCGACACAAGGCTTGTGTCGCAGAATGTCTGGATCAGACTATATATAGTGCTCATCAGCCTGTATTTCGAAAGCACTTGACACACACATAACACTACTGTTCAGAAAGAAAAACTTCTTTGTAGTGTTATTTTGTTATTTGTGTGCTTTGTCAAAGTGTATGTATTGTTACTAGTTGATATTATATATACATACATCTTTGTGTTGTGGTCATTTACTAGCTTGAATCTTGCATATCTTGTTGTGTTTAATTTCCGCATTTACATACAAGCAAACTACTCGATTTGGTCCGAATATACGGAACCTACAGTATATGGCTGAGACTTGGCCGTATACGGCTGGGACAGGGTGTATACGGCCTTTTCTTGGCCGTATACGGCTGGGATTGGCTGTCTACGGCTTGGCTCTCCCGGTATTGTTATTCTTCAGTTGCCTGGTTTCTTCGTTTCGGCGTAACTTCTTCGTCGTTTATCCGTATTGAGCGTTCTTTATATCCATGAGTTCGTATTTTCCTAACAAAGAAAATGACATAAGTTATGGGTCATAATTCTAAGTAGAACTTAAAAAGTACTAAAAAGCGTAAATAAAAATGCTTATGATCGTATTCGTTAGATTTATCATGTTTTTCGACCATTTAAGTTGATTTTTGAAACGTTGTCTATGTTTTAGCCCTAATGATGACTTTCAAAAATAAATCATCCATTTTGGATATATTCATCATGATTTGGGCTAAAAAGGTAACAATAATACAGGTAAAAACTTGACTTTTTACGTGTCATCAGGGTTCTACTAATAATTTTTACATTATACAATAAATACATGATTACTCCACAAACACAATATCTTTACGGTTTACAAATTTGAGGGAAATGAGGTGACAAAGATGCTCGATCAAGTGTGATTCCATCTTCATAATTTGGCGGTGTGGACCGCAAATATTTTTTTTTTATTGGGACATGTATGTGTGACAACAGTTCTAGCTTGTAATATTATTTAGTTTGTAATCGAGTTTTATACATTGATCTTAAACTTGATATTGAATATGTTAGTTTGTTGTGATATTTGTTAAATATACATATATGTGTGTTTATAGTTATAAGTATTTGATAGATATAAACTGCGAACTTTAGCTGTGATGCGAACTGAGATGTCAGTTCGCAAGGTGGTAACTGAACTAAGTCAATTTGCTGGACTCATGGGCTGCGAACTGAGTCAGTTCGCGGAGCCCAGACCTACGAGCTGAAACGTAAATATATATATTTTTGGTTTGGAAAAACCCTAACTTTGATAATCTGTGAATTTGGCTTCAGAAAATTATACCCTACAAATTTCTAAGTATATAAGCTTCGTTCTTGATAGGTTAACACTTTTGACAATCAAGATTAAAGCTAGTTATTATTCCTAATAACGAATAAATCATGATATTAAAGTTACATCCGTATAACCAGTTTATTGAGGGATTCCGCACCTTGATACTAAGATAACTTCTTTATCGATCCATAGAATTAGGGACTTATAATTGGTATCAGAGCTTTCGGGCTTAATATGTTGTGGTTCGAGGTTATTGTGATTAATTAACGAACAATTTGGGTTGTTTTACGTAAATTTTATGATCAATGATTGTTTCTAGACGATTTTAGGTTGATTTACGTTCGAAATCTTCGAGTTTAAACATAAAATCACTTAGAATTTTTGTTTTTAGGGTTAACAACCATATTTGTGAACTGAGACGTACGTTGCGAGCCAAACTGAACTTTGCGAACCGAGATTTGTGAAGTGAGCTTGCGAACTGAATTGGATTTGCAAACTGAACTGCCTTTGCGAACTGAGTTGGTCTTGCGAACTGAGTATTGCGAGGTGAACCGAGTGTTGCGAACTGAGCTGTGGTTTGCGAACTGAACTTTCTGAGTTCACAATTTCGACTGATTTTTGTGTTTTTGAACAACTTTAAGATGTCTAATCTTAGCTGAATGATAGACATGGACCATGAGGTGGGAAAGTCAAATGTTCCACCTAAGTTACTCACCCTCGATGACTATTATGGGTGGAGAGACCGTTTTGAGTCCTATTGTCGTTTTCATGATCTTATGATATGCGAATGTATTACTCATGGATATACTGCTCCAACTTCCACGGTACATAACAAACAAGTGGAGGGATATAAAAATGAAAACTGAGCTCATTCATGCATTAAAATGTGTCTTCCTAGGGAAGTTAATCACCTGTTTAAATCTTTTCACACTGCTAAAGAGCTCTGGGTAGCTCTTGAGAAAAGATGTGATGGAAGTCCTCAGGTGAAAGAAAGCAAAATGGATCTTTTAAAGTAACAATTTGTTGTCGTTAAGGCTTTCAAATGAGAAGATCTTGATGCGTATATCACCCGGTTCTACCATCTTCTAAGTGAGATTGATAACCATACGATTGCGGTAAATGATCGAGAGAAAATTAACAAGTTTCTTGAACGTTAACCACATAAATGGGAAATGCATGACGTGCTGATCAAAGATAATAAGGTTCGCTATGCATCTATGACTCTGGAAGATGCAATTGAAAAACTCAGAGGTTATGCATTCACTAAGAAAATAAGGGAATCGGATAATGATCAGGTTCCATATTCTAAGCTATACTTTGGTAAGGCTAGTTCCTCGGATACCTCTACAAGTTCTACAACTGCATTGTTAGTTGGTGATTTTACTAAAAACAAGGTTGAACTTGTCTCTGAAGATTTGTGCTATATCGTAACTGGAAGTGAAAAACAAAGAAAAACTAATGAGAAGTCCACTCAAGAGCATCACAAAATGCCCATGAGTGTGAAATCTGCTAAACAGCAACTTTCTGTTCTTGCTTCGTTTGTTGCTTCATATGAAAATTACATCCAGGGTAAGATCAATGATCCAGCTACATTTAATGAGGATTATGATCAAGTTGACCCTGATGACTTAGAAGAAATGGATCTCCAGTGGCAACTTGCTATGGTGTCAACGAGAGTTAAAAATTTCTTGAAGCGTACAGACAGAAAGTTGGTTGGTAATAAAGTTGGATTTGATAAGTCCAAAGTGAAGTGTTATAACTGTCAAAGTTATTGACATTTTGCTAGGGAATGTCAAAAACCAAAAGTTGACCAAAATAGCAGGAATAATCAAAGCTCGGGTAAGACTCTAGCTTCCAAGGCTTTGGTAGTTCAACAGTTGGATGGGTCATATGATTGGAGAGCTATGTCTAAAGAAGCTCTAATGGCTGAGATTATGGACGAAGAAAAGACTGCTAAATCGACATCTTATATGCCTGAAGCTGAAGATTCTAAATTGAAAGTACCAGACATGTAAAAGAAGACTATTGGAGATAATGTGCTTTGTTGGAATAGTTTCCAATATCATAACTAATTGGTGAGACTACCATTAATGGTAAAGTCCTTTTTGGGTTGCCCTCAATGAACAGTCAAGAGAAAGATGAAGGATAATATTAAGAGTATTAATATTATATTTAATTATTTGGTTAATTAATAATAGTATATTAATTAGAAATCAAATGTAATTAAATAAAGAGGAAGATTCCAGAAACTGACTCAACCGCCAGTTGGGAAGCCCAACCGCCGGTTGACGTTAGGGTTTCTAAGGCGGTGGAAGTCGTAGACTTGGAGTACAAGTCTGACAGCTCCAACCGTCGGTTGGAAGGCCCAACCGCCTGTTAGGAGCCAAAACTGGGTTTATCCCACAACTATAAATAGGGGGCATCCTATATCTTCATTAACATACGAATTAGATACGAATTTTCTGAGGATTTTGAAAATTCGACTTTCTCTTGGGTTTTTGGGTGTGAAGCATTAGAGGTATTCTTCTTTGGGTACTTGCCTCTAAGTAACGAAGCTCTGCTAGTTTGTCTGCGCGTGAGAAATAGGTTTTCTCTAAGGTTAGTATTTTCTTGTTTAACTCTATTGTTTATTGTACTATTTATTCAAGTTAAGATCCCTTAGGGTTTAGTTTTCTAATTGCCATAGATTAATTATTTTGTTATAACTCCGCTGCGTATACTAATCTAGTTAGGGAATAGAGAACCCAACAGTGGTATCAGAGCCATAGCTTAATAAATAGTTGCATGTAATTATCTGCAATACTATGTAGGTAAAGATAAATTGGGAAACGGAATTATCTAAATGGGTAAAATGTATTTACAATTTAGATACTGATAATTTTAAATTCTTTAAAATAGACCACTAAATTTTAAAAAGATTTAAAATAGAACCTTAAACTTCAAGAGATATTATGTGTATAATATATTTATATATATGTATAATCAAAGTTTAATACATCGTCAATCTATTGATAAATCAGCTCACCCATGGTGAACAAACTATAAGAGAGGTATAAGGCGGGTCACTTTGCTTCCCAAAAGAAGTCGAGTTTTTAATATGATTCACACTGACCTGCTTCTCCGCCTCTTTGTGCGTTCAATGGAGCTGCCAAGGACTTTTGATAGGATGATGTCAAGATTAAAAGTAGACTTAAAATAGTTAAACAAAATCCCGTTTTAGCTATAGGAAATGATGAATAGTATGTTAACCCATGAAATCCGCACATCTCTCATATGAACTGTTAATGGAGCATGTGTGGTTTACCGTCACATTAATATGAGGACATAATGAGATGTGATTAAGACTCGTGATTCTTGAGCGTACTCGAGCCGGGGATCACGCGGGGTTTGCATGGTTAATTCACCATCCTGTTCATGATCCTCGACAAACCAGTCATGAATAGTAGATGTGCATAACCAAGATTAACATGCCATTGATAAGAATCAATGAATCTCAAAGATCTAGGAGTTTCATAGAAATGAAATAGACAAAAGTATTTTAGTTATATGATTACGGCAAACCTTTTCATAAAACCAAAAATATAGATCCTATCCTTAATTTAGAAAATTGGGTAATTAATTAAGGAATATTCATAGATGGCTATTTTAAATGGTGCAAATCCTCCCGTCTCCAATACCGCAAATAAATCAAACTTCTCATTACTCTCACTTCTTGGGAGGGAAAGACTGACCGGTCCAAACTATATGGACTGGATGCGTAACCTAAGGTTTACCTTGAGGTACGAGAACAAGGAGTATGTTCTTGATGAGAAGATTCCCGTAATTGATGAGAATTCAACTTAAGAGGAGATAGAGGCACACTGGAAACATTATGATGATGCGAACAAGGTATCATGCATCATGGCATCTTCCATGAGCCCATAACTGCAAAAGACTTTTGAAAACACTTGGGCTTATGAAATGAACCAACGGCTAAAGGAAATGTTTCAGGCTAAGGCAAGCAAAGAACACCTTGATGTGGTTAAATCACTCATGGCTTACAAGCCCAAACCTGGAGTTTCTATCTGTGATTTCATCTTGGAGATGAAAGGGTACTTTGATAGGTTGGAATCTTTGAATAGGATGTTTGATATAGAGTTTTCCATTGCCATAATTCTTTCCAGTCTGCCAGTTGTCTACTATCAGTTTGTAATCTCATATCAGATGAATATGAATGAGAAAGAAGAATCAATAATGGAACTCCACAATTTACTGCAAACTGGTGAGTAAGGAATCAAGAAAGATGATGTGTCCTCTAGCTCAGCAGCTCCTGTGTTGACTATTGGTCAAAGTGCAAAGAAAAGGAAAAGGGAAAATTCAGACAGGAAAAGAAAGAATACTAATGGAAAGTCCGTTCGTAGATCTAAGAAAGTGACCGATTCTGAGATTGCTACTGTTTGACCCAAAGGAAGCAGTGTGCTTCTACTGCAACACAAAGGGGCATTAGAAGCGTAACTATCCAAAGTACCTGAAAGGACCTTGAAGATGGAAAGGTCGAGGATAGCATTCACTCAGGTATGTTTATGATCGAACTCCATAATACCACAAATTCTAGTTCATGGGTTCTAGATACAGGGTGTGGTAATCATATTTGCACTGTATTGCAGGGGCTAAAGGAAAGTAGAAGTGTGAAGCATGGAGAGCTCAACTTAGTTATGGGAAACAAATGAATTGTACCTGTGATGAAGATTGGAACATTTGAGCTCATACTGACATCTGGAGTTAGGATAGATTTAAATAATTGCTATTATTCGTCAAAAGTAACTAGAAACATTATTTCATTTTATGCTTTGTTTAAAGATGATTATCATTTTAATTTTGATCATGGAAATGGAGATATTTTTGTTTATTTAAATGATTGTTTTGTTTTTAAAGCTTCTCCTTACAAAGGCATATATGAAAATGTTGAATGTGTTAGCAATGTTATTTTAAATGTTGATTCAACTAATGAGCTTGATAAATCTAAGTTGTGGCATTATCGTCTTGGTCACATAAACAAGAAACACATCGCCCAATGATTGGACGTAAAAAGTCACATTTTTGCGTACATAATTCCCACCTTTTTAGCCCTAAAATGGATGAAATCATTCAATATCAATACTTTTTCACCATAATTCATTATTAAGGTTAAAAATAAGGTATTGCTTCAAAAATCAAGTAAAATGGCTAAATAATGTAGAAAACAAAGCATAATTGATACGGTCACATTCTACGAGCACTTTTTAGCATATTACCTTGAAATTATTCCTTGATTAGTTCATTATGATCTTTAGGTAATTACGATCATGTGGATATAAAGAACGCTGGAAACGGATCAAGAATGAAGAAGTTATGGCCAAACGAAGTTCGACCAGTGCACAAGACTTACGATCCAGCACACAAGACCACGGACCAAGGGGATACCACCCCACAGGGGCCGTATACACCCCCTAGAAGGCTGTATACCCCCTTATGGGGCCGTATACCCCCTTTTTGGGGCCGTATACCCCCCTGTAGGGATGGTATACCCCCTCTACGGTGCCGGATACGCCCCGTTTGCTACCAAATACGCCTTATTTGCTACCGAATACGCCCTATTTAGTGTCGAATACGCCCTCTTTGGTGTCGAATTTCATAGCTCGGGGGTGTATTTCAGTGTTAAATTGGGAGCGAGGGTGTTGAGTGTAAAATTGTAACTTGTAAGCCTATAAATAGAGGCTCTCACCTCCTCAAATCAAGGAATCAAGCAATCAATCCATCCATCCCTCACAACACACAACTCATTTCACACACACTACACTCTCTCTAAAGTTTTTCTCTCTAGACTTTCTCTCTCTAGGTTCTCTCTCTAGTCTCTCTCTAGTTTCTCTCTCTCTCTAGGGAACTAGTGGGAAGATTAGGAGAGAATCCTTTCTTCTTAGAATAGCTATGTAATATAATTAGTAGAGGCTAGCGGTTGTAATATTTGGATATTATTCAAAGAAATACAAGCTGTTATTCTACTAGCAATAGTATCGGTATTATCTATCCTTTCTATTATTAATTTGTTATAATGTTCTTGTTTGATGTTTGTGATTTATTAATGATAGAAATGTTTACTGGTATGCTTTGTGATTAGTTGCTTGTATGTTTGCCATGATTTAGATAGTTATGAATGATGTTACATTAATTCTCTATCTGTATAAATGGGAGTTGTTATACTTTGTTATCAGTCTAAACTTTGCATAAATAGACCTTATCATTCACCCTTTCAAGGCTTTCACGTGACTATTGCCCTTAGGATAGGACTTTGCAAACCCTAATACTATGTAGATATAGTTATCTGTGTTTTTGTATAAAGCTGTGGACATGCTGTAAAACGGCCCAGTACTTAGTATAGCACTGGAAACACCTCTGGTAAAGTACAAATGCGTGGAAGCTAGAGACCGGTAGTAAGCATATGACACCGTGGATACCTGGAAGTTACCCTTCCTGAGCATGGTCTAGGATAGAAACTGTGGAAATGCTAAACCTTAACAGTATTATGCACCGTGAGTATACTTAGATTTATACAAGCTGTGGAAATGCTGAATGCATTATACACAGTAAGTATACCTAGGGATGAACGTCTGATTGTAAAGGAGGGTCTATTTAATGATGGAAGTACTTGAGCTTAAAATAAGTAAAAAGGGGTTTTGAAAGAAAGCGAGGACTTAGCTATAGTCCAAAATGCTTAAACATGCTTAACCTCACATAACCGTAGGTTTAGAATAACAAAGTAAACAACCAGTACACAAGTAGGTAATAACCTTTAGACATAGGTGTTAAGAACGGTCAGAATATCCTGTAATGGCGGTTTGCTACCTTATTCATGCGCCCAGGGGTTAACCCCAAGAAGGGTCACTTGTCCTTATCTGACAGTGTTCGGGGTTGAGCAACCTATTCTGATCAGAATCATGATACCCTAGGTACTCAATGACATACTAATTTAGAACCGAAACTAAATAAGTAGGGTCCTAGTGTTTACACCGAAGTTTATTTGTCTGTTAGCTGAATGTGTCCCCAATAATCATCATTTCAATAACACGCTATCATAAATCATGGTGAACCACGTCTTTGTTATCCTTAAGCGTTACATATCTGCTAGCCTCCCTTTACTTTTATGCTTTCTTAGTATTTTAAATAAAAACCTTAAAACAATCACCCTACAATCTATAAAAACCCCAGCTTAATTACTAAGTTATCAGAACTAGCTCTGTTTCAATTCTACCATCGTGAGGAACAACCCTGGATCATCCTTACCACATACTAATATCAGGTATTCGTACCAAGTAATAGTAAGTAGTTCGGAAGGTTTTGGCTCCCCCCGACTATTATAAATATAAAACCACCCTCCGATCGCAGGTCTTGACTGGAAGGTCCGCAATGTAACACCCGCTAATTTAGGACTTTAATTAGTGCCTAACTACTTGTAATTACATGTATTTGGTATTATATTAATCTAAATATATGTAACTTTCTGTGTAATTACATACACGTTATAGGATTTGACTGAATCATACACACTTGAACCGGACGAGGTCCGACACTATTTACTATGGACGTTGGTGACAAACCGTTAAAAATAATGTGGATTTATCCAAACAAACATTATTTACTTTAATATATTTACTTTAATATATTACACGATTATACGTTTTATTAAAATGTAACTTTACGCAACAAAAAATGCGTGAAATGCGCCCGACGGACGAAATAAAGTCAAAGTATATCTTATATCACATTATTAAGTATTTTAATAAAATACTTCAAGTAAAAATATCGTGCTTTAAATCGTTAACAAAACGTGTTGAATAAAACGTTATACGATTAATTAAAACGTGAAATGATCGGGTAAACGACCGCGGGACTTGATGTAACCTTGGGAAAGCAATTTAGACACTCACCTAGTGAGAGGGACCCGCTGAAAACTGCAGAAAATGGGAGGCCATGCTCCCATCTTCTTGCTTGTTTGACTCCACCACACCCCATACCTTCCCCCATTTCCATTTCCTTCACCCATTCACTCCAACCCCTCTTTCCCTCTCTCCCTCCACGAAATTCCAGGCCCCAAGGGCTGCCACCACTCCACCACAGCCATCCGCCACAAACCACCATCAACCACCACTCGAAAATTCAAGAAAACGCAAGGAGATGAAGTTTTACGCACTCCCGTCGCAATTCCGAGTTAGATTCTTCATCTTTTTGTAACAACTCTTAATATTCTACTAGTTTTACTTTAGATATACTTGTATACATGTCTAGTTGCTCATTTAACAAGATAATGTCCAAATATCATCTTAAAAAGTATTTTTACCAAGCATATATACAAGTATCATAATCTGTCCAGAAAAATCACCTCACCAAAACATCCATAACTTGGGTTCTAGGTCGAGTTAGAACATGAATCTTATACCGAAATTTCCGTTGGATGTCCTCTACAAAAAGTTCTTCTTTAGCCTTTTCCAGAAATACACGGTTTTTAGTGTAGAAGCTGATCTTTAGGCTGTAGCTGTTCTTGGACCAAAACCGACCACCCTTCATGATTATTTTTGTTAAAAATAGTAAATGAATATATAAAAACACCATAAAGTGCAGTTTTACACTAGACATATAGGAGAACATGTATGATTTTAGTTAGGCTTAATTCGGTTTAGAAGTTGATTAGAACGAGAGACTTGTCGAGTTAATATCTAGAAAACCAAGGTGTAAGAACTGTTTGACATCCGTGAATACCATTGTCGCAGGAACAAAATCCGTGAATATCATTCACGCATAAACAAAATCCGTGAATATCACTAACGCATAAACAAAAATCAGTGAATATCATTCACGCATAAAAAATATCCCTGAATATCATTAACGCATAAACAAAAATCCGCGAATATCATTCACGCATAAACAAAATCCGTGAATATCATTAACGCATAAACAAAAATCCGTGAATATCATTAACGCATAAACAAAGTCCGTGAATTACTATTCTCGCATGAACAGTGTCCGTGAATTCCCATCGTCGCATGAACAGTACTCCGAGAATCCCATTGACGCAGTACCCTATTGTCGGATTAATTGTGGCCTTTGACTTTCTTTGACTCACGGACCAAATGTATTGTCGGATCCTTTGGACTGTCAGACTCACTTTTGGAAAATCACTTTTATAATTCTAAGTTTTGAGACTCTACACTGTCGGACCATAAAATTTTCGCACACATATATATGTATATACATATACCTTAGTGAATCCTAAAGCTTAAACGCCGAGAACAATAATATTACAAGAGTATTATGAACCAACTTGACATAAGACAACTAAAATGATATTTGCGAAACATTATTATAAACCATCACCAACGGGCCGTACATATTTTCAAAAACTCAAACTAATCAATCAAACAACCAAATTATTTGGACATTTCCTAGTTGAGTGGACAACTAGCATGGGTGATCCTTCGTGACACCAACTTACTTACTTGCTTACGACCTTGTGCGTTTCGGACACCAGAAGGTTGCAGGGTTTGGAGAACCACACTACGGAATTACATCCGACACATACTTACGGACTTACATCCGCTATACTTGTTTGCTAGACTCAGGTGAGTCTTACAGCTCCACTTTTACTGTTTTTATACTTTGGGGTGAGATACTTAGCAACTGTTTACACGTGAACACAATGTACTGAACTAATTACTTCTTACACACAACGCATGAGTTACTTTTATCCACTGAAAGCCTCCTATCGTAAGTTGTTAGTTATGGACTTAAGCACGATTACTAGTAAATGGATCCATTTGGGACTGACAATCCCTGCCTGGGGTGGTAGCGCCACCACGTACTGATTTACACGTAGAAACAGGCATATTAGTGTGCGGATAGCACTCACGGGGGTACGTGATATATTCACATTACACGGTTAAGCTTCAACTTATGAGCTCATGGCAACTGTGTGTACATACTGATTTACTTACTTTGCTTGATAGCAACGCTGGTACATATTTGTGGTTCATAAACGATTACTTTATTACTAAACCTGTGAGATTCACCAACCTTTTTGGTTGACCTTTTTAGCTTTGTATCTCAGGTACACAAACGGAGTAGGATTACCCCAGGACTGATAGCTCGAGTCGCATGCATACAAACTTATGAAGATTCTTTTGCATTACTTTTTGTATATCAGTTATGTACTAGAATCTCTAGGAAATCATCTTCGAACTCGAAGCTTGTTATTATGATTCAACAATGTAATACTTTTGTACTTCGTATGACGTTGCATATAGATGTCGTTTGCTTTACTTTGGTGCTTGATTATTAATTAGTAACACCCAAAGCTTGCTTCCGCGCAATAGTAAATTTGGGGGTGTTACATGCAACGACAAGGTAGCGATTCCTTGACATACCGTTGGAGCTCGATAACCCAACTCCAAAAGGATTGAGTGTTGGAATCATTCGACCTCAAATCGGATGATGTATGTGAATCTTGTTTATTAGGCTAGATGACTGATATCGCGTAAAAAGTCATGTTTTTACTACCGATATCTCTCTCATTCTTGAACGATTCATGGCATTTTAAACTCAAAAACAGTACAAATCAATGATATTATTCCAAGATGGTCAAAACAAGGTTGCACGACAAAAACCAAGCAAAACGAATGAAAAATGAAGATTCCACGCACGTTTGAAGATTCAAGGCATCAAAACGAGATTTCAAGACAAAATGCCCATCATCAACATCCATCTCATCTAAGATGTTCGTTTTCAAATTACGAATCCAACAGAAGAAGAATCAACAAAAACGGACAAAGAATGAAGATTCTACGTACTCTGGAAGATCCAAAAGATTCGTACGACACATCTAAAGTTCAGAGACATATATTTGGGATTTCTTTTCATCAAAAGCTTCTTTTTGAATTACGAATCCAACGCAAAAAGAATCAATGCTAACGGACGTATAACGAAGAAAACACGCAAGAATCGAGAAATGAGGCAACAGGCAGCGGACTGGTGCGGGTAGCAGCCAGCCGCCGCCGGCCAGCCACCCAGCCGCCACGGGCTGCCACCCAGCCACCGCCGGCTGCCACCCCCCTGCACGCTTCCCGATTTTTGGTCCTTTCGTGTACCCGGTGCTAGACCTTTACGTGTTTTCCCGTTCCCGGTGCACCACCTTTTCCACCTTTTTGGTACCCGGTGCCACCACCTTTTCCACCTTTTGCTATTGTCAGCTTCCACTTGCTAAAATGCACCAAAACTCTCCATTCTTATAGGAGGCATGAGGCTCATTTGCAAAAACACACCATTCTTAGAACAATATACTTCTCTTAAGAAATTGCTTCTACTTTCTTTCTATTTTCTTACTAAAAATTAGTTTTAGGCTAGTTTAGGAGCTTGTTTAGAATAGAAGGAAAGTATGGAATGCATTGTAAATCTTCGGTGTAAGCTTGAAATTGTGTCAATTAATTCAAGTCTACTTTCTCCCGCAATTAATCCTGGTGCTTTCTAATACTTTTCTATCTTAATTAATTACGTTTATATTGATTATGCTAGATTTAGTTATTGCCATGATTAGAGAATAGTATACTTGTTGTATTTGTTTGCGATGTAGTTAATTAATTATTATTGGATGATTTATAATTAAATATTAAAGATCGGTAGTATCGCTTTGATCGTCTTATTGCATGTTCTTGTTTGATTGTTGCCTTAGGATCATCATAGTGGTAAAATATAAACGGTCTTAGTTATCATAAAGTAATATGATGGCCCCTATTCGACTGTCACTCGATATAGTACTGGAAACACTTCAAGGTGGAGTACAAATGTATGGAAGTCGAGGAACGACCGAAGGTAGTCATATTACGAAACGGTACAATATTACGAAGTAATATGATGGCCCCTATTCGACTGTTATTCGATATAGTACAAGAAACACTTCAAGGTGGAGTACAAATGTATGGAAGTCGAGTAACGACCGAAGGTAGTTATATTATGGACTAACCTATAAAATGAGAAACCTAGTTTAATTAACCTTTCTAAATAGACTTTTAAACTTCAACTTAATCTATCGCCTTTCCACCATTAAACGTGATTAGAACGCCTTTTTAACGACGTCCAATTAAAAGGTAGTCAGTCATCTGTGTCAATATAATTTGTCAAAGGTATGAAACTATGGAACCGTAAGGCTACATGGGGGATTATCATATGACAAGACATGACCAAGGTTTGAAGTGGCGGAACCACTTTAAGTGAGGAATGCTGTGGAAAATTAGGGGATTTATTGGGTAGTCTTAAGCAAGGGCTGGTTTAAAGTCATTAATGAACTTTTTAAATACATTAATCTGTTAGGATGATGAGGAATCGTTATATGATTCAGTTATGTCTAGTACCTTAAGATTTTGTTCCCGTTCATATGAAAGTATTATTAAACCATAATCAAGATTTTGCTTATTATTCTAAATACATTGTGATGTTACCATAACCTAGCTCCCGGTGTGACATGCTAATGGGATTTTAATTAGTAGGGAATCTAGTGTTTATATCACGAGTATTCAAGATTAATAATTAACAAATATTTTTCAACAGAGTTTCTCCAAACATCATCCCATAACTTAATTAACGAAATCTCAGCAAACACTATCTTTATTTTATCTGCTTTATCTTTTATTTTTATTTCGCTTTTATTTATTTGCCTAAGTTAATACAAAAACCAAAACTCCCCCACTATTTTATAAACCCTTCACTAGTTTGAAAGCCCTCATCTGCCATGCCTTAGTTTCAATTCAGTCGGTTTGAAGAATGACTCTAGGTCATACCTACCACTTGCTCACCCATAGGATTAGCATTTTTAGGGAAAACTTAGGCCTCGCAATTACAAATTTAAAACACCCACTGATACCCGTCGCTTGTAGCCGGTGCAATGCAAGGGAAAAATCCTTACTGATCGCTGGTGACGCATCAAGTTTTTGGCGCCGCTGCCGGGGAACCAACTGTACGATCCTTAGGCGTTAAGACGAACTTACTTACTAGTGAACCTTTAGGATTTCTTAGACCCCTACATCTTTCTTTATTTTTCCTTCCTTTTACCAGTTTTAGAAATGACCACCCCTATCCATTCAACTAGTCAACCACCTGCCGATGAGACTATGACAGCCGCACGTATCACTTTGGCTAATGGCTCTAAACCTCTTATTGAAGGTCGAGGAGGACCAATCGTCTATCCGGAAACCGATAGAACTTCATTTGAATTAAAGCCCCACATTGTTCAGTTAGTTCAAAACCTCTGTCAATTCTGTGGCCTACCAAATGATGATCCCAACTTCCACCTTGACAAATTCATTTCCTTATCCAACTCCTTTAAGCCGATTGGGGTTAATCAGGACGTAGTCTATCTATACCTATTTCCCTATTCACTCACTCTCAATGCACAAACCTGGTTTGAGGAACTAGAAATCAACTCTATAACCTCTTGGGTAGAATTGGCAACCAAATTTTTGGCCAAATATTTTCCCCCATCAAAACAAGCCACGTTTAGATCCAACATCATAAACTTCTGCCAAGTTCACGATGAATCAATCTACGATGCATGGGAACGCTTTAATAAATTTCTTAAGAAATGTCCAAATCATCGTTTTGAGCGCTCAGACCAGTTGCGCATTTTCTACAATGGTCTCTTCCCACATCACCATCCTTTACTTGATACCGCCTCTCAAGGCAGTTTTATGAACTGTACGGCCGATGACGCTTGGAGCCTTATTAGTGAATTCACCCCTCACTAGTGAATTCACCTACTACAATCGGGAATGAAGCTATTAAAACCCTCACTCAGCAAGTGGAAGACCTAACGAAGGAGATCAAGGAATTGAAAAGTCAACAACAACAAGTCTGTTAAGTTCAAACTTGCCTTAATTGTGCTAATTTGAACCACTCAGCCTAAGATTTCCAATCTCATCTAACACCACCCAATACTAACCATTCTCCTTACCCACCTACGAATAGCCCACCAACTCACCAACCTAAACCTTTTGAACCCTCTTCCTCACAAACCTTTAGTTTTGACGACACCCTGATACAAGTCATTCAAGGACTCTCAGCTAGACAAGACCAAACTGATCTCATCTTAAGAGATCATTTGACTTTGTTAAAAGATTTCGAATCCCAATTAGGAAAATTAGCACAGCATATTAACGCTAAACCTCAGGATAGTCCAACTAGTTGCCATAAGGAGGCTCCCATATTCAAGACTCTCAGGTAGCACATAGCCCACCTACAATTTCTTCTCCGGTGAAGGAACCACCTATTGTCCCATCGACAATAGATTTAGAGTCTACATCAAATAGGAAAATTCCATTTCCGGCTCGTCTTAAACAACGACCCGACAAGCTTAAGTCTTTTAAGCTTGATAGGAAATTCCTAGATACCGTATCTGAAGTTCATTCCAAAAAGTACTTCAGAAAGCTTCTTACAACCAAGGATAAGGTACCCGAAGTACCCAATGTCCCGCTAAACGAGGAATGTTCAGCTATCTTGAAAAATACCATTCCAGAAAAACTCGGAGATACCGGACGTTTTACTCTCCCCTGATCTATCTACAATTCAGGCATCATTTGTTCTCTTGCCGATTTAGGAGCTAGTGTTAACCTTATGCCATACTCGCTTTTCAAAAGGCTTGAGTTAGAAAATCTTCGACCAACCAAAATGACCATACAGCTTGCTGACCACTCGGTCAAGTACCCTAGGGGAATAGCTGAAAATGTTTTAGTTAGGATTGACAAATTTCTTTACCCAGCAGATTTTGTAGTAATGGATATGCAGGAAGACGTACACATCCCAATCATACTAGGCTGCGTCTGTAAAAACTCCATCGTGTATCAACTGGTCAACGAATTGCCCTGCAGGCATACCAAAACTGTAAAGTGGCATAACAGGTGATCCCTGCTGAGTGTGTCCCCTGAATAATTCTGTCTGTCCGTGGGAGGACACTGGGGCCTGTAATATGATAGTGGGATCGGGTGGTCTGAGACTCCTGCGACTCAGGGCAGTGGCAACTCTGGATCTGCCATTATCTCTCGAAGGTTGTCCCCTGACTGAACAAACTACTGAGGGGACAGGATCTCTCGTACCAGGAACCCGTGCTGGAGGTGGCTTTGGTCTAGGTGGAACTGTCCGAGGAGGTAAGCCACGACCACGGCCTGGATATGGGTGAGGTGTCTGAGCAGGAACTGTAGGGGGATATATGTGTGGTGGTGCTCGGCCTAACCCGCATGTGGAAGTGGGTCTACCGGTATCCCTGCAATTTGCTGTCTCATAGCCCTGTAACATCCGACCTGCATCTGCATGAGACAATACCAATAGTCTGCCCCTGGAGGTGTTCCGTAGTGATAGATGTATCTGGGCATCTGTACTCTGTGAGCCGGGATAGAAGGTCCGGCTCTGACAGGTGGTGGTACTACTGGTGGTGGTGCAACTGGGTCTACGGAATCATCCTCATCCTCATCTGACTATGAGTCTCGGGGTTCTCTTGACCATTTTCTCTTTTTTGTTCCTCTTAGTATAACTAAATCTGGCACCAGGGTGTCAACACTATTGGGATCCGCTGGTCGTGCTCCAATAGAAACTGTGTCATCCCTCAAAATTTTGATTATCCCCATCATCCTCAGAAACTCATAATCTATTGGTTGGGCACTCCAATTTAGTAGACTCTGGAATTTCTCCACTTCTGCTGTTCTAAGTAATCCCATTTTTCTAATCAACCTTGTGACAACAGGACCCATGAATGACCTTTTTGAATCATAACTCTTTTCCACAAGAATCCGCTGAGCAACTAAGTGGGCAACCTGAATGTTCCTCCTGCTGAGGATAGATGACATTAAAGCAACATCAAACTCGGTAACTCGACCATTAGTCATGTGCTTCCCATCAATCGAACAAGCCAACAGCTTGTGTAGAATCTGCAGGACCGGGTCTCTGAGTTGGGTAGCTTTAAAACCCGAGAAAAAAACTCATTAGAGACCAATGACTCCATGCCTCTGCGGGCCTAGTCGTGAGGGAAAAAGTGGTGGCTTCACTAGTGAATAGAGGGGATCGTATCTCTTCCAGAGTGTAGAGATCTAGGTGCTAGGCAAACTGAGATAGTAACAAGGTGAACAAACTGCCCATGTATTGAAATGTAATCGAACCACTACCAACTCTACTCCCTGGCTCAAATGTATATGTGGTCATGAACTCGATAATCATTTCCATGTATACCGGCTCGTCAATGCTGAATAGTCTTTTTAAAGACTCAAATTGCTGACCATCTACTGAATAACTGAGTATGCTCTCCAATCTTTGTCTAAACCCCAATATCTGTAGCTTATCCCAATCTATGTATCTAAAGCGGCCAAATGACTTATCCCTCCATATACGTGCCATCTAGTCGTACTCAGGTGTGGCACTAAGGTAGGCAAGAAATCCTGTGTAACACCCCCAAATTTACTGTTTAGCGGAAGAAAGCTTTGGGGTGCTATTAATCAATAATCAAAACACACAAGGCATATAATGAACAACTATATATGCGTCATTTTACAAATACATTGATAATGTAAGTTTTACAATGTATAAATGTTTACAAAAGCCCAATAATTACAATGTTTAGAGATTAATCGGCATAACTTAGTTATAAAATGTAGTAATACAAAATAATCTCCTGATGTGTAAACTGACTCGAGCTATGGGCATCCTGGGTGAACAGGTCCTACTGCTGTTGGGTACCTGAGAACACATACTAAAAAGGTCAGCTAACGCTGGTGAGCTCACCAGTTTGCATAATAAATATGTAAGTGTGAACCACAAGATTTAATGGTAACCATTTAAAATGAATCAAATGATGTATATGTCTGCCATGAGGTCATAGTCTATGTTTAACGTGGGTGTCAGGATCACAATAAAGTGCCTGATCGTGGGTGCCTCCGGGCGAGTGTCTAATCCGCACTCGTATGAACAAAATTTAATGCGTCCGTTTAACCAGTCAGTGCTTGCTGACCCGAACGAGGATGGTCAGTCCTATATGGTACCATACACTAACATTCGCGCTACATAAAGTATTACCAGAACTATGATCGTAAAGGACTTAAAAGTGATTAGAAAACAGCTCATGTAGAATATAGCGAGTTTTGTACTCGTGTTCATGTGTAAAACAGTTAGAGCATGACTTCCCACCCCGAGAGTAAAAACAGTAAAAAGTCGGGGCTATGAGACTCACCTGAGCCTGAAGAGTTGCAATGAAGCAAATGTGGTGAAGTAAAATGGGGTGTCCGAAGACTGTAACCTGTCGGGCGTTTATAACGTGCAAGTTTAAATAAAATAAGTAGGTATCTTAAAAGATACCCTATGCTAGTTGTTCATCCAACTAGTAATGTCCAATGATTTGCTTTGATTGGTAAGTTCGAGTTTTGAAAACGTGTACGGCCCATTGGTGACTAGTTGTAATAATAATCTCATTAATATTGTTATGATTTTTGGAGAGTTATACTTAAAAAGGATTCACAGACTTTAGGTGATGGGGGTTCGGGGGCAGCGCCCCTGGTTAGCGAGGTCCCAGGGGTGGCAACCCCTGGCGGGGTCCAAAGGGCTGGCCCCTGGCTGGGGTCGAGATGTTATAGTGAAAAACGCATCTAAGATTTGAATTTGGGTAAAATCAAGTGATAAAATTCCAGGTCTCGGCACTTAGTAAAAATCTGGGTTCTGTTTCACGCGACACTTAGGGTCTATGCGACACTCAGGAAGTGTCGCATAAAATGAGGAATTTTGGGGTACTAGCGTCACTTGAGGAAGTGACACATGAGATGCGACACTTAAGAAAGTGTCGGGTGTAAGTGTCGGGTAAAGGTGTTAAGTGTCACTAGGCAAGTGACGGTACAAATCAGATTTAGGTTATAGGCGTCACTTAGGCAAGTGACGCTAAAAGTGTCGGTAAGTAGTGTTAGGCGTCACTGGACAAGTGACGGATGTAAGTGTCGGGAAAAAGGTGTTTTATGCGGCACTTAGGCAGGTGACGCAAATTTATGGTTTTATGCGTCACTTAATGTGGCACTTAAGTGACGCACGAAGTGACGCTATACTGGTCTGGCCTATGTGACACTTATGTCTGTCCGACGGATTTTGAGCCAAAAATGATTTTTACGGTTTCCGTTTGGTCCGATTCTTTTACCCAACCCTTAGATGGACATTATGAGCTTAAATTAACAACTTTCAAGTAAAAATGTACAAAATCGAAGAGTTTCGAGATTTGTCGGGAATCTTACAAGTTCACGCGGAAAGATTTCGAAAAGATGGAAATGTAGATCGTGACTACGTGAATCTTTTCTTCCAAATGAGCGAGACGATCCGAGTAAGTGTGGTGGTGTATTTTTGATGATTAAAGAGGTGGTGGTGGTGGTGGTTGTCTTGAAAGAAAGTGAGAAAAAGAAAGGAAGAGGGAGAGAGAGGGAGGGGGGAAATGAGGAAAAAGGAGGGAGGGGAGGTGGTTTTGATGAAGCCTCCTCCTTTTTCACCCCTGCGTTTGCGCTCCGTGTGGTGTTCGTTTTCCCGATCGTTTAAACGTTTAACTTAATTATTTGTGCGTTTAAATATATGTTTTAAAATACGAATGTTTTATCAATATTTTGTTGAAGTATTTTACCAATTACTTAATAATTGAGTTATAAAATATATCTTAACTTCGTTTTGATTATTTGCGCGTTTAATATTTTTAATCGCGTAGACTTTGTTCGTACGATACGAAATAGTTATGAAATATTATCAAAATAATATTTGTGATATAATAGCGTTATTAAATAATGTTATATTATTTAATAAAATTGTTCACCAACGTCCGTATTAATTGAATCGAATTACCTTCGATTTGAAATGCGCTCGATTTAACCAAAACGCGTAATTGTATATATTCAACAATATATATTATTTGATACACAAATTAGTCTAACACAGTACTAATTACATGTATTACAAAAATAATTAGGACCTATTGACTAGCCCTAATTTGGCGGGTGTAACATCCTGCAAGTGGTCGTGCTGGTTTTAGCTTTGATTTCTTCATGGTACCTGAGAACATGAGAAATTTAAAGTCATGGATTCTTAAGAAAGAGAAAATTTAAAGCATTTTCGACATTTCTTAAAAAAATCGAAACGAGGGCTTTAAATTTGTGACAGTCCAAAGATTACATCAAATATCCAATGTTCCCAAGCAACAAATAATTAGTTTTAATCATACTAAGGTGACATGTAGCGTGGTCGGTAATCAATACATGAAAATGTAAAGTCAAGTATTGGTGATAACTTTATTGTGAAATATGGTCATTTACAAGTTTGGCATTACCCAATTATGAAATGTCAATATTTCACAATTTTTAATCATATCGTTATCAGTCGGGTTTGACTTTTGAATAAAATTGGTTTGTTTAAAATTCAATACTTCAAGTTGACTTTTTAGGTTAAAGCTTTCCTTAAATGATATTCTCAATTTTCCGCATGCCAAAATTATAACCTACTCATGTAGATATGATCTAAACTATTTTAAGCAATTCTTAATTAGTAAACAAGCTAGGTTATGCACAAAAAGTTATCATGCCCATGTGTTTGGTTCAATTCAAGACTTCTATTTTCAAAATAATGATTCTCTAGTTATATTGTCTATTTTGACTAGTCAAGCAAGTACAAGCATCCTAGTAAGCAAGAATGGTCAAGTAATATTAATCCATTATTCTATTCATGCAAACTAGTTAACTTTTTGTTGACTTTAAGAGTCAAATTTGCAATTTACAACCATAAGCTAACCACATGGTACAATCATCATGTAATAATCATTCAAAGCTTCACAATTAAACTTAAGTATCTAGATACTAGCATGGTAGTAGCATGTAATTGCTCTAAGCATCTAAACAAGCACTTTAAAGTTTAAGGTGGGTTTTAATGATCAGACCTTAGTTTTTATGGATAAAACTTGAAAATAATCGTACAACCGTGATGAGCATGCAAAGAGGAGTTCAAAAGATGCAAGATCACAATTTTTGGTAGAGTTTTGATGGTGGTTTCATGGGAGTGGTGGTGGTGGCCGGTTTTTGTGGGGAGGAGAGGGGAGGAAGAAGCTTTCTTCTAGCTTTTAAATTATGGAGATGTATGGAAGGTTTAGTGGTCCCTAGGAATTTTTGTCATATTCTTAAGTACCATATTCCTTACACATGGTCCCTAGTGTACTCTAGGATTAAGCCTAATGCTTCTAGATTAATTCTTAATGTCCTATTAATCGTAAGTACGAATCTTAAGTATACTTAATGTAACTAGTTACTTGTTGGTTCCTTGTTATGTTATAAATAATTTAAGAAATGCGCAAATTTTTGCAGGACAATTATAATCAATCTAAGGTATTAAATTTAGTGTATTTTTTAGGGTGTTTTAAAATTTCTGTCTAATGCGGATCTATGGAATGTACCGGTTTTGGCTAAAAGCTTGAAATTACGTATTCTTTTCGACATGCGCGTGTTTTTCAGACAATAATTAAAAACGTTTTCTTAAAGGTCGTTTTCAAGAATTTATTTATTAATATATGTATACTTAAATACGCTCTTTTTAAAGTTGCGAGCCTCGACCTTTTCGGAGAGAATTGTTTTAAGATTTGTTTCGATCCCTATATAGGGAAAGGGTTGAGATTTGCTCCCTTAAACGAGCGTTTTGCGGTATAAAGCTTTTTGAAAGCTCCCAAATGACATTGTAAATTAAATAATAATGACTATTCTCTATTTTCCCTAGGACTTTTCGTTCCTCGTATCCTAAATTGACAAGATCGCTGATAAACTGATTGTATACCTTCCTTATATTTTTAGGGTTTGACAGGCCATCGCGTGGTCCTTGGTCTTTATAATTCAGATTGTGAGTGATTTCATTCATGATATCCAGAAATGCTTTCTCTTCCTGTGAATCAGGCTTTCCGGTTGTAGATTCAACTATCCTAAGGAGGTTACTGATTATGGATTTTTGTGTGGAAGTGAAGGGGTATCTGGTGAAGGCAAAGATTCGAATGAGCTTAACGTGAAGGTCTTATCTTTTAAGAAAGAGGGCCACGTCGATTCTTTCCTTGGTGGAAACAGGGAAAACATCTCGCAATTTTGAGATCAAGTAAGAGGTGGGGTCAACAAAGAATGGAATTTTACAAGGAATGATGATAAGAATCATCGGGTCTTGTTCTATCCAGAACTCAAGTTTGTTGATCATTGCAGCGATATTGTGATTAATCAATATCAAAGATATTGGGAGGAAATCCATGTCGGCAAGTGATTCAAAAAGTAGATCTAAATCTGCTTTGAACTTTAGTTCTTGGTCTCGGAAATTAGTGAAAGTTATCTCGCATTCATTACTGGAAAGTCTAAGAAGGAGTTTTACTTGTTTTTTCTAAATTGGCAGTCGTCTCTCATTGTTCGCATGAAAACGGGAAGTCGGCATATTCTAATTGCCTAACGAATGCGTTGTAGACATCTACCCTACGAGAAGGATGGAAAGAAGCACCGAGGTGGCGTTCTTCAAAACAATGTTGTTTTGACTCGACTGATAGAACCTTATCCACCACTCGATAAATGGTGTATTGGTGTTCATGTGAAAGGAATGGAGAGATGCCATTATTACAAGAATCGGAAAGAGTTTGGGCATAAACTGATGTTTCAGGAATGAGGGTTATTAAGTCACATGATTTCGGAGGATTTACTTCATAGTTATCTTCAGGGAGATAATTGAAGTGGACAGAATTTGGTAAATTGGGTAAATGAAAGCTTAAAAAGGCGATCTTCTGGAGGTGATGCAAGGTCAAGTAATTGATCTGTGTCATCAAAATCTAGGCAATATTTTGGAATAGAAAGTGGGGGCCTAAATTCTTCTTGGGTGTCAGAAGTTTCCTTAGCTTTAGAGGAAGAAGGTGAAAAGGAATCAGATCATATCTCTTTTCTAAGTAGTTAAGAACTCCGCATCATCCATTACCTTCAATTCATCCCTTGAAATGAGGCAAGAAGTGAGTTTTCGAGTTGTCATTTTTAAACTAATATTATCCTAGTTAACTACTACTTAATTACTACTTAATTACTTAAATTAACTTTCGAAGGATTTCTGAGAAGATTTCGATCGGAAGGATCTCCTAAATACTACTACTTAAGGCGGCTTTGAATCGTACGTTTGCGAATCCCCGGTAGCGGCGCCAAAAACTTGATGTCGCCCGAAGCGTTGGTGTCGTTGATTGTAACTAATCGGGTGCCAACAGGGGTTTTAAAATTTATAAATAGCGGGGTTTAAATTATATGTACTACCTACTCTGGTTAGTAAGCGGTAAGTATAAACTAATATCATTCTATGAATCAAAATGTGTGGATGATTAAAGCTGGTGTTTTCGGTAGGGAAGTGTAACACCTGACATTTTAGGCTATCATTACTGTGCCTAATTGTGTGATTATTGAGTGTATTTAGTTATATTAGGCTAAATATACATAGGATTTAGTGTAATTACATACACACATGCACGATTCGTTCAAAACGTGCAAACAATGTGCCTGGTTGAACCCGACACATCTAAATTAGGACGTTGGTGACAAAGTTTATAAATAATATGGCATTATCCGAACAAACACTATTCACAGTAATACACTAGAAGAATATATATTACATGTATTACATAATGTATTAAAAAAAACATTTTGCAAGCTAACCACACGTACAATCTGTAACCGACACTGATTATATTTTTGTAATCTAAAAATATGTTATTATTGGGCAAAACATTTATTAAAAATAATATGTTCTGAGTTGTTTTCGAAACGTATTATGAAAAACATATAACGCGAAATGACATTTAATCGACCGCGGAACATAAAGCAAATTCGAGGGACGAGATCACGAGACCGAGACCCAACTGGGTCAGCCCGTGGGCTGCGAACCCAGCCCCAACCGACCCATGACCCGATTTCCCCTTTTATTCCTTTCTTCTTCATTTCACCAAACACATACACTCCCTCTCTCTCTTTCCTCTCAAATCGCAGCCTCCAAACCCCTCAAAAACACCACCAAAAACGCACCATCTCACAGAGAGGATTCAAGGAAAACGACCACCACATCAAGAGCTTCATCTTCATCTTCTTCATTGTAACACCCGCCAAATTAAGACTAGTGATTAGTGCCTAATCAATTGTTAATACATGTAATTAGTTTTGTATTAGGATAATTAATGTATCGAAATATATATTGATGAATATATACAATTATGCGATTTGATTAAATCGTACGCGACCCAAATCGAATGTAATTCGATTCAATTTATACGGACGTTGGTGAACAATTTTATTAAATAATGTAATATTATTTAGTATAAAACATTATATCCAAAATATTATTTTGATAATATTTCGTAATTAGTTCGTATCGTACAAATAAACGTCCACACGATTAAAATGTTAAACACACAAACAAACGAAACCATTTAAGTTATTAAGTATTTGGTAAAATACTTCAACAAAAAATTTGTATTTTAAAACATATATTTAAACGTATAAAATAATTATTTAACGTTTAAACGATCGGGAAAACGAACACCGCACGGAACGCAAACGCGGGGATTAAAATTTGGGAGATTCCCCTCCCCCTTTCCCCCAAAAATCTGCCCTCCCTCCCCCCATTTCCCTCATTTCACATTCACCATCTCTCTCTCCTCTCTTCTTTTTCTCTCTAAACACCCATCACACCACCATCACCTAAATCTATCAAATAACACCACCAAACAACATTAAATCATCTAGCTCGTTTGGAAGAAAACGTTCATGGAGTCACGATCTACATTTCCATCTTTTTGGATTTCTCCCGCGTTAAGTTTGTAAGTTTCCGACAAAACCCGAAACACTCCGATTTCCATTATTTTCACTTGTTTATGGGTTATATAAGCTTATGATTTCCAAATATGGGTTGGGTAAAAGTTTCAAGTCAAATGGAAACCGGAAAACACCTTTTCGGCTCATTTTCCGGCCAACAGCTCGTTGTGTCGCAGAGGCTTCAGGCCACCTGCGACACAAGGCCTTATGTCGCAAAACCCTTACTTATGTCGCATATAGCGACACAAGTGATTGTGTCACAGAACTCATTCCCGTCGCACATAGCGACACAACACCTTATGTCGCATTAAATTGCGGATGTCGCACTTAGCGACACAAAGACTTATGTCGCAGAAATGATCTGCGACACAAAAGACTATGTCGCATCTAGCGACACAAGCCTTATGTCGCACACTGTGTCGCATGAAACAGAACCAAGAAAACACAGATTTTACTAAGTGTCGAGACCAAAAATTTTATCACTTGATTTCGCTCAAATTCAAGTCCAGGTGCATTTTTCACCAAAGCAATATAGTTTATCACTTGATTTCACCCAAAATCTCGACCCCAATCAGGGGCCAGCCCCTTGGACCCCTCCAGGGGTTGCCACCCCTGGGACCCCGTTAACCAGGGGTGCTTCCCCCGGACCCCCGTCACCTAAAGTTTATAAATACTTTTAAGTAAAACACCTTTCGAAAATAAAAATAATAATGTGGGATTATTATTACAAACAAATCACCAACGGGTCGTACACATTTTCAAAACTCAAGATTAATCAACCAAATCGTAGTCATTTGGACATTCTAGTTGGACGAGCAACTACAAAGGTAGTCTTTTAAGATACCTAATCAATTAATAACCATCGCGTGTCATGAACACCCTAAGGTTACAAGTCTTCGGACATCACTACTCGGCTAATGAACTCAAGTTTATATAGATAAACACTTCAAGACTCAGGTGAGTCTCATAGCCCCTATTTTACTGTTTTACTCAGGGGTGTGATATCATTGCTCATTTTATTTTAACTATATGAACGCAAGTACGAAAACAAATAACTACTACATGAGTTATCTCACTAATCTTTTAAAGCCCTCCTCAGCATAGTTTGGTAATACGTTGTAGCGTGAATATTAGTATATGGTACCATATAGGATTGAACCTCCTCATCCGGGTTAGCATGGATAATTGGGTAAACGGATGTACTAATATTTGTTCAGATGAGTGTAGTTTAGGCACTCGTGGGAGGCACCTCGATCAAGATTCCTTAAATGAGGACCTGACACCTCGAGTTAAGCTCAGACTATGTGGTCATGGCTGTAAAACTTTTATTTTGCTTAATTGCATTTTAAATTCAATTAAATCTTGCGGTTCATACGATATATGTGTTGACATACAAACCTGTGAGCTCACTAGTGTTTCGCTGACCCATTTTAGCATGTATCACAGGTACTCAGCTGTAGGTTGGACTGCCACTCAGAATATCATTAGCTCGAGTCATCATGTAAAACATTCAGAGATTTAGCTGCATTATTATATTTTCTATAGATTAATTATGTATGTAAATCTCTCAATCCAGGAACTGAGGCAACTTTGATTTTATTAATACAAGTTGTAAAATGGCGCATATAGAGTCGTTCATTATATCTTTGTCCTGTGATTATTGATTAGTCGCGCCCCGACCCGATTCGCTTCTGCAACCCGAATTTGAGGGTGCGACATTCATTTCCGATTTCGTGGTAAGAAACTTCAAAACTCTTTTAAATTACTTGTAAAGCTTTTATTTACATACTAGAAAGTTTACTCAACAAGATTATGTCCAAAATCCGAATTAAAATGTGTTTAAAAAAAATGCGATCAGTTCGTCCTGCGAAGTGAACCGAATTTGCGAACCGACTCGCGAGTTGACTTGCGAGTTGACTTGCGAGCCGAACTTTGACTTGCGAACCGACCGAGAGTCGAGACCTGCGAGTTGAAACTTGCGAGTCAAACCTTACTCTGTGAATCCAACTCGGTTCGCAGCCTACCTCGCCTTGCGAGCCCAATCTCACCTCGCACCGCGACCCAGCTAGGGGCTCTGCCCCTTGGACCCGCCAGGGGCTGCCGCCCCTTGGACCCCGCTACCAGGGGCGCTGCCCCCGGAACCCCTTCATCCAGGAACTTGTAAATACTTTTCACACTAAGTGTCAAACACTCACTACAGGCATACGAGTTTACACTCGCTCAAACTTACATTCGAACAACACTTTCATGTCGCGATACAAATGACAAACTTACAAATACACTTTACAAGTATACGACACAATGAGATACAAAATAATAATAATACTTGAATTATTATTACACCCCGTCACCAACGGGCCGTACACATGATTACAGACTACAAAAACACATGACTACATGCTATAAATACAGACGATTTACAAACATACAAACAAACATTGGACATTAACTAGTTGAGTGGACGACTAGCATGGATAATCTTCAAGAGATCCATTCATTTACTTACTTAACCTTATGCGTTTAGGACGCTAGAGGTTACCGGTTCAGAGAACCGCATTGCTTGATTATGCTTGGTACTACTAGACTCAGGTGAGTCTCACAGCCCCATTTTTACTATTTTTACGCTGGGGTGAGATGCATTACTTGTTTTACAGACTTACAGACTTACTGATATATTGATTGCATGGGTTACATTTAATCTAATGAAGTCCTCTAAATCATAGTCGTTAATTATAAGATAAGCGCGAGTTTTAGTATATGGATCCATATGGGACTGACAATCCCCATCTGGGGTAGCATGCACTACCATGAACCGTACTATATAAACGGGCATTTCTTACTCGTTACACATGAGTGTTTTTGGATTAGCACTCACGGGGGCAAATTACTGGTACTTGATTGTACTTTACTGACGTGTTAAGCTTCGACTATGATGCTCATGGCATTGTATATCAACCCGATTGCATTCGTGTAATCATTACTTACTACTTGGTTAAAACTGTACAAACACTTTTACTACTTGATGTGTTCAAACTGACTATTTATTACAAACCTGTGAGATTCACCAACCTTTTGGTTGACCTTTTTAGTGATGCATTCTCAGGTACACAGCAACAGTAGGGTTGCCCAGCAGGATTTGCTTACTAGCTTGAGTCGCATGCATTTACACGCTTGGAGATTTTTATGCATTACTTTTGTAATAGTTGTTATGTATTAGAATCTCTAGGATTTTACTCGAACTCCGAGCTGATGTATATTTTTGAATACTTATGTAATAAAATACTTTTCGTACGTCTCATATAGAGTCGTTCACTATACCTTTGTGCTTGATTACTTGATTAGTAGCACCCCAAAGCATGCTTCCGCAAGTCTGTAAATTTGGGGGTGTTATAGGAAGTATTTAGGATGGAACTAAGTAGGTAGGTTTATGGGTTTTTAAGCTAAATACAAATAATTAAAGTGCAGGAAAGTATATTGCAGGAAATTAAAATGCAGAAAAGCAGATAAAAATAAATATGTGATTGCTAAGATTTCAATAATTAATGTTTGGGGATGACAGACTAAATAGGGAAAAAACTTAATATAATAAGTAAACTATTAGGTGTAAACTCTAGAACCCTACCAACTAAATTTCCCATTGGCATGTCACTAGAACTAGGTTATCATGATTCTGATCGGAGCAATACGTCAACTTCCAATACCTATCTGATTAAGAGATAAGCAACCTATTTTGGTTTTATACCGAGGTACATGAATCAGTGGCATATCGTCTCATAGGTCCGACCGTTCTTAACCCCTAAGATAGTTTACTGTTCTATTAGCATGCAGATTAATAGCTTTGTATGTTTAGACCGCTAATTTTATAAGACCTAGAGGTTTAAGTATCCTAAGTCACTTGGACTTTCACTTTCATTCCTTAGTCTTATTTATAATTAATTAGATTTCGGTTCCTTCGACTTATGACTTAAATCTCTCCTTTTCAAACAGTTATACATCCCTGGATTATTCGCAGTTTATTAAAAACGTGTTTCATATGCAGACCATGCCTTTTAGTAATTAGACCGTGTACTTTACATGGTAATTCCACGGCTTCTTACATCCAACATGCGGTCAAGAGTAATTGACAGTGAAAATGACACTCTAAACTAATTAAATATAAAGCAGTGCGGAAATGTAAACCTAATATATACAACGAGTGGTTTCACTGTGTCTTACTTATTGCATGTCTTGGGCACAGATAACTACTTACCATAATTAAGGTTGATCAGGTCCTAATTACTAGGCTGCAGTTACGTGGATAACCAGAAAGGGTACTCCAAAAGATTAAACTTAAGTTCATAAGGTCTTAACAGTACAAGGGTTACTAATTCATATTTTGTCTGAATGTATTTTACGAACATTACTTTACAGTGCATTAACTTTCATAGGATATAGTAGTTAGTTGTGAAGTTGTATTATCCTTTTGGAATTCCAACTGTTAAACCAGAGCTGATTCCAGTGATATGATTACCTTCATTCGTTTATGACTTCCATACATTTGTACTTTGCTAGAAAGCATTTCCAGTACTATATCGAATAAACAGTCGAATAGGGGCCATCATATCACTTTACGATTGTCGTGCACTAATTATATAATGTCATCCCTACTTATAATTATCTACATCATCAACAATCACAATAATAAACTACTCGCATTTCATGGCAACAAATAAATCACATAGCAAGTAATAATAAATGTTTAAAATACGGAATAAAACAAGTATGATAAAGGTTTAGATATCACCCGGAAATAAATGCGTAGCAGCATATTATTATGATTGACAACTCTTTCACACGTACAAAGGTTTATCTCCGAATCCCTATCGTTCGTTCTAGCTCCTATATTAATCCGTAGATTAATTACAATAATTCTAGAATGAGAAAAACTATAAAATACAAGAGAATTGAGATTTGGGAGGAGTGTATATGAGAGTGTAAGAGTGTGTGTAAGTGTGTCTTGGAATGAATCATGGAGGTGCATCTTAGCAACTTGGGGCACATGTTAGCAAAATGTGGAAAAGTTGCTAGCACATGTACCCTAAAGTGCGTAAAGGTCTAGTACGTGTACCCTGAAGTTGCGAAAAATGTCTAGCACGTGTACCCTGCGAGTACGGGTGAGGATGGAAAAGCGCGTAGGGGATGGCGGGTGGCCAGCCGGTGCCGCCACCATGGTGGCTGGTGGCGGCATGATGGTGGCCGGCGGCGGCTGCCACCTGCCCGCCCCGGTTCGCCGTCTTTCGCCTCGTTACTTGATTTGTGCGTATCTCCTTCGTTATGCTTCCGTTTGCATTGATTCTTTTTGCGTTGGATTCATTTTTAAAAAAAGAATACTTTGATGAAAAGAAAATCCCAAAAATATTTCTCTGATTTTTGGATGTCTTGTACGAATCATTTAAATCGTTCGGCGTATGTAGAATCTTCATGCTTCATCCATTTTTGTTGATTCTTCTTCTGTTTTATTCGTATTTTGAAAATGAATATCTTGGGTAAGAGAAATCTCAGTGATGGGTGCTTTGTCTCTAATACTTGTCTTTGAGGTCTTGAATCTTCAAACGTGTGTGGAATCTTCGTTTTTAGTCCGTTTTGCTAGATTTTTCTCGTGCAACTCTGTTTTGACCTTCTTGGAAAAGTTTCATTGATTTGAGCATTATCTGAGTTTATTTGCCATGTATTGTTCCGGAATGAGAGAGATATCGGTAGTAAAAACATGACTTTTTACGCGATATCAGTGCTCATGGCTGTAAAACTTTTATTTTGCTTAATTGCAATTTAAATTCAAATAAACCTTGCGGTTCATACAATATGTGTTGACATACAAACCTCCCCAGATTTTCGCTTACCCATTTTAGCATGTATCACAGGTGCCCAGCAGTAGATTGGACTGCCCAAATTCAGGAATCATTAGCTCGTGTCAGCATGCAAACATTCAGAGATTTAGCTTCATTATTATATTTTGTATAAATTAATTATGTATGTAAATCTCTCAATTTCAAACTGAGTTAATGTAAACTATATTTTGATGTAAACTTTGATTTTATCAATACAAGTTGTAAAATGACGCATATAGAGTCGTTCATTATATCTGTGTGCTGTTATTATTGATTAGTCATGCCGCAACCCGATTCACTTCCGCAGTCTGAATTTGGGGGTGCGACAGATTGGTATCAGAGCCTAAGGTTATAGTGAACTAGGTTGCATTTAGTGGGCCTAGACTATGACCGTTAGGAAGTATCCTCATTGAGTATGATTAGGTTCAGTGACTACATTGTATTAGTTTAATTTAACATAGCATGATCAACTACGTACAATTAATAGAATATGATGAAAGATCTGAAAGGAGTCATGACTAAACATGATACACTAGTTGACTCTGACCTCGAGAGAACCGGGACTCAAACATGTCTGTGCTAGACACCCAATAGGCTATTATGTGATATATATATATATATATATATATATATATATAGACCTCTCTACAAATCTTAGGTTGTATTATATATACGAATATAGGTCTCATTCTTTCTATGCTTTGTCTCAGAAATGGCAAACACACCACCCAATCCGTCTCGCTCTCATTCGTATGGATCATGAAACTCGAGGGTAGCTAGGAGGGACACTGGGTCGCCCCGAGCTAGCCTATATCTCACACAAAACCAACTCAATAAACAGCCTCGACGGCAAACAACAACGAGCCAATGGCGATGGTTATCAGAACGACTCAACGCCTGGAGGGACGAGGAAGGAATCCAACTCCCCGCAACTAATGGAGGGTTTCCAGCTTGGAAGTCTCTCCCTATACCTAAGAACCTACTCACTTCACTATTCCCGTGTTAGCTGCTCGAGTGCACCGTCACGAAAGCTGGCTACACGACATGGAGATCGAACAACGTAATATTCGCTCTAACTGGATGGAGCAAACTCAAGACGGTATCGCCCAATTGTACATAGGTCAAGCGGACATCTCTGAAACCTTGACCCGAACTCACGACCAAATGGAAGATACCACCCAAACAATGGATGTAACACCCCCAAATTTACTGTTTCGCGGAAGCATAATTTGGGTGTTACTAATCAATAATCAAAGCACACAGATATATAGCAAACGACTCTATATGCGTCGTTTTAACAGAATATATTAATATTAAAATGTTTACAATAGTTGAATCCGTACATAGCTCGTGTTCGATTAAATGAGAGATTCCGATACATAAATACTTGTACAAAATATACTAATGCAAGGAAACCTCTATTGTCTGCATGGTGAATCGAGCTATAGTAATACGGAGGACAGTCCAAATCTACTGTTGAGTACCTGTGATACATGCTAAAATGGGTCAGCTAATGCTGGTGAGCACACATGTTTGAATATCAAATAATATCGTATTAACCGCAAGATTTAAGTACTGATTTGCATCCAGAAAATAAAGATAATGATTATGTATACAGCTATGAGCACATAGTCTGAGCTTAACTCGAGGGGTCAGGATCCACCTTTACGGACCTGATCGAGGTGCCTCCATAAGTGCCTAATCAACACTCGTCTGAACAAATAATGGTACATCTGTTTACCCAGTGAGTGCTTGCTAACCCGGACTAGGAGGGTCAATCCTATATGATATCATATACTAATATTCACGCTACAACGTATTACCAAACTATGCTGACAGAGGGCTTTGAAATGATTAGTTGTGTAAAACTCATGTAGTATATAAAAATGTTTGTACTTGTGTTAACATGTTAAAAACGAGCATTGAATCACACCCCTGAGTAAAACAGTAAAATAGGGGCCATGAGACTCACCTGAGTCTTGAGAAGTTTAACTTAATAAACTTGTTTGATTAGTCGTGAATTGATGTCCCAAGACTTGTAACCTAACTATGTGCAAGACACGCGATGGTTATAAACATGAGTAGGTATCTCGAAAGACTACCTTTGTAGTTGTTCGTCCAACTAGAATGTCCAAATTACTACGATTTGGTTGTTTAACTAGTCCAAGTTACTACGACTTGGTTGATTGGTTTATTTTTAGAAAACGTATACGGCCCATTGGTGATTGGTTGTAATAATAATCTCATTATTATTATTATGGTTTCGAGTGTTCATGTTCATAAACATATTCTGATGTGTTTAAAAAGTCGTATCGTATAAGTGTTTGAAATTACATAAGTTTGATACTTGGTAAAAATCCATGTTTTCAAGGTTCTGTCTTATGCGACATTAGGTGCGACATAAGGATTTGTGTCGTTAAGTGCGACATAGTCTGTTGTGTCGCAGATCATGACTGAGACATAAGGGCTTGTATCACTAAGTGCGACATCCGCAATTTAATGCGACATAAGGTGTTGTGTCGCTATGTGCGACGGGAATAAGTTTTGAGACATAGTGTTTTGCATTGCTATATGCGACGTCCGTAGATATTGCGACATAACCATTTGTGTAGTTATATGCGAAATCCGTGATGTAGTGTGACATAGAGGCTTATGTCGCTATATGCGACATAAGACCTAATTTGGCGAAATAAGAGCTTATGTCGCAAGTGGCCTGGAGCCTCTGCAACATAACGAGCTGTTGGCCGGAAAATGAGCCGAAAAGGTGTTTTCTGGTTTCCGTTTGACTTGAAACTTTTACCCAACCCATATTTGGACATTTTAAGCTTAAATAACCCACAAACAAGTAAAATCGGAGGGTTTCAAGTTTTGTTGGAAAACTTACAACTTAACGCCGGAGAAATCTGGAAAGATAGAAATGTAGATCGTGATGTGGTAAACGTTTTTTCCAAAGGTGCTTGACGATCCGAGGCCATTTGGTGGTAGAAATCGGTGGTTGTAGGTGGCGGTGGTGGTGGTTGTTTTAGGGAGAAAAAGAGAGGAGAGAGAGAGAGAATGGAAATGAAATGAGGGGAGTGGAGGGGGAAACGGCAGATTTTGGGGGGAAAGAGGGGAGGGAATCTCCCAAGTTTTAACCCCCGCGTTTGCACTCCGTGCGGTGCTCGTTTCCCCGATCGTTTAAACGTTTAAATAAGTTTTATGTACATTTGATTATAGGTTTTAAAATACAAATGTTTATTCCATATTTTATTTGAAGTATTTTATCAAACACTTAATAATTGAGTTATAAAATATAACTTAACTTGTTTCGTTTTGTTTGCGTATTTATTATTTTAATCGTGAAATCCTTGTTTGTACGATACAAATTTGAGTTGAAATATTATCTAAATGATATTTTGGATACAATAGGGTTATTAAATAATGTCATATTATTTAAGAAAAATTGTTCACCAACATCCGTATTAATTGAATCGAATTGCATTCGGTTTGAGACTCGTACGATTTAATCTAATCGCATAATTGTATATATTCATCAATATATATTTCGATACATTAATTAGCCTAACATAGAACTAATTACATGTATTAATAGAGGATTAAATACTTAATTATTAATCCTAATTTGACGAGTGTTACATTCTCCCACTGTTAGGAGAATTTCATCCTGAAATTTAGGTCGAGGTCGCGTTTAATGTAGAATCGGTGAATAACTGAGGATACTTTAGCCGCATTTGGTCTTCTCGTTCCCAAGTGAATTCCGGACCACACCACGAATTCCACCTGACCTTAACGATCAGAATATGACTTTGTTTGAGTTGTTTGACTTCACGGTCTACGATTTAAGCGGCTTCCTCAACGAAATGGAGTTTGTTATCGACGTGAATCTCATCGAGTGGGATTATAAGTGTCTCATCTGACAGACATTTCTTTAGGTTAGAAATGTGGAAGGTAGGGTGCACGCTGCTGAGTTCGGATGGCAGCTGCAGTCGATATGCCAAGGGGCCAATCCTTTCGAGGATCTCAAAAGGCCCAATGTACCTGGGATTTAACTTCCCGCGTTTGCCGAATCGGATTACGCTTTTCCAAGGTGATACTTTCAAGAGTACTCGATCCCCAACCTGGAACTCGAGTGGTTTGCGTCTCACGTCAGCATAACTTTTCTGACGATCACGTGCGGCTTTGAGTCGGTTTTGGATTTCTCGGTGGTTTCATGTATGAGTTTTGGACTAGTGAGTAGACTGTCTCCCACTTTGGTCCAACAGATCGGTGATCGACACTTACGATCGTACAGTGCCTCAAACGGTGCAGCCTCAATGCTGGCGTGATAGCTGTTATTGTAGGAAAATTCGAACAATGGTATGTGTCTTTCCCAGTTTGCACCGAAATCAACTACGCAAGCTCGTAGCATGTCTTCCAGTGTCTGAATGGTTCGCTCACTTTGGCCATCAGTTTGAGGGTGGTATGTGGTACTCATATTAAGACGGAGATAATCGAGGTTGGAACACCGTGTCGAGAAACAATTTCTTTGATGTAGATTTGTGAGAGGCGTTCCATTTTATCAGTTTCCTTGATCGCCAGGAAATGAGCAGATTTGGTGAGACGATCAAAGATCACCCAAATGGTATCACAACCATTCGATGACTTGGGTAGTTTGGTTATGAAATCCATGGAAAATTATTCCCATTTCCATTCAGGAATGCTGGGTTGTTGAAGTAAACCTGAAGGTTTTTGATGTTCGGTATTGACTTTCGAGCAAGTAAGACACTTGCTGACATATATGGTGATTTTGGCTTTCATGTTCGGCCACTAATAAAATTCTTTGATGCCGTGATACATTTTGTCGGATCCCGGATGGACAGAATATTTAGACTTGTGAGCTTCATCCATCACCAAGTCTCGCAGGTTTCTAAAATTAGGCAACCAGATTCGGTTTGAGAAGTACCTAACGCCATTAGGTTTGATTTTGAATTGTTTATCAATGCCTCGCAAGGCTTCGCTTTTCATGTTTTCAGGTTTCAAAGCTTCGAGTTGAGCGGTGTGAATACGAATAGTGAGATCATTATCAATGGTCATACTGAGGGCTCGGACTCGAAGTGGTTTAGGCCGTTCTTTTCGACTGAGAGCGTCGGCAACAACATTTTCCTTGCCGGGGTAGTATTTGATTTCGCAGTCATAATCGGTGAGCAACTCGACCCAACGACGTTGTCGCATATTAAGATCCTTTTGGTCGAATATGTGTTGGAGACTTTTGTAATCGGTAAATACGGTACTTCGGGTACCATAGAGGTAGTGTCTCCAGATTTTTAGGGCGAACACCACGGCCCCTAGCTCGAGGTCGTGAGTCGTGTAGTTCTTCTCGTGAACTTTGAGTTGTCGTGAAGCGTAATCAATGACCTTGTCTCGTGGCATCAGCACGCAACCGAGACCTTGGTGGGAAGCATCGCAGTATACCACGAAGTCATCGGTGCCTTCGGGTAAGGATAGAATGGGAGCACTGCAAAGCTTGAGTTTTAATAGCTGAAATGCTGACTCTTGTTTACCGGTCCAATTGAACTTCTTTTCCTTTTGAGTCAGTGTCGTGAGTGGTTGGGCTATTTTGTATAAATTTTCGATGAATCGACGATAATACCCGACCAATACCAAAAATTGGCATACCTCGGTTGGAGTGGTTGGCGCTTGCCAGTCTTTGATAGCCTTGATTTTTTTATGGATCGAAGTGAATTCCTTGACTGTCAATCACGTGTCTAAGGAATTGAACTGTTTGCATCCAGAACTCACACTTAGAGAATTTAGTGTAAAGCTCCTCGTGCTTAAGTAGTTCTAGGATGGTTTTTAGTTGTTGCGCATGCTTTTGCTCATTGCACGAATAGATGAGGATGTCATCGATAAAGACAATGACAAACTTGTCGAGATAAGGCTTGCACACCCGATTCATGAGATCCATGAATATAGCCGGTGCGTTGGTTAGACCGAATAGCATCACTTGAAATTCGTAATGCCCATAACGGGTTCTGAATCCGGTTTTTGGGATGTCGGTGTCATGAACACGTAGTTGATGATAACCTGATCGAAGATCGATCTTTGAATAACAACTCGATCCTTGAAGTTGGTCAAACAGGTCATCAATATGAGGAAGTGGATATCGGTTCTTAATGGTCAACTTGTTCAACTCTCGGTAGTCTATACACATTCGGAAAGAACCGTCTTTCTTTTTCACAAATAAGACCGGAGCTCCCTAAGGTGAAGAACTCGGTCTAATGAATCCTCTGTCTAGGAGTGCCCGTAACTGGGTGGACAGCTCCTGAAGTTCGGATGGGGCTAGGCGGTATGGTGCTCGGGCTATCGGTGCGGTACCCGGCACGAGATCGATCGAGAACTCAACCTGTATAGGTGGAGGTAGACCAGGTAGTTCTTCCAGAAAGACTTAGGGAAAGTCTCTAACGATTGGCACATCCTCAAGTCGCTTCTCCTCCAACTTTTTCTCTGTGATGTGCACAAGGATTGCAGGATAACCCTTTCTCAGATATTTTCAGGTTTTCAGGCAAGAGATGATATTTAGTCTCGTCCCACCGGTCTCCCTTGTATGATCAAGGTTCTACCGACGGCGAGAGGGATGCGGACGATTTTGTCATAACAAATAATTTCGGCTCGGTGTTTAGACAACCAGTCCATACCAATGATGACGTTGAAACTTCCAATTTCAACAGGCATAAGATCTATTGGGAAGATTTTGTTGGCTAAGTTTAAAGTGCAATTAGGTATCACACTATCGGTTTCTATGAGTTTACCATTTGCTAGTTCTACAGTGTACTTAATATCTAGAGCAACAGGGTGATGTCAAGTAGGGGACAAAACTCATCAGAAATAAAGCTTCTATCGGCACCAGTATCAAATAGAACGGAAACAGTTAAGTTGTAGAGGAAGAACATACCCGTGACCACATTCGGGTCCTGACGGGCGTCCCCAGAGTTGAGTACGAAGGCTCTACCTTTAGCATTGTTGTTGTTGTTGTTGCCCTTGTTCTTCAGTTTCGGGCACTCATTCTTAAAGTGCCCAGGGTTTCCGCATTCAAAGCAGGCTCGGTGTGGTTTGGTGTTGTTATTGGTATTGTTGTTGTTGGCGGGGGATCTACAGTCCTTGGTGAGGTGGTCGTACCTCTTGCAGTTGTTGCAATAGGGACCGCAAGGACCTTCATGGTGGCAGTTACACTTGGAACAATAAGGCTTGTTTCCGGTGTAACCCCGTCTGGTTTCGGTGGTTGAGTTGTAGGCTTTGATGGTGTCAGGTTTCTTGTTTTGAGAGTTGTTGTGGTCGTCAGACCACTTTCTTTTGAGGTGGTTGGAGGAAGAAGTGGGTGGCTCAGAGTCTTCATTCATGGCTAGAAGTTCATGGGCCAGCCGGATGGTGCCATGAAGAGTGGTTTGGTTTGATGATGCGACATTTCCCCGGACAGGTTCCGGAAGGCCACGGATATATTTCTTGATTTTCTCGGGTTCGGTACTCACCATAGCTGGGCGAAGGATGGCAAGTTGTTGGAATCTGGTGGTATATCCAACAATATCAGTCCCCTGCACTTTTAAGTGCCAGAACTCCTCATCCGGCTTATGGAGTTGTTCACTAGGGCAGTACTCATCGGTGAGCATTTTCTTAAAGTCCTCCCAAGGGAGTAGGTAGGCGGTGTCAATACCCACAGACTGGGTATATGAATTCCACCATGAGAGGGCACCATCTTCGAGGGTGCAGGTGGAGTATTTGACTTTGTCCTCTTCTGCACATTTTCTGCTGTGGAAGACGGATTCCATTTTCTCGAACCATCTGATCAGTCCGATGGCTCCTTCGGTTCCCTTGAAGCTCAAGGGTTTGCAGCTCTGGAAGTCCTTGTACGAGCAGGGTTTGGATTGAGGCCCGTTGGCAGCTGTATCTTCGCTGCCCAAACTGGGATGTCGGGTAGCCATAGCTTGGGCCATGCTTTGGGCGATGAGTTGGGCGATTTCAATTTCGCTGAAGGTGAATCGCTTCGGTGGCATCTTGTTGAACAAGATCAAGAAAAGACAATGAGATATTTGCGTGAAATTCTGATATATCACAGGTGTATATGATGAAATATACAATGATAGTACAAAGTGATAATTATATTTCATTTCGATAACCAAGTTGGATACATGGTACGGGTTTTCAAAAGATTACATAACATGAGAAGTACAAAAGGCATCGGGAATTGTTACATTCGGTTCGAATTGCAAGAGTCCTACATAGATAGATATAGATTACAAGATGACGGTCACACTAGTTCTAACGCAAGTTTATCCTTTCCATTAGTGTGACAAGTCGATCGATGGTGATTGCGAGTCTGCTAGTTTGTCGGGCGTTGTCTTCTGCCAAGGCTAATCGTTGTACCAGCATCCTTGAGTATTCTTTGGCCTCTTGAAGGAGTTGTTCACATTGTTCCAACCTGAGTCGTAAGAGCTCGACTTCTACCCCTGATTCCATTACTTGGTCGTGGAGAATGTTCATGTTGCTAACGGTATTTTCGTGATCTTCGGAGACTTGGAAGATACGCTCTAGCGCTGTGATTCTCCAATTTTCATTTGTTTCTTGCAATGTGAAATCCATCGTGTGAAGTCGTAACCTGACTGTGTGCAAGACACGCGATGGTTATAAACATGAGTAGGTATCTCGAAAGACTACCTTTGTAGTTGTTCGTCCAACTAGAATGTCCAAATTACTACGATTTGGTTGTTTAACTAGTCCAAGTTACTACGACTTGGTTGATTGGTTTATGTTTTGAAAACGTGTAAGGCCCATTGGTGATTGGTTGTAATAATAATCTCATTATTATTATTATGGTTTCGAGTGTTCATGTTTATAAACGTATTCTGATGTATTTAAAAAGTCGTATCGTATAAGTGTTTGAAATTACATAAGTTTGATACTTCGTAAAAATCCATGTTTTCAAGGTTCTGATGTGGTGAAGATTTTTCTCCAAAGGTGCTTGAAGATCCGAGGCCGTTTGGTGGTAGAAGTCGGTGGTTGTAGATGGCGGTGGTGGTGGTTGTTTTAGAGAGAAAAAGAGAGGAGATAGAGAGAATGGAAATGAAATGAGGGGAGTGGAGTGGAGGGGGGGAAAAGGCAGATTTTGGGGGGGAAACAGGGGAGGGAATTTCCCAATTTTTAAACCCCGCGTTTGCGCTCTGTGCGGTGCTCGTTTCCCCGATCGTTTAAACGTTTAAATAATTTTTATGTACAATTGATTATAGGTTTTAGAATACAAATGTTTATTCGATATTTTATTTAAAGTATTTATCAAACACTTAATAATTGAGTTATAAAATTTAACTTAACTTGTTTCATTTTGTTTGCGTGTTTGTTATTTTAATCGCGAAATCCTTGTTTGTACGATACGAATTTGAGTTGAAATATTATCTAAATGATATTTTGGATAAAATAGGGTTATTAAATAATGTCATATTACTTAATAAAAATTATTCACCAACATCCCTATTAATTGAATCGAATTGCATTCGATTGCGACTCGTACGATTTAATCAAATCACATAATTGTATATATTCATCAATATATATTTCGATACATTAATTAGCCTAACACAGAACTAATTGCATGTATTAACAGAGGATTAAATACTTAATTATTAATCCTAATTTGACGGGTGTTACAATGGAGATCGTTCATAACCAAGTAATCAGTAACCGAAACAAGATCTCCGTTTTACAATCAAGATTGCAAGAATATGAGACGCGCCTGCGGGAAACCGAGGATGCTCTCAGAATGGTCAGCAGACTTGCAGAGTCTGTGGACCATCTCACCTCACTACTTCCACAACTCAATCTACACCGAGATTAGTGTAGTAACTATCTAGAAATCTATTGTACTTCAGTAGGATTTATGTAATCCGACCGAATGTAACAATTCCCGACATCTTTTGCAAACTATATAAGTCTGTAACTTTTGAAACTCGTAACTCGAAATTGTCTATAATCATTTAACTTTGTAATAACAATTGACCAATTCCTCTCTATGATTCGACCTTATAGGTCATTGCAATGTGATGTGTATATTACCACTTTTATATATACATCTACCTCAGTTATCATTCTGGTGCAAACTCTCATGTACCTCTTGTTTCTTCTTGAAGAATCATGCCGCCAAAGAAGAAAAGTTATAGTGATGCTGAAATTGTTGCTCTCATTTCCCGAGCTATGGCCGAAGCCCTGGCTACTAGGGAATCACCCCGAACCTCTAGGAGGAGTGATGACACCGCTGACACTACTCCTGTCATCAAGCCTTGCTCTTACAAGGATTTTTTAAGCTGCAAACCACTCTACTTCAAAGGCACGGAAGGTGTTATTGGTCTAATCAGGTGGATTGAACGTACTGAGGATAACAAGGTCAAATTCTCTGCTTACACCTTTCAGGAAGGTGCACTTACGTGGTGGAACACCCACACAAACTCTGTGGGCATCGAGATAGCAAACCAGCTTCCTTGGGCTGAACTGAAGAAAAAGCTTAGGGAAAAGTCCCGAAGAAGAACTCCACCGGTTGGAGGAAGAATTTTGGCACTTGACAATGCAGGGAACTGACATTGCTGGATATACCACCAAATTCTAGCAATTGGCTTTGTTATGCCTGGGTTTGGTTGATCCGGAGGATAAATGCATCAAGAGGTATATCTGCGGCCTCCCGGAGAATATCCAGGGGAACGTCGCCTCATCTAAACCAACCACTGTTGAAAGTGCAATCCAGTTAGCTCATGAACTCATGGCAATGATCGTCAGCCGTGAGACACCTCTCCCATCCTCCAACAACAAACACAAATCTACTGAACACACCACGACCAGCCAAACCGGAAACCCAATGCCATCCAAGCTTATACCTCCAACACCGAACCCAAACGCGGGTATACTGGGAGCAAACCTTATTGTTCCAAATGTAACCGCCACCACGAGGGTCAATGCAATACCCCTTGCAACAACTGCAGGAGGTACGGGCAATTGACCAAAGATTGCCGAGCTCCCAAATCAAACAACAATACCTCCAACAACAACAACACCAGGCCATCAAGAGCCTGCTTTGAATGTCGGAACACCGGGCATTTCAGGAATGAATGCCCAAAGCTGAAGAACAACAACAACAACAATGCTAGAGGTAGAGCCTTCGTACTCAACTCTTGGGATGCCCGCGAGGACCCTAATGTGGTCTCGGGTACGTTCCTCCTCAACAACTTAACTGCTTCTGTTCTATTTGATACTGGTGCTGATAGAAGCTTTATTTCCGATGAAAGTTTTACCCATTGTTTGACATCACCCCTGTTGCTCTAGATGTTAAGTACACTGTAGAACTAGCGAACGGTAAACTCATAGAAACCGATAGTGTGATACCTAATTGCACTTTAAACCTAGCCAACGAAACCTTTTCAATCGATCTTATTCCTGTTGAAATCGGAAGTTTCGACGTCATCATAGGAATGGACTGGTTGTCCAGACACCGAGCCAAAATTGTTTGTTACGATAAGATCGTTCGCATCCCTCTCGCCGCCGGTAGAACTTTGATCGTATAGTGGGAGATCGGTAGGACGAGACTAAACATCATCTCTTGTTTGAAAACCCAAAAATTTCTAAGAAAGGGTTAACTGGCAAACCTCGCACACATCATGGAGAAAAAGTCGGAGGAGAAGCGACTTGAGGATGTGCCTATCGTTCAAGACATTCCAGAAGTCTTTCCCGAAGAACTGCCTGGTCTACCAGCACCAAGACAGGTTGAGTTCTCAATCGACCTTGTGCCAGGTGCTACACCTGTGGCCCGAGCACCATACCGCTTAGCCCCATCCAAACTTCAGGAGTTATCAAATCAATTACAGGAACTCTTGGAAAGAGGATTCATTAGACCGAGTTCTTCACCCTGGGGAGCTCCGGTCTTATTCGTGAAAAAGAAAGACGGTTCATTCAGAATGTGTATCGATTACCGAGAGTTAAACAAGTTGACCGTCAAGAACCGCTACCCACTTTCTAGAATCGATGACCTGTTTGACTAACTACAAGGGTCGAGTTTTTATTCAAAGATCGATCTTCGGTCCGGTTATCACCAACTACATGTTCACGACACCGATATCCCGAAACTGCTTTCAGATGTCGTTATGGCATTACGAATTCCAAGTAATGCCATTCGGTCTAACCAATGCACCGGCGGTATTTATGGACCTCTTGAATCGGGTGTGCAAACCTTACCTCGATAAGTTTGTTATTGTCTTCATCGACGACATTCTCATATACTCGCGAAACAAACAAGAACACGCGCAACACCTGAAAACCATCCTAGAACTACTCAGACACGAGGAGTTATATGCCAAATTCTCCAAGTGTGAGTTCTGGATACAATCCGTTCAATTCCTTGGAAAATCGAGGCTATCAAGTTGATCCATCAAAGAACGCCAATTCTTGGGTCTTGCTGGGTACTATCAGCGATTCGTTGAAAATTTCTCAAAAATAGCCCAACCACTCATGACTCTGACTCAGAAAGACAAAGAGTTCGATTGGACTGATAAACAAGAGTCAGCATTTCAGCTTCTGAAACAAAAGCTTTGCAGTGCCCCTATTCTATCATTACCCGAAGGCACCGATGACTTCGTGGTATACTGCGATGCTTCTCACCAAGATCTCGGTTGCGTGCTGAAGCAACGAGACAAGGTCATTGCCTACGCCTCTCGACAACTGAAAATTCACGAAAAGAACTACACCACTCATGACCTCGAACTTGTAGTTGTTGTTTTCGCTCTCAAAATCTGGAGACACTACCTTTATGGCACTAAGTGCACAATCTTTACCAACCACAAAAGTCTCCAACACATATTCGATCAGAAGGATCTCAACATGAGGCAACGTCGGTGGGTCGACTTGCTTACCGACTACGATTGCTAGATCAAATACCATCCGGGTAAGGCAAATGTTTTTGCCGATGCCCTCAGTCAAAAAGAACGATCAAAACTACTTCGAGTCTAAGCCCTCAGTATGACCATTCACAATGATCTAAATATTCAGATTCTCACTGCTCAACTCGAAGCTCTGAAACCCGATAACATCATAAATGAAGCCTTGCGAGGCATGGATAAACAGTTTGAAATCAATCCTAACGGAGTTAAGTACCTCTCTAACCGAATCCGGTTGCCTAGTTTTGGGAACCTGCGAGACTTGGTAATGGATGAAGCTCACAAGTCCAAATACTCTATCCATCCGGGATCCGATAAAATGTACCACGGCATGAAGGAATTTTCTTGGTGGCCGAATATGAAAGCTGAAATCGCCACATATGTCAGCAAGTGTCTTACTTGCTCAATAGTCAAAGCCGAGTATCAGAAACCCTCTGGTTTACCCCAACAACCAGAAAATCCTGAATGGAAATGGGAACAAATCGCTATGGATTTAATAACCAAACTACCAAAGTCAACGAGCGGTTGCGATACCATTTGGGTGATCGTGGATCGTCTCACCAAATCTTCTCATTTCCTTGCGATCAAGGAAAACGATAAAATGGAACGCCTCACACGAATCTACATCAAAGAAATTGTATCTCGACACGGCGTTCCAATCTCGATTATTTCAGATAGGGATAGTCGCTTCACATCTCACTTCTGGCAATCACTTCAGAAATTATTGGGTACCCGTCTTGATATGAGTACCGCATACCACCATCAAACCGACGGCCAAAGTGAACGAATGATTCAAACACTGGAAGACATGCTACGGGCCTGAGTAGTTGACTTCGGTGTAAACTAGGAAAAACATCTACCATTGTGCGAGTTTTCGTACAACAACAGGTATCACTCCAGCATTAAGGCTGCACCATTCGAGGCACTGTACGGTCGTAAGTGCCGATCACCTATCTGTTGGACCGAAGTGGGAGACAGTCAACTCATTAGTCCCGAACTCATACACAAAACCAACGAGAAAATCTTCGAGATTCAAAACAAACTCAAAGCCGCACGTGATCGTCAGAAAAGTTACGCTGACGTGAGACGCAAACCACTCGAGTTCTAGGTTGCGGATCGAGTACTACTCAAAGTATCACCTTGGAAAGGCGTAATCCGATTCGGAAAATGAGGGAAGTTAAATCCCAGGTACATTGGACCATTTGAGATCCTCGAGAGGATTGGTTCAGTGGCATATCGATTGCAGCTGCCACCCGAGCTCAGCAGCATGCACCCCACTTTTCACATTTCTAATTTGAAGAAATGCCTGTCTGATGAGACACTTATCATTCCACTCAATGAGATTCGCGTCGATAACAAACTTCACTTCGTTGAGGAACCCGCCGAAATAATGGACCGTGAGGTCAAACAACTCAAACAAAGTCGTATTCCCATTGTCAAGGTTAGGTGGAATTCGCGGCGTGGTCCGGAATTCACCTAGGAACGGGAAGACCAAATGCGACTCAAGTATCCTAAACTCTTCATTTATTCAACATCAAGCGCGACCTCGAGCTAAATTTCGGGACGAAATTCTCCTAACAGGGGGAGAATGTGACACCCGCCCAATTAGGACTAGTGATTAGTGCCTAATCAACTGTTAATACATATAATTAGTTCTGTGTTAGGCTAATTAATGTATCGAAATATATATTGTTGAATATATACAAGTATGCAATTTGATTAAATCGTACAAGTTTCAAATCAAATGTAATTCGATTCAATTAATGCGGACGTTGGTGAACAATTTTATTAAATAATATAATATTATTTAATACAACTATTATACCCAAGATATTATTTGTTAATATTTCAATTCAAATTTGTATCGTCCAAACAAGGATTACACGATTAAAATAGTAAACGCGCAAACAATCGAAACAAGAATAAGTTATATTTTATGACTCAAGTAAAAGTATTTGATGAAATACTTCAACAAAAATATTGAATAAATATTCGTATTTTAAAATATATATTTAAGCGTATAAAATAATTATTTAAGCGTTTAAACGAATGGGAAAACGAACACCACACAGAGCGCGAGTACATGGGATTAAAAATGGAGACCCACACCTCGGTGGGCCACCACCGAAAATCAGCCAAAATGGGGGTGGGGGGGATCCCACCCATTTCCTCATTATCACCATCACCTTCATCTCTTTCCTCTCCTTTTTCTCTCAAATACTCACCACCACCACCATCACTTAAATTCACAAATTAACACCCCTAAACGACCTTAAATCTCGAAGCTCATTTGGAGAATTAGATTCACCACGTCACGATCTATGTTTCTACCTTTTCGGAATTCTTCGGCGTTAACTCGAAAGTTTCCGAAAAAACTCAAAAACACTCCGATTTCGTTTATTTTTACATAAATGTTGTTTCTATAAGCTTAAAATGTCCAAATAAGGGTTGGGTAAAAGTTTCAGACCAAACAGAAACCAGAAAACACATTTTCGGCTCAATATCCGGCCATCAGACGTAAGTGTCGCATAGATCAGTGCAGTGTAGCGACACTTAATACGTCACTTAAGTGACGCACTGAGTGTCGCTAAAAACCCTAACTTTGCGTCACTTGCCTAAGTGACGCATAAAACCCCTTTTTCCCGACACTTGCCTAAGTGTCGCAAATTCAATACCCGACACTCCATACCGACACTTCTAGCGTCATTTGCCTAAGTGACGCCTATAATCGAATTTGATTTGATCTGTCACTTGCCTAGTGACGCTTAACACCCTTATCTGACACTTGCATCCGACACTTGCTTAAGTGTCGCCTTTGATGCGTCACTTCCTCAAGTGACGCTACTAATATAGAATTCTCAATTTTATGCGACACTTCCTGAGTGACACTAAACCCTAAGTATCGCTATATGTGACGCTAAAAATAGAATGTTTACAAAACTTTTTATACTAAGTGTCAAACTTGTATAACTTCAAACACATATACGATACGAATTTTAAAACACATCGGGATACGTTTATGAACTTAACACTTCAAAATCATAATAATAATGAGATCATTATGGCAACCAATGACCAACGGGCTGTACACGTTTTCAAAACATAATCAAAACAACCAAATCGTAGTAATTTGGACATTCTAGTTGGACGAACAACTTCAAAGGTAGTCTTTAAAGATACCTGCTCACATTTATAACCATCACGTGTCGTAGACACCCTCACGTTACCAGTCTTCGGACAACTCATTTCGGCTAATCAACTCAATTTTATTAAGTTAAACTCTCAAGACTCAGGTGAGTCTCATAGCCCCTATTTGACTGTTTTACTCAGGGGTGTGATATCATTGCTCGTTTTATTTTAACTATATATCTCATTAATCTTTCAAAGCCCTCCTCAGCATAGTTTGGTAATACGTTGTAGCGTGAATATTAGTATATGGTACCATATAGGATTGACCCTCCTCGTCCGGGTTAGCATGCACTAACTGGGTAAACGGATGTACTAATATTTGTTCAGACGAGTGTAGATTAGGCACTCGTGGGAGGCACCTCGATCAGGATACCTTAAATGTGGACCTGACACCTTGAGTTAAACTCAGACTATGTGCTCATGGCTGTAAAACTTTTATTTTGCTTAATTGCAATTTAAGTTCAAATAAACCTTTCGGTTCATACAATATGTGTTGACATACAAACCTGTGAGCTCACCAACGTTTCGCTGACCCATTTCAGCATGTATCGCTGACCCATTTTAGATGGTACCATATTGTGACAATCCTCCATTTAGGGTAATAATCTTTACCTAACTTCATGCATTACCTAGAGTAATTCCCTAATTAGTGAATTCAAAAATGTTTTTAAGTGTTAAGTTTGTGAAACTTACTATGTGATACGTGATGTATTAGATTCGTAGTTATATGTATATATAATTACGTACGAAATGAACGTATTAAACTCGACAAATTAAATACAACAAAGTTGGTGATACAGAATAATTAATAATTCGAAAAATTATTAATTACAAATATTATTAACTTATATTATTGAAATAATATACGATATTATACGTTTTATATTAAACGTGACGAGCGTGTCATACACGAACAGAAACAATTATAAAACGTACCTAAAGGTCGAAAATAATAAAAGTATTTATTTTCCCGTTCGTGTTTTAGTATTTGGAACATTACCCCAAAATATAAATTCCAAATTCAACCGAAATCTGGTACGTAGTTTAACTGTATAGTCCCACTACGACGAATAATTTTATTAATAATTTTTAAATAAAATTATTTCATTTTTGTATTTATCAATTTCAAAGTTTAGAATAAAATTTAAACAAACGAATAATTGAGTGGGACACGGGGTATAAATAATTGGACCCATACACGGAATTAACGGGTTAAAAACTTAAACATCTACACACAACAAAATAGCTCGACCACCTTCTATTCACCACCTTACCACTCTTTGAAAAATTGAGCAAATACATACTCCCACTCCCTCACTTGATCACCTAACATCAATAATTCACTTCACCAAGATTATTTCATCTGTGAGTTGTGGGGGGGGGGGGGGGGGGGGGGGGGATGCCAACAGCAGGAAGAAGAAGAAGAAGAAGCAGAACCAACATCCATCTTCATCCTTACATTCAAAACCATCAAACACAAACAAAACCAAAATGATCACATAGTTATTATCATCATCATCGATCGTTCTTCATCATCATCTTGGTCATCTATATCATAATCTTTGTAAGGTTCAAAAATATATATATATCATACTTATAAGTTCATATAAATTTCGATTGTATAATGTTAGTATGTATGTAAACATGTTGTAGTAGGAATTGTATGATATATTATGATGATTTAGTAGTGTACAAAAACTGAGATCAAACACCCAAACATATACATATATGCATTACAGACCAAGAACAGACCAAGAACAGGGGACGAACACGGGCTAGGAACCAAACCGATCGGTTGGTTTTAACCAGCCGATCGGCTGGATTCAATGAGCCGATTGGCTCATCACACTTAGCCGATCGGCTAAGGTGTTTTCGAGCCGAACGGTTTGTTAAACTCTTACTCGATCGGCTAGGCTGTCTGTGTACTGATTTTTCGATGCGTTTAATTAATACACTGTCGATACATATACTTCGTAGTACAAATATATTAACGCGTACAAAATACAAATATTAAGAAGTTGTAAAAGTTATAAAACTAGATGATACAAAGTTTGGGAAAAAAATTGTACTCGACCGCGGGACATTATTTTGACACGGACAATTAATAATATAGCTTTTTGGGCCAAACGGGCCGAATCAAAATTGGGCCAAATTATTTTGGGCCGAGCCCAACGGGCTACGAGATTTGAAAACGCAAACTTAAACCGAATTATATATAAGTGACGAGGTAAACGGGACAAATGAGATTAGTAACACGACAAATTGATTATATATGTAATGGACGATTATAATTTATATATAGTTATATAAATGAACTACGACAATCGTATTAAAACAAAGTTATTTTTATAACTACTATAATTATGTTTTTAAAACATAAACAACAACGATAAACAATATATATATATATATATATATATATACGGCAACGACAATTAATATATATAAGAATATATATATTCAACTAATAAGTATATGTAAACATATACTTGTACGCAACGATTAATTCAACGCAAATATCACCAACAACTAAGATGTTATAAACATTTCAACTTAACGATTAGTCCATATACTTATGTAAAGTATAATTAATTGTGTCTAGGTATCCGAGAGCCACGTTCGGACTACTGTGTATTACTAGCTGTACTAGTTGAAGACTTTCTACACGTGAGTTCACAGCCCTTACCTTTTACTTGTTTTAAATGCTTTTAAAACCAGGGGTGGAAAACATAGAACTATGTGTTATTACATGCTACTTGTTTTATATAATTGCTTGACATGCTTTTATATCAAACTGATTTATATAAATGCTATATGCTTTATATTCAACTGTTAACTATATGAAACATTTTCATAACTTTTGGGAATAAGACAACGAATCTTGGTACGATTCTAGGTTTACGTGAGGTAGTTGTAGTGCACATAAGACCCAGTGCTTGCAACCTATAACCATTAGCTAGGTGACTCTAGCCACTGAGTATACAGATAGTACTATCGATTTGACAACCCTCCCACTGATATAACTCGTTGGTCATTCCAACCACACGACGGCAGTCGTAACGAGGAGTGTATACTTACCGTGTTACTGAGGCAACAACAACAACTAGTCGTAGTTTGGTTATAGTACTAGGAGTCGTTACTTTAACTTTAAAGGTGTCGCTCACCTTAGAGGGATTATAGTCTACATTTCCCACATAACTAAACAACTAAACTACAACTTGATTTGGGAAGGGTATTCCCTGTGACAACTAATAGGATTGGTATTCCTACACACGATTACTTCTAGGAAACGTTTACCTTGATTGGCTAAACTTGGTTTCCCGATAAAACAACTTTTATAGGAAATGTTTACTTGATTGTTAAACCTATGTTTCCTACAGCTATTTATATGGAAATGTTTACTTGATTGTTAAACTTGAGTTTCCTGCAACTATTATTAGGAAATGTTTATGATTAAACTTGTGTTTCCTAACACATCGACTGAATTGTAGTAAGAATGACATTCTTACTTGTAAAATAGGAAATGTTTTCCTTAATAAGAACACTTGTGTTTCCTGCTATACATATAAACATTATGTTTGTGTACATGAATGATTTATACAAAACTTGGTTTAACTACATTTATACTAAACTTGTAAATTCACTCAACATTTAATGTTGACGGTTTACTATGTTTTTCAGGGAATTAGGACTCAGGTACTTCTGCATGCATAAAGGACGTAGGTAACCCAGACTATTTATGATGCCACTTTTGGGACACTTGGATTTCCTTTGTATTACCAATTCCATTGGTTATACTTACGAAATCCCTCTTTTATAAACTCGTGTTTCGTAAACTTATGTTGTTCTACAACATAACTACTTGTACGACTTTATAAGTCGTACCCTTTTGTAATAACGTTTAAACTTATGGCATCTTAAATTAATATGTTATGTATGATCATATGCTCTGATACAATGAATGCACTATTGTAACGTCAGCACCCCCGCTGTTAAAAAGATTATTAAAATGCTTCCGCTAACTAACTAAAGCTTCCGCTAAACCATTAATAAACATGATTACCGATTTTAGGGGTGTGACACATATAGGATTGACCCTCCTCGTCCGTGTTAGCATGCACTAACTGGGTAAACGGATGTACTAATATTTGTTCAGACGAGTGTAAATTAGGCACTCGTGGGAGGCACCTTGATCAGGATACCTTAAATGTGGACCTGATACCTCGAGTTAAGCTCAGACTATGTGCTCATGGCTGTAAAACTTTTATTTTGTTTAATTGCAATTTAAATTCAAATAAACCTTGAGGTTCATACAATATGTGTTGACATACAAACCTGTGAGCTCACCAGCATTTCGCTGACCCATTTTATCACGTATCACAGGTACCCAGCAGTTGATTGGACTGCCCAAATTCATTAATCGTTAGCTCGTGTCAGTATGCAAACATTTAGAGATTTAGCTGCATTATTATATTATGTATAAATTAATTATGTATGTAAATCTCTCAATTTCAAACTGAGCTAATGTAAACTATATTTTGATGTAAACTTTGATTTTATCAATACAAGCTGTAAAATGATGCATATAGAGTCGTTCATTATATCTTTGTGCTGTGATTATTGATTAGTCGCGCCCCGACCTGATTCGCTTCGCAACCCGAATTTTTGGGTGCGACAAGACATCACCTCTATCCAGTTATTACTTTATTATGCTATCACTTTACTTTTCTTATTAGCAGCTATTACTTGATTATTGAGTGGCATGTTTGTTTGAATCCAAACACTATTTATCGAAGACCATAACGGAAGAAGTTGTCGACCACACCACGAAGGATGCCGGAAGTAGCCGACAAGTGGCCGATAGGACGCATAACGTATCACGAAGTGGTAACCCATTCCAAACTTTCTATCCGCTTAATGCCTTAATAATCTCATCCGGTATTCCAAAAATAAGTGTGGGATCTCCAAACCACACTACACTTACGTAACGATCCGGAAATAAGTAGAATCTCTAAGTGTGGGATACTTCGACAAGAGGTGTTCAATACATATATTCGAACATTAGGGACAATGTTACTCTAAGTGTGGGATATACGGTCTGCAACTGAAAGTTTAACCTCTTGTCCGTAACTTAAATAATATTTTCATAAAAAGGCTAAAAATAGATAAATTTTAAAAAAAATTGGATTCAAAAGCAACATTCTTTAAGAACCTCTATTTTTCAAAGATATATATTAGAGCAAGAAATGAATTTTTAAAGAAACGAATCGGTTTTCTTAGAATAAGATACGGACGAAAAGGGCAAAACATGGCTAGGCACGCATTGACCAAAATATTCGATTTATGAGGTTTGAGCCCTGATTAGCATTCATCTTTAGAATGCATCACTTTTCATTTCATGTGCGTGCCGATGTATGCATTTGAATTACAACTTGCTCTAAGGAATCCCAACACCTACTCACCACCAAACATCCACTCACTCTTCACACCCACTACCCAAACAAAACTTCCCTTTATATCTTCATCCCGAACCTAGGGAAGCCACGTCTTCCAATATTTCCAGAAACACTCTCAAATTTCCCAAGTCTTCCACAAGAAAAGCCCATACAACCTCGCAACCCAATACCATACGGAACCTTTCGGACAAAATATCCATCGATAGGGACGGCATGATAAAAAGAAAGAAAGAAAAGAAAAATGAGAAAAAGAAAGAAAAGAAGAAACATACATGCCGGCACTAACCAAAAAGTCCAGAAAAGGAAAATTTAAATCCGAAAAAGGGGTTGCACTATTAAGTCTTTTCAAGTCTGAGAAATTCCAAAAGAGACTTTCTCGGGAAAACACCCAAGCTTCAAGAAAGATACGAGGAAAGAAAAACCCATAATCTTACTTTTCACACACCTTCTTCAATTCTCCCAAATCAAAAATAACCCCGATTCTTTTCTAAGATATCTTGAAAGATTAGTACCGTTCTCATCCAAAGTGATGGAGATTTGATTCTTGATCAAGCCTAAGACGAGAATGTTGCATGATTGTCTATCTGAGTGATTGACACTAGCAAGTAGTAACCCTAAACACCTGAGTGATTTGAGTGACCCACTGCGAGGATTGCCTGGTCATGATTACCATTTAAGTTGCTTGAAGAAAGTATCAAATTCTATAAACCCTTAGTTTCTCATAAGAACTCTTTCATGACTGAAGCTTTATGTTCTTTGGAAATAGTATTTCTAAAATACATGTGTAAATAGAATCTTTCTAAAGGTCTTTTATGAATGAGTTTGCTTGAGGACAAGCAAAGTTCTAAGTGTGGGATACTTGATATCGCGTAAAAAGCCACGTTTTTACTACCGATATCTCTCTCATTCTGGAACAATACTTGGAAAATAAACTCATATAATGTACAAATCAATAAAACTTTGCCAAGAAGGTCAAAATGAAGTTGCACGAGAAAAATTAAGCAAAACGGATGAAAAACAAAGATTCCACATGCAATAGAAGATTCAAGGCATCCGAAACAAGATTTCAAGACAAAGTACCCATCACCAAGATTCCTTTTATCCAAGATGTTCGTTTTCAAAATACGAATCCAACAGAAGAAGAATCAGCAAAAATGGATGAAGAATGAAGATTCTACGTACACCGGAAGATTCAAAAGATTCGTACGAGACATCTAAAGATCAGAGATGCATTTCAGGGATTTCTCTTCATCAAAGTCTTCGTTTTTGAAAAACAAATCCAGCGCAAAAAAAATTGATGAAAACGGACGCATAACAAAGAAGATATGCGCGAATCAGGAAACGAAGCAAAAGATGCGAACCGGGGCGGCAGCCTGCCAGCCGCCGGCTGCCATGGTGGTGGCGCTAGCTGCCTGTCCCCCGTCCCCCGGCCGCTTTTCAGTCCTTGCTCGTACTTGCAGGGTACACGTGCTAGGCCTTTTCCGCAACTTAAGGGTACACGTGCTAGACCTTTTCTCGCTTTAGGGTACATATGCTAGCAACTTTTCCACCTTTTGCTAACATGTGCTCCTAATTGTTAAAATGCACTGAATTTCTAGTATAAATAGGTGTTCCATGGTTTATTTCAAGACACACCTCTCACACCTCAAAAACACACATCACACTCTCCTCCACTTTCTCAAATTCTCTTGTATTTTATAGTTTTTCTCATTCTAGGATTATTGTAATTCATCTACGGATTAATATAGAGGCTAAAATGAACACTAGGGATTTGGAGATAAATCTTTGTATGTGTGAAAGAGTTGTCAATCATAATAATACGCTGCTACGCATTTATTTCCGGGTGATATCTAAACCTTTATCATACTTGCTTTACTTCGTATTTTAAATATGCATTATTACTTGGTATATGATTTACTTGTTGCCATGAAATGCGAGTAGTTTATTATTGTGATTGTTGATGATGTAGATAATTATAAGTAGGGATGACATTATATAATTAGAGCACGATAATCGTAAAGTGATATGATGGCCCCTATTCGACTGTTTGTTCGATGTAGTATTGGAAATGCTTTTGAGCAAAGTACAAATGTATGGAAGTCATAAATGACCGAAGGTAGTCATATCACTGGAATCAGCTCTGGTTTAACAGTTGGAATTCCGAAAGGATAATACAACTTCACAACTAATTGGTATATCCTACGAGAGTCAACGCATTGTAAAGTAATGTTTGTAAAATACGTTCAGACAAAATAGGAATTAGTAACCCTTGTACTGTTAAGACTTTATGAACTTAAGTTTAATCTATGGAGTACCTTTTCTGGTTATCCACGTGACTGCAACCTAGTAATTAGGACCTGATCAACCTTAATTATGGTAAGTAGTTATCTGTGCCCATGACATGCAATAAGTAAGACGTAGTGAAACCACTCATTGTATATATTAGGTTTACATTTCCGCACTACTTTACATTTAATTAGTTTAGAGTGTCATTCTCACTCTCAATTATTCTTGACCGCGTGTTGGATGTAAGAAGCCGTGGAACTACCATGTAAAGTACACGGTCTAATTACTAAAATGTATGGTCTGCATATGAAACACGTTTTAATAAACTGTGAATGATCCAGGGATGTATAACTGTTTGAAAAGGAGAGATTTAAGTCATAAGTCGAAGAAACCAGAATCTAGTTAATCATAAATAAGACTTAGGAATGAAAGTAAAAGTCCAAGTGACTTAGGATACTTAAACCTCTAGGTCTTATAAAATCGGTGGTCTAAACACACAAAGTTATTAATCTGCATGCTAATAAAATAGAGGGTTTAAGAACGGTCGGACCCATGAGATGATACGCTGCTGATTCATGCACCTCGGTATAAAACCAAAATAGGTTGCTTATCTCTCAACCAGATAGGTATTGGAAGTTGGCGTATTGCTCCGATCAGAATCATGATAACCTAGTTCCTAGTGACATGCCAATGGGAAATTTAGTTGGTAGGGTTCTAGAGTTTACACCTAATAGTTTACCTATTATATTAAGTACTGCCCCTAATTAATCTGTCATCCCGAAACATTAATTATCGAAATCTCAGCAATCACATATTTATCTTTATATGCTTTCCTGTATTTTAATTTCCTGCAATTTACTTTCCTGCACTTTAGTTATCTGTCTTTAGTTTAAAACCCCCAAACCTACCTACTTTGTTACATCCTAAATACTTCCCTACCGAAAGCACCAACTTTAATCACCCAAACGTTTCGATTCATAGAACGATCTTAGGTTATACATACCATTTACACTCCAGAGTAGGTAGTACATATAATTTAAGCCACGCTATTTATAAATTTTAAAACCCCTGTTGGTGCCCGTTTAGTTACCATCAACGACACCGACGCTTCGGGCCCCATCATCCCTCTGGCGGTCATGATGGTGATACAACTTCTGATTCAGATGATGATGATGATGGTACACCTGATCCTTATCGACTATTTCCTGGTATGATCAAGTAAGGATCAAAGCTTGTTGTTGATCCAGCGCTCAAAGACAAGCGAAAGGCTAAGGAAATTGATCCGGATTTCCATCTGATTGATGAGCCTACTGATTCGGATGAGGAACAGCCTCTTCTAACTAAACGACGAAAACGTCTGAGGGCTTTTACCTCAAATTTGACTATTGGTGATGGTTAGTTATCTGATCTTAAAATTAGTAAATGTTTAAGGTTATGTCAGAGTTATAAAACTGAGATAGATTTGTCTATGATAGTTCCTCAGGCTACACCTACAGTTGAGGAAATAACAACAACTACAATGACAATAGTACCGGTATCAGTACCTACTGAGGCTGAGTTGATTGCTGCTATTGTTCGTCCGGGACAACATGGGACAACAAAGTCTAGCAGAGCGGCAGCTAGGCGAATTTCTGGCATCGCCTCTACAGTCGCTCAGCATCTCGCACCGCCTATTCCTACCTCTTCTCTACCTTCTACCACTAATGTTACTCCACCTGTGACTGTTACTTTGGAGTCCAGGGTTAGGATTTTGGAAGAGACCATTTCCCTTTTGACTACACAAGTTCTATTATGTGACACCCGGTCAAAAAGGGTAAAATTAGCATCCAAATTAAACCTTAATCATTCGTACTCAGTACGTGTTAATACAAAAGTATTCGGATATTATATGTATTTATATATATATATATATAACACAATGATTATGTTATAATCACATACAACCAAATCTGAAAGAACGCGCAATCTCAAATACGGACGTTGGTGCAAAATATTTTTAAATAATATATTATTAATGAGAATAATAATTATTTACTCGGTTGAAAATTTAAACATATTTTGTACACTGAAAACTATCCGTCAAAATGAGCTGAAGCAAGGATATAATTCTATATCTCACTAAAAGTATTTTTATATATAATACTTCGATTGAAACCATATCCGAATAGATATTTAAAATTTTATCATTTAAAAACATTATTCAACTTTACAATCGGGTACGCGAACACAGGTACCACAACTCAATTATTGGAGCCGGTTATATACCGACTCCAATAATTCACAAACACACACACATACATATACTTCCTCTCGGTTCATCATCTTCACCAACAAACAACAACAACCTCAAACAATAACAATAACAATAACAACAAGATCAGCAGCAAGAAGCATCATCATCATCATCATCATCATCATCTAAGCTTCATAATCTTCATCATCATCTTCATCCATCTCCATTTTCGGTCTCAATTTTTATTACGTGAACACTCACCATATTACTTTAATTTCGCGTTTATAATACTTATATTATCATATACTAGTGTTTTATATGTGAGAATTTGGTTAAAATGAAGTTAAAAATTGGTTTGGGAATGAACTGCACGAACAAACCTGAAAACCCACATAGTCGATCGGCTATGTACATTTAGCCGATAGGCTGAAAGTAGCCGATAGGCTGAAAGTAGCCGAAAGGCTGAAATTAGCCGATAGGCTGAAATTAGCCGATTGGCTGAAGCTTAAAAGTTAAGAAACAATAACCGATCATGTATTTTAGTTCGAATTTGTTATAGAGGTACGATTCAATGAACACAAAAGTTATACTTATGGATAAATATTTACACAACATACAAAATCAATATAATTATATTTGTACGAAACAAATATGAATGTATTTTTGAAATTATGATTTCAAACCGTCACCAACGGACCGTACACAATTTACAAACTTCAAACACAAACACAAACTGAACACACGGGACATAATCAAATCGGATGAACACTAATATGGATAATTTATGTAAACATCCATTTACTTACATATAATCTCTTACGTTTAGGACTTTAGGAGGTTGCGGATTGAATATTACTTCCGCTTAGGAACGCTAGCACCCCACAGGTGAGTCTCACGGCCCCATTTTACTATTTTACTATTTTAAATCGGGGGAGATACAACACTTACTTGTTTTCGTGATCACAGTTATTCGGTTAGTTAATTTAATTATTAACTTGGTTAAACATATTTGATTATCATTGTCGGTCTTGATTTTCTTTGTTCGGGTATTGTATGAGTAGTTTAATACGGGAAAGTCCTCATCATTGCATGGTTTGTTAACTTAATAAGGCGTGATTACTAAAAGATAGATCTATCATGGGAGTGACGTCCCCGTCCGGGTTGCTAGCTACAACCACATCCAAACGGGCATTTTAGTAATTGTTATGGGTGTTGACACCATTCGGGATGCACAAATCGGGTTAGGCCTCGAACCATGGCCTAATGCAATACAATGTCATTGTCGGTAAATCTAGTCGGTAACCTTAATTGGTTTAATCATTGTTCGGAAACCTTTATTGGTTTATCATTGTTCGGTTATGTTGTTGAATCATTTTCGGTATTAAATCGTCGGATAATCATGTTAATCACATCATATTTTATGTTAAACTTGTGAGATTCACCAGCTTTATAGCTGACCCTTTTATTATTGTATTCTCAGGTGATCAACAACAGTAGGATGGCCTACAGGATAGCTAGCTAGTACGAGTCCCATGCATCTACACATATATATGAAGATTTTCTTGCATTATGTTTTGTATTAATGGTTATGTATTAAAATCTTCAAAATCAAATGTGAACTCACTATTATTGTAAACTTATGACTTTAAATTATGTATTACTTTTGTAAAATATATAAACGTCTCATGTAGAGTCGTTTACTTGTAATCTTGTTGTTTGATATTTGATTAGTCACACCCAAATCATCGCTTCCGCAAATCATGAAATCGGGGGTGTGACAGATTGGTATAAGAGCCTAAGGTTATAGCGAACTAGGTTTCATTTAGTGGGCCTAGACTATGACCTTTAGGCAGTATTCCTCATTAGGTATAACTGGTTCAGGAATTACATTATACGAGTTTAATTTAACATAGCCTAGCTAACTATGTACAATTAAATAAAGATGATGTGAAGTCTGAAAGGGGTTATGTCGAACAGGAATGCAGTAGTTGAGTCTGACCACGAGAGAACCGGGACTCATATTTGTTTTTTGCTAGACATAACTAGGGGATATATATGTATATATGGTATATACATACATGATTAGGCTATTATATATATTGTATATATATGAATAGGCCTTGGACATGGAACATATTTTAGGTTGTTATATATAGTATATATATGATAGGGCCTCGGATAATCTTTAAAATACGCGGTATATATATAAATATATTGTATATATGTACATAGGTCACGGATATTCGAAAATATACTTAGTATATATGCTATTATACCTTGGATACTCAGTATAATACTCACTGTTTGGATACATCATAGGACTTACCGGTCTTAAGTTGATCGAATCAGAAAAAATAGTACCGGGATGTGCCCTAGCTTTAGAGGGCCATCTCTTCGAAATAGACTTACCTCGGTAAATTAAGAAAATTTCGTCATTTACTCATCGTCATGTTTAACATTCGGAATCGGTATTTCTCTAAGGACTGAAATCTTTTCCTATCATTCCTATCAAATTCACTCGAAGGGAAATGGCAATACGTTCTGCGGCACCGTCACGTACTCTCGATGAAGATATCCTTTCGCATTTTTATTTATCATTTTCATTTCTCGAAATCAAGTTCAGGATGCACGACGAGGAGAACTGCTAGGCCTCCACGAACTAAAATTTATTCCATACTTACTGTTGGTAACATCACTTTCATCCTAACAAATTCCAAACCTCGATGTTACGAATTCTTAAAAACCTATTATAAACTTCTACTCTTGTAATCTTTGGACACATATGTTTAATGATTACAACCTTTGTTATTCTATGCTATTGATTGTCATTTGTGTTGTGATGTATTACATTTACATATACAACTACGATAATCATACTCTTACACAAAAACTCACATGTCCCTTGTCTTTATTAAAGGAACATGCATCCGAGATGACAATCTTTCACTCCTGCTGAACTTGAACAGCTAATCACTCAGCGAGTAGCTGAAGCTCTAGCTACTCGACAAACTCCTCCCAACAGCAGGTCAGGCCCAAACTCGGGAAGCGAAGAGATCAACAACAACATCTCACCAACCAAACCCTGCAGCTACAAGGATTTCCTTAACTGCCAACCCCTAAACTTTAAGGGCATGGAAGGAGCCATCGGCTTACTGCAATGGATCAAGAAGATGGAGTTTGTCTTCCGTATATGTAACTACCCGGAGGACTGTAAGGTCAAGTACTCTATCTGCACACTGATGGAAGGTGCACTTACTTGGTGGAACACTCATGTCCAGACTGTGGGTATTGACGTTGCTTACAAACTAACCTGGGAGGATATGAAAAAGATGATGACTGAAGAGTACTGCCCTAGAGAGGAAATACAACAGCTGGAAACAGAGTTCTGGAATCACTCTATCAACGGCAACGACATAGCTGGGTACACTACCTGCTTCCACTAACTAGCCCTCTTGTGTCCAACTATGGTCAATCCTGAGTACAAAAGGGTGGAGAGGTACATTTGGGAACTCCCCGCAAGCATCAGAGAAATGGTGACTACTTCCAAACCAGGAAACATTTAAATTGTCGTTCGTATGGCTCACAACCTCACGGCACAGGTTGTCCGCGAAGGGAAGGACAACAAAAGGAAAGCTGATGGAAATCCTGACAACCAAGGTCAAACTAACAAAAAGTCAGCAACTGCCAAGGTCAACGCCTCTGGATCTGAAAAAAAGAAGGAATACACTAGAACCAAACCCTTCTGCTCAAAATGCAAACGCCACCATGACGGGCCTTGTGGCACCCCCTGTGACAAGTGCAAGCGTCATGGTCATCTTGCTAAAGATTGCCGAATGAAATCTTGTTACGAGTGTAGAGTCGTAGGACACTACCGTAATGACTGTCCTAAGCTGAAAGATAACAACACTGCTAAAGGAAGGTTCTTTGTGATGAACGCTAAGAACGCTCATCCAGACCCCTGATATGGGTACGTACCTCGTCGCGTAACAAATATCACTTCTGTATTACATACTTCATAAAATTCAACATGCTGCGTAACGTCTATCCTATTTCTTAGATGGTACATAATTCGATAATAACTTCGGTATGCATAATATGATTATATTAGTCGGCATTTATAAGCAGTTATTTAATTAGGATTATTATATTCGGATAATATATAATTCGGGTATCTCTTCGGTGATATAAGTCGGGTATCACTTCGGTGATATAATTCGGGTATCACTTATGTGATATAATTCGGGTATTACTTCGGTGATATAATTCGGTTTAGGTATCGGAAATCTATATTTGTTAATGTAGAACGGTTATAGATTAAATATGATACTGGTAGTTACTCTAAACTCTAGGAACACAGTAGGACTTACAGAAGTCGGTGGACTATTGAGTCCATTCATAGTAATTACTTGTTAATGCGGACCGACCTTGTCACGTAGACATAACGGTCGGGTAGGAATCGGAATTCTCCCTCATTTATTTAGTGATCGGTAGGCTTAAGCCTAACAAGGTGAGAAGACTCGGATAAATCAGATGACTTAGAATTAGAGATATCACATAGACGACCTGAGAAACTAGGACCTCGGCTTCGGTTGAATTTCGGAACGAAATTCTCCTAACAATGGGAGAATGTGTCACCCGGTCAAAAAGGGCAAAATTAGCGGCCAAATTAAACCTTAATCATTTGTACTCGATACATATTAATACAAAAGTATTCGGATATTATATGTATTTATATATATATATAAATATATATATATATATATATATAACACAATGATTATGTTATAATCATATACAAACAAATCTGAAAGAACGCACAATCTCAAATACGGACGTTGGTGCAAAACATTTTTAAATAATATATTATTAATGAGAATAATAATTATTTACTCGGTTGAAAATTTAAACACATTTTGTACACTGAAAACTATCCGTCAAAATGAGCTGAAGCAAGGATATAATTCTATATCTCACTAAAAGTATTTTTATAAAATACTTCGGTTGAAACCATATCCGAAGAGATATTTAAAATTTTATCATTTAAAAACATTATTCTACTTAACAATCGGGTACGCGAACATGGGTATCACAACTCAATTATTGGAGCCGGTTATATACCGACTCCAATAATTCACAAACACACACACAGACATATCTCCATCTCTCTCGGCTTTCTCATTTCTTCCTCTCGGTTCATCATCTTCACCAACAAACAACAACAACCTCAAACAATAACAATAACAACAAGATCAGCAGCAAGAAGCAACATCATCATCATCATCATCATCATCTAGCTTCATAATCTTCATCATCATCTTCATCCATCTCCATTTTCGGTCTTAATTTTTATTACGTAAGAACACTCACCATATTACTTTAATTTCACGTTTATAATACTTATATTATCATATACAAGTGTTTTATATGTGAGAATTTGGTTAAAAATGAAGTTAAAAATTGGTTTGGGAATGAACTTCATGAACAAACCTGAAAACCCACATAGCCGATCAGCTATGTACTTTTAGCCGATAGGCTGAAAGTAGCCGATAGGTTGAAAGTAGCCAATAGGCTGAAAGTAGCCGATAGGCTGAAAGTAGCCGATAGGCTGAAAGTAGCCGATAGGCTGATATTGGCAGAAGCTTAAAAGTTAAGAAACAATAACCGATCACGTATTTTAGTTCGAATTTGTTACAGAGGTACGATTCAATGAACACAAAAGTTATACTTACGGATAAATATTTACACAACAAACGAAATCAATATAATTATAATTGTTTTGTATTTTTGAAATTATGATTTCAAACCATCACCAACAGACCGTACACGATTTACAAACATCAAACACAAACACAAATTGAACACACGGGACATAATCAAATCGGATGAACACTAATATGGATAATTTATGTAAACATCCATTTACTTACGTATAATCTCTTACGTTTAGGACTTTAGGAGGTTGCGGATTGAATATTACTTCCGCTTAGGAACGCTAGCACCCCACAGGTGAGTCTCACGGCCCCATTTTACTGTTTTCCTATTTTAAACTCGGGGGAGATACAACACTTACTTGTTTTCGTGATCACAGTTATTCGGTTAGTTAATTTAATTATTAACTTGGTTAAACATATTTGATTATCATTGTCGGTCTTGATTTTCTTTGTTCGGGTATTGCATAAGTAGTTTAATACGGGAAAGTCCTCATCATTGCACGGTTTGTTAACTTAATAAGGCGTGATTACTAAAAGATAGATTTACTATGGGAGTGACGTCCCCGTCCGGGTTGCTAGCTACAACCACATCCAAACGGGCATTTTAGTAATTGTTATGGGTGTTGACACCATTCGGGATGCACAAATCGGGTTAGGCCTCGAACCATGGCCTAATGCAATACAATGTCATTGTCGGTAAATCTAGTCGGTAACCTTAATTGGTTTAATCATTGTTTGGAAACCTTTATTGGTTTATCATTGTTCGGTTATGTTGTTGAATCATTGTCGGTATTAAATCGTCGGATAATCATGTTAATCACATCATATTTTATGTTAAACTTGTGAGATTCACCAGCTTTATAGCTGACCCTTTTAGTGTTGAATTATCAGGTGATCAGCAACAGTAGGATGGCCTACAGGATAGCTAGCTAGTACTAGTCACATGCATCTACACATATATATGAAGATTTTCTTGCATTATGTTTTGTATTAATGGTTATGTATTAAAATCTTCAAAGTCAAATGTGAACTCGCTATTATTGTAAACTTATGACTTTAAATTATGTATTACTTTTGTAAAATGTATAAACGTCTCATGTAGAGTCGTTTGCTTGTAATCTTGGTGTTTTGATATTTGATTAGTCACACCCAAATCATCGCTTCCGCAAATCATGAAATCGGGGGTGTGACATATTACTTGCTCAACAGCTGGGATGATGGCACCCGAAAGTGTCGTCGTCGTTGGTGGTAACTATTCGGGCGTCAATAGGGGTTTTAAAATTTATATATAGTGGGGCTTGATTTATATGTACTACCTACTCTGGTTAGTAAGCGGTAAGTATAACCTAAGATCGTTCTATGAATCGAAACGTGTGGGTGATTAAAGTTTCTGCTTTCGGTAGGGAAGTATTTAGGATGGAACAAAGTAGGTAGGTTTGGGGGTTTTAAACTAAAGACAGATAATTAAAGTGCAGGAAAGTAAATTGCAGGAAATTAAAGTACAGGAAAGCAGAAAAAGATAAATATGTGATTGTTGAGACTTTGATAATTAATGTTAGGAAAACAGACTAAATAGGGACAATACTTAATAAGATAAATAAATTATTAGGTGTAATCTAGAACCCTACCAACTAATTTTCCCACTGGCATGTCACTAAGAACTAAGTTATCATGATTCTGATCGGAGCAATACGCAAACTTTCGATACATATCCAGTTGAAAGATAAACAACTTATCTTGGTTTTAAACCGAGGTGCATGAATCAGCAGCGTATCATCTCATAGGTCTGACCGTTCTTAACCTCTAAGATAGTTTACTATTCTATTAGCATGCAGATTAATAACTTTGTATGTTTAGACCATCAATTTTGTAAGACTTAGTATTTTATTGATTCTAGGTCGCTGGGACTTTACTCTTATTTCTAAGCCTTGTTGTTATATACTAAAGCTTGGTTACTTCGACTTATGACTTAAACCTCTCCTTTTCAAACAGTTATACGTCCCTGGATTATTCGCAGTTTATTAAAACGTATTTCATATGCAGACCATGCCTTTCAGTAACAAACAGTGTACTTTACATGGTAGTTCCACGGTTTCTTACATCCAACATGCGGTCAAGAGTAATTGACAGTGAGAATGACACTCTAAACTAACTAAATGTAAATCAGTGCAAAAATGTAAACCTGATATCTACAACGAGTGGTTTCATTGTGTCTTACTTATTGCATGTCATGGGCACAGATAACTACTTACCATAACTAAGGTTGATCAGGTCCTAATTACTAGGTTGCAGCCACATGGATAACCAGAAAGGGTACTCCATAGATTAAACTTAAGCTCATAAAGTCCTAAAAGTACAAGGGTTACTAATTCCCATTTTATCTGAACATGTTTTACGAACATTACTTTACAGTGCATAAACTTTCGTAGGATATACCAGTTAGTTGTAAAGTTGTATTATCCTTTCGGAATTCCAACTGTTAAACCAGAGCTGATTCCAGTGATATGTCTACCTTCGGTCGTTTATGACTTCCATACATTTCTACTCTGCTTGAAAGCATTTCCAGTACTATATCGAATAAACAGTCGAATAGGGGCCATCATATCACTTTACGATTATCGTACACTAATTATATAATGTCATCCCTACTTATAATTGTCTACGTCATCAACAATCACAATAATAAACTACTAACAATTCATGGCAACAAGTAAATCACATACCAAGTAATAATTCATATTTAAAATACGTAATAAAACAAGTATGCTAAAGGTTTAGATATCACCCGAAAATAAATGTGTAGCAGCGTATTATTATAATTTACAACTCTTTCGCACGTACAAAGATTTATCTCCGAATCCCTAGCGTTCGTTCTAGCCTCTATGTTAATCCGTAGATTAATTACAATAATTCTAGAATGAGAAAGACCATAAAATACAAGAGAATTTCTAGAGTGAGAAAGTGAAATTTTGTAGTTCCAAGAGTGTGTGTTTCAAAAGAACCATGAGGTGCCTATTTATACTTGAAGATGGGTGCATGTTAGCCCTCCTAGGCTCAAGTTAGCATGTTTTTGGGGGGTGGTCCTTTCCCGGAAAGTGGTGGCACATGTACCATAAAGTTGAGGAAAGTACTAGCACATGTGTCAGACAAGTATGCACAAGGACAGAAAAAGGAGGAGGAGACGGCCGGAAGCCAGCTGGCGGTGCCAGGCTGCCAGCCAGCAGTGGCTGGTTGCCAGCCGGCGGGGGCTAGCGGCCACTGCCTCGGTTCGCCGTCCGTTCGCTCGTTTCTTGTTTCGTACGTATCTTCTTTGTTATGCTTCCGTTTTCATCGATTCTTTTTGCGTTGGATTCTTTTTTCAAAAAGGAAGACTTTGATGAAAAGAAATTTCTGAGATGTGTCTTTGAACTTTAGGTGTCTTGTACGAATCGCTTGAATCTTTTGGTGTGCGCAGAATCTTCATTCTTCGTCCGTTTTTGCTGATTCTTCTTTTGTTAGATTTATAATTTGAAAACGAAGATCTTGGATAAGAAAAATCTCAGTGATGGGTATTTTGTCTCAAATCTTGTCTCGAATGCCTTGAATCTACAATCATGCGTAGAATCTTCCTTTTTCGTTCGTTTTTCTTGATTTTTCCCGTGCAACTCTATTTTGACCTTCTTGGCAAAGTTTCATTGATTTTCATATTATTTGAGTTTATTTGCAAAGTATTGTTCCAAAATGAGAGAGATATCAGTAGTAAAAATAAAAACGTGACTTTTTAGGCGATATCATGGGACGTCAGACTGAAGCTTACAATATTGTGCTTAAGAACAACACAATGTTGGTTGCTGATAAGCAAAGGAAGATTGATAGGCTAGATCGTCTGGTTGCTGATCTTTGGAAGAACAAGTCTTCTCAGGGGAGATAATTATACCTGATGAGACTTGTAGAGGTGATAAGCTGAGGACAACAAGGCGTGATGATACAGACCGTGATCCCGATGCACATACAGATAGAGAGCCGATTGATCCTTCTACGACTGGTGGGCGATTTACTCTTCGGGAGGAGTCTGTACCTGCTAGTGGAGGTGATGTTGATCCAAGTGGTGTTGCACCAACTGATGTTTGTAAGGAAGTTAGCTAGAAGATGTTTAGATAATTAGATTTGTAAAACTTGAATTGATTGTAATATAACTTGCATTTATTCAATGAAAGTTTTATTTATAAAATTATTATGTGTTTATAAAGATAAAGAAATTCTTAGAATTGATTCTGCGAAATTAATTAAAGAATTTATATTATTATTATTATTATTATAAATATACTTAGAAATTATTTTCAAAACAATTATAGTATACATAAATAAATTAACAATAATCTTAGATAGATTTCTAAAATCTATAAAAGATTAAGATTATTTAATAATTATTTGACATTTTCTTGAGTGAAATAATAAAGGAATTCTAGGATTGATGATGTATATGTAATCAATAATATAATTTATATTATTATTTAGTTCATATTTGTTTATCTCTTTGTAGAATTGGAGAAATTTAATTTGAGTAACTCTGAAAGTGATTATGGAGATGAAGCTGAAGCTGAAATTGATTATGATATTGAAGAAGGAGAGTTTGTACCTCCTGATGATTGGACTTCAATTCCAGAGCCTAAGATACACGACGGTGTAGATCCTGATATCAATATTGATGAACATGTCGTGAGTCCATCAAAGACTGAATATGTATTTCGTGATGATGATGGTGATTCGGTTATTGATCTAGATGCTTTTGAGAATGACTAAACTAATTCTGATACAGAATATACAGATGAGGTTGATGAAAGATTCAAGCACTTAGTCGGAAATCCAAATTTTATTCAAGAGATGCTAAAAAAGAAGAAAGAAAAAAGCCACGTGTGATGAAAGAAGTAGATATTACTGGCAAGCGTGAGCATTATTGGATGGTACTATGATTCGGATTTGAGACTTTTTGCAATTAAAAGATATGATGGAGTCCAGTATTTCAAGAGAATTATCGTTGTGTTTAGTTCTTTACCTAGATATGAAGTTCGAGACTTGGCTAGATTGCAGATGGTTAACCCAAGTAATGACGATTATGCTAAGTATGTTGAGAAGATTATCAGGACTGAGGGTAGAACTATGAAGTTAGAAAAGATTAAGCCAAGAATTGGGAAAACCAAAAAGTTAAAGGAAAGAAACCAGCGTACAGGGAAAAAACTAAGACAGAAAGTATATCCAGCTGTCGAGTGCATACAGCAGATACCAATGAAGCTTACGCCTCAGAATATATTGAGCAAATTGAAGAGATGGGAAGTAGATTCTGAGACTGGTGAAGTTGTAATGATTGAAGCTGATGATGAATATTCAAATGGTGAAAAATAAATCTTGCGCATATATGATCGATGAAATTTGATGAATCTCTCTAAGAGTGACTTGGTGATGTTGTACAAGAACAAGATCATGTCAACTTATGTATGGGGTGATGCTATGAGAGATTATCAGAAAATGGTAAAGACTTGTATCAAGTTGAAGATATATGCTCGAAGCAAGATTTACAAATAGAGATAAAAGACAAATTTGAAGACTACTAGAGCTATTGTCAAGGGGGAGTCTGTTGGGACATGTATGTGTGACAACAGTTCTAGCTTGTAATAGTATTTAGTTTGTAATCGAGTTCTGGACATTGATCTTAATCTTGATACTGAATATATTAGTTTGTGGTGATATTTGTTAAATATGCATATATGTGTTTATAGTTATAAGTATTCGATAAATATAAAGTTTGAACTTCAGCTGTAATGCGAACTGAGATGTCAGTTCACTGAACTCATGGGCTGCGAACTGAGTCATTCCGCAGAGCCCAGACCTGCGAACTGAAACGTAAATATATATGTTTTTGTTTGGAAAAACCTTAACTTTGATAATCTGCAAATTTGGCTTCAGAATATTATACCCTACGAATTTCTAAGTATATAAGCTTCATTCTTGATAGGTTAACACTTTTGACAATCAAGATTAAAGCTAGTTATTATTCCTAATCACGAATATATCGTGATATTAAAGTTATATCCGTATAACCAGTTTATTGAGAGACTTCTTGATACTAAGATAACCTCGTTATCGATCCATAAAACTAGGGACTTACATATATATATATATATATATATATATATATATATATATATATATATATATATATATATATATATATATGTGTGTGTGTGTGTGTGTGTGTGTGTGTGTGTGTGTGTGTGATGATAACTATCTAATTTTCAGCCTCAACCACAACTTCACGCAGACTCTCATATTAGACTCCATGATCCGCGGTTCCACATCTGTTTATTTAAATATAATTTGTTCAAAAGAAACATAAAATGTATCATTAATAAAGCAAAGGGATTAGTACCTAGAAATGCAACTAACTTGTACCTGATATTTATTGGTTATACCCAACTTACGTATGCTATTTTAATGCATCAAACTTTCAAAAAAGGGTGTTTTAATGTATCGGGATAAGTTAATTGCATTTCCGGGTACTAATCCCTAAAGAAAAAGAGAAAAAATTATCAGCTTGAAAATTGAATAAATTAAACCTCACCCAAAATTCATTGGTCTTGGTCTAAAGTACAAATATATAAAGGAAGTACCTATGCCGAGATTGCTTTTTACCTTGCTCTGGTGCACAGGTATAACCCTAAGATAGATCAATACACGAAGATCCTCATGAAATTTAGATCTTATATCTCACTATTATACACCGAAAGTCATATAAGTATTTACAGACTTGTAACTGCCAGATTATTTATAGGCGACCGCATCACTCATTTGAGCAGCTCTAAGCAAGCATGCTTTAATAACTGATAATTAAGGCAACTGTAAAGCACGTAGAATTGTTAGAAAAACCAGAAACATAGAGCCAATTGACATGCAGTCAAAAGGATACATTTTAATGTTGGAGATGATAAGAGAACTTAAACAATAAATCCCCATCAAAATACTGCCAGTATGGTAATTGTTGCAAAAGGGAAGAATTTTTATCCATAACTATAAGGGTTACAAATATGGTGTAGTCTTAGGTATGCTATGAATCTCCATTATATGTGAATGTAATCATAGTAAAATATGTAACTGAAAAAATGATTGAAAAGTAAACTAAATTTATACCTAAACATCCACATACATAGTTAACCTGAACCAACCGAGTAATTTTCACCTTTAGAAATTTGTTGGTAATCTAGCACCGAAAGAGAAAGAAATGTGAGGATCAATAGTAAATACAGTTCTATCATACTTGATTCATTTCTTTGAGCTAATTCTCGGCCTAGAATATGTGCTCTCTTTATGATCGATAAGAATATAATAGCAAACCCTTAATGATTCAAAAAATAAAAAGTCAAATTATTGAAAACTAATGTTGGTGAATATACTTGGAGTTTAAAGGTTGAGCCCAAACTTCAATCCTATAAGCTTCATGTTGGCATAACATTATAAGTAACTACTTTCTCTTCTCACTACCTGTTGAGACATAGTTTGTGACAACAGATCTAGCTTGTGATATGACTAGTGTAATTGTTATCACGTTTGTATATTGGTTTAGATTTGTAAATGAATATTTGTTTTGTTAATAATATTTGTTATACATATTAGTGTGATAAATATGATTGACGAATATCGTAAATGAAATAAATAAGTTTGGCGAGTCGAGTTCTCAAGTCACAAGTCTGGCGATGCGAGATGAGATCTAAACTCGCAATGGTGACAAGTCTTAGCAAGCCGAGTTCATTATTGGGCTTGGGCTACGAGGCGAGTTAAGTCAACTCGCAGGCCTAGTGGCTACGACTTGAGATGAAATATATATAAATGATTTTGATTTTATAAATAATTAACTTTTGGCTATTCGATTTTTCTGCAAACTGCGAACTCAGTAATCCAGAGAAAACATAATTACTAAAGGCTAGGCTTTGACGTTTAATCGTTTAAAGCTAAGTATTAGTTAACCTAAATGCAAACTTATTCGTTATAGTAAGATAATGACATATTAAGGAATTCTGCACCTTAATATTACAGATAACGAAGTTATCGATTCTAGAACTAGGGACTTACATCTGGTATCAGAGCTTTCGGGCTAAATACTAGTAAGTTTGGAGTTTTCGCAATCATTGCGTTTGATTTCGGGTTGTTTTTACGTGCATTAGTACATATTAACGATCAAAATCATTCTCTGGAAGATTTAGGGTTTGTTTACGAACGAAATTTCTAGTTTCAATCGTAAAAATACCAAAAAAATTCATTTTCGGGGTTTTTCAGCCGTTTCGCGAGTTGAGATTAGGGTTTCAGCTACGTCTGCGAACCGAGTTGAACTTGCGAACTATATCCAGTTTTGCGAGTTGAACCAAACTGCGAACCAAGACTACTTGCAAACCGAGATCACTTGCGAGTTGACATCTGTTGCGATCCGAACTGAGATTGGCGAACTGAAATTTGCGAATCGAGCTGAGATTGCGAATTGAGCTGAGTTGCGAATCGAGTTTCATCTGAATTCGCAAGAACAGTCTGAATTTTTTAAAGATGTCTGATTTAAGTAAAATGATTGAGATGGAACACGAGGTTGGAAAATCTAATGTTCCACCTAAATTGTTAAGACTTGAAGATTACTACAGTTTGAGAGATAGATTTGAATCTTACTGTAGATTCCATGATCTCTCAATCTGGATGTGTATCAAAACTGGATACACTGCACCTACTAAATCTATTCAAAATGCCACTGTGGTGATTACTTATCAGAATATGACTGATCAACAAAAGGAGGACTACAAAGCAGAGAACAAAGCTCATTCTTGTATTAAGAGTGTTTTCCTAAAGAGATTAATCATCAGCTGAAATCTTTTCACACTGCTAAAGAGCTCTGGGAAGCTCTTGAGAAAAGAGGTGAAGGTAGTCCACAAGTGAAAGCAGGAAAGAAGAATCTTCTCAAGAAGCAGTTTACAGTGTTTAAGGCTTTGAAGGGAGAAGATTTTTGATGCCTATGTTACCCGTTTCTACCATCTACTGAGTGAGCTAGAAAACCATGAGATCACTGTAGAAGAATTAGAGAAAACCGAAAAATGTATTGAGGGTTTGCCTTCTAAGTGGGAAATGCATGGTGTTATTCTCAAGGATAATGAAACAAGATATGCTACCATGACCTTAGAGCAGGTTATTGACAAGCTTAAAGGTTATGATTTCACCAAAAAGTCCAGAGATACCGATTCTGATCAGGTTCAGAACCCTGGGTTATATCATGGTAAGACAAATCTTTCGACTGCGTCCTCCAGTTCGACCATTGCCTTGTTGGTTGGTGATACTAGTGAAAATGGTGAAATGATAACTGAGGATATGTATTTTCTTTCCTCATCTGGTAGTGAAGCAAAAGGAAAAGGTACTGAGAAGTCACCTCAAGAGCATCAGAAGATGCCTATGAGTATGAAATCTGCTGAACAGCAACTGTCTGTTCTTTCTTCCTTTGTTGCTTCATATGAGAATTATATTGATTTTAAAATCAATGATCCGATTCTCTTTGATGAAGATTATGATCAGGTAGATCCTGATTATCTTGAAGAAATAGATCTCCAGGATCAACTTGCTTTGTTATCAAGGAGAGTTAAGAATTTCTTGAAGGGGACAGGAAGAAAGGTTGTTGGCAACAGATCATAGTGTAATAAACCTGTTAACATTCTTAAAAGAGATGGATGGGGAAGGGCGCAACTCTAGTTTGAATGTGGATAGGTTAGATACCAAACCTAAGTTAGGTAATAAACCTGTTAACATTCTTAAAAGAGATGGTAATCATAGTGTCTCCCCACCTAAACCTAAACGGCCATATACTCTAAGTGACAATTCTTCTAATAAGCCTAAGGATATGACACCGTCAAGGTTTAGAACTCCAAGTAGAAATCACAGTCCTTATGAGAGTGGTTCTACTTCTCGAACACATGAGTTTAATTATAATTATAATAATAGAACTCTTAATTCAGTGCCTAGGAGGTTCTCCTCAAATTCACCTCTTAAGGCTGATCGTCCACAAACTCAAGCATCTTCGAAAGTAACCAAAGCTCCAGATGGGAAGAATGGTTATTTTAAAGAGCTTCAGTTTGTTGATGATAAGGGACAAACCAAGACCGTAATGGCTTGGGTGCCTCTTGACAATTGATTGTGTTTTATGTTGTGTGCAGGAGCCTACTGTGAACAAGGATAGCTGGTGGTATGTAGACAGTGGATGCTCAAGGCACATGACTGGAGAACGAAGTCTACTAAAGGACTTCAAAGAAGGTTTCAAGCAAAAAGTTAACTTTGCAGGAGACAAAGGAGGAGTAATTACGGGAAAAGCAAAAGTTTCAAATAAAACTTTGACTCTAGAGGATGTGAATTTTGTTGAAGAACTAACACATAACCTAGTGAGTGTTTCCCAAGTCTGCAATAAAGGTCATCCAATTCATTTTAATGAAAAGGAGGCTTTAGTTCTGAAGCAAGGCTTCACAATTCCTAAAGAGTGGATATTGATGAGGGCACCAAGGAAGAAGGACATCTATGCTATAAACATGGGTGTTTCTAACTCTTCAATGGTGTCTACATGTTTATTATCCAAGGCCTCAGAAGCAGACGCATTATTATGGCATAGGAGAATGGCACATCTAAACTGGAGAAAGATGAATTTCATAACCAAAAATGGGTTAGTTCTGGGTGTACCACAAAAACGTTTCGAGTCTGAAGATAAGTGTGTTTCTTGCATGAAAGGAAAGCAGCACAAGAAACCACACAGATCTAAGACTGAAAACTCGATCTCCTCACCATTTGAGTTGCTACACATGGACCTCTTCGGCCCTATAAGCAAGAGAAGTCTAGGTGGCAAATGGTACTGTTTGGTTATCACGGACGATTATTCTAGATTCTCATGGGTGTTCTTTTTGGGATCTAAGGACGAAACTCCTGGAATTCTAATTGAGTTTTTTGATCTAATAGAGAATGTCTATAAAACGAGAGTGAAGCGTATTCGTAGTGACAACGGAACAGAATTCAAAAACTCAACGTTGAATATCTATTGCTTAAGCAAAGGAATTATTCATCAATTCAGTGCACCTTATGAACCTCAACAGAATGGTGTAGCTGAAAGGAAGAATAGGACGTTGATAGAAGCTGCTAGAACAATGTTTGCTGATTCAAAGCTTCCTGTCATCTTTTGGGCAGAAGCAGTGAATACAACGTGTTATGTTCTAAACAGAGTTCTTACAGTCAAAAAGCAGAACAAGACTTGTTATGAGCTTTTGAACAATAAGAAACCAAACTTAAAAGGACTTGAACCCTTTGGAGTTTCTTGCACTATATTAAAACTTGGACATCAAGCTAAATTTGGTGAGAAGGCCGACGAAGGATTCTTCCTAGGTTATATGCCTAATTCGCCAAACAAGAGAGTTTTTAATAAAGTCACAGGCCATTTGGAAGTAGTGTATAACATTGAAGTTTCAAGCTACACACCAGATGTGCATAAGGGCTTAGATTGGCAATTTGATTATTCTGATCTTTTTGCATCTTTTAAAGTTCATGTAAGTGATTTTGTCAGTGATTTAGAGATTTCTGAACATTTATTGTCTGGAAATGAGGATATTGGCCACCCTCCAACATTGAATGCTCAATCTTCTGCAGTCAAGCCAAGTGCTGATCCAAATCAACCATCTACTAGTGGATCTCAAAGATCCAAAGTAAATACACCTCCAGATGAGGAAGAGCTGCTGCAAGACTTAGTAGATTATATCATTACTCCACTTAGAGAATTAAGAATATCTTCTGATATTGATAATTCACAGCCATCCAGTGAGGAGGTACCAGATTTGGAAGACACACCTGAACCTCATAGTACTCATGAAATAGGTACTAATTTGGAGGATGAAATACCGGTTGAACCGGTAACGGTTACTCGGACTAGCAAGAAACATCCACCTGAGAATATCATAGGTGATCCTCAAATACCAATGTTAACTAGAGGACAAGTTAAAGCTAGTATTTCTGATAACCAAGTTCACCCAAGCTTGTATTCTGAAATGAAAGAGACAGAGATTTATAATCAATGTCTATATTCATGTTTTATCTCACAAGTTGAGCCTAAAAATGTTCAAATGGCTCTAAAGGAAAGTTCGTGGGTGGAAGCAATGCAAGAAGAACTATCTCATTTCTCCAAATTACAAGTATGGGAGTTGGTTGACCTTCCAAAGGGAGAGTATCCAATTGGAACTAGATGGGTATTTAAGTGTAAGAGAGATGATCGGGGTGTCATTACTCGCAATAAAGATCGTCTAGTGGTTCAAGGGTTTAATCAACAAGAAGGAATATATTACAACGAAGTGTTTGCACCAGTTGCTAGGCTAGAAGCAATTAGAGTATTCTTAGCATTTGCCTCATTTAAATGTATAAAAGTTTATCAGTTGGATATTAAGAATGCCTTTTTGTATGGCAAAGTTGAAGAATTGGTGTATGTTTCACAACCACCAGGGTTTACTGATCCTGACTATCCAGATAGAGTATATCGATGGAATAAGACTCTATATGGATTACATCAAGCACCTCGGATGTGGTATGGAACACTATCAACGTATCTACTTGAGAATGGATTCACAAGAGGATCATTTGATAGTACACTTTTTGTAAAGTGGAACAAGAACGACTTTCTACTTGTGCAAGTGTATGTTGATGATATTATCTTTGGATCTTCTGATTAAAAGATGTGTCAAGAATTTGAGAAAGTCATGAGAAAAAGGTTTGAAATGTCTGCAATGAGAGAGTTGAATTTCTTCTTAGGATTGCAAATTGATCAAAAGAAGGATGAATTCTTTATTTATCAATCTAAATATACATATGAGCTATTGGAACACTTTAAGATGGATGAAAGTAAGGTCTACAATACTCCAATTCCAGTCAATCATAACCTTGGACCAAAAACATCGAGTGATAGCGATGTGGATCCAACTCTTTATAGAGCCATGATCAGATCACTAATGTATTTAACTGCCTCTCGACCTGACATTATGTTTGCTGTTTGTATATGTGCAAGATATCAGGCTAATCCGAAAGAGTCACATATGCAAGCTGTGAAACGGATCTTTCGTTACCTCAAAGGGAAACCGAAGCTGGGACTTTGGTATCCGACTGATGAAGACTTAGATCTTATAGCTTATACTGATTCGGATTATGGAGGATGCAATCAGAATAGGAAATCTACAATCGGAGGATGTTAATTCTTAGGAGGTAGATTAGTATCCTGATAGTGCAGGAAGCAAAGCTCGGTAGCCATTTCTACATGTGAAGCTGAGTATGTTGCAGCTGGCAGCTTTTGTTCTCAAGTACTTTGGATCCAACAGCAACTGCAGGATTATGAGTTATATATAACCAATACTCCTATGATGATTGATAATGAGTCCACAATGTCGATCACCAATAATCCGGTGAAGCACAGTAAAACTAAGCATATTGATATTCGACATCATTTTATTAGAGACTGTGCTGAGAAGAATTTGATAAAGTTAGTTAAGGTTCCGTCATTGGATAACTTAGCAGACTTATACACAAAGACGTTCGACAGAGCAAGATTTGAGACGTTGGTTCAACAAAACGGAATGAGAAATCCAGAGTGATTAGTCTTCCAAGGGTAATTTGTAATAGTTAGTAGTACTTTTTATGTTTTTGTTATAAAAAAAAGGCGTATGGTATTCATTTGCTTGATACCTGAGGGAAATCGCCTCCAATAAAAGAACAACAGTAGTTCTTTTAGAAAATTTTTTAAGTTTTTATCTGCAAAAACTAAGGGAGATGATAGTACATTAGGAGAATAAGCTTCACAATAATAAGCTTAAGTCCTAAGTATGATGTGTTAGTAGGTTCAAGTAAAGCTACATTAGAACTACATCGGTTCTATCAGGTATGTATTTATATTTATTTGATTATACACCTATATCCACAAGTAATAATTTGCATGTTTTAAGTATCTAGATAGCTTCATTATATGATGTATTGGTAGGCAAATTATATAAACATCTCTAAGCATTTAAGAAATATCAATATAGTGGATTGTTATCTAGTGTTTCTATTATATGGTGCATGACATAAGTCTTAATTGTTGACTGATGAGCATTCACATACACTGTAATTATAAAGCTATAAAATGACAAATAGTAACAATATGAGTATTAACTTAATTACTGGTGACTTTGTTGTACTGAGTACAGACCTGAAGCCTTTAATTAAATTGATATTCTCAAATGTATTTTGAATCATGCTAAAAGGGATCCTCTGTTGTACTAAGTACAGACCTGGAAAATATAGCATCTTCAAAGTATGTTTGATATTTGTCTAAATTCTAAATTCAAGTGTAAGTTCGATAACCTCTACCTTGAATCTAAAGAAATCAGTGTTATATGTGTTGCTTAAACCTCTACCTTAAATTCTTCAGTATGTCATATCTTAGAAAACACTTGGTACTATTCATACTCACAATAATGGTGTTGCTTAGATATGTGAGAATAATTTATTTATGTGGATCATAATATTATTAATCATCTTGAACTGTCTATAAGAAAATATTCACTTCAAGTGAATGATATGTTTTTATTAATTATGCTATGTGGATAAAGGTACCTAAGATATAATTTTAAAAATATAAATGAATAGATGATAAAATTAGTTGTAATTCTATTGTAATTTATTTGAATTTCATGAGGTATGTATATTAACAATCTACTTAGCCTTTTAGTAAATTTAAATAGTTTGTTCTTTCTAATATGATCCCTAAGTAGATAAACTCTTATTCAGTTTATTTATGTACTTTATTCTTCCAAGTGATTAATAAAATGGTACTTGATACCATTGGTAGTTTATATGTTTCGTACTTTATTTTATTTTTAGCTTTATTGTGTAAAAGGTTGATTTATTTTACTTTTAAATGAGTATTACCCTGTGGAATTAAATTAAACTAGTTATCTTATATCCGTGTTGAATAAACGTAACAAATACAAGTGAAAAATAATTTTTATTTTAGACTTGTACGATATATATGGGTTTTAATTTATACTAAGTGCTAAATTAGCGTTTTTGGTAAAAACTTGCGAGTTTGACTAGTCAACGCTGCGAAGCGAGAATAGTGTTGTGAATCGAGTAAATAGTATAAACGGGGCAAGTCAAACGAGTCAAACCACCTAACCCACATCTTACTTGCAAGCTCACTTCACCTCTGCGAATCGACATTTGCGACGTGAGATGAAAATGAGTTTTCGTTTTATTTTCGATATTTCAAGTGAAAGATATGGTTTTTGAATCGTAGCTTTTATACATCTTTTGATTGCGAACATTTTGAGGTATAAACCAAAGATTTTAACCGTGTATTTAACTCGAAATCAAAGTTTTTATAAAACAAGGGTTTCGGTTTAAACTGTGAATGATTTATGTAGATTTGATGTGTTTTTGAACATGAATTTTTAGGATTAATGTTAAACACATATAAATAAACGTAAATAAATCGATAGATTGTGATAAAATTAACAAATTAATCGACTTTATTTTCATCCCGCAACGGCGGTTCATGCTGTGAGTCGAGTTTCATATTCAACTCGCAGATCTACTTTAGCGAGTTGAGATTATGTTTGTTGACTTATTGACCATGCGAGTCGACATAATTCGTTGACTTGTTGACTTGCGAACCGAGTTGATTAGCGAATCAACTTGCGAGTCGAGCTGCGGATTGACTTGGTTAGCGAGTTGAGATGGCTACGAAATGAGTTGCGAGTTGAGGTTCATTTTTGAGAATTGAACATTTTTTTTATTATATACTTATAATTTTTGACTTTAAAAGTTTAATTATAATATGTAGTGGCGTAAGAATTTTATATTGATACGTAATAATATATACTTTATTGATATATACGACTTGAGACAATAATGTAACAAGTTATATATATACTTTAGAACTTAGATGTTTGATGAATATTCTTATTCATAATATATTATAGTTTAAAATTCATCTTGTGCTGGTAATGTGTATTAATTGTTTTGACCATTTGTGTTTTTATACAGATATGGCGCGACAATTTGATAAAGGTCACAATATTCTTGTTGATCTAGATCTTACGGCACGCGGAGCTGTCAAAGTAGCTCAAGTGCTGACATTCTTTGCACGTTCACGCATTAGATATGCGATTACAGAATCTCCTCTCAGACTATACTGAATGATTTTTGGAATGGTATTTAGTATGATGAGTCTGTTAATCCTCCGATCATACGTACAACGGTTAATCAACTGTTGTTTTTGCTGCGTCCGATCTACGTCAGATTTAGCTTGTGATATGACTAGTGTAATTGTTATCACGTTTGTATATTGGTTTAGATTTGTAAATGAATATTTGTTTTGTTAATAATATTTGTTATACATATTAGTGTGATAAATATGATAGACGAATATCGTAAATGAAATAAATAAGTTTGACGAGTCGAGTTCTCAAGTCGCAAGTCTGGCGATGCGAGATGAGATCTAAACTCGCAATGGTGACAAGTGTTAACGAGCCGAGTTCAGGGCTTGGGCTACGAGGCGAGTTAAGTCAACTCACAGGCTTAGTGGCTGCGAATTGAGACGAAATATATATAAATGATTTTGATTTTAGAAATAATTAACTTTTGGCTATTCGATTTTTCTGAAAACCTGCGAACTCAGTAATCCAGAGAAAACGTAATTACTAAAGGCTAGGCTTTGACGTTTAATCATTTAAAGCTAAGTATTAGTTAACCTAAACGTAAACTTATTTGTTATAGTAAGATAACGACATATTAAGGAATTCCGCACCTTAATATCATAGATAACGAAGTTATCGATCCTAGAACTAGGGACTTACACTATCAACTGCATATATAGTTCTCCATTGGTCACCAAACAGGGTGACAATGATCATTCTGCCATTAGCAAATATAATTTAGGTAAAAATTGGCGTGTAAGAGATTAATGATATAAGAAATAAGCATTACGCAGTGTTATTATCTTATCATATTAATTAAAGAGCTCCCATTTTTGCTTTGTCCTTTTAAATCATTTTTTTAATTTTGAAGAAATTGGACAAATGTAGAAACAGATTGAGTGCAAAATTTATTTGCTCAGCTTCATACCTTTCAGGTACATGAGCAAACCAACCTAATGATGCCCCGCAAGATCTCAAGAAGGTCAAAATCGCAATTAATATACAGAAAAATCATAGTGTATTTTAAGGTCGATAGTTATTTTCTTATTACGAAATCATATTAGGGTTTATAGGTAGATAAATGGCTACATATTTGAGGGGGCATATATGGAGTATCGAGATAGATATGTATGATGTTTAAGGTTAATCTATACTACTTCCTCCGTCCCAAAATAAGTGTCTCATGTAAAAATGCACACAGTATAAGGAAAGTCACTATCTACCAATAACATCTCATCTTTACCCACTAAAGTCTTTTCTGATTGGCTGAAAGGAAATATGAACACTTATTTTGGAACATTCTAAAATAATAAGTGAGACACTTATTATGGAACGGAAGGAGTACTTTATAATCCATTCACCCATATCTTAAAATTAAGCCTATATTCATTCTTAACCGTCCATTCAGACTAAATGTAATCTAAACCATCCATTTGCATCCGGTCATCACACTTGCTCCATAAAAATCATTCATATAAACTGCCAACCAACTTATAAACACACACTAAACACCTAAAAGAACACACAAACAACTCTTTTTTCTCTCAAAACATTTGGCCCAATTCTATTTCAACCCCTACCATGAAAATTTGTCTGGAAGAAAATGCTCCGCCGGAAAACTCATACACCGCCGCTTTTCTCCTCCGAAGCGTTCAAAAGTCACCGCCTTAAAACCGCTTATAATATTCCGCAACCATCATTTATGTTCACTTTGTAAGTTTCTTACCTTCGTTTTGTTAGATCTAAGTTTTTTGTTTCGTTTTTTATTAAATCTATCGTTACATTGCAGATCTAAAAGGTTTATGTTTTCTTTTTTAGATATAAAAAACCTCCCGCCACAGCTACTGAACAACGACACCACTGCTGCTGAAATCTCCCCCACCAACAATAGATGGACTTAGACTCGGGTCACCGCTAATAGAGCAAAAGGTTTTTTTAGTTCTTTCTTTGTTTTGTTACTTCTTTTTATTACTCTGTTATCGATTCTAATAGTTTTTATATACTTTGTAGTGAGATTGACAACAACCACATGTCTCTGAGATGCGACCATAGAAGTCTTCACCAAATATGTCGGATCTGGAATATTTGTCTCAAAACTTCATTGTGCATTATCGATCTTGTTTTTGAAATTTTTTGATGTGGTTGCTATTCTTAGTCAATGTCTATTTATGTTGTTCTTATTGGGTTTGTAATTGTTTGAGTGTTTGTGTTGATCATTTGAGTCGGTTAAGGCTTTAGAATATTGATCTTTTTTATATATTGAAGGTATAATTGAATAGTGTTTCACTTTTCGTTGTATGATGTATTTGTTGGTCAATGTGGTCTTTGTTTATGATATTATGAGGCTAACGATTTTTATTGTATTGTTTTTGGGATTTGTTTTGTTTTTAAGATATAATTGCTTACAACCTTCTTATTTTTGCTTATAATTCTCTATGGATAGGAAAAAGTCTTTTATTAGTATCGCGCATTTGTTTCTTTTCTTGGTAATCTTTTTTAAGGGACTTGATAAATACAACAAATAAATTATTGTATATAATAAATTGTACAACATTTGAAATAGAAAGTACAAATATACCGTAGCATAACCGTGGTGTATGAATTATTTTATGTGGTGTATGTATCACAACCTTTTTAAAGATTTTAAAAAAGTTGAAAAAGATATGATATTTTATTAAATATGTATACTTTCAAAAGTTAATGTATGGTTTTATTTAAAACCAACAAGGTGACTAGGGGTATCTAGCGTAGCCAACTATTAGCTAGCTAGGCATATTTACCATTGAGAGAAATTAAGTCAAAAGGTTAATCTGCTCAGAAAGAAAGTGAACTCAATTCCTATCCTCCGGAGAAGATAGATTTTGAAATTCAAAACAATTGAACTAAGTTTAAAAAAAAAAAAAAAAAGAGAAATTTGCAATTTTTGCCATCGTGGTCTTGACTTTTGGTCGATTTTACCATTTGAGAATTTTTATACAATTTGTACCCCGTGGTTGTCAATTTCCGCAATTTGTGCCACTCTCGCTAACTTTTGCTAAATCCGATTGTTAAGTCACGTCGTGTGCGCCGCACGTGAGGGTATTTTTGTCAATTCCCCTTTCCTCCATTTAAACACACCCCCGTCTTCCTGTTCATCACTTCGCTCAAAAAATCATCTCGACACTCGAGCTTGTTTCCCCGTAATCCACCCACCAACAAAATTCTCTGTATCTCTTTCTCGTTCTTTCGTCACAATCATGGTGGTGCCGATTTCTTGTAGATGTGGTCGCCAAACAACACTTTTCTAGACATCATGGACTGCACGTAACCCAGGCAGAAGGTTCTATGTTTGTTCCAGAAGGGTAAGTTCCCAAATTGTTTTGAAACCCTAATTTTGTACAGATTATTTGAAACGTTAATTTTTCCCCAATTTTTGAAACCTTAATTTTATGTGTGGTGTAACAGGTCAGTTGTGGGTTCGTTGACTGGTATGATCCACCGATGGGTGACAGAGCAGTCGCTATTATACCCGGATTATTGAGAGCTAAGAACAAACATGAAGAAATCATTAGATTCAGAGATCGACAAGTCAAACAATTAAAGTTTCTGTTGGGGATTAGCTGGATAATCTTTGTGATTTATGTTAAGATGAGGGGCAACATTTGAAAGTCTATGTTGGAATAGTTAGTCAAGTAGACGAATATTGTACTTGCTCTGGTCAACTGTGTAGTCGATTTTGAGAATGGTGTAGTCAAGTTTGACATATTTGCTAGTATTTTCTATCATGTACTTTATCGTTTTCCAGTATGCAATCAACTTTTGTCAACTTTTCCTGGAATGGTGATTTAGTTTGGTGATTGCTTTTGTAGTCAATTTTTAGCAACTACAAACTACTACAAACATAAAGCAAACAACAAATATTGCAAAGCACAATAAAGCAAGCCACAATAAAGCCAACCACCTTAAAGCAAACCACATTAAAGTTCAACTGCATAGAGCATCGTTTACTTGAAAGAAAAATAGTTAATGTACATAGTAAATGTACCTGCATATCCAACAACCAAAATATTACATTGGGGCAGGTTCACCATTAATAAACAAAGTAGCATTGACATCACCATTGTATTTAGGTATTTTAAACCTAACAAAAACTTCCACTGGATATTCTTAGGATGCACAAAACATAACTAGTCTAGTTAAAACAGATTACACATCTAAGGGGATCTTAATAGCAAAAGCATTGTCTTGACCACGACCTCTACCTTGACCACCACCACCAACTTTGCCTTGACCACCACCTCTGCTTGGACCACCACCTCTGCCTTGACCAGCACCACCAGCTCTGCCTTGACCACGACCTTTGCCTTGGCCACCACCTGCTCTACCACCTCTGCCTTGACCACCACCTGCTCTACCACCTCTGCCTTACCCACCACCATCAGCTCTGCTTTGACCCATTTGACTAGTACCAGGTTGACTTGCACTAAGTTTTGATTTCTTGCTTGGTTGACTTGTAGCAGGAGCACCAGTACAAGTTGTAACATTGTGACCCTTATTTCCACACTTACAACAAGTAACACTCTTCCCAAACCTACTTAACTTTCCCCCATTAAGAATTGGTGGTTCGTTTGGACCCCTAGTTCTTTTCTTTTTAGGCCGTCCATCAGGATTATGATGGACAGGTGGTAATAACCTTGTTGGACATTCACTCCTAGGCCATAAGTTTACACCTAAACAGATTACACCTAAACTGTGTCATATCCACTTTCACATCTTGCGACTCATTCATTTCATCTTCTTGGAAGTTAGTCTTTTGACCATCTCCATTCTCTTGACCCTCTCCATCCTGTTGACCATCTCCATTCTCTTGACCCTCTCCATCATTGAAAAATGGATCATCAAATGGATCCTCAGTCTCAACATTTTGAGTATCAACAAATGTATACTCATTCTCAACATTTTGAGTATCAAATGGATTCTCAGTCTCAACATTTTGAGTATCTATAAATGTATACTCATTCTCAACATTTAATGGATTCTCAGTCTCAACACATTTACCCTTATCAAGTACTGGATTATCAGTCTCAACATTTTTACCCTTATCAACAAAAGGATCATTTCCATTAACATTATCATCACCAAGATTAATTCTCTCAACAGTAGAACCCTCTGCATTATCTTTCCATTCTAAAAATAATCTTTTCCTGCGTTTTCTTTGAACCGGCCTTACTTCCACTGGATCATCAGGTAATTGTTCTAAGACAACCCTATTTTGGGTTGGTGATCTAAAATAACTACAAATAGTGGTGATACCATGTTCAATGTATACAAACACTACCCTTGCATTCGCAATTCTAATTTCCCTTATAAGATTCGGTACATCCTCATCATTTTCCAAAGCCAACAACCCAAAATCTAGGTCACCCCTTGGTTTTTTGAAGTGATAATACACTTTGTCCTCTATGTTGTACCCCAACTTTGAAACCATTTTATCGAGTTCATGAACAGAAAAGTAGTCAAAGTTTACCTTATCTACCCACGCTGTGGTTCCACCAACGTATTTCCGGCCAGGAAACTTTGAAAATGCACCACATGACGCAGCTTAATTGTAAAAAGTGTGACATGTTCACCTACAAATTTATGTATACTTTATCACAATCGATTGAACGGAAATTGCTAAAAAGTTTTGAATTTTATAAAATTTCAAAGAACACTTACTGTAAATTTCAAAAAGTTGCGCCCTTCCCCATTGATCTAACTCTTCTGTTATGATCACCCATCTAGGTTGACCATTCATTGCGTTTGAACGAAGATGATGTACGGAACTTGTATTCGATGGTAAAACGCCGATCAGTTTTGTTGGTGGGTGGATTACGGGGAAACGAGCTCGAGTGTCAAGATGATTTTTTGAGCGAAGTGATGAACAGGAAGACGGGGGTGTGTTTAAATGGGGGGAAAGGGGAATTGACGAAAATACCCTCACGTGCAGCGCACACGACGTGACTTAATGACTGAATTTAACAAAAGTTAGCGAGAGTGGCACAAATTGCGGAAATTGACAACCATGGGGTAGAAATTGTCGAAAAAATTCTCAAATGGCAAATTCGGCCAAAAGTCAAGACCACGATGGCAAAAATTGCAAATTTCCCAAGAAAAAAAGGTTGGTCTTTTAGGAGATCAATTTTTCTGACAACTTTTTTAACCTTTCATAAAAACGATAAAAGTTAGCAATATTTCATATTGTGTAATTTTAACCTTTCACAAAAAGGGTAAAAGTTAACAGCTATTTCCATATTGTGTAATTTATTATAGATCCCATTTTATTATAATTTTTTATTACAATTGTAAGCCTGATTTTTAAATTTTAAGCTAAAAGTTCACCTTGATATAACTCTATTACAAGGAAACAAAAGTTGATTACTACTAGGAATGGCAATGGAGCGGGTTCGGTGTGGGGATGTCAGCCCCAACCCCAACCCCATTATTCTAAGCAATCCCCAACCCCACCCCAAATCCCAGAGGGGTCTTATCGGGGCACCCCGTTGGGGAAATGGCTTACCCGAAATCTCAATGGGGTCTTATCGGGTACCTCGTTGAGAACATGGGCTCTTCAAATCCTAACCTAGTATTGGTTCTCTATTAATAATACCCAAAATTCGGAATTGACATTCTCATTTCAAAAACAAATAGTAACATAATCAAGACAACATATAGTAATCGGCCTCGTTGATGACACAAGTTAACTAAAAACATTAGAAGGATTACACATGTACACTACAAATAAATAACAAGTAAATCGTTGTTGTGAACAAGACCAATTGCTATATTGTAAATATTATTGTAATTCAAAAAGCTATAAATAAATATATTTATTGATGATATATATTAGTTATTTATAGATATAGAATAATTATTATATATACATATATTGTAATCACACATGCATATATATATATATATATATTGGGGCGGGGCGGGGCGGGGCGGGGCGGGGATGATACTACCCAACCTCAACCCTAAAAAATCCCCAACCCGATCCGAAATTGCAGGGTTTGAGGATCCCCATCGGGTTCGGATCTTTTTGCCATCCTTAATTACTACTATTGACAATTCATCGAATGAGGTACATTAGTGACTTGGGATACGATAATGGAACAGTAATACAAAGAACTAAAATAACTTGGAAATGGGATATGACCATGGAACAATTATACAAACAATCGAAATTGATTACCGAAACTATGGACAACTCAACAAAGGTGATGCATCAAAGCATACATTGTGCAACATTCCGAACAAACTTCTGACTCGAGAACACTATCCGACGATGTTCTGATCCCACACTGCGATGACATTCTGGATAGCGTTCCAGAGCAATGTTCGAATTAGAAAGTTGTTTTCTTGTTCTTGTTCTTTTCTTGTTTGACACACATACACGCACACACACTAAATTAAGTAAAGCAAATTTATATTTTGAGAACATTGTAAATTCCAAATTCTCCACTCTTACTTTTTCAACAACATTTCCATGAGGACACTATAAAGATAGTGTCAACGTATGTATATATCTATATTGATATCTATTTTTATACGTTTACTTATATATATATATATACTACTTTATAATGCATACACTCATTTCTTAATTTTAAGTCAATCTTCAATCTTGACCGTCTATCTACATCAAAGTTAATCTCAACCGTATATCCTCCACCCTTTCCCTTTACATTTAACCTAGCTATAAAAAACCACCAACTAACACATTCACACATACCAAACACCTAAGTTTACACACATCTCTCCCTTTCTCTCAAATCTGATAACAACAAATCACACCTACGAAAACATCATGTGACAAAAACCACCATTTTCTCGGCCGCCACCTTCCACCTTCACCATCAATAGCCAGTCCTACCCTAACAGAACCAACACTCAGCAAGCAATTGTTCTCAGATCTCAAGGTTTATCATCTTCTTTTGCTAAATTTATATTATTTTCAAGGTTTTTGTTTATTATTTACTGATACGGAGATCGTACTAGCTTCATTTATTTTGTTGGAAAAGAACACTATTTGCCGGAAAACACACAACAATGAACGTACATAAGCCATTGTTGCTGAAAGAAACTGCTTGTACTCTCTTATCTCTTCTTTCTTTTCATCACCTAAAGTGTTTTTTTGCTAGATCTACCATTTTGTTTGGACTTAAAACTCCAATATGACTAAACATGTGTGTTTTCTTGATGAAGATGAGTCTCTGGTCAAAGGAAAGAGATAAAAAGGTATAAATTTCACTCGATCTTTAATCAATGTTGCAGTATTTTATTGATGTTTCAATGGTGTTTTTGCTACTTTTTATTTCTTTTGCAGAGGTTGAAAATGATGACGTTGAGGTGAAATAGGTTGATGATGACCGAAAATTTTAAACTAAGTTTTGAATGATTTTTTTCCTATATTCTCGTATCATTCTTATTTTTTTATTTTTATGTAGAATGTGTTAACTAAGTAAAATCAGATTTTATGTTTTCATCTCCATATTTTTTGATTTTTGTTTTGGATTTTATGTTAGTTTTTATGTGAGCTAAATAAAATGTGACACACGTATAAAAAAATTAACTAAACCTTTGAATGCATGTACCACTATACGAGTGATTGAGCTTTATATTTATTGTTAGTTGTTTCCACATGTAGATTTGTAACACTTTTCAAAATACTTATAGTTCAGAGTTTTGACCTTTAAAACTTGTAATTATATGGTTGTAAACTTTGGTAGCTTGAGTTTGACACTTTTAAAGAAAGTATTGCTAGATCCATTATTTATTTTAAATATATGTGTTTAAAATTAGATGTCTAATTGAATATCAAGGATATTCTTTCTTACTTTTTAGGTACTTAAAACTGTCATACGAGTATTATTTAGGTTCCAAACTCAAGAATTAAGATAAAAATTCAAATAAAGGTGGTTCTATTGTTATCAGTAAAAAAGAAAAAGCATTTTGAAATTTAAAAATCATAGGTGTGAATTCTCGAGGAAACTGTTGACACGGTTGCCAAATCACTAAAAGCTACAAAAGTTGCAGTAGCATCTTTCTACACAAAATTAAACAGGCTATCAAAGAATAGTGTCCTAGAAAATACTCTTTTCAATTATACAAGCTATTTCACAAGTTTTTAATTTGAAATAGAGTTAAAAGTTAAAACATTATCGTAGCTTAATACTAGATAGTATTAATACTCTGCTCAGTAACAAGCTTAATACTCGATAGTATTAATACTCTGCTCGGTAACAAAATAAGTGTTCATTTTTAATATTAATAAATTAGTATTTGTGCAAAAAATAAAGATTAAAGCTTCATCTTCCTACAATATACTATATTGATCATGCATTTTTTTACATTTTGTAATTTTTGATTATGAACACTTATTATGAGATGGTGGATTACTAATTTAGTATACTAGCATAAAACCCGCACGAAGCAGCGGACAATTACACATAAACACATTAAATCTATCCCTCACAAGTCTTGAGAGCCAAAACATGTACAACGTATAAAGAATACAATTAAGTAATAAAGATGACAAGTTATGCGTGAGACCATCATAAAGGCATTAGGGATCGCAAAAAACTACCTATAACCATTAGGGGTGTTCATAAATGGTTCGGAACTGTTGTAACACCCCCAATTTTCTTATGTTTAGTGGAAGCAAGCTTTGGGGTGCTACTAATCAAATATCAACAGCATAAAGATAAAGCAAACGACATCTATATGCATCGTTTGAAAAATAGTTACATTTCATAGATACAAAGTTTGAAAACTTAGTGTTTTCAGTTACAAAATGTAGTTCCCTAGAGTCCACGCGTGTAGCGGGAGATTCTATTACATAATCATAATATACAAAAGATAATGCTAAGAATCTCCTTTAGATGCAATGTAGAAATCATGCGACTCTAGCTAGTGTCCAGGGGTAATCCTACTCCGTCTGTGTACCTGAGATACAAAGCTAAAAAGGTCAACCAAAAAGGTTGGTGAATCTTACAGGTTTAGTAATAAGTAATCATTATGAATCACAAGTATGTACCAGTATTGCTATCAAGCAAAGTAAGTAAATCAGTAAATCATCACAAGTACCATGAGCTCACAAGTTGAAGCTTAACAGTGTAGTGTGAATGGTACAGTCAAGTACAGTATCACGTACCCCCGTGAGTGCTATCCGAACACTCATATGTAACAAGTATCAAACGCCCGTTTCTACGGAACGGTTCGTGGTAGCGCTACTACCCCGGACGGGGATTGTCAGTCCCGAATGGATCCATCCTACTAATACTCGCGCTTAAGTCTATAACTAACAACTTATGATAGGAGGCTTTCAGTGGATAAACAGTAACTCATGCGTTGTGTGTAAAAAGTAATCAGTTCAGTACATTGTGTTCACGTGTAAAACAGTTGCTAAGTATCTCACCCCAAAGTATAAAAACAGTAAAAGTGGGGCTGTAAGACTCACCAGAGTCTTGTAAGTACGTATGTGAAATCAACCAGGTAAAGCGGATGTAAGTCCGTGTATCGGTTCTCAGAACCCTGCAACCTTCTGACGTCCGAAACGCACAAGGTTGTAAGTAAACAAGTAATGGAGTTGGTTTCTTAAACGATCACCCATGCTAGTTGTCCACTCAACTAGGAATTGTCCAAGTGTTCGTTTAGTAATCCGTTTGTATTTTGAAAACAAGTATGGCCCGTTGGTGACGGTTTGTAATAATAATCCAAAAGTGTTATTATTATATGTAACGTTGTATCAGGTTTCATTATCTGTAAGTGTTTGACACTTAGTGTGAAAAGTATTTATAAGTTCCTGGATGACGGGGGTCTGCGGGCAGCACCCCTGGTAGCGGAGTCCAAGGGGCGGTAGCCCCTGGCGAGGTCCAAGGGGCAGAGCCCCTGGCTGGGGTCGAGCTTTATTAAATTCGCATCTGGAATTTAAAAATCGCATCTGGCTGGGGTCGAGCTTTATTAAATTTTTATTTCTACTACATTGCTTTATTAAAAATCGCATCTGGAATTTAAATTCGGGAAATTGGTCAAGTCTGGTTGCGGACTGAAATAGTGGTGCGAACTGAGTTCGCGGTGCGAGCTGAGTTCGGCTCGCAAGGCAGTAGGCTGCGAACCGAGTTGGGTTCGCAGCACAAGGTTCGGCTCGCAAGTCAACTCGCAAGTCGACTCGCAGTTCAGTTCGCAGGTCGGGTCGGTTCGCAAGTCAGTTTCGGTTCGCAGGTCAGTTTCGGTTCGCAGTTTGGGTTCGTCTCGCAGGACGAACAGATCTCGGTTCGCAGGACGAACTGCTCGAAAACTTAACTTTAAAAATGCATTTTCAAGTCGGTTTTTGGGAAAATCTTCGTTGAGTAAATGTTCTAGCATGTAAATAAAAGCTTTACAAGTAATTTAAAAGAGTTTTGAAGTCCCTTACCACGAAATCGAAAATGGAGAAGATGAAGATGGAGAGCTCGAGATGGTGATCGTTTCTCCCTAAATCAACTCCGCAAGATGATGAGTTTTTGGGTGACGTTTTTTAGGTGGTTTGGGGCTGCAATTTGAGAGGGAGAAGGAGAGAAGAGAGTGTATGTGTGTGTGTTTGGTGTAAATGAGAAAAGAAGGAAACCAAAAGGGTTTTAAAAGGGGTGGGTCATGGGTCGGTTTGAGTTTGGGTCCGCGGGTTTGAGCCGACCCATTTGGGTCTCGGCTCGCGGGTTTGTGTTTCCGAATTGTATATCACGAGTCGTTGTCGGTTAAATCCCGTAGTTTTTTAAATGTTGTTTCGCGTTATATGTTAAAGTGTATCTGAAATATTTTTAGCCGAAGTATTTTATCAAAATACTTAATAATGAGTTATAAAAATGTAACTTGAATTACTTCCTGTTGTTGGGCGCGTTTCGTGTGCTTTCGTCGCGTTCGGAGTGTTTTAAACGATACTCGATACGTGTAATATATTTTTACAATATATTAATGCAAATAATGTTTGTTTGGATAATTCCACATTATTTAAAGTTTTTGTCACCAACGTCCATATTAAATAAGGTCGGACCTCGTCCGGTTCATAAGTGTACGATTTAAACAAATCGCGTACGTGTGTATGTAATTACACAGGATGTCTCATATATTTAGATTAATACATAACTAAATACATGAAATTACAAGTAGTTTAGGCACTAATAAAAAGTCCTAAATTGGCGGGTGTTACAACTGTCATAACCGGTAGACTGAACTGGGATCGGACCAGAACCGAACCAACCCGAAGCAAAACGGTCTGGTTCTCGATTCTATGTTTTAGCCTTAACGGTTCGCAGTCCGGTTCAGTTTTAGAATCGGTAAAAACGGTTCAAACCGCCATAACCCTTCATATAAGAAAAGAGAAATATATACTTGATATGTGTATCTTTTAATATCAACATAAATTGAATAATATTATTAGATATATTAAAATTGTAATATTTAGTTACTTTCATCGCCCACAAAATTTTAGCTTACAATTTATTTATCTCCTTTGCCGTCCACACACAAGTAACAGTTTAGTTACTTTCGCACACTTCCCCGAATATGATTTTTTATAATTAATTAACACTTGATCCATTCAGTAATTTTTTTAGAAACATGATCGATCTATTGTATTCTTTTGTAATCTATATAATGCATGTTTTGTTTGAAAAAAAATATAGATGCATTCACCTTATGTTTGAATTGCAGCAACGTTTTAGTTCTGATTATTAGACGATTGTATGTTTTTTTCTGATTCCTTTATTCTTATATTCAATCTAATAACTTCATTCTTTACAAATCTTATTCTTTATAACATATATATGCGTGTATATTATTTGGTTCACGGTTTTGAATCAAAATCGCAGAACCGAACCAATACCAGACCAGAACCGAATTATATGGTGCGGTTCATGGTTCTTAATATTTATTTAGTGGTTTGCGGGCCGGTGCGATTTGGTCCGGTTCGGTGCATTTTTTGACCACGTACACCCCTAATAGCCATAGAAAACCATTGTAACCTACCACAAAATTTGCAAAATTATTCGAAAGTTGTTACCGTCGCTGCTTTGCGCGGGTACAAGGCTAGTATATATATATTAGCTCGGGTATATACATATAATATTTGCAGATTTTTATATCGATATCGGTATGTATATATCTAATTATATTTCTTTTCTTATTATATTACTACTACTGTCTATAGTTACTACTACTACCATTATTATTATTATTATTATTATTATTATTATTATATACTTTGTGCTTTCAATGCATATGGATCTGTCGGAGGTCTCTTTCTGGTGTCGGAGGTCTCTTTCTGGTTTCTGGAAGCAGTGTCTCTACCTTTGGGTAGGGGTATGACTGCCTACATCTTATCTCCCTCATACCCCGTCCTCAGCGGGATTGGGTAGTGTTGTTGTTCTCACAAGAGAGTTATTGGTTTGAGGGAAGCAGATTTGAAAGTCGATCAAGCTCTTAAAGATGAAATATCAGTTTGAGGGGGAGCTTGAGTACAAAGTGTTAAAAGATGTTTTCAACAACAACTAACATTTTTGGAATATATTTTTAAGATAAAGTTCATTCAATTCATAGTATGCCTTCAGAATATGAGCTTCAAAGAAAATCATTCCAACATTTGTTCAAGCAAAATAGTTGTTGTTGATGGAAAAGAGAGGATTAGTCTTCAAGAATACATCAAGAATCAATCCAAAGTTTTATGCTGACATGTACGTCATAAAAAAAAAAGTGTGCTTCAACGTTGTCTCAGCTTACAAAAGATTTTCAGCATTCAAATTTTCAAGATATATCATAATTGAAGACAATATCAAACACCTACTGAAGTCTATTCTAAATCTTAGGGGAGATTGTTAGAATTCTTGTATAGGATTTGCATAGATATCTAATGTTGTATTTATTGTAACTTGGTTTAAGGGTATTTTGGTATTTAATCTTGTAAGATGGTTAACCCTAACCATCACTAGACTTTTGGCTTAAATCCTTCCTGCACAATTTTCTAAAGAACGGCCGTATCATTTGTTTTTCATCTTTTTGCAATTGATTCATCAATAGTTCGATTAGATCGATTTTCACATCTGATTTACAATTTTTGAGAAGAACGGTCCCTTCAATTTGATTGGTCTATTATTTTATTTCACATGGTTTGTGATGTATAGTAGCAGGGACCAATAGAAACTTCAACGAGTAAACACATATATCAGAGGCGAAGCCATGTAGAAGGTAGGGTTAACCGTCATTAGGGGTCCTTTTCGCTATGTGCATTTTTGTTGCATTTCTTCTTTGTGCTACTGGTTAACCAAAAATAAAATACTAATGCTGCGGGTCACTTCAAATTCTGAATCTACCACTCACAATATGTAAAGCTCAACTGCACATATCATATATATATATATATATATATATATATATATGATGTTAACGATATGTATACATGAACATACGCAATTTAATATGTGGTCAATTGATCGTATAAAAGTGTACCTCTGGAATCAAATTTCTAGTAACATGTTTCATGTATATATTGTGTGTTTTTTTTTCTTTAGATTTTTCTTGGATGCTTTATTTTTAGGTTTGTTGTTCATGTTGTACTCTTTATGTGGGCTATAGGCTCCTTCTTGGAGCTGGGTTTTTTTTTAATATATAATTCTTACAAGTGAAAAAAATAACTCACATATACATTGTTGGTTCATCGTAGCCACCACAACCCTTCATCTTCATGAGCACTAGTACAACAGTAGTCAAGAATCAACAACTCTTCCCCGGTCGGTGAAACAACGCTTGGGGACGCTAAACTATATCTACATAAGGGACAACTAATGTTCCTAAATGCGAGCCACCCATCCAAACAAACTTGATGAAACATATGACCGCATCTCAAGTCGGTGATCTCGTCATCTTCTCCTATCACACTTAAACACACTACACATTCCGCTTGTTCTAATGACCCTATATCGAACTTTGTGTTATACGATCCAAATTCTTCGAAGAGCTCTTGTGGGACACCATGAAGATGGTGGTGAAAGAAGGAATTGTGGAGAAGAAAGCTCCATGCCCATTTTAAGTACTTAGAGAATAACACCATGTTGGTTTTAATTAAGTTAGAAAGAAACGATAGGGGTATAAAAAGAAGGTGTAAGGGGGTAGGAAAGGTGTAGCTTTGTGTGATCAACATTTAGTGGAGTTTTAGGGCGTTTATTATGGTTAAGTTTTGTAATTGTATATATAAGGCTTGAAAATTGTATACGTAACTTTAAACAACATATATAGCCATCATATAATAATTGAGAATATTTGACTAAGTTGAACAACTAATTGAAAAAAGATAACGAAAGTTGCATTTTTACTTTCATAAATATCTACACATCATCATAACAACCTTCGAAATTGTATTTGTTAGGCGTCTAGTAACAATTAATAATAGAGATTATAATTTTGTTTGATAATTAAACCAAAAATGAACAAATCAAATAATTGGACTCAATAATGCATCCATTTCCAAAAATTGATGTAGTAACGAGGATTTATACGCTCACGTGTTGTTGTGATGGGTTTCAAAAGGAATACACATGTTTTTTAGTTATCACATTAATCACAAATAATAAATAAAAAGGTAAAAATTATTAAAAGTAACAATAACCAAAAAGATAACATTATATTATCTGTACACATAGTGATGATTATTGTTATATAATTATATAAGAAAATAAATTTATACTCCAATCAAATGTAGTAATATAGTGGTAATAATAGATGAATTAATGTTTATTACACTATTACAGAACTAAAATAACTTTTGTATCTTTCGCAGATCATATAAGGTGCAGGAGAGGTAAACTTTATAAAGTTCATTAAATACTATTTGTGCAAGCACCGAGTGTTGAACCCAATTAAGCACTTTAGATCAAAGGCCTTATTGCTTAGTTGCTTACTATTTAAATACAGGGACTTTGACACAAAATATCTCTGTATTTAGTTTAGTGTCTATGTATAGTCATTCCGAATAAGAAAAAAGTGATTATTTATATTAGTTCAACAGTTGATATTAATAAGTTTTATCATACCCGCACATTGCATCGGAAAAAAAAGTGATTATTTATATTAGTTCAACAGGTGATTATTTATATTATGTATATTTTATGTACTTTTCACAATTACTTAATTAAAATTTTGTACATATTACTTTCTTGGGTTAAAGATAAGGATCGCCAATGAACTTCTTTTTTTCCGAGTTAGGTAACGTACCCAATTTATTACTAATGTACGTAACAAACTTTTAAATTTTGTTCCGATGTCAGCAACTAACTTTTATTTTACTGGTTAAGATTTGAAAATGCTGACGTGTAGATGACAACTCATTCTAACGTGCTGAGTGTACTGCCACGTGTAAATTAAGTTTAAGGGTTAAACTACATATCGACAACGAACTTATATTTTTGTACCAAATTAAGTAATAAACTTATTATATATTACTAATGCAGATAACAAACATTCAAATTTATTAGGGCTTTAACTGGGCTACATACTTTACAGCCATCTGAACTCAATATATCTAAGCTTGTATTACAGTAAAACCATCTATGATAGCTAAACAACCCGTTCACATTATAATCCCAAACCAATAAATCCCTGATTAATCCACAGTGTACTATACGATGGGTAGACAGTATTTCCATTGCTTCAAAATTAGACCATGTTAATTTAAGACAACACAGATAGGTAGTGACCGTTTGACTAAGGTTCGCGACTCCTTGACATAAAGGTTCTAACCACGTTTATTGGAGGATATGTGATAGTTTAGTTTAAAATCATAAATGTATAGTTAACAGTTCATCAGGTTTTCAATATTTAACAATTGGGATCATTATTCCACAACGGATTGTGCCCACGACTTTCATAGCTTCCACGTTCCGTACTACACACATTCGTGATGATTCCGGCGCTATACAAATGAAAGCCGTATAACGTTACCTCCGTTGTTTCATAACGGTGTTATCCAAATGGTATTTAAATTAGCATCACCCCAAATATTAATTAGCTAACTACATCATAACAAACACAATAACTAATTTACTCACTAATCATGGTAATGTATCCTAAATCAAACATAATAGCATGCAACATTATGAGAGATAAGGATAGGAATAACCGAAAGTAATGCGTAGATTGAATAGTAGCTGAAAGATTACACGGACAGAGCTCCGAAATATCCCGAACAATATTACAAAGGAGATCCTCCAAGAATTCAACTCTATTACAAAAGCTACCCTACTAATTCTCCTCTAGCTCCTAAGAGTAGTGCTAGAGAGAGAATACTAAACTACCTACTAATTCTCCTCTAACTCCTAAGAGTAGTGCTAGAGAGAGAATGCTAAACTATTCTAGAGAGAGAGAAATGAGATGAGAGGTGTGTGGAATGGTGGAAATGAAGCCACTATTTATAGGAGAAGGGAGGTAGCCATGGTACAAGTCCTTAAGCACCAAATACAAGCATCAAAGTAGCATACGGGGCAAGCGGACCAAGGGGGGTCAAACTGCACCCAACAAGAGGAAATCCCCCGTATACGGCACTAACGTCCGTATACGGCACCTAGGGTACTGTATACGGTACCTAGGTGGGGGGGGGGGGGTTGGTGCTCCATTTGCTGTATACTGAGTCCCCGGTTGCTTGGTTCATCCGTATCTTCTTCGTTCGGGCTCCGTTTTGCTTGATTCTTGCATCGTTGGATTCGTTTTTCCGTTACGCTTCTAATGATACTAAGTTTGCCAAATTTGGAGGTGGTTGACTTTTGCGTGTTCCGGATGACGATCGGTGAGCTTCCAGACTGTACATCTTTTCCGTCTTTCGTCCGTTTCTTCTGATTCTTTCACCACCGATCTTGGATTTTCCTATAGAATTATAAAATATGAATTAAGATCCAATTCCATAAGTGATTTAAGAAGAGAATATTTAAGGTGACGTTATTTGCCTCGTTTTGCGTGATAAACGGATGTTTTTGGTGATTTTAACAACAATGCTCGTAATTAGACCACTTTGGTGATTTTAAGTAAATAATAGATGTTTTAAGATGTTTTTACAAAATATGAGTCTAATAAGTGTAGAATAATGTGCCTAAAAATATGACTTTTTAGGTCACATCAATTACTATGATTTTGTTTAATTTTCACACATATAAATGTGTAAGCGTTTGAACACGTTTATGATTGTGAAAACCTTAAGATTTTTGTTTACGTTTACATGGTGTGAAGAAAAAACCATGAGAAACTATCAAATTTATTGTAGTGTGGCTTTTGAACATGTTTATTATTGGAGCAAAAGTGTCTAAAGCTTGATTTTATTTGCTTTGTAAATTTGACTAAGTGTTTTGATTCTTGCGACAATAGGAGATCCGTGAATGGTCATTGTCGTATGTAAAAGTCATTCCGAAAATAGCATTGTCGGAGTTGACCAAGTCAAATAGTTTAAGTATTGTCGCAAATAAGTATTGTCGCACAAATTAGTCTATATATAGGCTTTTAGTTGAAGTTTTTGATAAGTCTTTTTTAACCATTGTCGCAGTGTTCTCTCTGTGTTCTTGAAATACAATAGTAAATTTTGATTGAATACTTCTTGTTCTCTTATTCATATATTGATATATATCTTGTATTCCACACAAGATATATAAGTTCTAGTTGCGATTCATGATCCACGGCACTACAAAGTGGTATCAGAGCCGTACGAATAGAATTAGGACTGTTTGATTGAATTAGAGATTGTATTTGAGGTATTTGATTGATTTGAAGGACTCGGAAGATTTAGTTTGACACTGTTTGATTGATTTTGAGGTATTTGAGGTATTTGACACTGTTTGATTGATTTGGACGATCAATTTTGCTTCAGATTTGAAGAGCTTTATCAAAATTTGAAGACGCTTATTGCTGTATGTGATTCTGTGATCATAATTCATCTGAATTTGATCTGATTCTCTTATTTTGATCTTTTGATAGATTACGTACTTATCGTCAAATTGTACGGATTCGTAAATTTGACGGTAAAAGATCAAATTGAGTAGATACGAGTATCAGAAATTGAATTCCGAGCTCAGTGATATAGATTTTAGCAAAAACGAGCTAAAATTGAAGATTTTACAACACTTTTCATTTTCTGGAAATTTCATGTGTGAATAGGTACTTCCGACAATAGTGATAACCATTTTATCCGTGATTGCATTTACGTGAATAGTGATCCGACAATAAGCTATTGTCGCATGAACAGTAGTTGATATTGACGGATTTGTGTGATTAGTGATCCGATAATAAGCTATTGTCGCATGAACAGTAGTTGATTATTGACGGACTTGTATTCTCGGACTCTCATTGACGGATACTCATTGACGGATTGATTGTGTTAGTTTCGCATAAACAGTGTTTGGAGTGTTTGTTATTGCCGGAGTGTTATTCTCGGATAGTTGTTATTGACAGAGTGTTATTGACGGATTGCCATTACTCTCGGATTGACCATTACACTCGGATTGATTGTTACTCTCGGAGTGTTTTGAAGCTATTATTCTCGGAGTATTTTTCTTATTCTCGGATATTGATATTCTCGAATTTTTTCTAAGTGTTTATAATGGCTCATGTGAATTGGCAAGCTATGATGAAGAATGAACAAGAGACTGGAACTACAACCAAACCACCAAAGTTTTTATGTCAAAATGATTATGATGATTGGAGGTATCGGTTTGAGTCGTTTATTGCTCTATATGATCTGGATCTAATGATTCCTATCTTGGAGCAATACATTCATCATAGAGCTGAAGGAATTTATAGGGATAATAATCCTCCTCCCAAGTCACTCAAAATGATGACTTCTGATGAAAGGAAAGAACATGATCGAGACAAGAAAGCTAAGTCAGTTATCTCTATGAGTCTTCCTAGTGATGTTCTTGCTGGATGGAAAGATTTGAATACGGCATATGAGCTCTATAAAGCAATGGAGAAACGTTTTGCTGGTAATGACAAGTTGAAGAAAAGTAAACGTGACTTGTTAAAGAAACAATGGGATGTATTCACATGCATGCCAAATGAATCTTTTAATGACTTAATTGTCCGATATTCCCAGTTAATCAGTGAGCTCAAAAGACATGGTTTGATTTTGGAACGTCTTGAAATCAATGAGAAGTTGATTGAAGCTTTACCTTCAAGGTGGGATATTAAGGCTAACATTTTGATGGAAGATGAATCATTGGGTGAATATGCATATGAAGACTTGATCAACAAGTTGCAAGTATATGATGTTTCTTTACAAAAAAAGGAGACTGGAAAGATGATGCAATATTCTCAATTCGGTTCTAAGAAAACTTCAGAAACAACAACATTGTTCTCTGGTTCTGAGACATTCAATGGTGGGAATTCTAGTGGATCTACAGGTGGATATTCTGGTTATGGATTTTATGGATCTGGAAGTACTTCAGCTACCATTCATCAACAACAAAATTCCAACCAAAATGTGTCAAAGATTACTGAAGAACATGCAAATGTTGTCACAGCTTTTCTTTCATCATATGAAGCGTTTATTTCTTGAAAGGTTGGTAATGTAAACTTGACAAAAGAGGATTACGATCAGTTACATCCCGACGATCTTGAAGAAATGGATCTCCAATGGAATCTTGCTATGTTAACAAGAAAAGTGAAAAAGTTTCTTCAAAGAACTGGAAAAAGCAAGTTGGGGGGTAAACCAGGATTTGAGAAATCGAAGGTTCGGTGTTATAACTATCAGAATTTAGGACACTTTGCTCGGGAATGTGAGAAAAGCAAAGCACCTACATCTAGTTTCACCAAGCCTTCTACATCCAAAACCTATTCTTCTTCTGCTCAACCACAATCTTCTGGAAAAGATACATCTCCTGCTCCCACATCATCAGCACTAGTTTCAACAGTAGATGGAATATAATATTGGAATGCGCATGTGGAGGAATATTCTCATAACCAAGCTTTCATGGCAAATGTCTTTGAGGTTGATTCTTCTCCATTTGAACAAATTTGTTCAAAATGTACTGACTTGAGTGATCAACTCAGTCTTTACAAAACTCAAAATCAACTGCTTTTAACTGACATTGAATTGATTAAAAATCAAAATAAGGAGTTGGTGGAAAACAACAAGCTTTTAAATAAACGTTTTGAGTCAACTGATGTTGAGACTCATGATTTGAAAGATAAAATTTTAACTCAGCAATCCATCATAAACAGTTATTTGGTTGAGATGGATTTACTTAAACAAGAAAAATCTGAAGCTGATTCTAAAATTTTAGATCTTGAAAGACAATTGTTGAATGTTTCTACATCAGCAGTGGTTTTTGATGAAATTATCCATAAACAGCGTTTAGATACCAAATCTAAATCTGGTATTGGATATCAAAATGATTTAAATGCAAAAACCAAAGCATCAAAAGCAGAATCTAATGCTTGAATTGGATATCATTTTGTTCCACCACCAAAATCTTATTTTCAATTGCCAGTTAAATATGAATCTGATTCTGAGTTTGTGTATAGGAAGGGAAAAGTTGATGATTCAAAACTTCAAGAAGAAGCAACTCAAAAGGTTTCTTCTAGTGGGAGTTCTGAATTACCACATGAGAATATTTCATCAGATTTTTCTCATCAACCTTCAAAGATGAAGAACAATGATTGTGATGATTGTGAAAAGAATAAGAAGTGTGTTTTGAATCAAAATGATAAAGAAAAATCTAAAGCTTGTGAAATTCCAAAACAAGTTACCAAGATTTTGAAAAGAACTTCTTCTCCAAAATCACAATCATCTTCTTCATCAACAAAAGGTCAATATCATGGTTTCAAATCTGATTCTTCAAACTGTGAAGCTTCTACTAGTAAAAGCTCATATTCCAAATGTGATGCTTCTATAAGTAAACCTTCATATCATGGTTCTCATAAAAGTTTTCATTCTCGGAGAAAGTATGAAACACAAAGTTGTTTCTATTGTGGAATTCGTGGACATCTTTTCAATGATTGCCATAAACTTGCTAGAAAACGTTCGAGAGAACATTCAAAGAAAGTTAAATCTTCAAAGAACAAAAATGTTTCAAAATCACCTAATGAAAATCCACCAAAACCGAGAATCAATACTTTTGTTTCTTCCAAGAAGAAATCAACATCTTATGATGCGTCAATTAATCACTCAAGAGATTTCAAAAAGGATTTCAAAGAAATTGACATTTTCATCATAGATGAAATCACTGGACGACCCAAAGCCTCCAAGGCTTGGGTCTCCATTAGCAACTAATTATTTCCATCAAATGTCTTGCAGTCATCCTGAACTATCGATAATGTTTGGTACATTGATAGTGGCTACTCAAGACATATGACCGGGAATCTCTCCTTACTCGAAGATGTTAAAATTAAAAATGGAGGGTTTGATGCTTTTGCGGGAGATAAAGGAGGAATGATTTCAGGCGAAGGAACTGTTACGAATGGTGAAATAAGTTTTGACAAAGTGAATTACGTTGAACAACTTCAACATAATTTACTTAGTGTTTCTCAAGTATGTGACAAAAAGCTGTCAACATGGTTCAATGATGAAGAATGTTTGGTTCTCAAACCAGGATTTGTTGTACCAAAAGAATGGATTCTTATGAGGGCTCCTAGGGTTAAAGATATGTATATCCTAGATATGCGTTCTATAACTCCTACAATGGAGCATACTTGTTTGTTGTCAAAAGTATCAGAGAAGGACTCAGTTTTATGGCACAGACGGATGGGTCATATCAACTTTAGGAAAATAAACTTTTAGTCAAAAATGATTTAGTGATTGGAGTTCCTAAACAGACTTTTTCACTAAATGATCATTGTATTTCCTGTAAAAAGGGAAAACAAACTAAAAAGTCTCATAAACCTAAGTTGGTGAATTCTATTAACACTCCCTTGGAACTTCTCCATATGGATTTGTTTGGCCCAGTTAGTGTGAGGAGTATTGGTGGTAAATCCTATTGCTAGGTAATTACTGATGATTACTCAAGATTTTCATGGGTTTACTTTCTAAGTACCAAAGATGAGACGGCTGAGAAAATTAAGTATCTGATTTTACGATTAGAGACTTTATTTTCATTGAAAGTAAAGAGGTTACGAAGTAATAATGGAACGGAGTTTAAGAGCTACATCATGGAAATGTTCTGTCTTCAACATGGTATTTCACAACAATTCAGTGCTTCTCGAACTCCACAGCAAAATGGAGTTGCTAAAAGAAAGAACAGAACATTGATTGAAGCTGCAAGAACTATGCTTTCGGATGCAAAGTTACCAACAACTTTTTGGGCAGAAGCAGTTAATACGGCTTGTTTCGTGTTAAATAGAGTTCTTGTGGTCAAAGACAAGAAGAAAATGAGCTATGAGTTATTGAATAATCGGAAGCCCAATATTCACTTTTGGGAACCTTTTGGATGCCCATGTTTATTGATGAAAACTAAGGATCGTCTTTCAAAATTTGCTGAGAAATTTGAATATGGGTTTTTCTTAGGTTACTCAGCAAATTCTCAAAACAAAAGATTTTATAACATGGCATCACATCGAATAGAAGAATGCTATGAGGTTGAATTTTTACGGTATTCTTCTCCATCCGATGGGATTGGTCCAGAATGGTTATTTGATTATGACTCGTTCTTTAATTCTCTTGCTCCTTTTCAACATGATGTGTCATCTCCTGTTGAGGATTCTGATGATTTTGTTATTCCGGTTCTTTCTTCTCCTGCTGAACCGCTTTTTACTCCTATCCCACCAGTATCTACTTCTAATCTTTCTCCTCCACAATCAACTGAAAAATCTGTTGCTCATGAACCTTCTCAACCTTTGACAAATGATGAAGTTGACACAACTTCAAATCCTGATGATACTGAAGATTTTCATGAACCTTCTACTGAACTAGAAGATTCAACTCATGATGATTCTAGTGATGACGTAGTAAGTAATCCTGAGGATTCACATTTAGGAACCAACTTGAATGTGGAATCTGTTCCTACTTTGTGGGTTAATTCTGAGCATAAACATCCACTCACAAATGTGATTGGAGATGTTTCTGATGGAATCAAAACTCGACATCAACACAAGTCTTCTACTTGTTTCTTATCACAGATTGAACCAAAGAATGTTCAGATAGCTTTGTCAGACTCTTCTTGGGTTCAAGCAATGCAAGAAGAATTGCAGCAGTTTGAAAAATTGCAAGTTTGGACATTGGTGAAACCTACTAAGGATATTCATCCAATTGGCACGCGTTGGATTTTCAGAAATAAGAAAGATGATCGAGGAATTGTGGTTCATAATAAAGCAAGATTAGTGGTTCAAGGATTCACTCAAATTGAAGGTTTGGATTATGACGAAGTTTTTGCTCCGGTTTCTAGACTTGAATCCATTCGGATTTTTCTAGCATATGCTTCTTTCATGAATTTCAAAGTGTATCAGCTAGATGTCAAGTGTGCATTTTTGTATGGGAAAGTGCATGAAGAAGTGTTTGTCAAACAACCACCAGGTTTTGAAGATCCTAAATACCCAGATTATGTGTTTCGGTTGGATAAAGCCTTATACGGGTTACATCAAGCTCCTCGAGCTTGGTATGAGACTTTATCTCAACATCTTCTCGCTAATGGGTTTTTAAGAGGTCAAATTGATAGTACACTCTTCATTCGGAAAATAAAAGGAAATTTGCTACTCGTTCAAGTATATGTAGATGACATTATATTTGGGTCTACGAATGACAGTTTGTGCAAAGAATTTGAGCATATCATGAAATCTAAGTTTGAAATGAGTTCAATGGGAGAAATTTCTTTCTTTCTAGGTTTGCAAGTTCAGCAACTAGACAAGGGCATTTTCATACATCAAACAAAGTATGTTCATGACATCTTAAAGAAATTTACGATGTTGGATGCCAAATCTATTTCGACTCCCATTGATCTTGTTGACAAAATTAGACCTGCTCTTGATGAATCACCAACTGATCAAAAGGAATATCGATCAATGATTGGTTCTCTCATGTACTTAACTGCTTCAAGACCTGATATTATGTTTGTTGTGTCTATTTGTTCGCAGTATCAAGCAAATCCCAAAGTCTCACATTTGAGGGCCGTACAGAGAATCTTTAGATATTTGAAGGGAAAGCCTGATCTAGGCATCTGGTATTCGAATGATGCAGACTTTACACTTTCAGCATACTCTGATTCTGACTATGGCGGATGTGCTATTGATTTCAAATCCACATCTAGGGGATGTCAATTTTTGGGAGATCGACTAGTGACCTGGCAATGCAAGAAACAAAACACGGTTTCTACCTCTACTGCGGAGGCAGAATATATTGCTGCTGCCAGTTGTTATTCGCAAATCCTCTGGATTCAACAACAACTTCGAGATTATGGTTTACTTCTTACCAAAACTCCTTTGCATATTGACAATACTGTAGCCATAAGTATCATACGTAATCCCGTTCAGCACTCAAAAACTAAACATATTGAAATACGTTTTCACTTCATTTGGGATTGCTATGAGAAAAACTTGATCATTTTGGTTCATGTTGATACATTGAAACAAAGAGCTGATTTCTTTACCAAAGCCTTTTCAAAACCACGTTTTGAGAAACTCATTTCGATGCTCAGCATGAAACATTTGGATAAAATTAAATAAACTTTGGATCTTTAACATTTTATTTTCTAGTTTGTTGTTTGCTTGTTTTCTTTTATAACAATAAAAATTCAAAAACATTTGAAAAATAAAAATCCAAAAACATTTGAAAAATAAAAAATCGGGGGAGATTTTATGTAAAAAGTTGAGAAATGATAGTACATTGGGAAATGTATTAATAAATAATACGTAAAAGAAATGATAAGTACTATATTTGATGTGTTAGTAGGTTTACATAGCATTTTTAAACCAAATTTTCTACTAATTAATTTTATATGTGATTTATTGGTAGGCATTTTTGCATTTAAAATATCTAGTCTATGAAATTTTAAATCATATATGCATATTATTTAACATAATCAAAATATTAATATATGTCAATCAAAGGTTATCAAAATGATAATAAATGTCATAAATTTTGAAGGATTAGTATATTATGATTCATGATTTAGGGTCTTAATATTATGATATCTGGGGAAATATATTGACTATTTGTTGTACTGAGTACAGACCTTAGTTGATATATTTTTATAAAAGGATGTGCAAATATTTCAAAATTTCATATATCAAATCAAAATAAACTCTATCACTCTGTTATACGATGTATAGACCTGTGATACAGTTTATAAGTCCAACCCGGGGTATGACATGTGTGACTAAGTGTCATTCCAACATATGTGTGTACTTCTAAAGATATCATCATATTCTCACTCTTTATATGAAAATATTAATATATTATGAATTTAAAAGTATATTTCTATTTAGATTATATAAAGTAATATGCATGCGAATGATAAAAGAATTAAAAATATTTAAATACAGGAGTGTTTAAGAGAACAATAATACCAATAATCACATGTAGAATGATTCTTAGAAAGCATATTTTATTAATGCTAAGTAAATTTAAAGAGGTCAAAAATACTAACATTCAAAATAGACTTTCATTTCTAAACAATAAAAATAAATACATTCATTTATCCCAATATGATCCCAACTCATAAGAATTACCCCAACAAAAATATTTTACTTTTATTTTGTTATGTTAGTTTGTAAATATTTAGTTTAATGATTTTTCATTTTTTTTCAAATTTTAGTTTTAAAATAGTTTAGCATTATATCCAAAGTAAATTTGATTTGATAAAAATGTTTCCTTAAAAGTTATTATCGGATTTATATATGTTGTTGGATTTTATTCACGGATATCATTTTCATTCACGGATATTTTTTATTCACGGATAAAAAGGGGGAAAAGTGTATAAGTATTTTAAATTTTGAAATTTTACACACTTTTTCAAAATCATCCGACAAACACAATTTTTCCGACAATAGCTATATCCAACAATACGTTGGCTATTTGATTTTCTCTTCAATTACTTTCTGTGTGCTTTGTTTCTTTCGATTTTGTTTTGACAGAATTGAACGCCTTATCATTCCGCATTGATTGGTATAATTTTCTCTCTTTATCTTCTTGTAAATAACTTTTAATCGTTGAATTTGTGCGAAACACACTGTTCATGAACAGTACTCTAGAAATCGTCCGACAATAACCATTATCGGATGAACAGTGAATTAGGGTTTTGATGCGTGAATAGCTTATTCACGCATGAACAATGTTCCGTGAATCTGACTTTTTGACTTTGACTTGTTTGAATACTTGTTACGACAATTTATTATTATCGCATGAACAATACTTATTCACGCAAGAATAGTACTCCGACAAATGTTATTCATGCATGAACAGTGTTCTGTGTATAACTATTGTCGTATAATAATGTGATTGTCGCATGAATAGTGCTCAAAGTTCTTATTGTCGCATACTTTCAACACTTAGAAATATTTTAAGATTTTTGAGACTTGAAATTTTTTCAAAGTATGTTTAGGTTCTTTGCTTAACATATATTTTGTGCAGTTTGTATTTGTACAGTTTGTATTTGTATATCCATGACAGCTCTTGATCCTATCGCTCCAGCACAACCTGATGTGCTTAGAAGGCCTGTTGTTTTTGAAAAGAGACATAATGCCACAACTTATCTACTTGAGGAACCGGATAAACCTGAAACCAGGAAATTCTTTCCTATGGTTAGGTTTCTATTACGTTCAAGGATATCTCATGCCTTGACTGTTCCAGTGGCCAATATCTATGAGGATTATATGACTGATTTCTGGGTAACTGCTGAATATCACACGGATGTTCAACCTTCTTGTATCACTGCCACAGTTGATGGAAGACCTCTTGTTCTTACTGAGGAATTGATTAGGCATACTTTGCACTTAGGTGATGCTGTAAATGCTTTAAATAACATTCTCCGAAATATTATTGATGATTGTCTTCAACAAATGGGATGTACAAAAGGACCACGAGATGTCCAGATTATGAAGAATCATTTCTGCCGACATTGGAAGTTCTTGGCTCACACGTTGATTGGTTGTATCTCTCCACGAAAAGCTGGATTTGACGCAATGAGTTACCACTTAGCTGGTTCAATGACAGCTTTGGTACTCAACATTCTATACAACTTTTCGAGATATATTTTTGATAATCTGGTTGGGAACATCAACGAAGATGGACTTTTCATGTACCCACGATTCCTTCAGCTGATTTTTGATCAACATATTCAAGGGATTACATATCATGGAGAAAATTTGCATTATACTCCGATTCCCAAAAGAGTGTTTGCTGACTGTAACAGTTATCGTGGTAAACCTACACCACCAACTGTTGATCTCTTTGGGCATATCATTGATGAAGACTTTCTTCCACCTCAGATTGACATTCAAATGGAATCAGATGATGATAGTGAGGAAGTTTCAGATGAGGGGGAGTCCGTTCAAGAAGAAGATGAACTTCAAATTGTTCATGAGATTGATGATGTTGTTCAACAAAATCTTGATCATCCTGTTGAGATTGAATCATCTAGTTCTGAGGATGAGGAACCTATTCGTCCTAAGACTATTGAAGAATCTTTAGCTTCTCAACGACTTACTGAAGAAAATATCAAGAAGGAAAGACAAGATTTAAGACGACAACGAGAAGAGGCACAGGATCCTGAATATATTCCTGAGCCTAGACCTACTCAAAGAAGGAATTTGCTTGTATCTTCTGAAGCTGGATCTTCTTCTTCTTCATTACCAGTGACTTCTTCTGCAATATCTTTTTCTGAATCTTTGCCAGTCACTTCTTCAACAATGTCTTCTTCTTCTATATCAATGCCTGTTATTTCTTCTGCACCTGGTATTTCTACTTCTCTTCCTATTCCTTCATCAATACCTGTTACTTCATCTTCTACATCTGCTAAAACTTCATCTACCACAACTACTCCTACTGTGAGTATGTCAGCTCTTGATGCTTCTCTTCAAAGAGTTGTGACTCCTTTGATGTCTCTGGTGGATAAATTGCGAGATGATATATTTCATGCTTTGCAACGAATTGGCACTCAGTATATTCTTCTTGCCAATCAAGGTCAACAAATCGCTTCTCAGACCTTAAGGATTGAATCACTCGAACAAGAAGTCTTTCTTCTGAAAGAAAAATTAGGTGATCAGGGGGAGAATGTGCATGAAGTTGTTGATGTTGATGATGATGTTTATGATAATGAAAATGATCAGAATAATGATGATCAAGGAAATGCTGGATTAAATGATCAAGGAAATGAAGGATCTGATGATGATGATGATGTTGATGGAAATGATGGTAGTGATTCTGATAATTCTGGTGGAAATGATGATAATGATGATCAGCCAAATTTTTCTCAAGCAATGGTATTGATTCAAAATGTTGAAGAGGAAGAACCTTTGAATGTTGAACCAATAAGTTCTGTTCCTGCTCTGGTTTTGACTCCCGAACCAAGTTTTGAAAATATGGAGTTTGATGATCTTGGTGAAGAAGACTTAAATGATTTATATTTTGGAAATTTGTTTGATGATATGGGTAAATCTTCTATGTTTGAGATTGGTGAATCTTCACGTAGATTTGATCAAGAGGAGTTATCAGATAGTGTTGATGAAGAAGAGATTCTATGTCCTACTCCTTTGAATATTATCATTGAAGATTTGGTCCCGTTTGTGGAGTTATGTGACAATGGAGAATATGATTTTGATGAGTTTGATGATCCAATATTTCCTCCAGGGTTTGTGCCTGATTTTGATGATGTTCATGTTGAAGACTGGGAAGATTCTGAAGATGAACTGTATCCGGAAAAAGTTCAGTCTGATCTGTGTTCTCAAGAAGGGTTTTGGGCGGACGAAGAAAAAGAACCTGAACAAAAAGTTCCTTGGTGGTTTTCTAAACAACCTAAACCTGAGATTATAAAGACCAGAAAATTCTTCAAAATTTCAAGACATGAATGTGCGGGAAGGATTATTCGATGGAAGTATGATAATGATAACAAAGTATTTATCATCAAGAGAACGGATGGGCTTCAATATTTTTATCCAACTTTTAAAGCTCTTGAGAAGCTTCCAAAGTGTGAAATCAATCATATTGCTTCAATTGATATTATAAATCATTCTAAAAATGGTTTGGTGAATTGGATGACTGAAGTTATCTCTCGTGAATGCAATAAAGGAAAATACACTTAGGTTAAAGAGACGTTTCCAAGGAGAACTGTGGATTACTTCGACATTGAACCCATCTCAAATCAACCGCGAGTGATTACTACTTATCCAAAGGTAAAATGTCTGAGGAAAATTCCACTTGAAAAACTTCCAGTTAATTTTTGAAAATTCGTGAGTTATTGGAAATATAACGGAAGCACGGGAGAAGCAGAAATTGCATGTTATGACAGAGATACCAAGGGAGAAATTATGTGGAATCGCGAAACGATTGTATATGTGTTCGATCCCTTGAGTTTGATAAATCTCTCAAAAGATGATCTGGAAGTTTTACTAGTGAATCCGATTATCTATGATGATGCATTTGATGATGAAGCCATGGCCTTGAAGTTTCAAAGAGTTGTTGAAGTATGTTGTGCTTGAGGTGTTCAAGCTGGTTGTAATTTGCCTGGATATACATAAAGTTCAAGTTTTAATATATCAAGCATTATCCAAGGGGGAATTTGTTGGAGCAAAAGTGTCTAAAGCTTGATTTTATTTGCTTTGTAAATTTGACTAAGTGTTTAGATTCTTGCGACAATAGGAGATCCGTGAATGGTCATTGTCGTATGTAAAAGTCATTCCGACAATAGCATTGTCAGAGTTGACCAAGTCAAATAGTTTAAGTATTGTCGCACAGATTAGTCTATATATAGGCTTTTGGTTGAAGTTTTTGATAAGTCTTTTGTAACCATTGTCGCAGTGTTCTATCTGTGTTCTTGAAATACAAAAGCAAATTTTGATTGAATACTTCTTGTTCTCTTATTCATATATTGATATATATCTTGTATTCCGCACAAGATATATAAGTTCTAGTTGCGATTCGTGATCCACGGCACTACATTTATGATTGTGAAAACCTTAAGATTTGTGTTCACGTTTACATGGTGTGGAGAAAAACCCATGAGAAACTATCAAATTTGTTGTAGTGTGGCTTTTGAACACGTTTATGATTGTGAAAACCTTTAGATTTTTGTTGACGTTTACATGGTGTGAAGAAAAAACCATGAGAAAATATCAAATTTGTTGTAGTGTGGCTTTTGAACATGTTTATGATTGTAAAAACCTTAAGATTTGTGTTCACGTTTACATGGTGTGGAGAAAAACCCATGAGAAACTATCAAATTTGTTATAGTGTGGCTTTTGAACATGTTTATGATTGTGAAAACCTTAAGATTTGTGTTCACGTTTACATGGTGTGGAGAAAAACCCATGAGAAACTATCAAATTTGTTATAGTGTGGCTTTTGAACATGTTTATGATTGTGAAAACCTTAAGATTTGTGTTCACGTTTACATGGTGTGGAGAAAAACCCATGAGAAACTATCAAATTTGTTGTAGTGTGGCTTTTGAACACGTTTATGATTGTGAAAACCTTAAGATATTTGTTCACGTTTACATGGTGTGAAGAAAAAACCATGAGAAACTATCAAATTTTGTTGTAGGGTGTGCAAGACTGATAATGACGAGGATGATTTGTTGAGGCTTGAAGTCAATTTGTTTGGCTGTATAAAAATGTTTTTTTTCTTTTGCTGAAAAAAACGTTGGCCGGATATTACTCAATCAGAAAAATTGATCTCCATCCATGTGTACATATTTTCTCATGGTAGCTCCGTCATGATAATTACTTAACTCGAAAATAAATTTGAATGTTTGTTATCTGCATTCGTGATAAAATAAGTTCGTTACCTAACTCGGTACAAAAATATAAGTTCGTTGCGGATAAGTAGTTTAAACCCTTAAATTTAATTTACACGTGGCAGTACAGTCAACACGTTTGAATGAGTTGTCATATACACATCAGCATTTTCAAATATTAACAAGTAAAATAAAAGTTTGTTGCTGACATCGGAACAAAATTCAAAAGTTTGTTACGTACATTAGTAATAAATTGGGTACATTACCTAACTCGGAATAAAAAAATAAGTTTATTAGCGATCCGTACCTTTAACCCTACTTTCTTTGTACTAAAATAGTTGGGCCACCTTTTAGTGACTTTTAAATTATTAGCATAACTAAATTAATAGCAAGCAAGTGGTCTATTTAGTTACTATAATACTAAAAAAAAATATGTTTGTGCTTAAACAAGAACCTAGAGGTTAAAGCAAACAAACTTTATCATCAAGCCAAGTAGCCAACTTGTATATATAGTATGAGTAAGGTTCAAATGAGTACACCAACTTTAAGTGAGAATGAAGGAACCAACAGATTTCTGCCATGTGTTACTTTATTCTCTCTTCTCCACATTTTTAAAAATTAAATATCTCACAAACGGTAAGTCGAAATTTTTTGAAATTTGCACCATAAAATTCAGCGTTATCTCCTCTTCGATTTGCCATCCCTCCAGGCATACTTTCAATAACTTTTTTTTCCTTTCATTGTTTGATGGATTTTACAAATTGGTAACACATGTGTTAGTGATTGGTTGTACATTTAATTTGTGTTTAAGGTTAGGGTTTACGGTTAGGGTTAGGGTAGGGTTTAGGGTTTAGTATGGTTTAGGGTTTAGTAGGGTTCAAAGTTTAGGGTTTAGAATGATTTAGGGCTTAGAATTTTGTAAAGCGTTTAGGGTTTAGGGTTTGGGTTTAGGGTTTTGGGTTTGAGGTATGGGGTTTCGGGGAGATCCCCGAAACCCCAAACCTCAAACCCTAAACCCTAAATGTGACACCCTCGAATTTTGGGTTGCGGAAACGGTCGGGTCGGGTGTTACCAAATCAAATATCACAAGCACAAAGGTAAATGATGAACGACTCTAATCGAGACGTTTGAAAATAGTTATACATTTCCAAAATAAAAGTGTATACAAGTTGCGAGTTCACAAAATAATTTCAATACATAATTTGTAATACAAAAGTTATGCTGGGAAATCCGTTTGTTTGAAAACATGCGACTCGAGCCAGTAAAACTTGTAGCAATCCTAATCCTGCTGGGCACCTGAGAACACATGCTAAAATGAGTCAGCTATAAAGCTGGTGAGTTCATAGGATTGTTAGTTGAAACATAAAGTATAAAACCTTTTATGTTTTGAAAAGCAGTTCAAAATCTATGATTTTGATATGAATTGTTATAAAGTTGTAACAACAATGTGTATACATCTAACGAGGTATCTAATACCTAAGTGATAGCGGTGTGTACCTAAGTACATAAAGAGTGAGGCATTCCATCCCTTGATACCTATCAGGTATGGTGTAATTCTATTGAAGTGAAGCAATACATGCCTAAGTATGAGACGAGTAATGTATGACCACGTCATATGATAATAAGTGATAAGTTAGTATGCCCCCTTGGCATATTGTGTAACCTCCAGCAACATGAAATTTGTAGTCCCGCAGAACTATGATTGAGTATTTAATCAAATACTGAGTTAACGACCTCGCGTGAAAGTTCGCCGATCCGTTAATTGTATGGATCACGAGCATAAGCTCGCCCATCCGTATATGTGTGTGGATCACGAGCATAAGCTCGCCCATCCATCGAGTGTATCGCTTTACCGCGATATCGTACTTGTGCCCACTACAATACCGTGGCATCATTTTGTGCCCACTTCTCACCGTGGCATCATTTTGTGCCTATCTGGCATCGACCGAATTGCTTGCAAGCAAAGTTTGTAATTGAGCCGACAGTACAACGACATGTTCGACTTAAGTAATTGAGCCGACAGTACAACGACATGTCCGACTTGAGTAATTGAGAGCCGATAGTACTACGATATGTCCGACTAGTTCGATTGTGTTTGTATGTGTGTATGTATACCTATATACATAACTAAATTGTAGGTGGCACCAAGTGCTCGAGATGAAGTACAAGCATGTACGTGTGTATATATATATATATATATATATATATTTATATATATAAGTTGAACCAATAAATACCTCAGATAGAGTAGTATGTAGCACATGAAATTAATTTATTGTAGCTAAGTATGTATATACAGTACTTAACTATTTGTTGTGTCGCAATAAGCCTATGTATGACTAATCTTCACCTAGTTGTTTTGGTATTAGTATAAGAGATCCATACTAACGTATATTTCTAATGTATGCTCCTAGCCTCAGCCTAACAAGTATATTTAGATCCTTTGTTGTTTACTTGGGTTCAATTCCAATTTAAAAATCCTGGAATACATATGAGCAATTTTGGTTTTGAAGAGGAAAACTAATCCTGTAAAAGTCTAGTTGTTGTCTCGAGTAGGTAGAACTAAACAGTCCTAGTGTGTTTGATAGCATTGTCCCGTGGCAATATGGTCCGGGTATAGTTGATAACTTAGTCAAGTTATGTTGTAGTGGTAACTGTTTGTCAACAATCTAACAGTGTATGGTTATAACCTATTTAGGTTAAGCATTGATATTGTTCCAAAACAAAATGATGGGTGTAATTCCTAAGTATTACACATTTCGTATTACATGACAGTAATATAGATAAGTGTGAATTATAAAAGTTTATTATTATAATTCAAAAACAGTAATTGAGCATGCGTCTCACCCCGAAAATAGTAAAACAGTTGAAAGAGAGGGGCTATGAAACTCACCTGAGGAGTTAACGACTCTACGATACGCACGTCGTACGATGGGTAACCTCCTAGTGTCCTAAACACGTCAGGTTATATGAGTACGAGACAAATCAGTTTGTCTAAGCGAGTTGTGTAAGTATTCATTTGTCGTTCAGGTTTGGAAACCGTGTACGGGGGTCCGGGGGCAGCGCCCCTGGTAGCGGGGTCCAAGGGATGGCAACCCCTGGTGGGATCCAAGGGGCAGACTCCCTGGTTGGGGTCAAGCTGAATAGTAAGTTGTTTGTCTTTTCCTCTACCCACTTTATTTCTCTAAATCGATACAATTCCTATTCTCATTGGTTCCCTCATTCTCACACAAATTCCTATTCTCATTTGAACCCCACCCTATATAGTATATTCTCTCTTATAATTTTTATTTCTACTATATTGCTTTAGTGAAAACGCTCTAAAATTTCATTTCGGAGTAATATTAGGCGGTAAAATTTGAGTTTCGACACTTAGTGAAAAAATGTGTATATTCTGTTTTAGGCGACACTAGGCAAGTGTCGCTATAGGCGTCACTTGGGAAGTGAGCGAAAGGAGCGTCACTTAAGGCGACACTCAAAGGCGTCACTATTTGCGTCACTAAATACGACACTTCCATGCGACACTAAGATGCATCACTAATATGCGACACTTACATGCGTCACTTAGGCAAGTGACGCTGCACTGCAGGTCTGTGGGCGACACTTCCGTCCGTTCGACGGGTTTTCACCCAAAAATGCAATCTAGCCCATTTTTAGGCCGAATCTTGTTGTTATAATGTTAATACATGATATATTAAGTGTTTTTAACATGAAATAACAAAGACAAGTGGATGATTCCTTACGATTTGAAGATCGAAGGTTTGAGGATGATGATGAACTTGATGGTGATCTTGATGAAGAAGATGAAGATGAAGATGATGATGATGATGATGATGACGATTCGCTGCTGTTTTTTATGTTAATCTTGTTGTTGTTGTTGATTATTATTGTTGTTGTTGTTAAAAATTTAGAGAAAGATGAGATGGAGAAAAAGAAGAAGATGATGAGAATGAGATGAATGAGGTGGGGGTTTGGGTTTTTGTTAAAACTCATATCCCTAATTTTTGGGGACTGTGGTCTCCAACCACAGTATAAAATACCCGCATTTTTGTACCCGATCGTAATATAAATTTAATATTTTAAATCTATAATCTTGTTTAATTATTTTGTAAATATTTAAAATAAAAGCATTTCAGTTGAATTACAAAATGTAATTTGGTTTCTGCGTGGTCTCAAATTGTTTCAATTGTGATTATTAAGTAATAATTGCTTATTACATATGTATAATTATATATATATAAAGTTTTCGAATACTTTGTTACAATTTCATATAAAATGCAATTATTTAGAGTTTAAAATAGGCGGGAAATTTGACCTTTTTGACCAGGTGTTACACTAAACCCTAACCCCTAAACCCCAAACCCTAAACCCTAAACACAACACTTTAACATATGTGTTAGTAAATGTGAAACCCACCAAAAAATATATATAAAAAAAAATTGTCGAAAATATGTCTCGAGGGACGGCAAATCGAAGAGGAGAAAACGACGAATTTAATGGTGCAATTTTCATAATTTTTCGATTTGTCGTTTGTGAGATAATTGATGTTGGGGGTAAATGGGTTTTGTACATGTAGAATATTCTCTTTGTACATATGACTTGATATCATTGGTTTCCTCATTTTCACACAAATTCCTATTCTCATTTGAACCCTACCCTATATAGTATATTCTCTCTTATAATTGTATTTATTTAGAGAAATAAAGTGGGTGAGGAAAAGACAAACAACCTACTATTCCTAAGTGGTTGATAATTGATATTAAGGGATGATTAAGTGATAAATATTCGTTATCATTTTGTTGAAAAAAGTAAGAAAAATAGAAAAGAATAAGAACATATATTTATGTTTTACCTAAACAAAAATGTTTGGAAAAGATACTCTAGCTATGCTGGGTGCAGACGTCTTATGATACGATGATACATTTGGATATCTATGTATCAAGAAATCATTCACACATAATTAATTATCAAGAATACATGAAATTGATATGTCAATCATTTATTAAAATAATCTTTAACCTTTGTATTTACTTACATATTTTTCTTAAAAACTTATCAAATGAAAGATGTAAGATTACTAATATACCCCTTTAACTTATTGATAATATTTTTGTTAATATGATAAGTAGTATTTTCTTGTTTAAATTTGAATATCTTTATGACTTGAATAATATTTATTCATTTTCCATTAATTGCATCAACAAGTGAATTCATCTTGAGTTGATATGTGCTTTAATTTCAAACTTCAAATTTGAAACACACAAGACAACTAAATTGTGATTGTGAATTTTATTTTTAGAACATTAATTTACTCCTCACATATATTTATATTCATAACTATAAACATTATTGAACATAACATGAATAATCACACACTACCTATAGTTGATATTTGTGTTTTATTATGGTAATTACAGCTATATCAAATTATAAGTTTGAAAGTATGATAATATTTATAATGAAATTTTATATGTTAGCATAAAGTAATGTACACAAAGGAATTAAGTTTTGAAGATCCATAATTAAGGATGAACATTCATATTACATGTCATGTTATCACTATAACTTATATTACCAATGCTCTTGACGAGCCAAACAAACAAATTATTATCACATAACTGTTATCGCGACCACAGAACGAAAAAAAGATACATAGTATACCATTGTTTTCCCGCTACATTGTGCGGGTAATTGACTAGTTTAATTATGAATTAACCGAAACAAATTAAAAGTAAATCAACTTTTAAATCTCTCTCTCTCTCTCTCTCTATATATATATATATATATATATATATATATATATATATATATATATATATATATATTTAGGAATAATGAATTTGCTTTGGCAACCACTACGACATGGGAAAATCATATACAAGTACAAAATAGAATATATCACCACAACATTCCATTTGACCCTTGTCCTGGAATGAACAAGGAATATACAAGGTTTTGCTAGGGAATCTTCAACCTTAGTCCATGAAAATTAGTAAAGCAGATTCATTTTACTCGCGTGATGCACTAGAATGATGTATGTAAGAGGTGATGGAAGTTATTATCACGATACAAAAGATTGATAAAATAATTATACGTCTTAAACGTGTGTAGAAATCACATATTTTAACTAGAAATTTAACCAACTTCTTAAAAAGTTGGTTAGACGGTTTAAACTTGTATACTCTTACCATGTTTGATGGACAAAAAAAAATCCATATAACAAGCATTATTTTTTATATATAAAAAATTAAAGGAGTTAACATATTATTCAAAGGTTTTTTTAGTTGATAAAGCTTTTGAAAAAATTATTATTGGGAATGCTTATAAAGCACCTAATTTTGGCTATTATGCAAATCGTTAAGAGCAAAGCATCTTCAATCGTCAAGTGTTTTTCCATAAACCACCTAACTTTGGCAATAGCTTGACTTATTGACGAAGGGTGATTTGCACCTAACTAGTAACAATACTTTTAGTTTTACTACTTGGGTTTGTCTAACGTGTGCTCTAAGGGTATATGTTAAGACAAGAATATTCTTCTCGAAAAATGATAAATGCATTTTTCAAGAAGAATCTTCATACCTTTTTCATTTTTCGAAAAGAATATTTTCAACTTTTCCAATTTTCGAGAAGAATATTCACCACTTAACATGTGCCCTTAGGGCACAAGTTAGAAATTCCCTTACTACTTTAGTTTCAGGACATAAATGTTATTTTATTTCTTTCGAATTCATGCTAAATGTGAGTTTAATTTGCTAAAGACGGCATTTATATTGTGACGTTATCAATCTCTTAACCAATGTTTTAAATTTTAATCGCATCGGCTAGAGGTTCGATTCCAGTTTAATCTGCCACCCAGTTTCCTGTTCAAACGAATTTTATAACATTGGGCGCTACTAATGTTTGTTTTGTACAAAACAAGGATACGAAGTTTATAGTAGTGGCTTTTGTGTTACTAAAGTTACCCTATTAAGTATTTGGGCCCGGCCCATTGTAGGGTGTACTGGTGAGGGCTTAACCGGCTTATATAGGCATATAGCTCTAAAACAAGCCCATGACTATATTACATCTTTTATCGTATAAATACAATTTTACATATGCATCCATAAGCGTACTCAATTGTCTAATTTAAACATAATGTTCCGCGAATATTAGTTTAGTTTACACAACGTTAAAAAAAAATTCGACAGTCTTAGATTGTCATTAACAAAAGACTTTTTTAAAACTTCAATAATTATGTTACAAATTTAGTAGTGTTTTAATTTAGCGATAAAACTTGTAATACTCCGTAGTTACTTACTTACTTTAGGCCTCGTGAGGCGAATTCATAACGAGCTAGTCATTGTTCATTTTGTCACACGTTTATTTTCTTAAGAAAAACGTCACATAAGCTTTGAAACTAAATTAAAGAAATGATCAAAAGGATTTTTATAAGAAGAAAAATCTTAAATAATAAAATAAGCACACATATATATATAACTGTAAAATAATTACTCTTATAAATCGAGTTGAATCGAATCCTGCGTCGAGTTATCTATGCTATTAGCAGGGGTGGAGTCAGGAAATCCAAATGAAGGGGTAAAAAAAAATTTTTTTTTATTTTTTTTTATAGTTTTGCATGAACAAAAATTATAAATTTCAATATCATCTTACAATTCGTGTAATTTAAATATTCTTGTGAGTGTGATTTCTTATGTTGCCGCACCCCTTACTATTAATTGTATATTGTATATATTGTATATACTATAATATAATAAAAGAATCATTATTATCATAAGCGGCGGAGCCAGGAAATATAAGAAGTGGGGGCGTAATTATAACATCCCCAAAATTCGTTTATTGAGTTTAGCGGAAGCATTTAGTTAAGTATTGTAACACCCCCAAAATTCGTTGATTTAGTTTAGCGGAAGCATTTAGTTAAGTATGGAGAGTGCCACAATACACGGTACATGCATACGTATCAGAGCATATGATTACAACTGAACAATTATATTAAGATGCCAAAGTATTAGTTACAAGGTTTACGATTCCTCGAATCATACAAGTTTAAAAGTATTAAGTTTACAAAATTAGATTTCGTAAATATGACTAAACAGTTTCAGTTATATAAAAGAAATCCAGTATTCAAAAGTTGGCATCCTATACTTCGTGGGTCGCCTATGTTCCAACGTGCAGGCAGTTCTTACGTGCGCAGCTAATTCCCTGAAAAACATAGTAAAAGTCAACAACGAGGTTGAGTGAATTCACAGGTTTTATGTTCACAATATTAGTTGTTTGTTTCAAAGCGTTCACAAATTGTTACTGTCATCACGATCTAACAAAGTTTCGTGGAATATTATCCAAAGCGTACCTTTAGTGGGATGTAGCCCAAATATAGTTTAAGTTTCGTAGGAAAGCGGTATCCTATTAGTATTTGTAGGAATGTAAGTATCCTAATGGTTGTTCGTAGGAATGTCAGTATCCTAATAGTTATTCGTAGGAATGTCAGTATCCTAATAGTTGTTAACGGATCCATGTCAGTAGGATCGAGTACCCATGTCAGTAGGGTTCACCTAGTGGGGAGTGTCAGTATCCCCTGTTCTACAAGTATAACGGATCAATGTCAGAAGGATCTAGTACCCATGTCAGTAGGGTTCATATAGTAGGGAGTGTCAGTGTCCCATGTTCATTAAGTATAATGGATCCATGTCAGTAGGATCTAGTACCCATGTCAGTAGGGTTCAAATAGAGGGGAGTGTCAGTGTCCCTTGATCCATGTCAGTAGGATCTGGTCCATGTCAGAAGGACCCATTAGTTACCCAGTCAGTTTCGTAGAAGCGTTGCTGGTCGTTCTCTAGCATTTCCAAAACAAGTTTAATACGTTTACAGTGTTTGTAGTTTGAAAACGTTTATTCATAAACGTCAGCTTGTGTAACAGTTTAACAGTTCAATATACTCTAATTGTTCGAGTAAATCAGTATACAATCATGTATCTCAAACGTTTGACTATGTTTTCCACCCCTGTTCAAAAGCAGTTAAAACAGTAAAAGTAGGGGCTGTGAACTCACCTGTTGAGTTAAGTATGTTCGAGTGCTAGCAAAGCCTAAAGCCCGAGTCTAATCCGAAATCTCCTAACGCCCTATACGTATGAGATTTAATAAGTATGTGGATGTCTAAACTTAACCATCCATGCTAGTGTCCGTACAACCAAGTTATGTCCAAGTGTTTGTTCGATGTTTATGTTTGTAAAATGTATACGACTCGTTGGTGATTGTTGGTAATAGTAATCTCTGAAAACATTATTATATTCGTTTTATTGTGTTTTCATTATGTATAAAATTGTGTACGGGGGTCCGGGGGCAGCCCCCTGGTAGCGGGGTCTAAGGGGTGGCAACCCCTGGCGGGGTCCAAGGGGCAGAGCCCCTGGTTGGGGTCGAGCTGCCAAGTCAGCTTGGAAAATTTTTATTTCTACTATATTGTTTTAGTGAAAATCGCATCTGGAAATTAAATTCGGGAAAATTGACCAAAGTTGGCTACGGACTGAGATTGCGGTGCGAACTGAGTTCGCGATGCGAGCTGAGTTCGCTTCGCAAGGCAAGGTGGGATGCGAACCGAGTTGGGCTCGCAGGGTAGATTCGGTTCTCAGTTTGGCTCGCAAGCTAGTTCGGTTCGCAGGTCAGTTCGTGAGATCTGGGTTCGCAGCACGATCTGCGGACTGAGACGCAGCTCAGTTCGCAGACCTCGCTGTTTGTGAAAAATCGAGTTTTAAACGCATTTTGAGTCGGTTTTTGGACATAATCAGTTGATAGAACACTAAAACATGATGTATTAAGTATTATAAACATGAATATCAAAGAAAATAGCGAAAATCTAAGAGTTTGCGGGATTGTCGGGTTCTTACAAAGTTGTCGCCGTGAAAATCCGAGAAGATAGAAATGTAGATCTCGCTGTTGTGGTCGTTTTTCTCTAAAGGAGCGAGGTGATTCGATGAGTTTTCGTGGTAATTTTTGAGTGATTTGTGTGGTTTTTGTTGTGTTTAGAGAGAGAGATGAGAGAAAAGGGAGGTGAAGAGAGAGAGTGAAAGAGAGAAATGAGGGTGATGGTGGTGGGTGGGTGCCGGTTTTGGTGCCCAAAAGGAGAGGGACTTTGTCCCTAATTTGCAGTATTTGGCCCGTGTTTGCTTACCCGATCGTTAAATGTTCAAATATTTTAATTTGGTAACTTTTTAAATACGTATTTGAATCTATTTTTAGATGAGATATTTTATAAAGATATTTTAGTTAAGTTATACAAATTTTAAAAAAAAATTATTCCGTTTTGTTTTGTCAGAGATGTTTCGAGTTGTTTTCAGTTTGCAAAATACTTTGTAAATATTATCGACATAATATTTAATAGTTAATAACGTTATTTAATAATTTCATTTTATTAAATAATTTTGTTCACCAACTGTCATATATTTTTGTTGCGTTTGTTCCTATTGTTTTGTACGTATTACAATTTACTACGAAATGTAATACTACGCGTATTAACTAGTTGGGGGCTTTGCTAGACTTACCTCTAAAATGTGTTGTGAATTCACTCAAGTAGGGAATTAGCCTAATAATGCAAGTGTTTAGCGTATGTAATCGTGTTTAAATTTGCGGGGTGTCACATTCTCCCCATGTTAGAGAAATCTCGTCCTGAGATTTAGAATCAAGTTGGAATGCCAGTTGCGTATGTTTTCCGAAAAGTCGTATCGTTAATAATAATAATAGTTTGCGTGGCGCTCTATAACTAAAACTGTTTAGTCATATTTACGAAATCTACTTTTGTAACTTAATTACTTTTCAACTTATACGATTCGATGAATCGTAAACTTTGTATCAATTACATTTGGCATCTTAATATATTATGTTTTGTTGTAATCATAAGCTCTGATACGTATGCATGTACTGTGTATTGTGACACTCCTCATACTTAAATTAATGCTTCCGCTAAACTCAATCAACGAATTTTGGGGGTGTTACAGATTGTATCAATTACATGTGGCATCTTAATATATTATGTTCTATTGTAATCATAAGCTCTGATACGTATGCATGTACTGTGTATTGTGGCACTCCCCATACTTAACTAAATGCTTCCGCTAAGCTCAATCAACGAATTTTGGGGGTGTTACAAATTGGTATCAGAGCCATTGGTTATAGCGAACTAGATTTCTTAGGTGACTTAGAGACCTTAAAGACCTAGACTATAGCCTTGGCTAGAACGCACATGCATACACACATTTGCATTCGTCTAACTATCACTACGACTCATCGATACGAACAATCCATTATTTGAACCATGCTACATCCGATTCGTTCAAACTCACTCTGATCTCATGTGAACCTGATCGTATTTAGTGGTTGATGAAAAGAAGTATGTATTTAGCATCATATAATGACGCCTGACCAACGTGATTATATTATACTAAGTACATCTGGGCGTTTCATAGTCGCAAGATACGTGATGGGGATCTTGTCAATCCTTTTTAATGTTCTATAACTAAAAATATGTGAAACTTTATTCTTCACATCATTTTCACTGGCATTGACTTCTGCATTCCTTCATCGCAGAACGCCATCATGCCACCTAAACGAAGAAATACCCAAAACAGCCGCCGAGAATAACACCTCCTGTTGTTGAAACAACCGAGCAAATTATCGAACGACGCGTGGCTGAAGCTATTGCCCAGTATGAGGCTAGCCGAAATCGAGACAATGTGGCAAACAACAATGGAGCCATCCCGGTCAACAGCGAAACCCCGGCGAATACCCAACAGGGGTGTTCATACAAAACTTTCCAGGCCTGCAAACCGAGCACCTTCACCGGAACCGATTGGGCCATTAGCCTAATTGACTGGATCGAGAAAATGGAATCGGTCATCGATATCAGCGACTGTGCTACCAACAACATGGTGAAATACGCCACATGTACTCTCGCTGACAAGGCGTTAACCTGGTGGAACTCTCAGGTCCAAATCCTCAGACGCACAACTGCTTACTCCATCTTATGGGAGACTTTGAAACAGATGATGACAGAAGAGTTTTTCTCTCCCAATGAGGTTCAGAAACTCGAGACTGAACTGTGGAACATCCAAATGACCGGTGCTGACATTACCGGTTATACAACTAGATTTCAAGAGCTTGCACGTCTTGTGCCCCACATGTCACACCCCGTCTAAAGCGGAAACAACGGGGTATAAAGGTGATAAGATCATAACACATCATTATAAAGAATTCTATATGAAATACGATATCCAATGTGTCATGATGCCAATAACATGAATAACGGTTCATGCTATGCATACATTTCAACAATGAATTCAACATCTTACAAACAAACGTACACTATAATGTTAAGGCAAAACGTGCCTTCACAAATAACTATGATGTACCACAAGTCTTGAACATTTCTTAATGCAACCCTAAAGGTACACTAAGTTCTCTCGTCCTCTGCTTTAAATCCACTAGTATAACCTGAAAAGATATGCTCAAAAACGTCAACACGAATGTTGGTGAGTTTCGTAGGTTTTAAATGACGCAAAATAACCTTTGCTGTGATAAATAAGCGTGTTAGGACAATGACAAGAAATGGTACATATAACATGAAATTTTTATAAATGAAATATCCACAACCAATGATGCGTGATGTCAATACTCCCAAGGAGTAAGACGACTAGCATAATAAACGAGTCGGCGTGATGTCATTGCCTAAGCAAGACGAATAGCCTCAACAAGTTGGTGTGATGTCAATACCCCTAAAGGAGTAAGACGAATAGCCCAAATGGGTTGGCGTGATGTCATTACCTAAGCAAGACGAATAGCCTCAACAAGTTGGCGTGATGTCAATACCCCCAAAGGAGTAAGACGAATAGCCCAAATGGGTCGGCGTGATGTCATGACTAATAGCCTCTCAATGATCTCAAGTCCACAAGTAATATACATAATTTCACATAATGTAGCACATTTCAAGCATATGTCCAAAAGAAAACAATTAGATACGTTCAAAGCATGAAAACAATTGATAAAACATGAGCATACTTTTCCCCCAATTGAAAACAAGTAAATGAAAATGGGGCCACGAAAACTCACCTCAAGTAAATGATGTAAGTGTTAGCCCTTAAATGTATCACTGAACAATCTCGCAATCTACAATATCATAACGTATATGGGTTACAACCTAGACATAACTAGGTCATTCCATTGTATTCCAAGTCAAAACACTTCCACTAAGTTCACTCACAACTCAAACTCATGTTCATTATCTTAATTCAACTTATCGCGGGAAAATCAGAATCTGTCCACAATTTTCATACCACTTTACTGATTTTTAAACGTTGCTTCATTAAATCATTTAGCTCTAAAAATTTAACTAGTGACACTTCAATGAGTTAATAAGTCCTTGAAATTTTTACAGAAGTAAATATTGTAGTTTACTATTTTTAAAAATTCACCGAAACAATCTGCTCAGAAACCATAACCATTTCTGAGTACTAAAAAGTCACAATTTATTAAACATACTTTCAGACTTGAAATGACTATAATATTTTTACATAAAATAAATAACACTTTGATAATGCTTCAGTGAAAATTTCAAGACCTAATTCGTATTCTAAGGTACGTTTCAAAAATCGACAACTTAACCGAAATCAGGAACCGAAAAACTCAGAAATCACACATAATCTTGTAAAATTGCTTTGACCAACTTATACTCCACATTTGACCATGAAATTGACGTCATTTGAAAGAAGACTTGAAATATTTATGTTTTGACTCCTGTTTCAGCAAAATTTATAGTGATATGACCCTGTTACAAGCTTCTCAATCCGAATAAATTTCTGATCAGATTAGGGTTTGAAATAAATCAATCCTAATCACATGTATAATAATTCCAAACCGCAACCACAATCAAAATTCTCTCTTCTAACAACATATATACTGATTTTATCCATCCTAAATGATATTTACTACTGAGAATACAATGGAATCGAACCGAAATAATACCGACAATACGAAACAATCGTAATATAATGGAATGAACGATTAGGAAGGAATATATACCAACAAACGTAAATCCGCACGATAGGAATCCCTTATAATCTGTGAATAATGAGGATATACACTCTTATAATTCACTTTTGTAGATTGATCAAACATATACAAAAGTTATGGGATCGAAAACTTACCAATGTTTCTGAAAATTCATCACCGACAGTAGCAATATACGAAATAATTTTTATAAAATAATATGCTTCGTTTCAGAGGCCGAAACCTATAAGTTTATGTAAAACATCGAGATCTACAACTTTTTAGTTTTGGCGAAAGCCTGAAAACGACTCTAAGTAGGTCAAAATGGCCTCAGAAGTTGACTGCGATTTTGCGACTGAATGTGTGATTTAGGGTTATATTTATACTCTAGGATTAGTTGGTGTTGGGTTGGGCCGAATGATACATCAATAGGGAGGGCTTGGGTCGGTAGTTGGGCCAAAACAACAAGACACAAAAAAGTTTTAGGGTTAGGTTTAGGGTTATATTTATACTCTAGGATTAGTTGGTTTTGGGTTGGGCCGAATGATACATCAATAGGGAGGGCTTGGGTCGGTAGTTGGGCCAAAACAACAAGACACAAAAAACTTGGGTCACACGGTCCAAATATAATTGCTAGTGTTTGTTTGTTTTACGTTTTGCTTTGTGTCTCCCTCGTTACACGTCGGATTGAAATGATTCTTTTTGCGTTGGATTCGTTTTTTTTTTTTTTTTTTTCAAAAACGAAGACTTTGGTGTACATAAAAAATTGAATTTTTACAGCTTGAACTACGATAACGGGTTTGGTGACGGTTGTCACACCACATGGTGACGCCTGAGAAGGAACGCATCAAGCAATACATCAGGGGTTTGACCCCAGAAATAAGAGGCATGGTGATGTCCTCCAAACCAACTACCTTTAGGAGCGCAGTTGATCTGACTCAAAGCTTGACTGATGATGTAGTCCTAATTGGAACCCTGAAAACTACTACGGGAAAAAGTGAACCCAACCGTACTGATGCTGGTGATTCAGGTCAAAACAAGCGAAAATATAACAGTGAGGGTAATGACCGACAGGGTCAGCAAAACAGAAACCCGGGGAACACCCGAGCGTACGTTTCCACCTCCGCAACTGGATCTAAACCCTATCTTGGCAACAAGCCGAAATGCGATAAGTGCGGAAGGCACCACGAGGGTGAATGTTTTATTTGTGGCAAATGCAGCCAATGGGGACACCGAGCCCATTCATGTAAAATCAACCCTCCCGCTCAAACAAACCCTGGGCGACAAAATACGGGCTGCTTTGAGTGTGGTGAACCAGGACACTACCGAAACCAGTGCCCACAGCTCAACAACACCAACAAACACCCGAACAACAACCGCCTCGCCAACACCGAAAACGCCCGCGGACGCGCCTACATCATAGGGTCAAGGGATGCACAACCAGATCCCTACGCCAACATTGGTACGTTTTAAAAAACTATTACGCTTAAACGTTACACTATTTGAATGTCGATTTAAACCTAACGCTCGGTAAACTTTGACCACTTATCGAACACGCCACTTATCAAACTATACCGCGGGTATACATGAACCGTTAGAACTTTGTGGCAACATAGAGCACCACGCAAACTATTATTATTATTAACGACATAACTTTTCGGAAAACATACGCGACGGGCGTTCCGACTTGATTTTAAATCTCGGGAGGCGATTTCTCTAACAGGGGGAGAATGTAACACCCTGCAATTTCGACTTAATTATAAACGTTAACTGCACGCACTTTTAGGCTAATTCCCTAACTAGAATGAATTCACAATACATTTTAGAGGTAAGTCTAGCAAAGCCCAACTGGTTAATACGCGTAGTATTACTTATTCGTAATTACGTACAAAATGATTGGAACAAACACGAAAAAATATGGGACTCTTGGTGAACTAAATTATTTAGTAAAACAAAATTTATTAAATAACATTAACGTTTATTAAATATTATATTGATAATATTTACAAGTATTTCGTAACGAATAACATATATTACGTAAAACTGAAACAGAATAAAGTTTAAGATTTTATAAACTCAACTAGATTAGTTTTATAGATATCTCAATTAAAAATATAATAGAATGCGTATTTAAAAACTTATTATCTAAAATATTGTAACATGTAACGATCGGGTAAACAAACACGGATAAAAATACCACAAAAATTGGGACACAAAAACTACACCAAAACCCCCACCCCACCACCCCTCCTTTCTCATTCTTCCATTCATCTCTCTCTCTCTACCCCCATTCTCTTTCAATTTTCTCTCTAAAACACCACACAAATCACACAAAAACTACATCAAAAACGCATCAAATCACCTCGCTCACTTAGAGAAAAACGATCACGGAGTCGAGCTCTACCTTTCTATCTTCTCGGATTTCTCATGCGATAACTTTCTAAGATCTCGACAATCCCGCAAACTCTTAAATCTTACTATTTTCTTTGATATCTCATGTTTATAATACTTAATATACCATGTTTAAGTGTTTTTATCAACTGATTATGTCCAAATCGAAGCTTAAATCTCGTTTTTACAAACTGATCTACGAACAGTTCTAAGTGACGCATCAGGCCCAAAAACAGTGTAGCGTCACTTAAGTGACGCACTAAGTGTCGCATAAAACCCTCTTTTTGAGTCAATTCGCCAAGTGACATTACAAACCCTCTTTTTTCGACACTTACACCGACACTTCTACCCGACACTTCCATACGTCACTAGCTTAAGTGACGCCTATACTCGAATACTGATTTAGACCCGACACTTGTACCCGTCACTTGTTTAAGTGACGCCCTATATGCATCACTTCCTCGAGTGACGCTAATAATTCAGAACCTACCATTTTATGCGACACTTCCTAAGTGTCGCTACCCCCAAGGCAAGTGACGCCCTTAAGTGACGCATAAAACATAAAACATGCAAATCTTTTTCCCACTAAGTGTCGAACTTAAACGGAAATGAATATTTACATACGATACGATACACGAACTTTATAAACATGACAAACACACTTATAATATTGAAATGTCGATTTCAAACTATCACCAACGAATCATATACATTTTCAAAACTTCAAACATAAACGTCGAACAAACACTTGGACATAACTTGGTTGTACGAACACTAGCATGGATGGTAAACTTAGACCTCCACGTACTCATTAAATCTCATACGTTTAGGGCGTTAGGAGATTTCGACTAGACATAGTTTTATAAAATCTTAAACTTTATTCTATTTCAGTTTTACGTAATATATGTTATTCGTTACGAAATACTTGTAAATATTATCGACATAATATTTAATAAACGTTAATGTTATTTAATAAATTTTGTTTTACTAAATAATTTAGTTCACCAACAGTCCCATATTTTGTCGCGTTTGTTCAAATCGTTTTATACGTAATTACGAATAAGTAATACTACGCGTATTAACCAGTTGGGCTTTGCTAGACTTACCTTTAAAATGTGTTGTGAATTCACTCTAGTTAGGGAATTAGCCTAAAAGTGCGTGCAGTTAACGTTTATAATTAAGTCGAAATTGCGGGGTGTTACAGTAATAAACTTTTTATATATATATTTTGTAGTTTAGTGGGGGCGAAATAAATGTTTTCATATTTCTTTTGTAGTTTCGTGGGGGCGAAAAATTTAAAATGTCATTAATAACTTTAAAAAATTTCTATTTTACGTAATTTCAAAGTTCTAGTGGGGTGGCTGCTTACGCTGCCCCGGCCCTGCCTACGCTGCCCCGACCCTATCTCCGGCATTAATTATCATCATATAGCAATATACAGTTGTGAAGGTATTGGGAATGATACCATTTATAAAGTTTGATACATTATGTTCGACTTATGTGGCACCTACGTGGATGGACAGATGGACAAAAACGGATTAATCGGTGTCACGTATACAAAACAGAGAACACTAATAACTGCCAAACAATAAAATATTTTGAACATAAATGCACACAAAAGAATTTTCGAAGAACTTCAATACATTTACAAACAATAAGGCCTGTTTAATTGTAGTTATGTTTCTCTTTTTCAAAAATGTTGTCAAAATCACGTGACTATTTCTCTTTCATAGTTAAATTAATAAAACGCCCACTTGTATTCAAAACCTTGAATTAAAATATTCTGTTTATAATATCTTTTATTAAATAAAATACAATATAATATTAATATAAATTCTACTCTAATAATTATTATACAGTTTGTCTTTCAAATTTCTGTTTTATAGTTTAGACAATAATTTGATTGATTGACTTATAACTTGGACACTCCTGATAACACCAAATATTTAATCTTAAAAAACTAATAAAATTTGCTACTACTTTTTCATATGGATTTATTATCAAAGTGGAAAGTTTAATACATAATGAAACAATAAATCCATAGTAAAAAGTAGTAGCAAATTTTAGTAGTTTTTTTAGGTTAAATTTTTGGTGTTATTAGCAGTGTCCAAGTTATAGGTCAATCAATCGAATTATTGTCTAAACAACATGAAGCTAAACTTTGACACGTTAAAAACGCCTCCAACCAAATCAGAGACACTTAAGAAGAAAAAAAACATACACTTCAAGCATTAGCAGATTAAAATCTACAATGTCGCTTTGCAACCAATAATGCTAAATTTAGAGTATTGCTCACTTCGTCTATTTCATCAAGCGGTAAATGTTAATAATAGATTAACAACTAAAAGTGAATATAATTATATAATAAAAGTAAAAAGCTAACAATGGCCATTTTAAAGCGAACATAGAAAATAAAATGCTAGAAAAATTCATGTTTCTCCATTATCTTTTCACATGTAACATATCATTTAGAATACTATATGACACATAAATTTTGGTAGCAACCTAATCATTCGATGTTAATATATAAAAGTGCTCATTTTCATATAAGCGTTACACTTTTTCTTAAAAAAAATTATTTGTTAATTGTTTTTTGCAAATCAATGGATCCAGATATTTGCAATAAGGAATACTAGTACAGTGAAAGGTAGAGTATTAACAATTAATATTGTCTCATCCGTATATGGTAGAGTGTTAAAACCGTCATATGAAACAAAATGATACAAAATCAATTCGTGTGGGTTTAATATATTAGAATCTCTATAATCTGATACTCGATAAATTAAAAATCCTGATAAAATCAATAATTTGTTTAGTCCCAACTTGGGACCAGTACAAAATTGAACCCCAATCGATAAAATAATAAAACAATAATTTTTTTGAAAACCCAATGTAAATATATTAGTCCCAACGAAACTATAAATTAATAAGTAATAAAATATTTCAAAATTATAGGATTGTCTAGTAAAAAATGAATATATAGTTACTTATTTTTTTGTGAACTTCAAATCTATATTGAATTTATCTTTAAATCTCATCATTACACTTAGGAGTTGAGACATTGCAGTTAAGACCTTCATTAATATGTGAATGTATATGAGAATTTTGAAGGTCCTTGTTTCTGTTCTATTCAAATAGGTAAAGTGAACGGACATGGAAATTTTGAAGGTCGATGCATTAATTTAAGAGTTGCTCATGAATTGTCGCACCCCCAAAAGTCATTGTTTAGCGGAATCAATATCGGGCGCGACTAATCAAATAATCAAGCACAAAAGTACAGTGAACGACTCTATATGAGACGTTTTGAAAATACATTACATAAAATATTGAGTTTACAAAACAACTAGAGTTCGCAAAATGATCCTAAAGATTTCTGTACATAATTAGTAATACAAAAATAATGCAAAGAAATCTTCATATAGCAGTAAGCATGCGACTCGAGCTAGGATCCTGATGGGCCAATCCTACTATTACGATGTACCTGAGAATACATGCTAAAACAGATCAGCTATAAAGCTGGTGAGTTCATAGGTTTTATCAGAAAAGTAGTAACATTTGAGTTATGATTCCAAAGTAGTTCTTGACATATGAAACTATACAACAGTAAAATCAGTGAGTGAATATATGTAATCTTTTATAAAAGTATAAACCAAAATGTTTCTTGGAGTCTTATATCTTATTTCTTGTTTATCTAGTTTTCTTGTTTCTTAAAATCTTGTATCCTAGTTTCTTGCTTTCTTGATTTCTTGCATTCATGATTTCTTGCATATCTTGATTTTTTGCATTCTTGAATTCTTGCACATAAGTTTCTTGCAAATTGTTGATTTCTTGCATTCTTGATCTATTACATTCTTTATTCTAAGTTCTAAGATTATTGAGTTCTATTCTTGTAGTATTCTTGTATTCTATTTTCAAGTATTATTGTATTCTATTTTCAAGTATTCTTGTATTCTTAGCTCTAGTGCTCTTGTAATCTTAAAAAAAGTGTTGCGCTGCACACCGGTCGTTGAAATTTCTAATGGTGATGTAGCACAACAGTGGGTTTTTAATTTGTAAGGCTGGGGCCTAGGGTTACTTATTATGCTAGCACAAGATAAGTATGACCTAGGATCGTTCTTCAAAGCGCGACAAATTGATACTAGGGGGTTTAGAGGCTTTTATGTGTTCAGCTGGGGTTGAAAAGAGTTGGTTTTGGTTTTGGGTTTTCTTATCCTAATTTAAACTAAACTGAATTAAAAGGTGGAGGTTACTTCGGGCGTTCAGCAATTAAAGCGATTGTCTACTATAATGTGGTTTAGAAGTGGTTAAATATGGAAAGTTCTAATGAGGATAAGTTCGTAAGTTGATGTGAGCTATTCTACAATCCTTCCATCGGGCTGACACGGAGGTGTCCAAAATCAGGCAAATAGAATGTCACGGGGATTGCACAATATATTAAAGTGTACACCGAAAGTTCTCTCAAATGTACACCCACATTATCCAACAGTTAACCTCGAATCCTATTCCCCAATCTCGGTCGTCAGAGCTGCCCGAATCATGGCATAGTTTGTTGAATATACAATCTTATGAACGAGGGTTATCCTCACCGGAATAGATTGGGCTAACTGGTCTGAACGGTCGGATAATATGTCATCACTTATTCGTATGAGTTATCATCATTACTTGGGGATGTTACAAGACAGGGGTGGTTTGTGTTACAAAAGGAGACCTAGGTAATACGTTTGCTATTCGATTCATAATACAACTACCTTCGGTCGTTCTGACTTCCATACATTTGTACTCCGCCGTAAGCGTTTCCAGTACTATATCAAAGAACAGTCGAATAGGGGCCGTCATATTATTTCACGATGATTAATGTCATTTAAATTTTACTATTATGATGATCCTAAGGCAACAATCAAACAAGAACATGCAATAAGACGATCAAGATGACAGTTTAATTTAAGCATGCAAAAGTATTATTTAAGTTGAGGATATTCCGAAAGTTGTCTAAAAAATATCGTCTATATGAATTTAATCTTAATCTACCTCTACTCCCATGTTCCGTGTCTCTTGGATCCTATTTTGGTCTAGAGAACACCGGCCATGCCGAGCTCAATGATTCAATCTAATATAGTATAACTAAGTGACCTGTATCCTATGAGTTAGCTACGTTCATTTTTGGATAAAGTTTTAGTCATAACATGAGTTGGGAAGATAAACGATAAAGATTTAATTCCTATATCCATTTGTAATATAAACCATCCGCAGTCTCAAAACATACCACATAGTCACATATTTAATACTTTTCTAAACGACTATCATAGCAGACAATTGAGTTATTTAGCTAATCATGGCAATTCTAACATACATATTTAAATTTATTAAAGAAAGGACAAACATATTAAATATGAAAGATAGATTGACACCTGGAAAGAAGTACAATAACTCGTAGCTAAAATATGCGTCCCGGAGCACCTCCGTACAAATCTTTCTTAGCTAGTTAATTAGCTAGCCTAATTAAATAGGAAAAATAAAAGAAAAGAAAATACAAGTAACCAAATGTGTTGGTGTATCTAGGTGTGTTGAAGTTCTAAGGTGTTTCTTGGTGTGTTTGTTCAAATGAGCCCATGCCTCTATTTATAGAGGAGCTTTGGTGCATTTTAGCCAAAGGAAGCACACATTAGCAAAAGGTGGAAAAGGTAGTGGCACCAGGTACAAAAGGCGAAAAAGGTAGTGGCACCAGGTACGAAAAGTAGGAAAAGGTCTAGCACCGGGTACGAAAAAGGACGAAAAAGTGCAATCCGTGTGGGTGGCGTGCAGCAGCCCGCGGCTGGCTGCCAGCCGGTGGCGACTGGGTGGCTGCCGGTGGCGGCTGGCTGCCAGCTGCACCAGCCTGCTGCCGGTTGCTTCGTTTCTCGATTCGTGCGTGTTTTCTTCGTTATGCGTCCGTTTGCGTTGATTCCTTTTGCGTTGGATTCGTAATTCAAAAACGAAGCTTTTGATGAAAAGAAATCCCAAAAATATGTCTCTGAACTTTAGATGTGTCGTACGAATCGTTTGGATCTTCCGGAGTTCGTAGAATCTTCGTTCTTCATCCGTTTTTAGTTGATTCCTCTTCTATTGGATTCGTAATTTAAAAATGAACATCTTGGGTCAAATAGATGTTGCTGATGGGCTCTTTTGTCTCGAATCCTAGTTTTGATGTCTTGAATCTTCAAACGCGCGTGAAATCTTCGTTTTTTGGCCTTTTTGCTTGATTTTGCTCGTGCAACCTTGTTTTGATCTTCTTAGCATTTTATCAATGATTTTTGCATTATTTGAGTCCAAATGCTTAGTATTGCTCCAGAATGAGAGAGATATTGGTGGTAAAAACGTGACTTTTTACGCGATATCAAGTATCCCACACTTAGAGTTTTGCTTGTCCTCAAGCAAATCTTCATAAAATTGTGATGGGAGGTGTTTTGTATTCCAGAGAACTTTGATTCCTGCAAGTTTGGTAAAAAGATTTCGGACGGGGTTCCATCCTTTGATGGTTTTCCAAACCTTTGGTTCTAACAAGCTTTCTTTTCAATCTTCATAATGTAAGATATACATGACTGGGGCCCTCATGGGTGGTCACTCTATTCACTCAAGTGTATCGGGTTTCCTAATTTCTAATTCACTCAGGGGCCAGTCATGTAGCTCTTCCGTTGTCATAAGTTTGATCGAGAATCAAATCTACAATACTTAAATGGGGACGGTGCTAATTATCCCTAGACATTCGCAAGACGGTGGAAGTGGTGTATATGGATGAAGGGTTTTGTAGGTGGTTTATTTGGGGGTTTAGTATGGCCTAAGAGTTGTTTATGATGACTTATCTTTGGTGCTTAGTAGTGCTCCTTTCTGGATTTTTCTCCTTGAGAGCCTTCTTTTGCGTCTTTTCCTTTCAAGTTTTCTTTTGATGAACCTTTCCCTTGGCTTTAAATGATCCTTGGGCTTTTAGGTTCCTTCTGACAGCTTTGCTGAATTTTCTTTTTCTTGGAGCTCCTTTTACGGATGGTGTTCATCCTTTGGGGAACGCTCCGTACTTCTTTACTGGATTTCTTTTTCTTGGAGCTCCTTTTACGGATGGTGTCATCCTTTGGGGAACGCTCCATACAGATAATAATTCTTCTGTCAGCACAGAAACTTAGGCTATGGCCAAAAGATGAAAGAAAGGAGTGAAGTTTTTTGAAAAGGCTAAGGCTCAGCATGTTTTCCGCTGAAGGTGAGCACTGGTTGGGTTTGAAAGTGAGGGTTTTATGAGATGGTTCTTGTCCTAGGGAATGTCAAGGTTTTCTGATTGCACGTATGATGCCCATTTTTGTAATCTCGAAATGTATTCCTTGAACAAGTTCTGATTCTAGAGAGCATACATCGGCACACTCACAATTGAAAAGCGAAGCATTAAAGATGAATGCTTTTATATGGCTCAAGATTCCTCACTCATTTTGGGTGGTTTTGTGCCTAGTCATGCGATCGCTTGTTTTGAAACTTAGTTTGAAAGTTTATCAAAGAGTTTTGCTTGTCTTTTACCAAACCTTTTGAACTTTTGTTGACCAGAAATACCCTTTTTTGACTTTGATTCAAAAATTTTGAAAATTTTGTTGAAAATCTGAGGTTTGCTAAAAAGTTTGATCAAAAGTTTATGTTACAATACAGTAGTTAATCCTACTGCTATCCCACACTTAAAAGAACATTGTCCCTAATGTTCTACTTATAAGTTAGGTCAATCCCACACTTAGATTTTTGAATAAGGATCAATATTTTCGAAGTCATTCTCTATTTGCGAGTTGTAATCCCACACTTAGAGTTTTACTTAGAATTTTAGCGTGTTAAATTGAGAAAATTAAGGTTAGAAGAGATATTTCCTTGTGCTGCGTGAGTTGCCATTTGATTTTATGGACCAGGCTCAAGTGTGTGAATTTGCTGGAAATGGACCAGGCTCATTAAAAATGAACTTGTTCCACAAATTCTACTTTGAATTCTGCATAGTACACATCCTTCAGAAAACACAAGTGTTAATACAAGTTAATATTAAACATAAAATAACTAATAAAAGCTAATCCATGTCAGGATAGAGCGAATCCCAATCGGTGAAGTCATCATCCATAAAGATCGTGTTTTCCACGATCGATGTAGGAGATGCTGACTCCTCGATGGTATAGACAGGAGATGTCGTGCCATCCTCTGGATCCTGAATCCAAGCGTCTAGGGCAGCAGTCTCCTCTTCCAGTGAGTCCATGAAAGTGGGCTAGTCCTGCGTAGTCAAGCTCTAAGGTGGGAATAAGTCCCACGATGGAATGTGCGGAGCGGGATCAGGTCCCATCTGAAAGGGGCACACAGGTGTGGAGGTAAGGCCCAGAGCAGTGTGGATCTCAGAGATGGCGGTGTTCTGGACCTCGAGGGCTCTCAGTATAGACCAAGTGATAGCAGGATCCGCAGTAGTAACCCCATGCTCAAAGGTGGGTACTCTTGAGGTTCCTGCGGTCTGTCCTGCTGGTCGGTGAGATGAAGGTAACCTGGAATGGATGGGACATAACAGGAATGACTCCTGAACGTACACCTCCACCGAGTCTGCCGATATCTCATCCAACCTAGGAGGTGGTGACTGGGATCCTCTGACAGTCCTCATGCTACCACCCGGTGATTAACTCCGGGAGTGATGCATGGCACGCGAGCGTCTCTGATTGGGGGCTCGTGCTCTATCTGACTGCGAACTCATCCTGCAAAATACAAAAGGTTAATGGTCTAAGATTATTAGTCTTTTGTAAGGCGAGGTACTGCATAAAAATTGGATTAGTTTAAACATAACAATAAAGGAAAATTAATGCTGAAAAGTAAGATAGGCTTGGGGTGCCTCCCAAGAGCGCTTTGTTTATCGAGTCTCGTAGCTTGACTCTTTTATACCCAATTTTCTATTAGGGTGGTTCGTAGTTATAGACTTCCTCATTTGAGGGAAAGTCTTCTACGTAGTGCTTTAATCGGTGACCGTTTACTTTGAAATTTCCGTCTGGAGCTTCGAGTTCGACGACACCATAGGGGAATACTTTAGAGATTGTGAAGGGGCCGCTCCATCGTGTTTTGAACTTACCAGAAATTTTTTTAAATCGGGAGTTAAAGAGTAGAACTTTATCACCTGGATTGAAGCGTGTGGGGCGGAGCTTTGAATCATAGAGTAACTTGGTTCTTTCCTTAAATTTGTAGGAACTTTCGTAAGCTTGATCCCTCAACTCTGCTAGTTCATTTAGCTGCATTCTCCGGTGAGTTCCTGTTATCGTAGGATCTAAACTACAGTTCTTCAGTGCCCAGTAAGCTTTGTATTCTAGTTCAATCAGGAGATGACATTCCTTTCCATAAACGAGCCTATAGGGAGTTGTTCCTAATGGCGTTTTATAAGCTGTCCGAAATGCCCATAAAGCATCGTCTAGCTTGTCTACCCATCTTTCCTTGTGTTGACCAATTGTTCGTTCCAAGATCCTTTTTAGTGCACGGTTTGTAATCTCTGCTTGTCCATTCGTCTGCGGGTGATAGGCCGTAGAGGTTTTGTGTGTAACCCCATATTGTTGCAATAGTTTCATAAACTGAGTATTGCAAAAGTGCGTGCCTCTATCGCTGATGATTGCTCGAGGTGTTCCAAACCGACAGAATAACTATTTTAAAAACTTGGTTACGACCCTTGAATCATTTGTTGGAAGGGCTTGGGCTTCGGCCCATCTTGATACGTAATCGACAGCTACTAGAATGTATTCTTTTCCGTAAGATTTTGAAAATGGTCCCATGAAGTCTAATCCCCATATGTCAAATATTTCACATGCTTGGATATTCGTTAACGGCATTTCGTTACGCGTTGTGATATTTCCAAACCTTTGGCAAATATCGCAGCGTTTCACCAAGTCTTGTCCGTCTCTGAAAATGGTAGGCTAGTAGAATCCTGAGTCGTAGACTTTCTTTGCTGTCAGATTAGCTGCATGATGTCCTCCGGTGGGTCCGTGATGGCTTTGGTGGAGTATATGTTCGGCTTCTTTCCCATCGACACATCTTCTTACTATTTGGTCGGGACAGACCTTTAACAAATATGGATCATCCCAAAAGTAATATTTGACGTCGCGAAAGAACTTTTGTCTCCGCGATGAGATCATTCCTTTTCTTGCGATCCCTCAAACTACAAAATTGGCAATGTCTGCAAGCCAAGGATCGTTAGTGAATTGCGAACCTTGTTCTCCTAAACTCATTAACTGCTCTTCTGGAAATCGATCTTTAATATCTCTTTCTGCAAGTTGTTCCATTGACGGATTTTCAAGTTGACTTAAATGATCTGCGGCGACGTTTTCTGCTCCTTTCTTATCCTATATTTCTATGTCGAATTCTTGTAGGAGTAAAATCCATCGTAACAATCTAGGCTTTGCGTCTTGCTTTTTGAAGAGGTATTTTAGAGCTGAGTGATCCGTATATACTATTGTTTTGGACGATATCAGGTAGGATCTGAATTTGACAAAGGCAAATACTACGGCTAGCAGCTCCTTTACTGTGGTTGTATAGTTTTCTTGAGCATCTGTAAGTGTTTTGCTAGCGTAATAGATTGGTCGAAAGTGATTATCCTTCCTTTGACCCAGAACTGCCCCAACTGCGAAGTCACTAGCATCGCACATGATTTCAAAGGGTAGGTTCCAATCTGGAGCGATCATGATTGGTGCATTTGTAAGCTCCTTCTTCAGGTAATTGAAAGCCTTCATGCAGTTCTCGTCAAACACAAACTTGATGTCTTTTCCTAGAAGGTGGGTGATAGGTCGAGAAATCTTGGAGAAGTCCTTGATAAAACGGCGAAAGAACCCAGCATGTCCTAGAAAGCTTCTAATGGCCTTGACGTTGGTTGGTGGTAGAAGTTTGGCGATGGTTTCGACCTTTGCTTTGTCTACTTCAATTCCGGACTTGGATATTCGATGTCCAAAAACTATTCCTTCCTTCACCATAAAGTGACACTTTTCCCAATTTAACACGAGGTTTGATTCTTCACACTTGGTGAGCATTCTATCGAGGTTGGACAGACATGATGCGAAGGAGTCTCCAAAGACAGAGAAATCGTCCATAAAGATTTCCATGCATTGTTCAATCATGTCGTGGAAAATTACAACCATGCATCTCTGAAATGTTGCAGGTGCGTTGCATAATCCAAACGACATTCGTCGGTATGCGAATGTTCCGTAGGGACATGTGAATGTCGTCTTCTCTTGGTCCTTCGGATCGAGCGGGATTTGGAAATACCCAGAAAAACCATCAAGGAAATAGTAGAATTCGTTCCCTGATAATCTTTCGAGCATTTGGTCAATAAACGGAAGCGGGAAGTGATCTTTGCGAGTTGCTTCGTTTAACTTCCGATAATCGATGCAGACTCTCCAACCGGTAACCGTCCGAGTTGGTATAAGCTCATTTTCTTCGTTTGTAATGACCGTCATTCCTCCCTTCTTTGGTACTACTTGAACAGGGCTAACCCAAGGTGAGTCGGATATTGGGTAGATCAATCCAGCATCTAAGAGTTTGATAACCTCTTGTTTGACCACATCCTGGATCTTAGGGTTTACCCTTCTCTGCCTTTGTACGGATGGTTTGAAATCGTTTTCCATGAGGATCTTGTGTGTGCAATAGTTTGGACTGATTCCTTGTATGTCGGAAATCTTCCATGCAATTGCCTTCTTGTGTGATTTCAGAACATCAATGAGTTGGGCTTTCTCCTCGGGTTTTAACTCTTTTGATATTATTACCGGGAGTTATGATGTTCCATGGAGGTAAGCGTACTCAAGGTGAGGTGGTAGTTCTTTTAATTCTAGGTTTGGTGGTTCTTCGATAGACGGCTTCGTTCTAGCTATCTCGTTTCTATTCAGCTTCTCGTATTCAGCTTGGAATGGTGCTTCGTCCGTCTCGGGTTCAGATGTGGAGATTGATTCTATTTCAACCCACTCGGTTTTATTTGAGATTTCGTCTGTTTTTAGCTCGTATTTGTTGACTGATGATGAGGAAACTTCATCATTTCTGGTGATGATGATCTCTCTGTCGTTAGTGAATTGGTATTCTTGGAATTGAGCGGATGAAGACTGGCTTATGGTGATTTCAGGGTTTGAAAATGGCAGTGGTTCGGTTTGATTGGCTAATTGTAGTTCAAACGATGGTGGCTCAACACTCATTTCTTTGAATGAATCCAAGATCTCTCTGATTGAGGGAAATGGGTTTGGTTCATTGAATATGGGTTTATCTCTCTTTAGCCAAGGTATCGGTGTACCATATCCTAATGGAACAACGATTGTTTTGCCATCGATGTAAGGAGACTTCTTTTCAAACAGCGGAAATAGTAGTTCGTTGGATGTTGTTGGCGAAGCGATTGCGGAGTGTAGCCCAGGGTCCTCATTACACAGTTTTCGAACGGTGATTATGGTGTTGGGTATCGGATCCTGGCTGGTTAGCGCTAGTACTTCGTGGAGATGCTCATCAAAAATATCCTGCATGGTATCACACAAACCAAGGTCATCTTCCAGAGGTTGCTTCATTAATCGATCGACATTAAAGGTGACTTCCTCTTTCCCAACTCTTAATTTTAAAGATTTTTCGTTAACATCAATTACAACCTTGGCAGTATTTAGGAATGGTCGGCCTAGGATGAGCGGGATATGTGTGTCTTCATCTATGTCCATGACAATAAAGTCCACTGGAAAAACGAACTTATCGACTTTGACCATGACATCTTCAGCAATTCCTCGAGGGAGTTTAACTGATCTGTCAGCTAATTGGATAGTCATACGAGTAGGTAATAGGTCATCTAATCCTAATTTCTTGTAAAGGGAATAAGGCATAGGATTAACACTAGCACCTAGGTCTGCTAAGGCGTTACTAATTTGAATTCCTTGGAGAAAACAGGGTATAGTAAAACGTCCAGTATCGCCTAATTTAGGTGGGAGACCACGTTGTATAATTAATGAACATTCAGCATTCAAGGGTAAACTAACTATTTTCCTAAGTTTTTCTTTGTTTGAAAGGAGTTCTTTAAAGAATTTAGCACACGAGGGCATTTCTACTAAAGCATCTAATAATCTAACATTTAAGTGCACGCTTTTAAATATTTCCAAATATTTACCGAATTGGGCTTCTTGCTTTTCCTTTTTAAGTCTACCAGGATAAGGTATTCTCGTTCGAGGTACATTATCTGGAGTTTTGGCTGGTGATGGGTCAGGTATTGTGATAGGGATGTCAATTGACACTTTTTCACTAGGTGTAGGTGTGGGCAAAGAAGTGTTTTCGGGGGTGTTATCTGGTGGCGGTGGATCAACTTTGGTCACCTTTCCTCCTCTAGTCACGATTAACAGATCATCACTTGGTGGATGAGTGGTGTCATTCGTGATTACCGACGTACTTTCCTCAATAAAACTTAAGTTTTTCAAAATGGATTTCATGTTAGAGATTAATTTTTCTGAAATTTTTATCATGGCGTCAATATTATCTTGAAATCCGGTTACTATTTTGTTTATAACGTTTTGTTCAAACATAAATTCTGACAAAGATAGATTTGAGGAAGGTAAGTGGTTTGTAGGTGAGGAAACAGCTAAAAGTTGTGTCAAAGACTCATTTGGTGTGAGGTTGGTCCAATCAAGGTGTGTTGTCATAATTAATTAAAAAGCGGTTACTAAAATAAAACTAATCCTATGGGCAAAAAGGTAACTTTTGATTGATGTTAATCTTTCAAAAGGATCGCTTAAACAATAAAGTTACTAAATCCTAAAATCGGTTGCCGACGCTCCCCGGCAGCGGCGCCAAAAACTTCTTGCGCTGCACACCGGTCGTTGGAATTTCTAATGGTGACGCAGCACAACAGTGGGTTTTTAATTTATAAGGCTGGGGCCTAGGGTTACTTATTATGCTAGCACAAGATAAGTATGACCTAGGATCGTTCTTCAAAGCGCGACAAATTGATACTAGGGGGTTTAGAGGCTTTTATGTGTTCAGCTGGGGTTGAAAAGAGTTGGTTTTGGTTTTGGGTTTTCTTATCCTAATTTAAACTAGACTGAATTAAAAGGTGGAGGTTACTTCGGGCGTTCAGCAATTAAAGCGATTGTCTACTATAATGTGGTTTAGAAGTGGTTAAATATGGAAAGTTCTAATGAGGATAAGTTCGTAAGTTGATGTGAGCTATTCTACAATCCTTCCATCGGGCTGACGCGGAGGTGTCCACAATTAGGCAAATAGAATGTCACGGGGATTGCACAATATATTAAAGTGTACACCGAAAGTTCTCTCAAATGTACACCCACATTATCCAACAGTTAACCTCGAATCCTATTCCCCAATCTCGGTCGTCAGAGATGCCCGAATCATGGCATAGTTTGTTGAATAAACAATCTTATGAACGAGGGTTATCCTCACCGGAATAGGTTGGGCTAACTGGTCTGAACGGTCGGATAATATGTCATCACTTATTCGTACGAGTTATCATCATTACTTGGGGATGTTACAAGACAGGGGTGGTTTGTGTTACAAAAGGAGACCTAGGTAATACGTTTGCTATTCGATTCATAATACAACTACCTTCGGTCGTTCTGACTTCCATACATTTGTACTCCGCCGTAAGCGTTTCCAGTACTATATCAAAGAATAGTCGAATAGGGGCCGTCATATTATTTCACGATGATTAATGCCATTTAAATTTTACTATTATGATGATCCTAAGGTAACAATCAAACAAGAACATGCAATAAGACGATCAAGGTGACAGTTTAATTTAAGCATGCAAAAGTATTATTTAAGTTGAGGATATTCCGAAAGTTGTCTCAAAAATATCGTCTATATGAATTTAATCTTAATCTACCTCTACTCTCATGTTCCGTGTCTCTTGGATCCTATTTTGGTCTAGAGAACACCGGCCATGCCGAGCTCAATGATTCAATCTAACATAGTATAACTAAGTGACCTGTATCCTATGAGTTAGCTACGTTCATTTTTGGATAAAGTTTTAGTCATAACATGAGTTGGGCAGATAAACGATAAAGATTTAATTCCTATATCCATTTGTAATATAAACCATATTGGGTCAAATAGATGTTGGTGATGGGCTCTTTTGTCTTGAATCCTCGTTTTGATGTCTTGTATCTTCAAACGCGCGTGAAATCTTCGTTTTTTGGCATTTTTGCTTGATTTTGCTCGTGCAACCTTGTTTTGATCTTCTTAGCATTTTATCAATGATTTTTGCATTATTTGAGTCCAAATGCTAAGTATTGCTCCAGAATGAGAGAGATATTGGTGGTAAAAATGTGACTTTTTACGCGATATCAAAAAGTAATCTTGTATTTCTGGTAATACTATGTAAGAGCTACAGTATTTCTTGTACACCTACGAGTTCATACAGTGAAAAACTAGAGCAATTACACATCTTATATGACAAACAGTAGGAAAGCATTTACAATAAGAATTTATAAAAATAGTATGCACGCATTCTCACCCTGAAAATAGTAAAATCGTTTAAAGAGTGGGGCTATGAAATTCACCTGTGGTGCTAGCGTTCCTAACGTACACGTGTTGTCCAAATAGTAACCTCTGGATGTTCTAAACGCGTGAGGTTATGTATATGAGTAAATGATTAATAAGTCGGTCTAAGCTAATTGTCCACTCAACTAGGAGTGTTTATGTATTCGTTTGTTGTTTAAGTTTAGAAATCATGTACGGTCAATTGGTGACAGTTTGTAATAAATTTCTGGAATCATTTTTATTGTGTTTGTTTTATTGTATTTTTATAAAGTATAAAATCATGCACGGGGTCCGGGGGCAGCGCCCCTAGTAGCAGGGTCTAAGGTGTGGCAACCTCTGGCAGGGTCCAAGGGGCAGAGCCCCTGTGTGACACCCCACAAATTCAAATGCAATTACGAACGCTAAACACTTGCATTATTAGGAAAATTCCCTACTTGAGTGAATTCACAACACATTTTAGAGGTAAGTCTAGCAAAGCTCAACTAGTTAATACGCGTAGTATTACATTTCGTAATTAGTTGTAATTACGTACAAAACAATTGAAACAACGTGACAAAAATATACGACTGTTGGTGAATAAAACTAATTAATAATATGAGATTATTAATTAACATTAACGTCTATTAAATATTATTTTGATAATATTTAACGAGTATTTCGTAAACTGAAACAAATTCGAGACATTTCTATAACCAAACAAAGTTATAATGTTACAACTTTATTAATTTACTTTTATAAAAATATCTCAACTAAAATATATCTTAAAATGTATTTAAAAATTACCAATTTAAAATAAATTAATATTTAACGATCGGGTAAACGAACACGAGACCCAAACGGGTCGGCCTAGACCCGCAGACCTGACCCACCGACCCATGACCCAACCCCCCTTTTAATCCCTTCTTCCCCATTTCATTTCATTTTTATCCACACCTACACCCAAACTCTCTCTTTGCTCTCAAATCGCAGCAGCCGAAACCACCAAAAACACCACCAAAAATCGTTCATCATCATCATCATCAGAAACAAGCACGAGGATCACCATCTCGAGCTCTTCATCTTCATCTTCTTCGTTTTTAAGTTCGTGGTATGAAACTTTAAAACTCTTTTAAATTACTTATAAAGCTTTGATTTACATGCTAGAACATTTACACAACAAGATTATGTTCAAAAATTAGCTTGAAATGGGTTTAAAAATCAAATTTTCGCTAACAGCTGCGTCTGCGAACTGAGATGCGTCTCAGCTCGCAAATCGAGCTGCGAACCAAGATTTACCTACCAAAAACTGAACCTGCGAACTGACCCGACCTGCGTGTTGACCTGACCTGCGAACCGAAATTCGTCATGCGAACCCAACTCGGTTCGCAGCCTATCTTATCATTAAAACCCAATCTCAGTTCGCATCGCGAACTCGGTTCGCACCATATTTCAGTCCGCGGCCAAACTTAGTCGATTTTTTTTTCCGAATTTAAATTTTCGACCCCAACCAGGGGCTCTGCCCCTTGGACCCCGCTAGGGGTTGCCACCCCTTGGACCCCGCTACCAGGGGCGCTGCCCCCGGACCCCCGTACACAATTTCATACTTTATGAAACACAATGAAATGAATATAAAAATGTTTTCAAAGATTATTATTACAAACTGATACCAACAAGTCGTATACATTTCTAAAACAACAAACTCAATCAACGAATTTTTGGGGTGTTACACCCTGGTTGAGGTCGGGCTTGGAATTTTTTTATTTCTATTTACATTGTTTTAATAAAAATGCATTGGAAATTCAAATTCGCAAGTCTCAGCTCGCAAGAAGTGTTAGTTTGCAACTCAGTTCGCAAGTCAGTCAAGTTTGCTTCGCAACTCAATTCGCAAGTCTCGTCTCGCCACTCAGTTCGCAAAGTCAACTTCGCAGGTTCGGTTCAGTTTGCAACCGGTTAGGCTCGCAAGCCATTTCGGTTCGCATCGGTTCGCAAATCCGGATAAGGTTTTGCGAACTGAGTTCGGATAGGGTTTTGCGAGCTGAGTTCATCTCAGTTCGCACGATGAACTGATGCGAATGTTGAGGTGGTTTCAAGTTTGAAACGTTTTCATCAGGTTTCTTGGACATGTTTTCGTTAGGTGGACTTATTATTACGTTAATACGAGTATAATACTCAAAATGAAAGCTTTCTTACGATGGATCTTGGTAGATGAGGAAAAGGGGTAAAAATGGTGGATTCTTGAGCTTATTCTAGATGTTGATGATGATGATGACGATGTCCGGTGGTGGTGGCAGCTGTGGCTGCTGTCCACCGATTCAAGAGAGATGGGGTAGGGGTGGAGAAGAGAGAGTTTGAGATATGAGTGCGTGTTTGTGGTAAATGGAAGAAATGGGGGAGGTGGTTATTTTAAATGAGGAAGTGTTGGGTTCGTGGGTTTTGGTCCGACTCCAAATGGGTCTCGGGCTCGCGTGTTCCCGTTTTTCTAATCTCGTGTTAATTCGTAATCCATTAAATACTAATTGTACGTTAAACGTTGATAGCATCAAATAAGTACTATATTTATATATTAATATTCCCCAAAGTTTATATACTTCTATTGTATTTATGTGATTTTAGGTACTTATTCCTTTCTATTTTCAAAATAGGTGTAAGTGAAGCTTGGATCGGAAAAAGAACAGAAAATGAGCTGAATATGGAAGAAAAGTGTAAAAGCTGAGTTTTTGGCTATGCGTTAGTATTTTGGCCATACCTTTCTCATACGGAGTCCGATTAAGTTGATTCAAGTGCTCAAATTTAGCTAACACAGAGGGCTACAACATATCAAAAATTCATATCATTTGGACATAGGGAAGATCGCGATGCGACCATGCAAGATCGCGATGTGATTTTGGGTCGGCCAGAAAGGATATAAATTCGACTTTAAGCTCACTTGTTAACCCTAATCTTGTATCTGTTAGGTAAATTAATTATATAAAATATACATACTATTGTGCGATTAACTAAACTGAAATACAACTAGGCAAGTGTACCTAATCGCACAATAGTATAACTATGGTAAGATCCGAGTAAATCGTCTTCACAGGGAACAATATATCACATGGATAGCAGCTATAGAGTGTCCAGTACACCGGAAGTTCTCCCAAATGCACAGACCAATTCAACTGAAAACTATCCTCTAATCCAGGTCCCCATTTACAGACATCCAGAGGACGTTAGTATCATGGCATGAATTGTTCATTGAACAATAACATAAACAGGGTTTAACCCGCGGAACCGGTTGGGATAATCTGTCTAGCGGTCAGCTGATTTGTTCATCATTAATCCTACAGTCATCACAACTATTTCATGCACGTTAACCTACCTGTATTATGTTTATCATGTTTATGAAAATCTAATTAGCAGGGTAGTGATAGTGGTTATGTAGGTCTAACATGTAGTACCTAAGCAACAATCAAACAAGAACATGCAATAGGATAGAACACTAGCAGCACAGCAACTGACCTGATAATCAAATCATGGATATCCTGGAAGTTGTCCCAAAGATACACAACAAACAAGCATAAACCTAATCTATCTCTAATCCTATGCTCCGTGTCCCTCAGATATGTCTCAATCAAGGGGACAACGACCATGTTGAGTTCATTGATCATCATACATAGAATAGTTGGCAATCCTACTTCTAGTAATGGGCCCAATTCTAGGGAGGAGGATACAAACCACAGCATAAGTTGGACAGATAAACGGGCAGAGGTTCATCCTATAAGTTCACAAACAGTTTAAACTCATACAGACAGAATAACGGCATGTTACAATTGGGATCATTATTTCCACAACGGATTGTGCCCACGACTTTCATAGCTTCCTCGTTCCGTACTCCACACATTAGTGATGTTTTCGGCGCTATACAAATGAAAGTCGTATAATGTTACCTCTGTTGTTTCATAATGGTGATATCCCAATTGTATCATAACTATCCTAACATTGCATACATCACAACAAACATTGATTTGTCTAGCCTAGCATAATTCTAGCATTCATTCCAAAGCATGCATAATAAGATAACATGATTATAAGAATAAATACGAGAGATTGTATTAAACCTGAATAAGAGAATAATACAGACAAATCTTCACAAATCTGAAATCTCGGAGTAACTCCGTACACAAGCTACTAAGAGCTTCTATATCTAACCTACTAATTCTCCTCTAACTCCTAAGAGTAGTGCTAGAGAGAGAATGCTAAACTATTCTAGAGAGAAGTTTAGAGAGAGAAAGAAATGAGAGAAATGAGATGAGAGGTGTGTGGAATGGTGGAAATGAAGCCACTATTTATAGGAGAAGGGAGGTAGCCATGGTACAAGTCCTTAAGCACCAAATACAAGCATCAAAGCAGCATACGGGGCAAGCGAACCAGGGGGGTCAAACGACGCCCAACAAGAGGAAAACCCCCATATATAGCACCCTAAGGGCCGTATACTGCACCTAGGGTACCGTATATGGTACCTAGGTGGGGGGAGGGGGGGTTGGTGCTCCATTTGCTGTATATTGAGCCCCCGGTTGCTTCGTTTGTCCGTATCTTCTTCGTTCAGGCTCTGTTTTGCTTGATTCTTGCGCCGTTGGATTCGTTTTTCCATTACGCTTCTAATGACACTAAGTTTTCCAAATTTGGAGGTGGTTGACTTTTGCGTGTTCCGGATGACGATCGGCGAGCTCTTGAACTGCATATCTTCTCCGTCCTTCGTCCGTTTCTTCCGATTCTTTCACCTCCGGTCTTGTATTTTCCTATAGAATTATAAAATGTGAATTAAGATTTGATTCTATAAGAAAATTAGGAGCAGAATATTTAAGGTGATTATTTTGCCTCGGTTTGCGTGTTATTTGGACGTTTTTTACCGATTTTTGCAGCAACGTCTATATTTAGACTACCTTGGTGATTTTTAGTGAATAATGATGTTTTTGAAATGTTTTCACCAAAGAATAGTCCAAAAAGTGTGGAAATAAGTACTTAAAAACATGACTTTTTGGGTCACATCAAGTATCCCACACTTAGACTTTGCTTGTCCTCAAGCAACACTCATCGATATTTTCTTTGAAAACATTAAACAGGTTTTAAGGAGAGTTATGACATCTCTCTTAGTTACCGTTTCCTCTTATGAGTAGATAGTTTCATAAAACAAGGAAAAATAAGATGATCCTTTCGGAAACAAGAAGCGATTTTCATAGGCATACTTCCAACTCTCGGGATGTGGAGTATACATGACCAGGAGATCTCACATAAGGTGGTCACTTAATTCACTCAATAGTGTATCGGGTTTCCTATCAATCTAAATCAAATGAAATCGCTCATAAAGCTAGTCATGCAGTACTCATCGTCATAGGCTTGATCGAGAATCGGATCTCCATCACTTACGTGAGAACGGCGCTAATTATCCCAAGACATTCAGGGGTTGTAATGTTTTGTGAGGGTTAAAGGTATGGATAAGGGAATTTTTGGGTTTGTAAGGGTGTTGCTTATCTTAGGCTTTCCAAGAATCATGAAAAACTATTTTGTAGAACGGATGAAGTAGCTACTCATCTTCTATCGGATCTCCCTTTGAATGGTTGATACTTTGAAGCACTTTTAGCTTTATTTTCTTTTCTTTTTCTGCTTTTTATTTTCTTTTCTTTTTCATAATTTCTTTGTAAGAGAACTTCCGAGGATAATTTCTTTTCTTTGAGTCCTTCAGAAATCCTTTCTTTTATCTTGATCAATTCGAGTCTTTTCTTTCAGGTGCTAATTTTCCCGCACCGTTGTTCTCTTGTCTCTCTTGTGTGCTAATTTTCCCGCACCTTTAAGAGAGGTTTGATTCTTTTTGGAGAACACAAATGAGTAGGATAATCGAGTTGGATATTCCTCAAGGTGTTTTTCATAACCTCAGAAATTTTAAGATAAGGTTTTGGGAATTTGGGAAAGTGGTTTGTGTTTGAGGGTTTTGAAGAAATAAAAGGTATAGGCTCAACATGGTTTTCTAGACGGATCATCGATACTAAAAATGAGCATCGAGAGGGTTTTGGGCTTGAAAGAGAAGGCTAAAAAGGGGTTCAAATCCTAATAAATGTCAAGGTCATTTAATTGCGCCTATACCGCGTACGGTACACACCAATGTGGTCTCGAAGCATATGTCAAGAGCAAGTTCTAATTTAGAGATACATGCATCGGCACACACAAGAAATGAACAATGTAGCATTAAAGATGAATGCTTTTAAGGCTCAAAACCTCACTGCAAATTTGGGTTGTATGTGCCTAGTCATGCGATGCCCCTCTTAGATTATCGTTCCTTGGTTAGGAAATTTCTACCTTAATTTCTGTAAGTTTTTGAAATATTTTCCTCATATTTTGAAAACGGTTTCTTTCAGGCATACCAGAAACTCAAAAATTAGAGTTAATCGCAAGATTTAGCTCATATTTTAAATTTTATTGAAAAATATTTTTGAAAAATTTGAAAAAATTTTAGAACATTTTCTGAGATATACTATGTAGACATAGAAATCTTTTATCAAAGGTATTCCATACCTACCATCCCACACTTAGAGGAACATTGTCCCTAATGTTCTCTTGAGTTGAAATTTTACGACTAAAATCCCACACTTAGAGTTTGAACATGTAAGAAAATGTTTCCTTGTGTTGAATTGGGCTGGAATCCCACACTTAGTGATAAGTTAGGATGTGGCACAGATTATAACACATAAACTTTAGAAAACTTAGAATCATCAAAAACGGAGAAAGGTTAAAAGTACTCCCCATTCTGTTTATTGGACAGGACCAGATTAGTGTAGAAATGGTGTGTGTGATTTGCTGGATTGAGGACCAGTCTCGTTTAAGATTTTCCATTCCACAAATAGCTAAGTTCAGTAGAAACAGGAGCGGGAGGTAGGCTAGGAACATCTAGCATGGCCATCAACTGCTCAGTAAGTGAAGGCTCTGTTGATGAACTCCCTGATGACATAGCAGGCTCAACAGCATCAGACGGAGCAGTGGAAGGTCCAGCAGCGAACGGTCCAGCAGGAGGGACGAATAGTGGGCATGGTCCTGCGTGCTCTACGTCCTCATCTGCGATCTCTGCGATGTCTCGGTGGTCTCTCAGCTATGATCTCTCTGGTGTCACTGGAGCTATCCATCCTGAAATAAACAAAAATAGACAGGTAATGCATAAAATGACGAATACAAACGCACAGAGATCTGATGACAGTGCAAAGATGTTTCATAAAGATTTATGTTTTCAAAATTCTGGCGTTTGCATCTTTGAGACTTATCTATGATTTTGTAGAAATTGAAGTTTGTAGTCAGATAAGTAGCAAATCCTGAAATTTTTGTCAGAGGTAATCATACTTAATAAAAATAAACTAAGAAGAAAAATTTTAACAGAAAAGTAAAGATAAGCTTGGGGTGCCTCCCAAGAGCGCTTGTTTTACGAGTCTCTAGCTTGACTCTTTATACCTTTCTTGAAGACTCATGGAGGTTCAAAGATGAAGACGTCTTACCTGATGGGAAAGTCTTCAACATAATGCTTTAAGCGATGACCATTAACCTTAAAATTACCTTCTGGGGCCTCGAGTTCGATTGCACCATAAGGAAATACCTTTGAGATCATGAATGGTCTGCTCCACCTATTTTTGAATTTACCGGAGAATTTCTTGAATCGCGAATTGAAGAGCAGCACCTTGTCTCCTTGTTTGAACCTAGAAGGCTTCAGTTTAGCATCGTGGACCCTTTTAGTTCTTTCTTTGAAGCTCAGGGAACTGTCGTACGCCTGGTCCCTTAGCTCTGCTAACTCATTCAATTGCATTCTTCGTTGTTCTCTAGCTGCTGAAATTTCCAAGTTGCATTGTTTTAATGCCCAGTACGCCCGATATTCCAACTCAATTGGAAAGTGACACGCCTTGCCGTAGACTAGCTGATACGGTGTGGTTCCTAATGGTGTTTTGTAGGCAGTTCTGAATGCCCACAACGCATCGTCCAACTTTTCGGCCCCCCTATGCCCGTGATTCCCGACAGTTCGTTCCAGTATCCTTTTCAAAGCCCGATTTGATGCTTCAGCTTACCCATTTGTTTGTGGATGGTAAGCTGTCAAAGTTTTGTGAGTGACACCATACTGCTGTAGTACCCGCATGAATTGAGTATTGCAGAAATGCGTGCCACGATCACTAATTATAGCTCTAGGAGTTCCAAATCGACTGAACAGCTTTTTGAGGAACTGGGTTACTACTTTTTCATCATTGGTCGGAAAAGCTTGAGCTTCGGCCCACCTAGAGACGTTGTCAACTGCTACTAAAATGTACTCTTTGCCGTTAAACTTAGGGAATGGTCCCATAAAATCTAATCCCCAGATATCAAAGATCTCCACGGCCTGGATATTAGTAAGTGGCATTTTGTTTCGGGCTCAGATATTGCCTTGCCTTTGGCAGATATCACAGCGTCTTACCAGGTCGCAAGCGTCTCGGAATATGGTTGGCCAATAAAAGCCGGTGTCGTAAACCTTTCGTGCAGTCATTTTGTTGCCATGGTGTCCTCCAGTAGGTCCGTGGTGGCTCTGGTGTAGAATTTGTTCTGCCTCCTTCCCATCGACGCATCTTCGAATAAGTTGATCGGGACAACCCTTAAAGAGGTAAGGATCATTCCAATAATAGTTCTTGACATCGCGGAAGAATTTTCGTTTCTGAGAAGTTGGCATTCCTTTTGGTATGATGTTTCCTACCAGATAATTGGCGAAGTCGGCATACCAAGGGTTATGTGTGAACTGATCTTTTTCATGCAACTTCTCCATTGCTGGATTTTCCAATCAGCTGAGATGATCGACCGCGATGTTTTCTGCTCCTTTCTTATCTTTAGTCTCAATATCAAATTCTTGTAAGAGTAGAATCCATCGTAGAAGGCGCGGTTTAGCATCTTGCTTCTTGAAAAGGTATTTCAAAGCGGAGTAATCTGTGTAGACAATAGTTTTGGACAAGATTAGATAGGAACGAAATTTATCAAAAGCAAATACTACCGCAAGCAGCTCCTTTTCTGTAGTAGTGTAGTTCTCTTGAGCATCTGTGAGCGTTTTGCTGGCGTAGTATATTGGTTGAAAGTGTTTCTCCTTCTGCTGTCCCAGTACAGCTCCAACGGCGAAATCACTGGCGTCGCACATGATTTCAAATGCAAGACTCCAATCGGGGGCAACCATGATCGGTGCATGTACAAGCTGATCTGTAACACCCGCTAATTTAGGACTTTAATTAGTGCCTAAACTACTTGTAATTACGTGTATTTAGTTTATGTTAATCTAAATATACATGATCTTCTGTGTAATTACATACACGTTTACACGATTTGTTTAAATCGTACGATTATGAACCGGATGGATATCCGACAACGAAAATATGGACGTTGGTGACAAACTATTAAAATAATGTGGAATTATCTAAACAAACATTGTTTACCTTAATATATTGTGAGAATATATTACACGTACTAAATATCGTATAAAACACTCAGTATGCGACGAAAATGCGAGAGACGCGCCCGACGGATGAAATAAAGTCAAACTATATCTTATATCACATTATTAAGTATTTTAATAAAATACTTCAAGTAAAAATATCGTGTTTTAAATCGTTAACAAAACGTGTTGAATAAAACGTTATACGATTAATTAAAATGTAAAATAATCGGGTAAACGAACATCGCACGGAGTACAACTTTGGGAAAATAATTCAAACACCCACCTAGTGGGTGGGACCCATCAAAATCTGCAGCAACATGGGGAGGGATCATACTTTCTTTCCTTCCCTTGGTAACACACACACTCCATACATGCACACCATACCCATACATTCACCACTCCACTCTTCCATTCCATTTCTCTCCTCCTTCTCTCTTCCCTCTCTCTCTAAAAAGACCAGAGGTCAGTCCTACCACCACCACAGACCACCGTCACTCACCATTGACCACCACCTCACTCTTGAAGGAAACACGAAGCCGAAGACACCAAAACGATCACCGACGCGCGTACATCGCTCCTACCATCTCCGTTTCTTTATACACCATTGTGAGACTTCAAAGCTCTTGTATTTTACTTATAACATATGTATTAACATGTTATGTAGCTTATTCAACTAGTTAATGTCCAAAAGATAAGTCGAAACACAAATTAAAACTTGAAAACAGGAAGTTAACCTTCCTGTCCAGATTCTGTTTCCACTTCCCCGAATTTTATAAAAATCATTACAACACCAAAATGGACGTTTCTTAAGCCTACAATGTAGTACAAGAAGTTATCTTTTGCAACAAAATTAGTCTCGTGACTTTTTGACTCCGTTTGCTACTCGAAAACATTTTTCTCCGGTGACATAGGTTTACTGTTCCGGCAGACAGGAATTTTGAATAACTTCTCGAGACCATATCTCGAGTTCTAGTCCTCAAAAACGTATGAGACCACTTGGGAAATCTTGGTAATTTTGTTATGTACAAAAAGTTCTTCTTTGGCTCATTCCATAAATACACCCATTTCTCCAGAAAATTAGGTTTGTGAAAAGTGGTCTAATCTCGGATTAAACTGAATACTGACACTTTGTGAATTTTTATAAAATATCAAACGACCTCCAAAAATCATAAAAAAATTACAGGAAGTACATAACATATGTAGGAACTTTGTGTAAAAATTTCACAATTAATCCGTGAATGTATTGTCGCATAAAAACTAAATTCCGTGAATACATACTCATTGTGGCATAAAAACTAACACTTATACTTGAAAGAATTCCGTCAATCCTTATTGACGCATGAACAAAATTCCATGAATGCTATTGTCGCATGAATAGTACTCCGTAAATATTATTAACGTATGAACGAATTCCGTGAATGTCATTGTCGCATGAATAGTACTCCGTGAATACTATTGTCGCATGAACAAAATTCCTAGAATATGATTGTCGCATGAACAGTGTCCGTAAATGGCATTGTCGGTTTACTTATTGTCGCACGAAATGGAAACTTTAAAATATTTTTTTTATACTAAGTATTGAATACATAAAACACTACACTTACAAGATATACAAGCACAATGAATTACATAATAATAATACTTAAATTATTATTACACCTCCATCATCAACGGGCCATACTTATTTACAAAATTATCACAAACGTACAAACAAATACTTGGACATAACTAGTTGAGTGGACAACTAGCATGAATGATCTTTTGAGACATTCACTTATACATACAACCTTATATGCTTAGGGCATTAGAAGGTTGCGGGTTCGCAGAACTTACGGATTACCACTGCTTTCAGACTTTACGTTTATTAAGTTAAACGCTTGCTTGCTTGACTCAGGTGAGTCTTACGGCCCCACTTTTACTGTTTTTATACTTTGGGGGAGATACTTAGCAACCGTTTTACGTATGAACACAATGTACTGAACTGATTTCTCTACTTTTTACATACATTGCATGAGTTACTTTTATCCACTGAAATCCTCCTATCGTAAGTTGTTAGTTATGGATTTAAGCGCGATTACTAGTAAATGGATCCATTTGGGACTGACAATCCCTGCCTGGGGTGGTAGCGCCACCACGTACTGATTTACACGTAGAAACAGGCATATTAGTATTTGTTACATATGAGTGTGCGGATAGCACCCACGGGGGTACGTGATATATTCACACTACACGGTTAAGCTTCAACTTATGAGCTCATGGCAACTGTGCGTACATACTGATTTACTTACTTTGCTTGATAGCAACGCTGGTACATACTTGTGGTTCATAAATGATTACTTTATTACTAAACCTGTGAGATTCACCAACCTTTTTGGTTGACCTTTTTAGCTTTGTATCTCAGGTACACAAACGGAGTAGGATTACCTCAGGGCTGATAGCTCAAGTCGCATGCATACAAACTTGTGGAGATTCTTTTGCATTACTTTTTGTATATCAGTTATGTATTAGAATCTCTAGGAAATCATCTTCGAACTCGAAACTTGTTATTATGATTCAACAATGTAATACTTCTGTACTATTGTACGACGTTGCATATAGATGTCGTTTGCTTTACTTTGGTGCTTGATTATTGATTAGTAACACCCAAAGCTTGCTTCCGCGCAACAGTAAATTTGGGGGTGTTACAGATTGGTATCAGAGCCTAAGGTTATAGCGAACTAGGTTGCATTTAGTGGGCCTAGACTATGACCGTTAGGCAGTATCCCTTATTAGGTATGACTGATTCAGTGATTACATGATACTAGTTTAATTTAACATAGCCAGATCAACTATGTACAATTAAATTAATATGATGTGAAATCTGAAAAGGGTTATGACTGAACAGGGTACACTAGTTGAATCTGACCTCGAGAGAAGCCGGGACTCCAATATGTTTGTGCTAGACACTATAGGCTATATTATATGCGTATTATATGAATATAGGCCTAATTATTTCTAAACGCTTTGTCTCAGAAATGACAAACACACCGCCCAGTTCGTCACGCTCTCAATCCGAATCGCGAAATCCGAGAGTAGTCAGGAGGATCAGTAGGCCACCTCGAACTAGCCCCTACCCCAATCCTGACACTCGGGAACCAACACACCTTTCTGTTCCGGAGTTAGCATCCAGAGTGAATCATTACGAGAGACAATTGCAGGACATGGACCTGGAACTTCAGGAAACCCGCGAGCAATGGAGGCTCACGGAACTGGAATGTATTGATGAGGTTGCTGAGGACCACGAAAATACTGTCAACAACATGAACACCCTTCAAGATAAAGTAGTGGAAATAGGCGCGGATACCGTATTTTTACGACTCAGGCTGGAAGAATATGAGCAACGCTCATGAGAAGCTGAAGAGTACGCGCATGAACTGGTACAACGACTGGTTTTGGCTGAAGACAACGCCAGACAGACCAGCAGACTCACAAATACAGTGGATCGCCTTGTTGCACTGATGGAACAAATTAATTTACGTTAAGACTAGTGTAGTTTTTACTCTGAAAATCTAGTGATTTCCTAGGCGTAACTTTTGTAATTTGACCGGATGTAACAATTCCCGACATCTTTTGTACTCCTTATATTATGTAACCTTCTAGAACTCACGCCTTGTATCTAATCTAGTTATCTAATGAAATATGATTATCACGTCACTCTGTTATCGCATATTCCATCATATACACATGAGATATATCATAAATTCGTACAAACCTCTTATTTCTTTTTTTTCTTATTCTTCTTGTTCAGCATCATGCCTCCCCGACGCCAGGTCACCCTCAGCGAAACCGAAATAGCGGATCTGATTGCCCGCAGTGTGGCCCAAGCCTTGGCTACACGAGCACCGACATCAGGCAGCGAAGACTCCATCGTCAACCGATCTCAACCCAAACCTTGTTCCTACAAGGATTTTCAAAACTGCAAACCTCACATCTTCAATGGCACGGAAGGTGCCATCGGGCTGATCAGGTGGTGTGAGAAGATGGAATCTGTCTTTCTCATCAGCAGATGTGCAGAGGAAGATAAGGTTAAATTCTCTACTTGCACCCTCGAAGGTGGTGCCCTCTCCTGGTGGAACTCATATGCCCAATCAGTAGGTATCGACAACGCCTACCTCCTCTCTTGGGAGGATCTGAAAAAGATGCTCACTGCCAAGTACTGCCCTATTGAACAACTCCAGAAGCTGGAGGAAGAATTTTGGAACCTAAAGGTGCAGGGGATCGACATTGATAGATACACCTCGAGGTTTAACCAGCTTGCCATCCTCCGCCCAGCAATGGTAAGCACCGAGTCTGACAAGATCAGAAAATACATCCGCGGTCTTCCGAAACTCGTCCGGGGGAACGTCGCCTCCTCAAACCAAACCACCATTGATGGTGCTATCCGATTGGCTCATGAACTCATGGCCATTAACGAGGATCCTGAACCACCCACTCCATCCTCCAACAACAACAAAAGAAAATGGTCCGACAACCACAACAACCACCAAAACAAGAAACCCGAAACTATTAAAGCCTACACCTCCGGTTCAGATGACAAGGGAGCGTACAAGGGAACCAAGCCTTATTGCTCTAAGTGCCAACGACACCATCAGGGTTCTTGCCCATGTAGCAAGTGCAAGCAATTCGGGCACTTTGCTAAAGACTACAGAACCAACACTGCTAATACCAACTCCAAACCCAACACTCCCAGAACCTATTATGAATGTGGAGTTGCTGGACATTTCAAAAGTGACTGCCCCAGATTGAAGAACAAGAAAGGGAACAACAACAACAATGCTCGGGGCAGAGCTTTTGTACTCAACGTTGGGGATGCCCGCCAGGACCCGAATGTGGTCACGGGTACGTTCCTTCTCAACAATTTGACTGCTTCTGTGTTATTTGATACTGGTGCTGATAGGAGCTTCATATCCGATGAGTTTTGTCCACTACTTAACACTACACCTGTTGCCTTAGATTCTAAGTACACACTAGAATTGGCAAATGGCAAACTCATTGAGGCCAATAGTATGATACCTAACTGCACGTTGAACTTAGCTGATGAGCTATTCCCTATTGATCTTATACCTATCGAGATCGGCAGCTTTGACATAATCGTCGGTATGGATTGGTTATCCAAACACCGCGCCGAGATTATTTGTTACAAGAAAATCGTCCGTATTCCTGTCGTCACCGGTGGAACTTTAATCGTACAAGGGGAGACCGGTGGGACGAGACTTAACATTATTTCTTGCATGAAAACCCGGAAATACTTGAGAAAAGGGTACCAGGCAATCCTCGCACATGTTATAGAGAAACAGTCGGAGGAGAAGCGACTTGAGGATGTGCCTATTGTTCGAGACTTCCCAGAAGTCTTTCCTGAAGACTTGCCTGGCCTACCACCAACTAGACAAGTCGAATTTTCTATTGACCTTGTGCCCGACGCAGCACCCGTGGCACGAGCACCGTACGTTTAGCCCCCTCTGAACTTCAGGAGTTGTCTACGCAACTGCAAGAACTCCTGGATAAAGGCTTTATTCGGCCGAGTTCCTAGCCTTGGGGAGCCCCGGTCTTGTTTGTGAAAAAGAAAGACGGTTCTTTCCGCATGTGCATCGACTACCGTGAACTCAACAAATTAACCGCAAGAACCGTTACCCACTACCTCGTATTGATGACCTGTTTGACCAACTTCAGGGGTCGAGTTTTTATTCAAAGATCGATCTAAGGTCAGGTTATCACCAACTACGAGTTCGTGACACCGACATTCCTAAAACAGCTTTCCGAACTCGCTACGGGCTTTACGAATTCCAAGTGATGCCATTCGGCTTGACCAACGCACCGGCAATATTCATGGACTTTATGAATCGGGTGTGTAAGCCTTACCTTGACAAGTTTGTCATCGTTTTCATTGATGACATTCTGATTTACTCGCGCAATGAACAAGAACACACGCAACACCTGAAAACCATCCTAGAACTACTCAAGCACGAGGAGTTATATGCCAAATTCTCCAAGTGTGAGTTCTGGATGCAAACTGTACAATTCCTTGGACACGTGATTGACAGTCAAGGAATTCATGTTGATCCTTCAAAAATTGAGGCCATCAAATGTTGGCAAGCACCTACTACACCTACTGAAGTACGCCAATTCTTAGGACTCGCCGGATACTACAGGCGATTCATTGAGAATTTTTCGAAAATAGCTCAACCTCTCACTGCACTAACTCAGAAAAAAAGGAAGTTCGATTGGACTGATAAGCAGGAGTCAGCCTTCCAGCTGCTCAAACAAAAACTTTGCAGTGCACCTATCTTATCCTTACCCGAAGGCAACGATGACTTCGTGGTATACTGTGACGCTTCACACCAAGGTCTCGGTTGTGTGCTGATGCAACGAGACAAGGTTATTGCTTACGTCTCCCGGCAACTCAAGGTCCATGAAAAGAATTACACCACTCATGACCTAGAGTTGGGAGCAGTTGTATTCGCTCTTAAAATTTGGAGACACTACTTATACGGTACCAAGTGCACAATCTTTACCGACCACAAAAGTCTCCAGCACATATTCGACCAGAAAGACCTCAATATGAGACAACGCCGTTGGGTCGAACTACTTACTGATTACGACTGTGAAATTCGCTACCATCCAGGCAAAGCAAACGTTGTTGCTGATGCCTTAAGTCGTAAGGAACGAGTGAAACCCCTTCGAGTCTGAGTGTGAGAGTCCACGGATCAGGATACGCAAACTAGAACTTGTGTGTATTCGTGCGGAATTCAAATATACACAATCACAATTGTAATAAAGAAGAATGAGATGAAAGAATCAACAAGAAAATATTGATTATATTTTCATATACAAGAAGTCAGAAGTACAAGTAAATGTCTCTCAAAATTACATCAAAAAGCTCTCTCAAAATGACTTCAACTACATCTATTTATAGACAAATTCTACGACAATTCTAAGTGTAATCCGTGAATAGCTTATTCACGGAATTACACCGTCCGTGAATACAAGTCATTCACGGAAGGCTTACTGTCGAAACCAATACAATCACGGACCTCATCATTCACGGATACATCTATTGTCGAACCATTCTCATTCACGGATGCAAAGACTTAGACTAATCCTTATCTTTCACGGACACAACTATTGTTGAATAGGCATTGTCGAATAAGCATTGTCGGATAGACATTCACACAAGGCATTCACGGATAGAAAAATATTCACAGATTAAACACTTAGACAAAATTAAGTATTAATCAACTTTTGTCTCTACAAACTCCCCCTTTGATAATACTTGATTCTTTTCTTCAAATCTTCAAGCATATCCAGGAAGATTGCATCCAGCAAAAATACCTTTTGAACAACACACTTCTACAACCCGTTGAAATTTCAATGCCATCTTTTCGTCATCATATGCATCATCATACACAATTGGATTCTCGAGCAAGACTTCAAGATCATCTTTTAACAGATTAATTAAGCTCAGAGGATCAAATACATATACAATCGACTCTCTATTCCACATCACTTCTCCATTCAAGTCTCTATCATAACAGGCAATTTCTGCTTCTCCGGTTGATCCGTTATATCTCCAATGACTCACAAACTTAGAAAAATTTACAGGCAATTTCTCAAGTGGAATCTTCATCATGCATTTAACTCGAGGATATGTCAAAGTAACTCTTGGTTGATTAGAAATCGGATCGATATCAAAATAATCAACGGTCCTCAATGGGAAAGTTTCCTTAACCCATGTGAATTTCCCATTATTACTTTCTCTTGATAACGTATCAGCCATCCAATTTATCAAACCATGTCTTGAACGATTAATTATATCCACAGAAGCTAAATGGTTGATTTCACACTTAGGTAATTTTTCTAAGGCTTTGAACGTTGAGTGAAAATATTGAAGTCCATCAGTTCTCTTAATAATGAATACTTTGTTGTCATTATCATATTTCCATCTGATAATTCTACCAACGCATTCATATCTTGGTATCTTAAAGAACTTACGAACTGTAATCACTGGACTTGGTTGTTTGGGAAACCACCAAGAGACTTTTTGCTCAGGCTCTTTATCATCATCAGAGTCTTTCCATAACCCTTCTTGTGAACACATATCTGACTGAATATTCTCCGGATGAAGTTCATCTTCAGAATCTTCCCAGTCTTCAACATGAACATAATCAAAATCAGGTTCAAATCCCGGAGGATATTCTGGATCGAAATCTTCAAAATCATAATCGCCATCATTGCAAAGTTCAACAAATGGTATTAAATCTTCAATGATCACATTCAAAGGAGTTGGACAAAGCACCTCTTCATCTTCAATGTTATCCAATAATTCCTCCTGTTCAAAAGTATGAGATGATTCTCCAAGCTCAAACACTCTAGACTCATGTATTGCATTAATTGGATCAACTTCTAATGGTTCGGTTGCTTGAAATACAACCAATGCTTGTGAGAAATTTGGTTGATCAATATCATTTTCAGCATCATCAGCATTTTCAGTCATATCATCACCATGATCACCATCATCACCATTATTACCATCATCATCACCATGATCACCATCATCATTACCATCATCACTATCATTACCATCATCATCACCATGATCACCATCATCATTACCATCATCACTATCATCACCATCATCATCACCATTATCATCATGTACATCATTATTATCATTAACATCATTCTCCCCCTGATCAACCAACATTTCTTTCAAAAGAAACACATCAAGTTCCAATTCTTCGATGCGATCATTCTGAGACAAGATTTGTTGTTGTTGTTCCTTGAGAAGAGTATCTTGAGAATTTATTCTTTGTAGAGCATTTAATAAATCCATTTGAAGCTTTTCAACAAGAGTCATCAATGGTTTGACAGCACGTTGTAAAGATGCATCAAGGTTAGCCATGCTAACACTTGGTCCTGGTAAAGAAGAAGATGTGCCAGCTGCAACAGAAGCAGCAACAGGTATAGTAGAAGGTGCTGGAATAGAGACAGAAATACCATGTGATGTCTCAACAGGCATAGAGGTAGAAGCGATATCAGCAGATGAACTGGGTTCAGAAATTCTGCGTCTTTGAGATGGCCGAATATCAGGTATATATTCAGGATCTTGTGCTTCTTCACGTTGACGTCTCAAATCTTGTCGTTCCTTTTCAATATTTTCAGCAATAATTCTTTGAGGAACTAAAGATTCTTCAACAGATTGTAGACGAAAGGATTGATCCTCTTCAGAACTAGAAGATTCTACTTCTTCATGATCAATTAAAGGCATCTCCTGCTCCCCCTCAGATGATTCACTATCAGTAGTAGAATCAGCAGGTTGTATAATCTGTGGTAATGCAAATTGTGGCGGTTGGAAATCAGCATCAATAATATGTCCAAATAAATCAACAGTAGGCGGCACCGGTTTGCCCCTATATCCATTACAATCTGCAAACACTCTTTTGGGAATAGGAGTGTAATGTAGAATGCTTCCATGATAAGTAATCCCGTTGACATGATTATCAAAGATGTGCTGAAGAAACCTAGGATACATGAAGAATCCATCATCATTAATATTGCCAGCCAGATTCTCAAAAATGTATCTCGAGAAGTTAAATGGAATATTTAAAACAAGAGCTGTCATAATCCCTGCAAGCTGATAACTCATCGAATCAAAACCAGCTTTCCTCGGAGAAATGCATCCAATTAGCATATGTGCTAAAAACTTCCAGTGGGGACAGAAATGATTCTTCAGGATTTGAACATCATGAGGTCCTTTAGTACACCCCATTTGATGAAGACACTGATCAATGACATTCGAGGAATATCATTTGATGCATTCAAGGTATCTCCAAATTGGAGAGTATGACGAATCAGCTCTTCAGTCAACAACAATGGTTTTCCATCAACCATAGATGTAATACATGGAGGATTGACATCTGTTTCTCCAGAAAATTAGGTTTGTGAAAAGTGGTCTAATCTCGGATTAAACTGAACACTGACACTTTGTGAATTTTTATAAAATATCAAACGACCTCCAAAAATCATAAAACAATTACAGGAAGTACATAACATATGTAGGAACTTTGTGTAAAAGTTTCAGAATGATTTGATGATGTTTACTATTTTAGATAAAAATCACAAATAATCCGTGAATGTATTGTCGCATAAAAACTAAATTCCGTGAATACATACTCATTGTCGCATAAAAACTAACACTTATACTTGAAAGAATTCCGTCAATCTTTATTGACGCATGAACAAAATTCCGTGAATGCTATTGTCGCATGAATAGTACTCCGTAAATATTATTAACGTATGAACGAATTCCGTGAATGTCATTGTCGCATGAATAGTACTCAATGAATACTATTGTCGCTTGAACAAAATTCCGAGAATATGATTGTCGCATGAACAGTGTCTGTAAATGGCATTGTCGGGTTACTTATTGTCGCACGAAATGGAAACTTTAAAATATTTTTTTTATACTAAGTATTGAATACATAAAACACTACACTTACAAGATATACAAGCACAATGAATTACATAATAATAATACATAAATTATTATTACACCTCCATCATCAACGGGCCATACTTATTTACAAAATGATCACAAACGTACAAACAAATACTTGGACATAACTAGTTGAGTGGACAACTAGCATGAATGATCTTATGAGACATTCACTTATACATACAACCTTATATGCTTAGGGCATTAGAAGGTTGCGGGTTCGCAGAACCTACGGATTACCACTGCTTTCAGACTTTACGTTTATTAAGTTAAACCCTTGCTTGCTTGACTCAGGTGAGTCTTACGGCCCCACTTTTACTGTTTTTATACTTTGGGGGAGATACTTAGCAACCGTTTTACGTATGAACACAATGTACTGAACTGATTTCTCTATTTTTTACATACATTGCATGAGTTACTTTTATCCATTGAAATCCTCTTATCGTAAGTTGTTAGTTATGGACTTAAGCGCGATTACTAGTAAATGGATCCATTTGGGACTGACAATCCCTGCCTGGGGTGGTAGCGCCACCACGTACTGATTTACACGTAGAAACAGGCATATTAGTATTTGTTACATATGAGTGTGCGGATAGCACTCACGGGGGTACGTGATATATTCACACTACACGGTTAAGCTTCAACTTATGAGCTCATGGCAACTGTGCGTACATACTGATTTACTTACTTTGCTTGATAGCAACGCTGGTACATACTTGTGGTTCATAAACGATTACTTTATTACTAAACCTGTGAGATTCACCAACCTTTTTGGTTGACCTTTTTAGCTTTGTATCATAGGTACACAAACGGAGTAGGATTACCCCAGGGATGATAGCTCGAGTCGCATGCATACAAACTTGTGGAGATTTTGAAATGCAGTGTCCAAGAACTATGCCTTCTTTCACCATGAAATGACATTTCTCCCAATTCAGAACTAGGTTTGATTCTTCACATCGAACAAGCATCCTATCCAAGTTAGAAAGACAAGTGGTGAATGAATCCCTAAAAACTGAGAAATCGTCCATGAACACTTCCATGCAATGTTCAATCATGTCATGGAAGATTGCTACCATGCATCTTTAAAAAGTCGCAGGTGCATTACATAAACCAAAAGGCATCCGTCGGTAAGCAAATGTTCCATAGGGACAAGTGAACGTCGTCTTTTCTTGGTCCTTCGGATCGAGAGGTATCAGAAAATAGCCCGAGAAGCCATCAAGGAAGCAGTAGAATTCGTTTCCTGATAGTCTTTTGAGCATCTGATCAATGAATGGTAGAGGGAAATGATCTTTGCATGTAGCTTAAATTCAGATTCCGATAGTCGATACACACCCTCCAACCATTGACGGTTTGTGTTGGAATCAATTCATTGTTTTCGTTAGCGATGACCGTCATGCCACCTTTCTTCGGGACGACTTGAATTGGGCTAACCCATGGGGAATTAGAGATAGGGTAAATCAGACCAGCATCCAGAAGTTTGATAACCTCTTTTTTAACCACGTCTTGAATCTTCGGGTTGACTCTCCTTTGCCTTTGAACTGATGTTCTGAAGTCGTTTTCCATTAAGATTTTGTGCGTGCAGTAGTTTGGACTAATCCCTTGTATGTCAGAGATCTTCCAAGCAATCGACTTCTTGTGTGACTTTGATACCTGTACCAACCTTGCTTTCTCTTCGGGCTTCAATTCTTTAGATATGATAACTGGTAAGTGCGAAGTGCCTTCAAGAAAAGCATATTCAAGGTGTGGGGGAAGTTCCTTTAGTTCCAATTCTAGTGGTTCTTCCGTAGAGGGTTTCATCCTAGCAATCTCATCTCTTTTAAGCTCATCATATGTTGTTTGATAGTCTGACTCCATTGCAGGTGATTCCGGAATATCGGCTGATGCTATCTCAATCCATTCTGTATTGTTGGACAGCTCATCTTTTCTCAGCTCATATTTTACTCGGGAAGATTGAGATATTGCATTTTCTTCAGTGATTATTTCTTTTCCTTCGTCGGTTGTTTCAAATCTCTGTAATTGAGCTGATGAAGACTCGCTGATGGTGATTTCTTGATTAAGATTTTCACAACCTTCAGATAGTTGCGAGGCAGGTGTTTTAAGCATTGACTTCATGTCTTCAAGAGTCTTCAGAATTTCTTCCCTTGAGAGAGACGAATGATTCGCTTCAGAAGTCGGGTTCCTTCGTAGTAGAGTGACAGGAGTGCCATATCCAAGCGGAGCAGTTGTGATGGAGTTGAACTGCGGCTCAGATTTCTTTAAAGGAAATAGTAACTCTCTAGATGCATTGGAAGAATCCGAGATAGCTGAGCATAGACCCGCACCTTCTTCACAGAGTATTCTTGAAGTGATGACAGTATTGGGAAGGGGGTTGATGCTGCTTACTGCGAGGATTTCTTCCAAGTGTTCTTCAATTATTTCTTGCATAGAATCTGTTGATCCCAGTTAGGATCTTAATATGTATTACTTTGATTGATTATTAATAAGCTTGCGGAATAGTTTATTAATAACTTGAAGAACAAACTTGTAACACAGAATATTAATCAAAAGCTTTAATATTATTATCAACAATACGAACACACAATTGTGTTAGGGTTTACAACCTTGAAGCTAATAACTAGAAATCGTCTTTTTCTAGGGTTTCACAGGATCTCTATTTATAACACATAGAGTCCTTTACAGAATCAAACTATTACGGTAATTCTATCTATTCCATAATTCTCTCTAACCGACTACTAACAGTGGTTGAGCTATTCACTAACAGGGGTAGTACTCGTATATTACTAACAGTGGTTGAGTACTTAATACAAAATACAAACTCATGTCAACAGTGGCACTGTTAGACTAATTCTAACTGACAGTGGCACTGTCAATACAAAACTAAACTAACAGTGGTAGACTACTTCTAGCAGTGACACAAGACTTGTGTTCTAAGCAAATCTGGCAGTGGCTCAGGACTCAACAAAATCTACCAAACCAAGATCTTCTCCCATAGGTTGTTTCATTGGTTTATCAACATTGAAGGTGACTTCTTCAGTTCCAACTCGGAGTTTTAAAGATTTTTTATTTATGTTAATGACGGCCTTGGCAGTGTTTAGGAAAGGTCTGCCAAGGATGAGTTGAACCTGGGTGTCCTCTTCAATATCCATAACAACGAAATCAACTGGGAAGACAAATTTGTCAACACGGACCATAATATCTTCAACAATTCCTCGGGGGAGTTTAACTGATCTATCTGCTAATTGGATGGTCATACGGGTAGGCAAGAGTTCGTTTAATCCTAGTTTCCTATAAAGTGAGAATGGCATGAGGTTTACACTAGCTCCTAAGTCAGCTAAGACGTTACTTATTTGAACATCTTGAAGATAATAAGGAATAGTGAAACGTCCGGTATCTCCAAGCTTAGGGGGTAGTCCTTGTTGCATAATTAGAGAGCACTCTGCATCTAAAGACAAGTTAACTATCTGTCTAAGTTTTTTCTTTGTTGGATATCAGTTCCTTAAAGGATTTAGCACAACTGGGCATTTCTACTAAAGCATCTAATAATCTAACGTTTAGGTGTAGGCTTTTGAACATTTCTAGAAATTTTCCAAACTAAGCTTCTTGTTTCTCTTTCTTACGCCTACCAGGGAAGGGTATTAGAACAGGTTTAGAGACTTCTAGGGCTTTAGAAGGTTCTGGCTCAGAAGAAGCAACAGGGGTGTCAACTTGTACCGAGTTAGTAGAAGTAGAAGGTTCATTTGAAGGAATATCTATGGTTTTCTCATTCTTAGTCTCTTTTCCTCCTCTAGTGACTACAAGAATGTCATCATACTCGTAGGATGAGTGATAGACAGAATTGTAAATCGCTTCCTCCCTTTGCTTCTCCTCAACTTTTAAAAACAACCTTTTAACATTATCCTCCATGTTTTTAATTAAATCATTTGAAATCCTGAGCAAATAGTCATTTTGTTTTTGAAAATCAAGAATTCGTTTGTTTGTATTATTTTGCTCAACCATGAAGTTATTGAAAATAGTATTGTTTAGACGAGAAGTCAATTGGGTAGGAGTAGAGAGAACTAAAGATTGAGATGAAGGTAGTGTGGTTAACCGCTGAACGAATGGTTTAGAATGAAAGGATTGGTCAGGGTTTCTACCAGTGGTATCAAGAATTTCTTCGTTGGCCCGTATGTTTGGGAAGAACTTTGGGGGTCTCTTCTTTTGCATGGGTTTAGAAAATTTTTGCAAGTCCTTGACAACTTTAGAGATGGATTCGAGTTGAGTTTTCAAGGTGTCCAAGGCTTGATCTGAAGTACTCCAGTTTTCTGAAGTGGATTCATCTGGCTCCAAGTCAGGATGGTGCATCGTTATCGTCTCAATCAATTTCCAAGCTTCATCTGAAGTATGTTGCAAGAAGTTTCCGGATGAAGCAGCATCGAAGGTTTGTTGGTGCTGAGGATTTAAGCTACTATAGAACATGCAGACCAGATTCGTTTCAACCAACTGATGATTTTGACATCTTCCGATAAGATTCTTAAATCGTTCCTAAGCCTAGCTTAATGATTCGTTAGTTTCTTGACGGAAGTTAGCAATGTCGGATTTAAGCTTGGTTTGCATGGAAGGAGGGAAGTACTTAGATAGAAACTTAGTAGCCATCTCCTCCCATGTATGAATCGAATTGGGTTCGAAATCATAAAACCAGGTTAAGGCTCGAGAGGATAGAGAACAAGGAAACAGATGGAGTTGAAGAAGGTCTCTATTGGTTCCTATAGTTCGAAAGAGTCGGTAAGGTTAATGAATTTATTGAGATGGGCGTTTGGATTTTCAACCGAAAGACCATGAAACTGACACTCAGATTTAATCATTTTTATGTAGTGAGGCTTAATTTCAAGGGTTTCGTCGGTTGGTGCTACGATCGGTCCTCCTCGTCCCTCTAGCAGTGGTTTGATTGATGAGGCGAACGTGATACGGTTCGTCATAACTCGTAGGGTAGAAATTAGGGTTTCGGAAAGAAATTAGGATTTTTGGAAGGGAAATCTAATTTAACCTAAGGATAAAGTAGATAACTTCCGAATTATATTGATCTTTCGAAAGGATCGCTAAATAACTAAGATAATTAAATTCCTAAAATCGGTCGTTGTAGTCCCCGGCAGCGACGCCAAAAACTTGTCGCAGCCCCAGCGGTCGGTTGGATTTTACTCCGGTCGTTGAACCGTCCGGCAAGGGCTCACGGCAGTGGGTTTTATATTTATAATGCAGGGTATCCTAAGTTTTAATATACTTAAAGACCTAAAGGGCAGTAAGCGGTACGTATGACTCATGTGTCGTTCTTCAAACTACAACGGGCATGGGATTCTAGGAGGATTAACTATCTTTTGTAATTTAGCTGGGATTTTTTTTTTAAAACTTTTGATAGGTTGGTTTGGTTTTCTAATCTAGTTACTAAAATTAAAAACTAAATTAAAGGAGGGGTTTGTACGGAGAACGCAAAGAAATCAAGATGAGGAATATGTTTGCTGTGATTTCAGCAATGCTATTTGGTTGGATAGTTATGAGGGATATGGCTACTAGGTATGATGACTAATCCGGTGAGGTCAGAGAAGCTTAATTGGTAATAAAGTATTATGCCTACGACTTTTACTCGGTGCTATACCAGATACTCGGGTGTTTTACAACTTTTCCGTTATGCCAATTAGGGTTCCAGATCACTCACTAGACATTCCTATATTTCTCAATGAGCTATAACTACGATCCTATTATATACTTAACGTAGAGTTTTCCGCAATCAGATACACAATATGTCACATGGATAGCAGTTATAGAGTGTCCAGTACACCGGAAGTTCTCCCAAATGCACAGACCAATTCAACCGACAACTATCCTCTAATCCAGGTCCCCATTTACAGACATCCAGAGGACGTTAGTATCATGGCATGAATTGTTCATTGAACAACAACATGAATAGGGTTTAACCCGCGGAACCGGTTGGGATAATCTGTCTAGCGGTCAGCTGATTTGTTCATCATTAATCCTACAATCATCACAACTATTTCATGCACGTTAACCTACCTGTATTATGTTTATCATGTTTATGAAAATCTAATTAGCAGGGCAGTGATAGTGGTTATGTAGGTCTAACATGCAGTACCTAAGCAACAATCAAACAAGAACATGCAATAGGACGGAACACTAGCAGCACAGCAACTGACCTGATAATCAAATCATGGATATCCCGGAAGTTGTCCCAAAGGTACACAACAAACAAGCATGAACCTAATCTATCTCTAATCCTATGCTTCGTGTCCCTCGGATATGTCTCAATCAAGGGAACAACGACCATGTTGAGTTCATTGATCATCATACACAGAATAGTTGGCAATCCTACTTCTAGTAATGGGCCCAATTCTAGGGAGGAGGATACAAACCACAACATAAGTTGGACAGATAAACGGGCAGAGGTTCAGCCTATAAGTTCACAAACAGTTTAAACTCATACAGACAGAATAACGGCATGTTACAATTGGGATCATTATTTCCACAACGGATTGTGCCCACGACTTTCATAGCTTCCACGTTCTGTACTCCACACATTAGTGATGTTTCCGGGGCTATACAAATGAAAGCCGTATAACGTTACCTCCGTTGTTTCATAATGGTGATATCCCAACTGTATCATAAATATCCTAACATTGCATACATCACAACAAACATTGATTTGTCTAGCCTAGCATAATTCTAGCATTCATTCCTAAACATGCATAATAAGATAACATGATTATAAGAATAAATACGAGAGATTGTATTAAACCTGAATAAGAGAATAATACAGACAAATCTTCACAAATCTGAAGTCTCGGAGTAACTCCATACACAAGCTACTAAGAGCTTCTACATCTAACCTACTAATTCTCCTCTAGCTCCTAAGAGTAGTGCTAGAGAGAGAATGCTAAACTATTCTAGAGAGAAGTTTAGAGAGAGAAAGAAATGAGAGAAATGAGATGAGAGGTGTGTGGAATGGTGGAAATGAAGCCACTATTTATAGGAGAAGGGAGTTATCCATGGTACAAGTCCTTAAGCACCAAATACAAGCATCAAAGCAGCATACGGGGCAAGCGGACTAGGGGGGTCAAACGGCACCCAACAAGAGGAAAACCCCCATATACGGCACCCTAAGGGCCGTATACGGCACCTAGGGTACCGTATATGGTACCCAGGTGGGGGGAGGGGGGGTTGGTGCTCCATTTGCTGTATACTGAGCCCCCGGTTGCTTGGTTTGTCCGTATCTTCTTCGTTCGCGCTCTGTTTTGCTTGATTCTTGCGCCGTTGGATTCGTTTTCCATTACGCTTCTAATGACACTAAGTTTTCCAAATTTGGAGGTGGTTGACTTTTGCTGTTCCGGATGACGATCGACGAGCTCTTGAACTGCATATCTTCTCCGTCCTTCGCCCGTTTCTTCTGATTCTTTCACCTCCGGTCTTGTATTTTACTATAGAATTATAAAATGTGAATTAATATTTGATTCTATAAGAAAATTAGGAGCAGAATATTTAAGGTGATTATTTTGCCTCGGTTTGCGTGTTATTTGGACGTTTTTTACCGATTTTGCAGCAACGTCTATATTTAGACTACCTTGGTGATTTTTAGTGAATAATGAGGTTTTTGAAATGTTTTCACCAAAGAATAGTCCAAAAAGTGTGGAAATAAGTACTTAAAAACATGACTTTTTGGGTCACATCAGGTTTGAATATTTGATTAGTGGTGTACGGGATGTTTTGTAAATAATTAGGGTTTGAAAATTAAAAGAGCCGCTTAATTAAGTAAATTAAAATGAATACGTTATAAATGAATACGTTATAAAAAAATAAACAAAAACAGTACGTGCTTGAGTGGTTTCCTTGGGTTGTGGAAAACAATATTGCGGCTACAAGTTAACCCCGTGTTCGAATCTAGACTGTAGCATTTTTTTTCCTTCTAGTTGCATTAGCCTTATATTTAAATAATGATACGCATATATATATATATATATATATATATATATATATATATATTACACTTAGGATAAGTTGTATTATATCCTAAGTTTATACAGTATAAGTTAATTATATATATAATTATATATATATATAATTAACTTATATAAACTTAGGATATAATACAACTTATATAAAATTAGGATATAATTAAATCGTCATTTTTCTGAATAATACAACTTATCCGAAGTTTGTAATACAATTTAGGATATAATAAATTAATCATTTTTTGAATATTACAACTTAGAATATAATAAATTAATCAATTTCTTTATAATACAACTTAGGATATAATTAAATCATCATTTTTCTGAATAATACACCTTATCCTAAGTTTGAATATAGTAGTTCGGTTCAAACACCGTCGTCTATGTCACATAAGCCAATTACAAACTTAGGATATAATTAATTCGTCATTTTTCTAAATAATACATTTTATCCTAAGTTTGAATATAGTAGTTCGCCTCAAACGCCGTCGTCTATGTCACATAAGCCAATTACAAACTTAGGATATAATTAATTCGTCATTTTCTGAATAATACACTTTATCCTAAGTTTGAATATAGTAGTTCGCTTCAAACGTCGTCGTCTATGTCACATAAGCCAATTACAAACTTAGGATATAATTAATTCGTCATTTTTCTGAATAATACACCTTATCCTAAGTTTGAATATAGTAGTTCACTTCAAACGTCGTCGTCTATGTCACATAAGCCAATTAAAAACTTAGGATATAATTAAATCGTCATTTTTCTGAATAATACACCTTATCCTAAGTTTGAATATAGTAGTTCACTTCAAACGCCGTCGTCTATGTCACATAAGCCAATTACAAACTTAGGATATAATTAATTCGTCATTTTTCTGAATAATACACCTTATGCTAAGTTTGAATATAGTAGTTCGCTTCAAACGTCGTCGTCTATGTCACATAAGCCAATTACAAACTTAGGATATAATTAAATCATCATTTTTCTGAATAATACACCTTATCCTAAGTTTGAATATAGTAGTTCGCTTCAAACGCCGTCGTCTACGTCACATAAGCCAATTACAAACTTAGGATATAATTAATTCGTCATTTTTATGAATAATACACCTTATCCTAAGTTTGAATATAGTAGTTCGCTTCAAACGCCGTCGTCTATGTCACATAAGGAAATTACAAACTTAGGATATAATTAAATCGTCATTTTTCTGAATAATACACCTTATCCTAAGTTTGAATATAGTAGTTCGCTTCAAACGCCGTCGTCTACGTCACATAAGCCAATTACAAACTTAGGATATAATTAATTCGTCATTTTTATGAATAATACACCTTATCCTAAGTTTGAATATAGTAGTTCGCTTCAAACGCCGTCGTCTATGTCACATAAGGAAATTACAAACTTAGGATATAATTAAATCGTCATTTTTCTGAATAATACACCCTATCCTAAGTTTGAATATAGTAGTTCGCTTCAAACGCCGTCGTCTATATCACATAAGCCAATTACAAACTTAGGATATAATTAAATCGTCATTTTTCTGAATAATACACCCTATCCTAAGTTTGAATATAGTAGTTCGCTTCAAACGCCGTCGTCTATGTCACATAAGCCAATTACAAACTTAGGATATAATTAATTCATCATTTTTCTGAATAATACACCTTATGCTAAGTTTGAATATAGTAGTTCGCTTCAAACGTCGTCGTCTATGTCACATAAGCCAATAACAAACTTAGGATATAATTAATTCGTCATTTTTTTGAATAATACACCTTATCCTAAGTTTGAATATAGTAGTTCTCTTCAAACGCCGTCGTCTATATCACATAAGCCAATTACAAACTTAGGATATAATTAAATCGTCATTTTTCTGAATAATACACCCTATCCTAAGTTTGAATATAGTAGTTCGCTTCAAACGCCGTCGTCTATGTCACATAAGCCAATTACAAACTTAGGATATAATTAATTCATCATTTTTCTGAATAATACACCTTATGCTAAGTTTGAATATAGTAGTTCGCTTCAAACGTCGTCGTCTATGTCACATAAGCCAATTACAAACTTAGGATATAATTAAATCATCATTTTTCTGAATAATACACCTTATCCTAAGTTTGAATATAGTAGTTCGCTTCAAACGCCGTCGTCTATGTCACATAAGCCAATTACAAACTTAGGATATAATTAATTCGTCATTTTTCTGAATAATACACCTTATCCTAAGTTTGAATATAGTAGTTCACTTCAAACGCCGTCGTCTATGTCACATAATTAAAAACTTAGGATATAATTAATTCGTCATTTTTATGAATAATACACCTTATCCTAAGTTTGAATATAGTAGTTCGCTTCAAACGCCGTCGTCTATGTCACATAAGGAAATTACAAACTTAGGATATAATTAAATCGTCATTTTTCTGAATAATACACCTTATCCTAAGTTTGAATATAGTAGTTCGCTTCAAACGCCGTCGTCTACGTCACATAAGCCAATTACAAACTTAGGATATAATTAATTCGTCATTTTTATGAATAATACACCTTATCCTAAGTTTGAATATAGTAGTTCGCTTCAAACGCCGTCGTCTATGTCACATAAGGAAATTACAAACTTAGGATATAATTAAATCGTCATTTTTCTGAATAATACACCCTATCCTAAGTTTGAATATAGTAGTTCGCTTCAAACGCCGTCGTCTATATCACATAAGCCAATTACAAACTTAGGATATAATTAAATCGTCATTTTTGTGAATAATACACCCTATCCTAAGTTTGAATATAGTAGTTCGCTTCAAACGCCGTCGTCTATGTCACATAAGCCAATTACAAACTTAGGATATAATTAATTCATCATTTTTCTGAATAATACACCTTATGCTAAGTTTGAATATAGTAGTTCGCTTCAAACGTCGTCGTCTATGTCACATAAGCCAATAACAAACTTAGGATATAATTAATTCGTCATTTTTCTGAATAATACACCTTATCCTAAGTTTGAATATAGTAGTTCTCTTCAAACGCCGTCGTCTATATCACATAAGCCAATTACAAACTTAGGATATAATTAAATCGTCATTTTTCTGAATAATACACCCTATCCTAAGTTTGAATATAGTAGTTCGCTTCAAACGCCGTCGTCTATGTCACATAAGCCAATTACAAACTTAGGATATAATTAATTCATCATTTTTCTGAATAATACACCTTATGCTAAGTTTGAATATAGTAGTTCGCTTCAAACGTCGTCGTCTATGTCACATAAGCCAATTACAAACTTAGGATATAATTAAATCATCATTTTTCTGAATAATACACCTTATCCTAAGTTTGAATATAGTAGTTCGCTTCAAACGCCGTCGTCTATGTCACATAAGCCAATTACAAACTTAGGATATAATTAATTCGTCATTTTTCTGAATAATACACCTTATCCTAAGTTTGAATATAGTAGTTCACTTCAAACGCCGTCGTCTATGTCACATAATTAAAAACTTAGGATATAATTAATTCGTCATTTTTATGAATAATACACCTTATCCTAAGTTTGAATATAGTAGTTCGCTTCAAACGCCGTCGTCTATGTCACATAAGGAAATTACAAACTTAGGATATAATTAAATCGTCATTTTTCTGAATAATACACCTTATCCTAAGTTTGAATATAGTAGTTCGCTTCAAACGCCGTCGTCTACGTCACATAAGCCAATTACAAACTTAGGATATAATTAATTCGTCATTTTTATGAATAATACACCTTATCCTAAGTTTGAATATAGTAGTTCGCTTCAAACGCCGTCGTCTATGTCACATAAGGAAATTACAAACTTAGGATATAATTAAATCGTCATTTTTCTGAATAATACACCCTATCCTAAGTTTGAATATAGTAGTTCGCTTCAAACGCCGTCGTCTATATCACATAAGCCAATTACAAACTTAGGATATAATTAAATCGTCATTTTTGTGAATAATACACCCTATCCTAAGTTTGAATATAGTAGTTCGCTTCAAACGCCGTAGTCTATGTCACATAAGCCAATTACAAACTTAGGATATAATTAATTCATCATTTTTCTGAATAATACACCTTATGCTAAGTTTGAATATAGTAGTTCGCTTCAAACGTCGTCGTCTATGTCACATAAGCCAATAACAAACTTAGGATATAATTAATTCGTCATTTTTCTGAATAATACACCTTATCCTAAGTTTGAATATAGTAGTTCTCTTCAAACGCCGTCGTCTATATCACATAAGCCAATTACAAACTTAGGATATAATTAAATCGTCATTTTTCTGAATAATACACCCTATCCTAAGTTTGAATATAGTAGTTCGCTTCAAACGCCGTCGTCTATGTCACATAAGCCAATTACAAACTTAGGATATAATTAATTCATCATTTTTCTGAATAATACACCTTATGCTAAGTTTGAATATAGTAGTTCGCTTCAAACGTCGTCGTCTATGTCACATAAGCCAATTACAAACTTAGGATATAATTAAATCATCATTTTTCTGAATAATACACCTTATCCTAAGTTTGAATATAGTAGTTCGCTTCAAACGCCGTCGTCTATGTCACATAAGCCAATTACAAACTTAGGATATAATTAATTCGTCATTTTTCTGAATAATACACCTTATCCTAAGTTTGAATATAGTAGTTCACTTCAAACGCCGTCGTCTATGTCACATAATTAAAAACTTAGGATATAATTAATTCGTCATTTTTCTGAATAATACACCTTATCCTAAGTTTGAATATAGTAGTCCGCTTCAAACGCCGTCGTCTATATCACAAAAACGAATTACAAACATAGGATATAATTAAATCGTCATTTTTCTGAATAATACACCCTATCCTAAGTTTGAATATAGTAGTTCGCTTCAAACGCCGTCGTCTATGTCACATAAGCCAATTACCAACTTAGGATATAATTAATTCATCATTTTTCTGAATAATACACCTTATGCTAAGTTTGAATATAGTAGTTCGCTTCAAACGCCGTCGTCTACGTCACATAAGCCAATTATAAACTTTGATATAATTAATTCGTCATTTTTCTGAATAATACACCCTATCCTAAGTTTGAATATAGTAGTTCGCTTCAAACGCCGTCGTCTATGTCACATAAGGCAATTACAAACTTAGGATATAATTAAATCGTCATTTTTCTAATAATACACCTTATCCTAAGTTTGAATATAGTAGTTCGCTTCAAACGCCGTCGTCTACGTCACATAAGCCAATTACAAACTTAGGATATAATTAATTCGTCATTTTCTGAATAATACACCTTATCCTAAGTTTGAATATAGTAGTTCACTTCAAACGCCGTCGTCTATGTCACATAAGCCAATTAAAAACTTAGGATATAATTAAATCATCATTTTTCTGAATAATACACCTTATGCTAAGTTTGAATATAATAGTTCGCTTCAAACGTCGTCGTCTATGTCACATAAGCCAATTACAAACTTAGGATATAATTAAATCGTCATTTTTCTGAATAATACACCTTATCCTAAGTTTGAATATAGTAGTTCGCTTCAAACGCCGTCGTCTATGTCACATAAGCCAATTAAAAACTTAGGATATAATTAAATCATCATTTTTCTGAATAATACACCTTATGCTAAGTTTGAATATAGTAGTTCGCTTCAAACGTCGTCGTCTATGTCACATAAGCCAATTACAAACTTAGGATATAATTAAATCATCATTTTTCTGAATAATACACCTTATCCTAAGTTTGAATATAGTAGTTCGCTTCAAACGCCGTCGTCTATGTCACATAAGCCAATTAAAAACTTAGGATATAATTAAATCATCATTTTTCTGAATAATACACCTTATCCTAAGTTTGAATATAGTAGTTCGCTTCAAACGACGTCGTCTATGTCACATAAGCTAATTACAAACTTAGGATATAATTAATTCGACATTTTTATGAATAATACACCTTATGCTAAGTTTGAATATAGTAGTTCGCTTCAAACGTCGTCGTCTATGTCACATAAGCCAATTACAAACTTAGGATATAATTAAATCATCATTTTTCTGAATAATACACCTTATCCTAAGTTTGAATATAGTAGTTCGCTTCAAACGCCGTCGTCTACGTCACATAAGCCAATTACAAACTTAGGATATAATTAATTCGTCATTTTTATGAATAATACACCTTATCCTAAGTTTGGATATAGTAGTTCGCTTCAAACGCCGTCGTCTATGTCACATAAGGAAATTACAAACTTAGGATATAATTAAATCGTCATTTTTCTAAATAATACACTTTATCCTAAGTTTGAATATAGTAGTTCGCTTCAAACGCCGTCGTCTATGTCACATAAGCCAATTACAAACTTAGGATATAATTAATTCATCATTTTTCTGAATAATACACCTTATGCTAAGTTTGAAGATAGTAGTTCGCTTCAAACGTCGTCGTCTATGTCACATAAGCCAATTACAAACTTAGGATATAATAAAATCATCATTTTTCTGAATAATACATCTTATCCTAAGTTTGAATATAGTAGTTCGCTTCAAACGCCGTCGTCTATGTCACATAAGCCAATTATAAACTTAGGATATAATTAATTCGTCATTTTTCTGAATAATACACCCTATCCTAAGTTTGAATATAGTAGTTCGCTTCAAACGCCGTCGTCTATGTCACATAAGGCAATTACAAACTTAGGATATAATTAAATCGTCATTTTTCTAATAATACACCTTATCCTAAGTTTGAATATAGTAGTTCGCTTCAAACGCCGTCGTCTACGTCACATAAGCCAATTACAAACTTAGGATATAATTAATTCGTCATTTTTCTGAATAATACACCTTATCCTAAGTTTGAATATAGTAGTTCACTTCAAACGCCGTCGTCTATGTCACATAAGCCAATTAAAAACTTAGGATATAATTAAATCATCATTTTTCTAAATAATACACCTTATCCTAAGTTTGAATATAGTAGTTCGCTTCAAACGCCGTCGTCTATGTCACATAAGCCAATTACAAACTTAGGATATAATTAATTCGACATTTTTCTGAATAATACACCTTATGCTAAGTTTGAATATAGTAGTTCGCTTCAAACGTCGTCGTCTATGTCCCATAAGCCAATTACAAACTTAGGATATAATTAAATCATCATTTTTCTGAATAATACACCTTATCCTAAGTTTGAATATAGTAGTTCGCTTCAAACGCCGTCGTCTACGTCACATAAGCCAATTATAAACTTAGGATATAATTAATTCGTCATTTTTATGAACAATACACCTTATCCTAAGTTTGAATATAGTAGTTCGCTTCAAACGCCGTCGTCTATGTCACATAAGGAAATTACAAACATAGGATATAATTAAATCGTCATTTTTCTGAATAATACACCTTATCCTAAGTTTGAATATAGTAGTTCGCTTCAAACGCCGTCGTCTATGTCACATAAGCCAATTACAAACTTAGGATATAATTAATTCGTCATTTTTCTGAATAATACACCTTATCCTAAGTTTGAATATAGTAGTTCGCTTCAAACGCCGTCGTCTATATCACATAAGCCAATTACAAACTTAGGATATAATTAAATCGTCATTTTTCTGAATAATACACCCTATCCTAAGTTTGAATATAGTAGTTCGCTTCAAACGCCGTCGTCTATGTCACATAAGCCAATTACAAACTTAGGATATAATTAATTCATCATTTTTCTGAATAATACACCTTATGCTAAGTTTGAATATAGTAGTTCGCTTCAAACGTCGTCGTCTATGTCACATAAGCCAATTACAAACATAGGATATAATAAAATCATCATTTTTCTGAATAATACACCTTATCCTAAGTTTGAATATAGTAGTTCGCTTCAAACGCCGTCGTCTACGTCACATAAGCCAATTATAAACTTAGGATATAATTAATTCGTCATTTTTCTGAATAATACACCCTATCCTAAGTTTGAATATAGTAGTTCGCTTCAAACGCCGTCGTCTATGTCACATAAGGCAATTACAAACTTAGGATATAATTAAATCGTCATTTTTCTAATAATACACCTTATCCTAAGTTTGAATATAGTAGTTCGCTTCAAACGCCGTCGTCTACGTCACATAAGCCAATTACAAACTTAGGATATAATTAATTCGTCATTTTTCTGAATAATACACCTTATCCTAAGTTTGAATATAGTAGTTCACTTCAAACGCCGTCGTCTATGTCACATAAGCCAATTAAAAACTTAGGATATAATTAAATCATCATTTTTTTGAATAATACACCTTATCCTAAGTTTGAATATAGTAGTTCGCTTCAAACGTCGTCTATGTCACATAAGCCAGATACAAACTTAGGATATAATTAATTCGACATTTTTCTGAATAATACACCTTATGCTAAGTTTGAATATAGTAGTTCGCTTCAAACGTCGTCGTCTATGTCACATAAGCCAATTACAAACTTAGGATATAAGTAAATCATCATTTTTCTGAATAATACACCTTATCCTAATTTGAATATAGTAGTTCGCTTCAAACGCCGTCGTCTACGTCACATAAGCCAATTACAAACTTAGGATATAATTAATTCGTCATTTTTATGAATAATACACCTTATCCTAAGTTTGAATATAGTAGTTCGCTTCAAACGCCGTCGTCTATGTCACATAAGGAAATTACAAACTTAGGATATAATTAAATCGTCATTTTTCTGAATAATACACCTTATCCTAAGTTTGAATATAGTAGTTCGCTTCAAACGCCGTCGTCTATGTCACATAAGCCAATTACAAACTTAGGATATAATTAATTCGTAATTTTTCTGAATAATACACCTTATCCTAAGTTTGAATATAGTAGTTCGCTTCAAACGCCGTCGTCTATATCACATAAGCCAATTACAAACTTAGGATATAATTAAATCATCATTTTTCTGAATAATACACCCTATCCTAAGTTTGAATATAGTAGTTCGCTTCAAACGCCGTCGTCTATGTCACATAAGCCAATTACAAACTTAGGATATAATTAATTCATCATTTTTCTGAATAATACACCTTATGCTAAGTTTGAATATAGTAGTTCGCTTCAAACGTCGTCGTCTATGTCACATAAGCCAATTACAAACTTAGGATATAATTAAATCATCATTTTACTGAATAATACACCTTATCCTAAGTTTGAATATTGTAGTTCGCTTCAAACGCCGTCGTCTATGTCACATAAGCCAATTAAAAACTTAGGATATAATTAAATCATCATTTTTCTGAATAATACACCTTATCCTAAGTTTGAATATAGTAGTTCGCTTCAAACGCCGTCGTCTATGTCACATAAGCCAATTACAAACTTAGGATATAATTAATTCGTCATTTTTCTGAATAATACACCCTATCCTAAGTTTGAATATAGTAGTTCGCTTCAAACGCCGTCGTCTATGTCACATAAGGCAATTACAAACTTAGGATATAATTAAATCGTCATTTTTCTAATAATACACCTTATCCTAAGTTTGAATATAGTAGTTCGCTTCAAACGCCGTCGTCTACGTCACATAAGCCAATTACAAACTTAGGATATAATTAATTCGTCATTTTTCTGAATAATACACCTTATCCTAAGTTTGAATATAGTAGTTCACTTCAAACGCCGTCGTCTATGTCACATAAGCCAATTAAAAACTTAGGATATAATTAAATCATCATTTTTCTAAATAATACACCTTATCCTAAGTTTGAATATAGTAGTTCGCTTCAAACGCCGTCGTCTATGTCACATAAGCCAATTACAAACTTAGGATATAATTAATTCGACATTTTTCTGAATAATACACCTTATGCTAAGTTTGAATATAGTAGTTCGCTTCAAACGTCGTCGTCTATGTCCCATAAGCCAATTACAAACTTAGGATATAATTAAATCATCATTTTTCTGAATAATACACCTTATCCTAAGTTTGAATATAGTAGTTCGCTTCAAACGCCGTCGTCTACGTCACATAAGCCAATTATAAACTTAGGATATAATTAATTCGTCATTTTTATGAACAATACACCTTATCCTAAGTTTGAATATAGTAGTTCGCTTCAAACGCCGTCGTCTATGTCACATAAGGAAATTACAAACATAGGATATAATTAAATCGTCATTTTTCTGAATAATACACCTTATCCTAAGTTTGAATATAGTAGTTCGCTTCAAACGCCGTCGTCTATGTCACATAAGCCAATTACAAACTTAGGATATAATTAATTCGTCATTTTTCTGAATAATACACCTTATCCTAAGTTTGAATATAGTAGTTCGCTTCAAACGCCGTCGTCTATATCACATAAGCCAATTACAAACTTAGGATATAATTAAATCGTCATTTTTCTGAATAATACACCCTATCCTAAGTTTGAATATAGTAGTTCGCTTCAAACGCCGTCGTCTATGTCACATAAGCCAATTACAAACTTAGGATATAATTAATTCATCATTTTTCTGAATAATACACCTTATGCTAAGTTTGAATATAGTAGTTCGCTTCAAACGTCGTCGTCTATGTCACATAAGCCAATTACAAACATAGGATATAATAAAATCATCATTTTTCTGAATAATACACCTTATCCTAAGTTTGAATATAGTAGTTCGCTTCAAACGCCGTCGTCTACGTCACATAAGCCAATTATAAACTTAGGATATAATTAATTCGTCATTTTTCTGAATAATACACCCTATCCTAAGTTTGAATATAGTAGTTCGCTTCAAACGCCGTCGTCTATGTCACATAAGGCAATTACAAACTTAGGATATAATTAAATCGTCATTTTTCTAATAATACACCTTATCCTAAGTTTGAATATAGTAGTTCGCTTCAAACGCCGTCGTCTACGTCACATAAGCCAATTACAAACTTAGGATATAATTAATTCGTCATTTTTCTGAATAATACACCTTATCCTAAGTTTGAATATAGTAGTTCACTTCAAACGCCGTCGTCTATGTCACATAAGCCAATTAAAAACTTAGGATATAATTAAATCATCATTTTTCTGAATAATACACCTTATCCTAAGTTTGAATATAGTAGTTCGCTTCAAACGTCGTCGTCTATGTCACATAAGCCAGATACAAACTTAGGATATAATTAATTCGACATTTTTCTGAATAATACACCTTATGCTAAGTTTGAATATAGTAGTTCGCTTCAAACGTCGTCGTCTATGTCACATAAGCCAATTACAAACTTAGGATATAAGTAAATCATCATTTTTCTGAATAATACACCTTATCCTAATTTGAATATAGTAGTTCGCTTCAAACGCCGTCGTCTACGTCACATAAGCCAATTACAAACTTAGGATATAATTAATTCGTCATTTTTATGAATAATACACCTTATCCTAAGTTTGAATATAGTAGTTCGCTTCAAACGCCGTCGTCTATGTCACATAAGGAAATTACAAACTTAGGATATAATTAAATCGTCATTTTTCTGAATAATACACCTTATCCTAAGTTTGAATATAGTAGTTCGCTTCAAACGCCGTCGTCTATGTCACATAAGCCAATTACAAACTTAGGATATAATTAATTCGTAATTTTTCTGAATAATACACCTTATCCTAAGTTTGAATATAGTAGTTCGCTTCAAACGCCGTCGTCTATATCACATAAGCCAATTACAAACTTAGGATATAATTAAATCATCATTTTTCTGAATAATACACCCTATCCTAAGTTTGAATATAGTAGTTCGCTTCAAACGCCGTCGTCTATGTCACATAAGCCAATTACAAACTTAGGATATAATTAATTCATCATTTTTCTGAATAATACACCTTATGCTAAGTTTGAATATAGTAGTTCGCTTCAAACGTCGTCGTCTATGTCACATAAGCCAATTACAAACTTAGGATATAATTAAATCATCATTTTACTGAATAATACACCTTATCCTAAGTTTGAATATTGTAGTTCGCTTCAAACGCCGTCGTCTATGTCACATAAGCCAATTAAAAACTTAGGATATAATTAAATCATCATTTTTCTGAATAATACACCTTATCCTAAGTTTGAATATAGTAGTTCGCTTCAAACGCCGTCGTCTATGTCACATAAGCCAATTACAAACTTAGGATATAATTAATTCGACATTTTTCTGAATAATACACCTTATGCTAAGTTTGAATATACTAGTTCGCTTCAAACGTCGTCGTCTATGTCACATAAGCCAATTACAAACTTAGGATATAATTAAATCATCATTTTTCTGAATAATACACCTTATCATAAGTTTGAATATAGTAGTTCGCTTCAAACACCGTCGTCTACGTCACATAAGCCAATTACAAACTTAGGATATAATTAATTCATCATTTTTATGAATAATACACCTTATCCTAAGTTTGAATATAGTAGTTCGCTTCAAACGCCGTCGTCTATGTCACATAAGGAAATTACAAACTTAGTATATAATTAAATCGTCATTTTTCTGAATAATACACTTTATCCTAAGTTTGAATATAGTAGTTCGCTTCAAACGTCGTCGTCTATGTCACATAAGTCAATTACAAACTTAGGATATAATTAATTCGTCATTTTTCTGAATAATACACCTTATCCTAAGTTTGAATATAGTAGTTCGCTTCAAACGCCGTCGTCTATATCACATAAGCCAATTACAAACATAGGATATAATTAAATCGTCATTTTTCTGAATAATACACCCTATCCTAAGTTTGAATATAGTAGTTCGCTTCAAACGCCGTCGTCTATGTCACATAAGCCAATTACAAACTTAGGATATAATTAATTCATCATTTTTCTGAATAATACACCTTATGCTAAGTTTGAATATAGTAGTTCGCTTCAAACGTCGTCGTCTATGTCACATAAGCCAATTACAAACTTAGGATATAAGTAAATCATCATTTTTCTGAATAATACACCTTATCCTAAGTTTGAATATAGTAGTTCGCTTCAAACGCCGTCGTCTACGTCACATAAGCCAATTACAAACTTAGGATATAATTAATTCGTCATTTTTATGAATAATACACCTTATCCTAAGTTTGAATATAGTAGTTCGCTTCAAACGCCGTCGTCTATGTCACATAAGGAAATTACAAACTTAGGATATAATTAAATCGTCATTTTTCTGAATAATACACCTTATCCTAAGTTTGAATATAGTAGTTCGCTTCAAACGCCGTCGTCTATGTCACATAAGCCAATTACAAACTTAGGATATAATTAATTCGTCATTTTTCTGAATAATACACCTTATCCTAAGTTTGAATATAGTAGTTCGCTTCAAACGCCGTCGTCTATATCACATAAGCCAATTACAAACATAGGATATAATTAAATCGTCATTTTTCTGAATAATACACCCTATCCTAAGTTTGAATATAGTAGTTCGCTTCAAACGCCGTCGTCTATGTCACATAAGCCAATTACAAACTTAGGATATAATTAATTCATCATTTTTCTGAATAATACACCTTATGCTAAGTTTGAATATAGTAGTTCGCTTCAAACGTCGTCGTCTATGTCACATAAGCCAATTACAAACTTAGGATATGATAAAATCATCATTTTTCTGAATAATACACCTTATCCTAAGTTTGAATATAGTAGTTCGCTTCAAACGCCGTCGTCTACGTCACATAAGCCAATTATAAACTTAGGATATAATTAATTCGTCATTTTTCTGAATAATACACCCTATCCTAAGTTTGAATATAGTAGTTCGCTTCAAACGCCGTCGTCTATGTCACATAAGGCAATTACAAATTTAGGATATAATTAAATCGTCATTTTTCTAATAATACACCTTATCCTAAGTTTGAATATAGTAGTTCGCTTCAAACGCCGTCGTCTACGTCACATAAGCCAATTACAAACTTAGGATATAATTAATTCGTCATTTTTCTGAATAATACACCTTATCCTAAGTTTGAATATAGTAGTTCGCTTCAAACGCCGTCGTCTATATCACATAAGCCAATTACAAACATAGGATATAATTAAATCGTCATTTTTCTGAATAATACACCCTATCCTAAGTTTAAATATAGTAGTTCACTTCAAACGCCGTCGTCTATGTCACGTAAGCCAATTACAAACTTAGGATATAATTAATTCATCATTTTTCTGAATAATACACCTTATGCTAAGTTTGAATATAGTAGTTCGCTTCAAACGTCGTCGTCTATATCACATAAGCCAATTACAAACTTAGGATATAATTAAATCAACATTTTTCTGAATAATACACCTTATCCTAAGTTTGAATATAGTAGTTCGCTTCAAACGCCGTCGTCTATGTCACATAAGGCAATTACAAACTTAGGATATAATTAAATCGTCATTTTTCTAATAATACACCTTATCCTAAGTTTGAATATAGTAGTTCGCTTCAAACGCCGTCGTCTATGTCACATAAGCCAATTACAAACTTAGGAATTAATTAATTTGTCATTTTTCTGAATAATACACCTTATCCTAAGTTTGAAAATAGTAGTTCGCTTCAAACGCCGTCGTCTATGTCACATAAGCCAGATACAAACTTAGGATATAATTAATTCGACATTTTTCTGAATAATACACCTTATGGTAAGTTTGAATATAGTAGTTCGCTTCAAACGTCGTCGTCTATGTCACATAAGCCAATTAAAAACTTAGGATATAAGTAAATCATCATTTTTCTGAATAATACACCTTATCCTAATTTAAATATAGTAGTTCGCTTCAAACGCCGTCGTCTACGTCACATAAGCCAATTACAAACTTAGGATATAATTAATTCGTCATTTTTATGAATAATACACCTTATCCTAAGTTTGAATATAGTAGTTCGCTTCAAACGCCGTCGTCTATGTCACATAAGGAAATTACAAACTTAGGATATAATTAAATCGTCATTTTTCTGAATAATACACCTTATCCTAAGTTTGAATATAGTAGTTCGCTTCAAACGCCGTCGTCTATGTCACATAAGCCAATTACAAACTTAGGATATAATTAATTCGTAATTTTTCTGAATAATACACCTTATCCTAAGTTTGAATATAGTAGTTCGCTTCAAACGCCGTCGTCTATATCACATAAGCCAATTACAAACATAGGATATAATTAAATCGTCATTTTTCTGAATAATACACCCTATCCTAAGTTTGAATATAGTAGTTCGCTTCAAACGCCGTCGTCTATGTCACATAAGCCAATTACAAACTTAGGATATAATTAATTCATCATTTTTCTGAATAATACACCTTATGCTAAGTTTGAATATAGTAGTTCACTTCAAACGTCGTCGTCTATGTCACATAAGCCAATTACAAACTTAGGATATAATTAAATCATCATTTTACTGAATAATACACCTTATCCTAAGTTTGAATATAGTAGTTCGCTTCAAACGCCGTCGTCTATGTCACATAAGCCAATTAAAAACTTAGGATATAATTAAATCATCATTTTTCTGAATAATACACCTTATCCTAAGTTTGAATATAGTAGTTCGCTTCAAACGCCGTCGTCTATGTCACATAAGCCAATTACAAACTTAGGATATAATTAATTCGACATTTTTCTGAATAATACACCTTATGCTAAGTTTGAATATACTAGTTCGCTTCAAACGTCGTCGTCTATGTCACATAAGCCAATTACAAACTTAGGATATAATTAAATCATCATTTTTCTGAATAATACACCTTATCATAAGTTTGAATATAGTAGTTCGCTTCAAACGCCGTCGTCTACGTCACATAAGCCAATTACAAACTTAGGATATAATTAATTCATCATTTTTATGAATAATACACCTTATCCTAAGTTTGAATATAGTAGTTCGCTTCAAACGCCGTCGTCTATGTCACATAAGGAAATTACAAACTTAGGATATAATTAAATCGTCATTTTTCTGAATAATACACTTTATCCTAAGTTTGAATATAGTAGTTCGCTTCAAACGCCGTCGTCTATGTCACATAAGCCAATTACAAACTTAGGATATAATTAATTCGTCATTTTTCTGAATAATACACCTTATCCTAAGTTTGAATATAGTAGTTCGCTTCAAACGCCGTCGTCTATATCACATAAGCCAATTACAAACATAGGATATAATTAAATCGTCATTTTTCTGAATAATACACCCTATCCTAAGTTTGAATATAGTAGTTCGCTTCAAACGCCGTCGTCTATGTCACATAAGCCAATTACAAACTTAGGATATAATTAATTCATCATTTTTCTGAATAATACACCTTATGCTAAGTTTGAATATAGTAGTTCGCTTCAAACGTCGTCGTCTATGTCACATAAGCCAATTACAAACTTAGGATATGATAAAATCATCATTTTTCTGAATAATACACCTTATCCTAAGTTTGAATATAGTAGTTCGCTTCAAACGCCGTCGTCTACGTCACATAAGCCAATTATAAACTTAGGATATAATTAATTCGTCATTTTTCTGAATAATACACCCTATCCTAAGTTTGAATATAGTAGTTCGCTTCAAACGCCGTCGTCTATGTCACATAAGGCAATTACAAATTTAGGATATAATTAAATCGTCATTTTTCTAATAATACACCTTATCCTAAGTTTGAATATAGTAGTTCGCTTCAAACGCCGTCGTCTACGTCACATAAGCCAATTACAAACTTAGGATATAATTAATTCGTCATTTTTCTGAATAATACACCTTATCCTAAGTTTGAATATAGTAGTTCGCTTCAAACGCCGTCGTCTATATCACATAAGCCAATTACAAACATAGGATATAATTAAATCGTCATTTTTCTGAATAATACACCCTATCCTAAGTTTGAATATAGTAGTTCGCTTCAAACGCCGTCGTCTATGTCACGTAAGCCAATTACAAACTTAGGATATAATTAATTCATCATTTTTCTGAATAATACACCTTATGCTAAGTTTGAATATAGTAGTTCGCTTCAAACGTCGTCGTCTATGTCACATAAGCCAATTACAAACTTAGGATATGATAAAATCATCATTTTTCTGAATAATACACCTTATCCTAAGTTTGAATATAGTAGTTCGCTTCAAACGCCGTCGTCTACGTCACATAAGCCAATTATAAACTTAGGATATAATTAATTCGTCATTTTTCTGAATAATACACCCTATCCTAAGTTTGAATATAGTAGTTCGCTTCAAACGCCGTCGTCTATGTCACATAAGGCAATTACAAATTTAGGATATAATTAAATCGTCATTTTTCTAATAATACACCTTATCCTAAGTTTGAATATAGTAGTTCGCTTCAAACGCCGTCGTCTACGTCACATAAGCCAATTACAAACTTAGGATATAATTAATTCGTCATTTTTCTGAATAATACACCTTATCCTAAGTTTGAATATAGTAGTTCGCTTCAAACGCCGTCGTCTATATCACATAAGCCAATTACAAACATAGGATATAATTAAATCGTCATTTTTCTGAATAATACACCCTATCCTAAGTTTAAATATAGTAGTTCACTTCAAACGCCGTCGTCTATGTCACGTAAGCCAATTACAAACTTAGGATATAATTAATTCATCATTTTTCTGAATAATACACCTTATGCTAAGTTTGAATATAGTAGTTCGCTTCAAACGTCGTCGTCTATATCACATAAGCCAATTACAAACTTAGGATATAATTAAATCAACATTTTTCTGAATAATACACCTTATCCTAAGTTTGAATATAGTAGTTCGCTTCAAACGCCGTCGTCTATGTCACATAAGGCAATTACAAACTTAGGATATAATTAAATCGTCATTTTTCTAATAATACACCTTATCCTAAGTTTGAATATAGTAGTTCGCTTCAAACGCCGTCGTCTATGTCACATAAGCCAATTACAAACTTAGGAATTAATTAATTTGTCATTTTTCTGAATAATACACCTTATCCTAAGTTTGAAAATAGTAGTTCGCTTCAAACGCCGTCGTCTATGTCACATAAGCCAGATACAAACTTAGGATATAATTAATTCGACATTTTTCTGAATAATACACCTTATGCTAAGTTTGAATATAGTAGTTCGCTTCAAACGTCGTCGTCTATGTCACATAAGCCAATTAAAAACTTAGGATATAAGTAAATCATCATTTTTCTGAATAATACACCTTATCCTAATTTAAATATAGTAGTTCGCTTCAAACGCCGTCGTCTACGTCACATAAGCCAATTACAAACTTAGGATATAATTAATTCGTCATTTTTATGAATAATACACCTTATCCTAAGTTTGAATATAGTAGTTCGCTTCAAACGCCGTCGTCTATGTCACATAAGGAAATTACAAACTTAGGATATAATTAAATCGTCATTTTTCTGAATAATACACCTTATCCTAAGTTTGAATATAGTAGTTCGCTTCAAACGCCGTCGTCTATATCACATAAGCCAATTACAAACATAGGATATAATTAAATCGTCATTTTTCTGAATAATACACCCTATCCTAAGTTTGAATATAGTAGTTCGCTTCAAACGCCGTCGTCTATGTCACATAAGCCAATTACAAACTTAGGATATAATTAATTCATCATTTTTCTGAATAATACACCTTATGCTAAGTTTGAATATAGTAGTTCGCTTCAAACGTCGTCGTCTATGTCACATAAGCCAATTACAAACTTAGGATATAATTAAATCATCATTTTACTGAATAATACACCTTATCCTAAGTTTGAATATAGTAGTTCGCTTCAAACGCCGTCGTCTATGTCACATAAGCCAATTAAAAACTTAGGATATAATTAAATCATCATTTTTCTGAATAATACACCTTATCCTAAGTTTGAATATAGTAGTTCGCTTCAAACGCCGTCGTCTATATCACATAAGCCAATTACAAACATAGGATATAATTAAATCGTCATTTTTCTGAATAATACACCCTATCCTAAGTTTGAATATAGTAGTTCGCTTCAAACGCCGTCGTCTATGTCACATAAGCCAATTACAAACTTAGGATATAATTAATTCATCATTTTTCTGAATAATACACCTTATGCTAAGTTTGAATATAGTAGTTCGCTTCAAACGTCGTCGTCTATGTCACATAAGCCAATTACAAACTTAGGATATAATTAAATCATCATTTTACTGAATAATACACCTTATCCTAAGTTTGAATATAGTAGTTCGCTTCAAACGCCGTCGTCTATGTCACATAAGCCAATTACAAACTTAGGATATAATTAATTCGTAATTTTTCTGAATAATACACCTTATCCTAAGTTTGAATATAGTAGTTCGCTTCAAACGCCGTCGTCTATATCACATAAGCCAATTACAAACATAGGATATAATTAAATCGTCATTTTTCTGAATAATACACCCTATCCTAAGTTTGAATATAGTAGTTCGCTTCAAACGCCGTCGTCTATGTCACATAAGCCAATTACAAACTTAGGATATAATTAATTCATCATTTTTCTGAATAATACACCTTATGCTAAGTTTGAATATAGTAGTTCGCTTCAAACGTCGTCGTCTATGTCACATAAGCCAATTACAAACTTAGGATATAATTAAATCATCATTTTACTGAATAATACACCTTATCCTAAGTTTGAATATAGTAGTTCGCTTCAAACGCCGTCGTCTATGTCACATAAGCCAATTAAAAACTTAGGATATAATTAAATCATCATTTTTCTGAATAATACACCTTATCCTAAGTTTGAATATAGTAGTTCGCTTCAAACGCCGTCGTCTATGTCACATAAGCCAATTACAAACTTAGGATATAATTAATTCGACATTTTTCTGAATAATACACCTTATGCTAAGTTTGAATATACTAGTTCGCTTCAAACGTCGTCGTCTATGTCACATAAGCCAATTACAAACTTAGGATATAATTAAATCATCATTTTTCTGAATAATACACCTTATCATAAGTTTGAATATAGTAGTTCGCTTCAAACGCCGTCGTCTACGTCACATAAGCCAATTACAAACTTAGGATATAATTAATTCATCATTTTTATGAATAATACACCTTATCCTAAGTTTGAATATAGTAGTTCGCTTCAAACGCCGTCGTCTATGTCACATAAGGAAATTACAAACTTAGGATATAATTAAATCGTCATTTTTCTGAATAATACACTTTATCCTAAGTTTGAATATAGTAGTTCGCTTCAAACGCCGTCGTCTATGTCACATAAGCCAATTACAAACTTAGGATATAATTAATTCGTCATTTTTCTGAATAATACACCTTATCCTAAGTTTGAATATAGTAGTTCGCTTCAAACGCCGTCGTCTATATCACATAAGCCAATTACAAACATAGGATATAATTAAATCGTCATTTTTCTGAATAATACACCCTATCCTAAGTTTGAATATAGTAGTTCGCTTCAAACGCCGTCGTCTATGTCACATAAGCCAATTACAAACTTAGGATATAATTAATTCATCATTTTTCTGAATAATACACCTTATGCTAAGTTTGAATATAGTAGTTCGCTTCAAACGTCGTCGTCTATGTCACATAAGCCAATTACAAACTTAGGATATGATAAAATCATCATTTTTCTGAATAATACACCTTATCCTAAGTTTGAATATAGTAGTTCGCTTCAAACGCCGTCGTCTACGTCACATAAGCCAATTATAAACTTAGGATATAATTAATTCGTCATTTTTCTGAATAATACACCCTATCCTAAGTTTGAATATAGTAGTTCGCTTCAAACGCCGTCGTCTATGTCACATAAGGCAATTACAAATTTAGGATATAATTAAATCGTCATTTTTCTAATAATACACCTTATCCTAAGTTTGAATATAGTAGTTCGCTTCAAACGCCGTCGTCTACGTCACATAAGCCAATTACAAACTTAGGATATAATTAATTCGTCATTTTTCTGAATAATACACCTTATCCTAAGTTTGAATATAGTAGTTCGCTTCAAACGCCGTCGTCTATATCACATAAGCCAATTACAAACATAGGATATAATTAAATCGTCATTTTTCTGAATAATACACCCTATCCTAAGTTTAAATATAGTAGTTCACTTCAAACGCCGTCGTCTATGTCACGTAAGCCAATTACAAACTTAGGATATAATTAATTCATCATTTTTCTGAATAATACACCTTATGCTAAGTTTGAATATAGTAGTTCGCTTCAAACGTCGTCGTCTATATCACATAAGCCAATTACAAACTTAGGATATAATTAAATCAACATTTTTCTGAATAATACACCTTATCCTAAGTTTGAATATAGTAGTTCGCTTCAAACGCCGTCGTCTATGTCACATAAGGCAATTACAAACTTAGGATATAATTAAATCGTCATTTTTCTAATAATACACCTTATCCTAAGTTTGAATATAGTAGTTCGCTTCAAACGCCGTCGTCTATGTCACATAAGCCAATTACAAACTTAGGAATTAATTAATTTGTCATTTTTCTGAATAATACACCTTATCCTAAGTTTGAAAATAGTAGTTCGCTTCAAACGCCGTCGTCTATGTCACATAAGCCAGATACAAACTTAGGATATAATTAATTCGACATTTTTCTGAATAATACACCTTATGCTAAGTTTGAATATAGTAGTTCGCTTCAAACGTCGTCGTCTATGTCACATAAGCCAATTAAAAACTTAGGATATAAGTAAATCATCATTTTTCTGAATAATACACCTTATCCTAATTTAAATATAGTAGTTCGCTTCAAACGCCGTCGTCTACGTCACATAAGCCAATTACAAACTTAGGATATAATTAATTCGTCATTTTTATGAATAATACACCTTATCCTAAGTTTGAATATAGTAGTTCGCTTCAAACGCCGTCGTCTATGTCACATAAGGAAATTACAAACTTAGGATATAATTAAATCGTCATTTTTCTGAATAATACACCTTATCCTAAGTTTGAATATAGTAGTTCGCTTCAAACGCCGTCGTCTATGTCACATAAGCCAATTACAAACTTAGGATATAATTAATTCGTAATTTTTCTGAATAATACACCTTATCCTAAGTTTGAATATAGTAGTTCGCTTCAAACGCCGTCGTCTATATCACATAAGCCAATTACAAACATAGGATATAATTAAATCGTCATTTTTCTGAATAATACACCCTATCCTAAGTTTGAATATAGTAGTTCGCTTCAAACGCCGTCGTCTATGTCACATAAGCCAATTACAAACTTAGGATATAATTAATTCATCATTTTTCTGAATAATACACCTTATGCTAAGTTTGAATATAGTAGTTCGCTTCAAACGTCGTCGTCTATGTCACATAAGCCAATTACAAACTTAGGATATAATTAAATCGTCATTTTTCTAATAATACACCTTATCCTAAGTTTGAATATAGTAGTTCGCTTCAAACGCCGTCGTCTATGTCACATAAGCCAATTAAAAACTTAGGATATAATTAAATCATCATTTTTCTGAATAATACACCTTATCCTAAGTTTGAATATAGTAGTTCGCTTCAAACGCCGTCGTCTATGTCACATAAGCCAATTACAAACTTAGGATATAATTAATTCGACATTTTTCTGAATAATACACCTTATGCTAAGTTTGAATATACTAGTTCGCTTCAAACGTCGTCGTCTATGTCACATAAGCCAATTACAAACTTAGGATATAATTAAATCATCATTTTTCTGAATAATACACCTTATCATAAGTTTGAATATAGTAGTTCGCTTCAAACGCCGTCGTCTACGTCACATAAGCCAATTACAAACTTAGGATATAATTAATTCATCATTTTTATGAATAATACACCTTATCCTAAGTTTGAATATAGTAGTTCGCTTCAAACGCCGTCGTCTATGTCACATAAGGAAATTACAAACTTAGGATATAATTAAATCGTCATTTTTCTGAATAATACACTTTATCCTAAGTTTGAATATAGTAGTTCGCTTCAAACGCCGTCGTCTATGTCACATAAGTCAATTACAAACTTAGGATATAATTAATTCGTCATTTTTCTGAATAATACACCTTATCCTAAGTTTGAATATAGTAGTTCGCTTCAAACGCCGTCGTCTATATCACATAAGCCAATTACAAACATAGGATATAATTAAATCGTCATTTTTCTGAATAATACACCCTATCCTAAGTTTGAATATAGTAGTTCGCTTCAAACGCCGTCGTCTATGTCACATAAGCCAATTACAAACTTAGGATATAATTAATTCATCATTTTTCTGAATAATACACCTTATGCTAAGTTTGAATATAGTAGTTCGCTTCAAACGTCGTCGTCCATGTCACATAAGCCAATTACAAACTTAGGATATAAGTAAATCATCATTTTTCTGAATAATACACCTTATCCTAAGTTTGAATATAGTAGTTCGCTTCAAACGCCGTCGTCTACGTCACATAAGCCAATTACAAACTTAGGATATAATTAATTCGTCATTTTTATGAATAATACACCTTATCCTAAGTTTGAATATAGTAGTTCGCTTCAAACGCCGTCGTCTATGTCACATAAGGAAGTTACAAACTTAGGATATAATTAAATCGTCATTTTTCTGAATAATACACCTTATCCTAAGTTTGAATATAGTAGTTCGCTTCAAACGCCGTCGTCTATGTCACATAAGCCAATTACAAACTTAGGATATAATTAATTCGTCATTTTTCTGAATAATACACCTTATCCTAAGTTTGAATATAGTAGTTCGCTTCAAACGCCGTCGTCTATATCACATAAGCCAATTACAAACATAGGATATAATTAAATCGTCATTTTTCTGAATAATACACCCTATCCTAAGTTTGAATATAGTAGTTCGCTTCAAACGCCGTCGTCTATGTCACATATGCCAATTACAAACTTAGGATATAATTAATTCATCATTTTTCTGAATAATACACCTTATGCTAAGTTTGAATATAGTAGTTCGCTTCAAACGTCGTCGTCTATGTCACATAAGCCAATTACAAACTTAGGATATGATAAAATCATCATTTTTCTGAATAATACACCTTATCCTAAGTTTGAATATAGTAGTTCGCTTCAAACGCCGTCGTCTACGTCACATAAGCCAATTATAAACTTAGGATATAATTAATTCGTCATTTTTCTGAATAATACACCCTATCCTAAGTTTGAATATAGTAGTTCGCTTCAAACGCCGTCGTCTATGTCACATAAGGCAATTACAAATTTAGGATATAATTAAATCGTCATTTTTCTAATAATACACCTTATCCTAAGTTTGAATATAGTAGTTCGCTTCAAACGCCGTCGTCTACGTCACATAAGCCAATTACAAACTTAGGATATAATTAATTCGTCATTTTTCTGAATAATACACCTTATCCTAAGTTTGAATATAGTAGTTCGCTTCAAACGCCGTCGTCTATATCACATAAGCCAATTACAAACATAGGATATAATTAAATCGTCATTTTTCTGAATAATACACCCTATCCTAAGTTTAAATATAGTAGTTCACTTCAAACGCCGTCGTCTATGTCACGTAAGCCAATTACAAACTTAGGATATAATTAATTCATCATTTTTCTGAATAATACACCTTATGCTAAGTTTGAATATAGTAGTTCGCTTCAAACGTCGTCGTCTATATCACATAAGCCAATTACAAACTTAGGATATAATTAAATCATCATTTTTCTGAATAATACACCTTATCCTAAGTTTGAATATAGTAGTTCGCTTCAAACGCCGTCGTCTACGTCATATAAGCCAATTACAAACTTAGGATATAATTAATTCGTCATTTTTATGAATAATACACCTTATCCTAAGTTTGAATATAGTAGTTCGCTTCAAACGCCGTCGTCTATGTCACATAAGGAACTTACAAACTTAGGATATAATTAAATCGTCATTTTTCTGAATAATACACCTTATCCTAAGTTTGAATATAGTAGTTCGCTTCAAACGCCGTCGTCTATGTCACATATGCTAATTACAAACTTAGGATATAATTAATTCGTCATTTTTCTGAATAATACACCTTATCCTAAGTTTGAATATAGTAGTTCGCTTCAAACGCCGTCGTCTATATCACATAAGCCAATTACAAACTTAGGATATAATTAAATCGTCATTTTTCTGAATAAACACCCTATCCTAAGTTTGAATATAGTAGTTCACTTCAAACGCCGTCGTCTATGTCACATAAGCCAATTACAAACTTAGGATATAATTAATTCATCATTTTTCTGAATAATACACCTTATGCTAAGTTTGAATATAGTAGTTCGCTTCAAACGTCGTCGTCTATGTCACATAAGCCAATTACAAACTTAGGATATAATTAAATCATCATTTTTCTGAATAATGCACCTTATCCTAAGTTTGAATATAGTAGTTCGCTTCAAACGCCGTCGTCTACGTCACATAAGCCAATTATAAACTTAGGATATAATTAATTCGTCATTTTTCTGAATAATGCACCCTATCCTAAGTTTGAATATAGTAGTTCGCTTCAAACGCCGTCGTCTATGTCACATAAGGCAATTACAAACTTAGGATATAATTAAATCGTCATTTTTCTAATAATACACCTTATCCTAAGTTTGAATATAGTAGTTCGCTTCAAACGTCGTCGTCTATGTCACATAAGCCAATTACAAACTTAGGAATTAATTAATTTGTCATTTTTCTGAATAATACACCTTATCCTAAGTTTGAAAATAGTAGTTCGCTTCAAACGCCGTCGTCTATGTCAGATAAGCCAATTACAAACTTATGATATAATTAAATCGTAATTTTTTTGAATAATATACCTTATCCTAAGTTTGAATATAGTAGTTCGCTTCAAACGCCGTTGTCTATGTCACATAAGCCAATTACAAACTTAGGATATAATTAATTCGACATTATTCTGAATAATACACCTTATCCTAAGTTTGAATATATAGTTCGCTTCAAATGCCGTCGTCTATGACATATAAGCCAATTACAAACTTAGGATATAACTAAATCGTCATTTTTCTGAATAATACACCTTATCCTAAGTTAGAATATAGTAGTTCGCTTCAAACGCCGTCGTCTATGTCACATAAGCCAATTACCAACTTAGGATATAACTAAATCGTCATTTTTCTGAATAATACACCTTATCCTAAGTTTGAATATAGTAGTTCGCTTCAAACGCCATCGTCTATGTCACATATGCCAATTACAAACTTAGAATATAATTAAATCTTCATTTTCTGAATAATACAACTTAGGATATAATTAATTTGTAATTGTTAAATTATGTATCAACTATAAAAATAATTATATTGTTACCATATTTGTAAATGTTTGAATATATACATTAAAGGTATTATTGACATAAATACCCTTACTAATCCAATAAGAAGCATTTTATTTATAAGGCCATTTCCGTATTTGACTAATATACAAGAATGGAGGCGTGTGATGATTACAGTTCACCACCCAACTTAACGCTTCAGTTTCCGGCGTACAAACTTCCAAACCCTTTGAAACAGAGCATCACCAAATCTTCAAGCAAGATCATAATCATGGAATTCCAACTTCCAAAATGACGTCGACCGACTACGCAACAAGGATTTTCGCTTTCTGAACTTCCGGATGAAGTCATCGTTACCATATTGGCGTTTTTAGGGGCTTCAAGGGCGACTGACGTTTTTAAGTTCAAGACTCTGTAAGTCTCCTAACCCTAGTGAACACTATAGATTCGACTTAAAAAATACTGTTTTTTCCTATTTAAGCAATAAATTTAGTGTTATTTTAATGAACCGTAGCACATTTATTAGGGCTTAGATTGAATTTTGTGAATGAACAATATATAAGAGATTACCATTTTTGAGGGATTTATAATGCTTTTGTTTTACCTACATTACAGTTGCAAAACCTTTAATAGAGCCGGTGGGTCGGATGAGGTGTATCAAAGGATGGAAGTTGATTCCATCTTTTCCAGTCCGTTCTTGATACAGAGAAGTGAAGTGCTAGCACTTTTGAGGGAGAAAGGAAACACACACATGTTGTATAGAGATGGAATGGTACAATTTATTTTCCATTCAATTGAATTCTTTCATGGTGCTCTATTATATACATATTTATGTTTCTGTATTATGTTTCTGTATTATGTTTCTATATTTAATGGAATGGTACAATTTATATATGTTTTTTCTTTATTGTGTTGATCAGACGAGGATGTTTTATGTGGGTGATGAAGCTGCTAGAAAGGAGATGATGCAACGGGCATCGCGTTTGGGACAAACCGATGCTACATTTGTCCTTGGTATGCTACTGATGGCTGATAAACGCCAAAATGTACTACATTATAGTACTAATTACCCCTTTGTTCAATAGATTTCTTATGCATTTTATGTGAATAAGATACTTATTTCGTTCATATTTTCATTTAGGAGTTTAAACGGAGCTTGGATCGAAAAGGAACGGAAAACGAGCTTATTTCGAATAAAAGTTGCTAAAAGAATAAAATAATAGACATGAGGAGATTAAATGAAGAAAAGAAGCTAAGAGAATGAAGATAAGCAAGATTGAATTGGAATAGGTGTATATGAAGCTTGAATCAGAAAGAAAACGAAAGATGAGCTGAAAATGAAGAAAAGTGTAGCTGAGTTTTCGGATATGCTGTTAGTATTTTGGCCATAACTTCTTCATAAGAACTCCGATTGGGGTGATTCAACTTGGAGAATTTATCTAACAAGAAGGGCTACAACTTTCATTTTTTGCCCTTGGACCAGTTTTGCAATCCATACACCGTATGGACATCCATACGCCGTATGGATTGGTCGGCCATAATCTTTAAAATCTCATTTGCCTCATTTAAAACCCTAACTTTTTACCCTAAACCCTAATTCGACAAAGGCAGGTTCCAGAGGCATTTTAATGGAGTTTTGGAGGCACGAGAAGGTGGGTATTGATGCCAATTGATCCTACTTCGCGTGGTTTATCGATTCGGTTTGCGTATCACTTTCTGATTTCCATTCTAAACATGTCTATGTGTTTTGTTTTGGGATATGAATCTGATTTTGTATAATTGAATCATGGATTAGACTTATTGTTAATTGTTTAGTTTAATAACTTTTCATTATGATTGTTTGAAAGTTATAATTGTGTTTTCGTCTGATTGAAGATTGTTATATTATCCGTAGAACCTTGTTTATTAGTGATTGTTAGTTACTACTTAACGTGGTTGATAATGTCATTGAGATTGAGTTCCTTTGATGTTATTGATTATTGATGATTATGAATCTAGGTTTATAGTCATTACTAAATATGTTGAGTCTGATAGGTTAAGAGACTAGTAATTAATCAATCTAAAATGAGCAAGCTAATAAGTGATTATTAGTAGGTATTGTTGAGTCATACTGCTAAGATCAATCATAACAAGTCGTGAATACTTAATGCACAATCTAGGGAAAAACACACAATAGAGCACCATCCTTATGACAACGGATCGATGTTTAATGTGGAACCCTAGATTGTAGATATTAGTTAGACCCGAACCCTTGGCTAATATACATTTAACTTGGACTCTTTGATCAGTATATAAGTTAATATAAAGAAAATCACAATCAGATAATCAAAACACATGAACCGGATAATATGAATCTGAGGTAAAGACTCTAAGCAATTACATGTCTATCTCCAATTGTTTATTTGTTCCTCTTATCTTGTTTTATGTTGTTGGTTTGGTTAATTAGTTCATATTGAACGTTCGTACGGAACTAAAACGTACCCCTTATCTTACTGCTTTATTAGTTTAGTTAATAATTCCAATTTAACTGGATAATATTGTTCCTGTGTTCCTGTGTTCGACCTGGACTTACCATAGCTATGCTATTCCGATCGGGTATTCTTGCTTGGTTGTGTAATAGTATTAATAAGGTATTTTCAGTTATAAATAATAAAACAAGACGCGCTTTCACACGCATCAAGTTTTTGGCGCCGCTGTCGGGGAACACTTAACCGGTTGAACTTTTGTTCTACCGGGGAACGGTTGCTTATTCGATTAAGTTGGAAAAAAAAAGTTTAAAAAAAAAAAAAAATCTTTTTCATCACGCACAATTTTATAGGCTTGATTTGCTAAACAAATATTTTTGTCTTGTCTAGAAGTTGTAATGATTAATGATGTAATTTGGTTGTAAGTATTTGTTTATTTGTTAATTATATGTGTCTGAATGTTATATAATTTAATTTTTATTGGAGCGAGATTTTGAATTTGGTTTGCACAAACGTTCGACTGACGGTTGTGTGCACCAGCCGGTGGTTTGAAAGTCGTTTTTGCGAAAGACAATTTTGTTTTCTGCTCTGTTTGTATATAGTATGGTTTGTTAATATGTAGTTTTAACTTTTAGTTGTTTTATATTTTGTTTTCTTGTTCTACTTTTTGTTTTCTTTGTTTTTGCAGTTTTGAACTTTGTGGGTGAGTTCCCTGGAAACCCTCACGAGACTATAACTCGTCCACTCGGGATACCGGGGGGTTTAAGGCTTATTGCATATGCTAAATGCAATCATGATTAACTATGAAAGTGTGTGCTGTTGTATATTTTCAGAATCAGATCAATAAAGCATTTTTCTTCAAGATCAGGGGAGTTTTCTGTTCACTTCTTTTCTATTCCCTATTTTACGATTCTTTGTTTTGCAACGGGGACATTGCTTTATTTTAAGTGGGGGATGGGGGAAAAGAAGTTTGTCTGTCTTGAGTTATAAATCGATAAATATTGGTAGACTAAAAGTGTAAGGCATTCTATGTTAGTCATTTTTTAACCTAAATTTTTCTTTTAAAAATGTATTCTCTTTAAGTTTAGAAGATCTTGAAACAAATCTGGGAAATTCAAAGAATAATTTGAACTTATATTTTAAAATATTAGATAGTTCATCATGTGATGTATCGATAGGCAATCTATGTATAAGTTGTTGAGCTATTAAATAAAATTAATGGAAAAATTGACGATATTCCGAGAGGAACTTTAGCAATGTATGACTTTAGTCTTAATTCTTATATATGATAGCGTGCGATATGCCATAATTTTGGAATTTAATTAATATCATTTGGGGATATACTGGGTGTTGTTTCTTCTGCTGTATGGAAGTACAGACCTGGTCTCCGTTAGTATATCTAATGAAAAAGAGCAAAAGAGTTTAACAACTCATGATTTTAGAATGTAGTCAAATTATTTTTCTTTGTTGTACTAAGGTACAGACCTGCCATCAATGGTTTGACTACAAGTTATTTTGCTAAACCAAGGTCAAGTTATGTCGCTTTGTTGTGTTGAGGCACAGACCTGTCACCAATGTCTTGACCTGAAAAATGATTATTTTAATTGGATATCCATAATATGTGTAATATTAGCACGTTATATGTATGAGAGTATTTTGCTATTGGGAATCAAGGGTAAAGCTGCTAGAATAATAATAATATAAGCTCAATTTCTGAAATATAGATTGTTTAGGTGGACAACAATATCGGTAATCATTGTGAACCATTTTGTATGCATAATAATAATGAATGAGAAAATTGGGTTTCCTAGAAGAGTTTCTTGATAGCTAAATCTTAATATTGAATTATTTTTAAGCTAAAAATTTGGTTTGCGAAATGCTAGCTTGTATGTAAGTCCCTTTGTGTCATTGTCTGCCTATTAAATTTTGTCGTTTATAAGTTTTAAATATATAGTCTACTTTAGGACAAGTAGGATTCAAGTAGTAGGGGATGTTTGATAAACGCCAAAATGTACTAAATTATAGTACTAATTACCCCTTCGTTTAAACGATTTCTTATGCATTTTATGTGAATAAGATACTTATTTCGTTCATATTTGCATTTAGGAGTTTAAACGGAGCTTGGATCGAAAAGGAACGGAAAACGAGCTTATTTCGAATAAAAGTTGCTAAAAGAATAAAATAATAGACATGAGGAGATTAAATGAAGAAAAGAAGCTAAGAGAATGAAGATAAGAAATATTGAATTGGCATAGGTGTATATGAAGCTTGAATCGGAAAGAAAACGAAAGATGAGCTGAAATGAAGAAAAGTGTAAAAGCTGAGTTTTCGGATATGCTGTTAGTATTTTGGCCATAACTTCTTCATACGAACTCCGATTGGGGTGATTTAACTTGGAGAATTTAGCTAACAAGCAGGGCTACAACTTTCATTTTTTTCCCTTGGACCAGTTTTGCAATCCATACGCCGTATGGATTGGTCGGCCAGAATCTTTAAAATCTCATTTGCCTCATTTAAAACCCTAACTTTTAACCTAAACCCTAATTCGACAAAGGCAGGTTCCAGAGGCATTTTAATGGAGTTTTGGAGGCACGAGAAGGTGGGGATTGATGCCAATTGATCCTACTTCACGTGGTTTATCGATTCGGTTTGCGTATCACTTTCCGATTTCCATTCTAAACATGGCTATGTGTTTTGTTTTGGGATATGAATCTGATTTTGTATAATTGAATCATGGATTAGACTTATTGTTAATTGTTTATTTTAATAACCTTTGATTATGATTGTTTTAAAGTTATAATTGTGTTTTCGTCTGATTGAAGATTGTTATGTTATCCGTAGAACCTTGTTTATTGGTGATTGTTAGTTACTACTTAACGTGGTTGATAATGTCATTGAGATTGAGTTTCTTTGATGTTATTGATTATTGATGATTATGAATCTAGGTTTATAGTCATTAGTAAATATGTTGAGTCTGTAGGTTAAGAGACTAGTAATTAATCAAATATAAAATGAGCAAGCTAATAAGTGATTATTAGTAGGTATTGTTGAGTCATACCGCTAGGATCAATCATAACAAGTCGTGAATACTTAATGCACAATCTAGGGAAAAGCACACAATAGAGCACCATCCTTACGACAACGGATCGATGTTTAATGTGGAACCCTAGATTGTAGATATTAGTTAGACCCGAACCGTTGGCTAATATACATTTAACTTGGACTCTTTGATTAGTATCTAAGTTAATATAAAGGAAATCACAATCAGATAATCAAAACACATGAACCAGATAATATGAATCTTAGGTGAAGACTCTAAGCAATTACATGTCTATCTCCAATTGTTTATTTGTTCCTCTTATCTTGTTTTATGTTGTTGGTTTGGTTAATTAGTTCATATTGAACGTTCGTACGGAACTAAAACGTACCCCTTATCTTACTGCTTTATTAGTTTAGTTAATAATTCCAATTTAACTGGATAATATTGTTCCTGTGTTCGTGTGTTCGACCTAGACTTACCATAGCTATGCTATTCCGATCGGGTATTCTTGCCTGGTTGTGTGATAGTATTAATAAGGTATTTTTAGTTATAAATAATAAAACAAGACGCGCTTTCACACGCATCAATGGCAGAAGGTCAAGGAAGGATGGAAGAAGCAAGGACACTGTTGAATGACCAATACACAAGGTCAGGAGGTCGTTGAAATGTGAGGCAAACCGTTACCAAGGTTAGAAGGATCTTGTCTGATAGTGAAATCTTAAGCCGAAGGGAATTCCCGAGGTTCTTGTTATGTGGTACACACCACCATGCATCCCAGCAGAGTTTAATGATTGCTTTGTTGCAAAGCCATGAATGGCTGTTTAGATGTAATGTTTGTTTGTGGGATGCTTGTTACCTTTGGTTTGTAGAAATTTGGGATGTTTAGGTATAGTTAGTTAAGGATGTTTATTTGTTGGATACATTTATCCTAAGTTTTTTGTGGGTACTATATAAACGTAGATACAAGTTAACAACGTTTCATATATGTGTATTTGTTTGCGTGTATTTCGATTTTTCATTGTTGTTGGTTTTAAATAAAATTGTTAACACACCTGGTTAATGGTTAATTAAAACTAATTAATCAAAACTGATGGATCAAAATGTAAATACTAAAACTGGGGTTATTCACATTCGGGTGCCTAAATAAGCTTCGAATTCGGGTTAGTTAATCGTCATTTGAAATAATGTACTCATGCTTAAAAAAACTCATAAACAATAGGCCAAACCTTATTCATAATATTTACTCATACTATTTTACAATGATTGTTATTAGTTGACAGATGTTAATAACACTTAGCCCTCTTCCATTAAAATATAACATTATCACTTAACAAAACAAAACAAACAAAAAACAAAAAAAAGTAGGGTACAAGACTTGAACATGCGACCAACCCAACACCTTCCACCACTTATACCACTAATCTAATTGATGCGTTTTACTTTTTTTCATACACTTAATATATATACATATATATATATATATAAAACACCGCTGAACTTCTTCTTTTTTTTTGAGCCAAATATTTGCAGAATATTTTAAAATTTATACTTAGAGCCAAAATTAGTCGAAAAATTTAAATTAGACGTGACCATTTACATTCCTTAAAATTCGATAATTACAGTTAATGCCTCCAAACAAGTACAAACACAATCATTATTTTGTTTTTACACTTTTCTGTCGATCAAATTCAACCATTAACAAAAAAATTAAACGTGTTAATTCATCAACTCTATCCTAAAGAACTAAAGGATCATGGATATTGAAGCCGATAATAATGTTACTATTTACCATAGTAATGGCTACGAGGAAGAAGATCAAGGATATGAATAAGAGCAGTACGATGATTTTGATGATGAACAGGCTGACGATGGAAACGAGAATTCAAATGCAATCAAAATGGTTCCACCGAGGGGCATTACAAGGCTATCCAAGTTTCGCAACCAATACAGCAAACCGGGTGCATTAAAGCTAAAGATAACCTTCGATGCTATAGATAGGCTAACAGGTGATAATAGAGCAGTGTTTGCAAGTTTTCTAGGAGACATTGTTCGTGAGCAAATAGGCTTGAATATTCTTTCCTGAAAGAAGGTCGATGCAGAAGCAAGAGCTAAACTTTGGGAAGAAATCAAGGTAAGTTTTAACAACTGATCCCTTTTAAATTAATTCCTTTATTACATTAAAAAATACTGAGAATACATTATGCAATTATATTTATTTGTTAATCTTAAAACAACATAGGTCATCAACATTATGCAATTATATTTAAAGCAACATGTCCTCCGGCATGTGGTTTAACATCCGTCAAAAGAGACCCATCGCCAGTCATGTGTCGCGAGCAGCCACTATCCATAAACCAGTCACTATCCTTAACGCATTCTGACTGCTGCAACACATAAGGTAAGGAGATTAGTGAGAAACGGTGACCCAAGCCTTTACAGACTTAGGTCTACCAAGGTCATCAACAATAATCACATCGGACAGAACTTTATTTTTTAACAAATTAGAATTTTCATCTAATGTGTTATTGTTGATGACAGAAGAGTCACTAACAGACTCCTTTCGTTTCCAAACTTTAGGTTGTTCGGAAATTGGTTTGAGAGTAATGTCGGGCTTTTGTTTTGGCAAAGGTTTTTGCCCAACATTACTCGGCCTTTCAGCAGGCTTGGGAGAGATTGAATAACGCCTAGGTGGAGATTTTGAAAATGAATTCCTGTAAACTGATGTCCTAGGCATCTCTCTCCCATAGTGCTGATGAGACAGTTTGGGACATTCACGAATTAAATGTCCTTGTCTTTTGCAGTAAAAGCATGAACGGGTCTCAACAAATGGTTGAGACTGAGAACTTACCACAACAGGAGGGGAAGCATTTCTAGAACATGAACATTTCGTGCACGTCTTAGAAGATGCTTGTTTTGGTTGAGAGGTTGAAGTGGAAGGTTTATCACAAAAATCGTTTGCACGTGTAGCTTTATGTTGTAAAATCTTTACAGGTGACTGTAAAGTTTGAGATTTTGTATTTAAAACCTTATTCTTTTCCTTTTTAGGTTGAACCTTAATCGTAGGTTCAACTTTTAAAACCACATTTTTAGAGTTCACTTCAACCTTCTTTTTAAATTCAGGATAAACCTGATCAGTGATATCCTCAATCTCAACAATCTCCTCAATACTAACTGGAGATTCACATTTAGACTTAACAAACTGAGGCGAAGGATACTCTGGTCGTTTGGTTTTCTCCTTTGCCTGTTTGTTTTGATTATTGACCTTAGACTTGACCCCATATAACAGTGCATAGTCAACTAGAATCTCTTCGGTGCCTTCCTTAACTAGCATAGGACAGTATTCAGTGGGAGGCGGGACTACAGTATAACCTAGTCCTGTCTTATTTATTATCTGTCCTTTGCTTGTTAAGGATTTCGTTGAAGGCAACCGTAGAAGAAGAGGAACCTAGAATCTTACTTTTATATTTGTCATATTCAACTTTCAGATCAGATAGTTCCTTTCTCAAAAGTTCTATTTCAGCAAGATAGCTATTAATAGCATCCTGTTGACTAAAAACCTTAGATTTATACCTAAGAGTGTCCTGTTGATAAGCCTCAATTTTCTTATCATACAATTGTTCATTGGCTTTTAGGTATTTGTTTGACTCATTAAGTTTTTCAACCTTTTTCCTTAAGTCTACATTATCTTCTTGAAAGCACCTTAAAGATTCAGTTAACTTAATGCATGAAATACAGTTCAAAGGTTCTTCTGGTTCATTGCGTACCTCATTAGAAATGTGAGCCATGAGACACTGTTGATACTTATCAGCATACATGCTCCAGTCAGTGTTGGTAGGCTCAAAGACGACTAGTGCATCAGTTGTCGCTTGCTTCACTTCATCTTTCTCTGGAGTTCTGGGAGCATCAGGCTTCGTGAAACCCGATGGAGGAACTTTGGGTTTTTCACATTCTCTCGCAAAATGCCCCAAATTCTGACAGTTATAACAGCGAACCTTGCTCTTATCAAAACCAAAACTGGTTTTGCCATCTCCTTCCAAACTCTTGCGACCAGTCCGTTGCAAGAATTTCTGAACTCTCCTTGATATCATGGCAATATTCCAGTTTAAGTCCATTTGCTCAAGATCATCGTCATCTAGTTGAGCATAATCTTCTTTAGCAAGTTCTAACGTAGAATTCGGTTGTGAAACCAAATCCTTGTAGGAGCTGAGAAAGGCTGTATAGATAGCAGCCTGTTCTTGAATAGCAGGGGAAACTGGAACTTGCTGTTGTGACCCTTGTGAGGGTCCAGAAGCATACACCGGATAATGAACACCGGTAGATTGCAATGAAGATTGTAATGGAGAACTTGTAGAAGAAACGAAAGCCATTCCACCATAAGTCTTTCCGGTGTTGACTTTTCCTCCATATAATGTCGGGTCTTGATCGAAACCACCCGATTTGCATTCCTTCTTCTTCAACTCCATTGCATGGGCTTGAAGAACACCAATTAGCTCATCCAAGTTCATTGTAGCTAATTATTGACTTTCTTTCAGAAACTGTACTTTAACATCCCAACTGCTAGGTAGAACATCCAACAGCTTCTTATTTATTTCAATCTGAGGGAAATTGTAGCCTCCCTCGATCAACTCACTAACTAACTGTGAGTATCTTGTAAACACACCCGAAGCTGTTTCATTAGGCAGAGAATCAAACAGATCATACCGTTTCTTGATCAGTTCTAATTTAGCCTCCTTGTACTTCTGATTTCCACCACATCTTGTCTCAATAGCCTTCCAAAGATCGTGTGTTATGTCATGTGTTTTGAAGAGGCGTAAGACATCTTTAGTAAGGCACATGCAAATGGCCGAATGAGCCTTTCTTTCAATATCGTACTCCTTCTTCTCTTCAGGAGACATGGCTTTGTAAGTTTTGGATGGAGGGATACCATGATAGTCTCCCTCAACTACTGGAGCTTCATATCTTTCTCTGAGCGGACCCCAGAGCTCCGGACAGTGGAAACCTACGTACTGTTCAAATCGATCACGTCAATATGCGTAATCCATATCAGCAGTGAATAGAGGAGGTTTATTATTAGAACCGACATCATGATTTTGTTTAATCATATCCCTGATTCCCCTAATATCCTCTTTATCAGCAGCAGCAGCCATTAAAGATTATCCTGAAAATTGGCTCAAAACAAGAACTTGAAAACTAATTAGTACCAAAGGCGTCACTTGGTAAGTGACGCACTCAAGTGTCGCAACGACTAGCGGCACTTGGTAAGTGACGCTATCGAGTGACGGATGAAGTGACTGATGACACTGTAAGCAAGTGTCGCTCTATCTAGCAAGTGACGCACTCAAGTGTCGTACTTGAGTGACGCAATAAAATAAACAGGCGTCACTAGTAAAAGTGACGCAAGAAATCAAAGGGCGTCACTAACAGAAGTGACGCAAGAAATCAAACAGGCGTCACTAGCAGAAGTGACGCTTGGCACTCAAGTGACGTGCTAAAGTGACGCATGTGAGTGACGGTGGATTAAATTAGACGAAACTTAAGTTAAGTGTCGTATGAACCCCAAATGACGCTCCAAGTGACGCGTTCAAGTGACGGTAAAACCCTAATTTGGACTTACGAAGTGCCGCTCTAAGTGACGCGTTCAAGTGACGCAGCGAGTGTCGCAGAAACGGCTATAAAATCCCAGAAACCCTAAAAATCGAATTTTCGTAAACCTAACGAAAATTCCTCGAACCCTAATGAACGAAACCTGTAGTAAATGATGAAAATCGTCTGGAAAGCACCTTATCAACTCGAAAGCCGTAGTTATTCTCGATTCTTTATCCGAACGAAACCGAAATCAATCCAAAACGTCTTCAAAACGTCAATCTAATCACCTAGTGGCTCTGATACCAGTTGTGAGTGCCCTTTTCGATGGACCTAAGTGATGATCGACAACAATTGAATGGCGGAAACAATCAATTGCACAAATCACTAATAAACGCAAAACGAAACTATTGATTTAAACAAAGTGAACGAGTTTATTAGCTTGAATAACATAATAGAACTTATTACATATGAGTTTAGTCGACAAATGGTGCTAGGGTTTCGTCAACCCTAGCCGAAAACCCGTAGGTTTGTATTTATACTAACATTCTGGCACATGAGTCACTTGCTGTAAGTGTCGCATGTAGCCGCCTTCATGCGTCACTTACCTAAGTGTCGCTATACGTCACTTAGGCAAGTGTCTCCTAAACTAAAACTTAAATGTCGCATAATACAAAATCTATATTTCTATTAAACGACAAACGACACTTTTACAACTCAATAGACCAACTGACAGACAAACTAATATGCATCAACAGTTTATTTTCATGAAACAAATTAATTACTGCCTATTGGAAATTAATCTGTAATGCAGAAAGACATTGAGGCACAGATCAAAGCCGGAACCTTAAAGGTTGATGATGGGACTGATGCCTTGACAAAGGTATTTAGACCCGAAAAGTCGGGGTATGCACGAGGACTGGGAAGCGGAGTGACTGTCAAAAAGTTTTTTAATCTTCCTACTCGAAACAGAAATGCCTGCAATGATGAGAAAGTCAAGTTACTTGAAGCAGATCTTGCTGCTGAGAGACGCGCACGTCAAGACAAAGACACAATAATAAAGTCTTTGCAGAATCAGGTGCTTGAAACACAGGCAATGGTTACCAAACTTATGGGTCGGTTTGATGCGTTACAAGGGGATCAACTAAATTCATTGTCAACTGCTGTACCAGCATTAGAGGAAAGGCATTTGTTGTATAAATTATGCTAACCTTTTATACATTAGTTTACAATATATTGCTAACAAATGTATAATTTTTATTGCAGGTGTCTCCAACAGTGGACTTGAATCCTAAAGCTTCCAATATTGTTCAGGATGGCGGAGTGGCATTAAGTGATGTTGGATGTGAGAAGGATTCCATCTTTCACAAGTCTAATGGACTGGAAATGCCAACAGAAACAAGTGTAACTATTAAAACATTTGAATTAATTTGACTTTAATATTTCTCACTGTGATTTAATAATTTTACATACATGACTTATTTACCGAGTTTTATATAAGAACTGGTTGTTAAATCTGCTGACGAGTCAAACAGGACGCCTAATTCACAAGTCAACACGTTTCAACCTAACCAGAGGCAAAATAATCTGTCTCCAGCAAAGCCAACACCACCGCAGGTATGTATATATATATATTCCAAAATGTTCATACATTCAGTTTAATATAATTTTGATGCATACATACATATATATATATATATACATAATAATCGTTATCATTTTCTTTAGTTATTCAAGTGTAAACTGTGGCACCTAAAGAGGACCAACATCATTGCTTTGGGTACTGTCTACTTGTCAAATGGAAAAGTGATGATTTGTCGCACCCCCAAATTCGTGATTAGCGGAAGCATACTTTGGGTGCGACTAATCAAGGTAATCAAGCACAAAGATATATAATGAACGACTCTATATGCGTCGTTTTAACAAAATATATTAATTCCATAAAAGTTTACATCAGTTGTACCAAATACATTAGCTCATGTTCTGAATAGGAGAGATTTCCTAGCATAAATACTTATACAAAATATATTAATGCAATAAAATATCTGATGTTTGCATGCTGACTCGAGCTAAGCTAATTCCTGAGTGCAAGCCTACAGCTGCTGAGTACATGAGAATATATGCTAAAAGGGTCAGCTAAAAGCTGGTGAGCTCACAGGTTTGATAGTAAAAATAATGTATGAACCGCAAGATATAGTTATGTATGAAATCAATCATAAAAATGTGTATATTACTGCCATGAGCCCATAGTTCGAGCTTAAATGAGGTGTCAGGAATCACAATTAAGTGCCCGATCGTGCGTGCCTCCCTGCGAGTGCCTAATCTACACTCGTATGAACAAATGATAATGCATCCTTTCGACCGCAGTCGTGGTAGCACGACTACCCCGGACGGGGATTGTCAATCCCATATGGTACCATACACTAACATTCACGCTAAATCCATATTAACAAACTATGTGATAGAGGACTTCATGATTAGTAGAGCAAACTCATGCAGTCAATATATCGTGTTTTGTACTTGCGTTCAAATGTAAATGAAAACTGAGCATGTATTCCCACCCTTGCGTTAAAAATAGTAAAATGAGGGGCTATGAGACTCACCTGAGTCTTAGAGTGTTTGCAAAGCAAGAAAGTATGATCTTGTACCAAATGAGTGTCCACAGACTGTAACCTGTCAAGCGTTCAAAACGCGCAAGGTCATATGAGTGAGTAGATGTCTCAACAGACCATCTATGTTAGTTGTCCATCAATTAGTTATGTCCAAATATTTGATTATTTTGTTTGAGTTTTGAAAGCATGTACGGCCTGTTGGTGTGGTTATGTAATAATAATTCAAAGTATTATTATTATGTTCATAGTATTGTATACTTCTTGAAGCATATGAGTTTCATGTATGATTCTATATCATAAATGTTTGATCTTTGTAGGTGTTTATTGCTTTTATATATGTATATATATGTCCGAAGGTGTTAAGGCCCGTAATTCAGAGTCTAAAATGTGATTTCCTGGAAATTAACTAAGGGTCAAAAAGTCAACTCTCAAGGTCAAAAAGTCAATCTTGAAAAGTCAACTCGCAAAGTCGCAAAGTCAACTCGTAAGTCAATGTCAACTCGCAAGTCTTCAATTCGCAAGTCAAACTCAACTCGCAAGACTTCAGTTCGCAAGTCAAACTCAACTCGCAAGACTTCAGTTCGCAGGTCAAACTCAACTCGCAAGACTTCAGTTCGCAGGTCAAAGTCAACTCGCAAGACTTCAGTTCGCAGGTCAAAGTCAACTCGCAAGACTTCAGTTCGCAGGTCAAACTCAACTCGCAAGACTTCAGTTCGCAAGTCAAAGTCAACTCGCAAGACTTCAGTTCGCAAGTCAAAGTCAACTCGCAAAGTCAACAATTGTGTTTTTGCTTTGGTAACATGGTCAAACGGGCTCGGTTTGGCCCGAAATTTTTAGGGAAGCCTTAGATTAGTTCATAGAGTCTCCATAAATTTTTGGTTCGTGTCGGAGTCATTCCGAGGTGTCGGTATTAAAATATTGCAAAATCAGTCCACAAAGAGGGTTTTCGGTTTTGTCGGTTCACTTGGTCAATTTTTCTTAACTAGTTATGGTTCGAATTAGAGTCCAAAATTTTTACCAGCTGTTCTCCTATGTGTCTAGGTGTTAAGATGAATTTTTTCGGTAATTATAGAGTCCATCTAGATAGGTAGAAGATTCTGCGTAAGAACCGAACTCGATTTCCGAAAAATCTCAGACCAGGCTCAAAGATTGGATTATACAAAAAAATACGTACAAATCTGGAAAAAGTGTAAAACATGAAAGTTGTAGATCTTTTCAATACGCAAATTTTTTAAAAAAATGCATCATCTAACTCTTAGTATACGATTTTATACGAATTTTTCTTTGAGTCTGACTTTTCTGGGCAGATTTGTGCATGTTAACATATGTTGTATAAAAACGATTTTTATCATCTCATTTGGACATAATCAAGCTAATGGAACAATAAAACATGTAAATAAGTGACATGCAATCAGATTAAAGAGAGGGAGTGGTCATTCATACCAAGAAATGATGAAGAAAAATTGAAGATGATGAAGAAGACGATGATTTGAGCCTTGATCCTTGTTTCTTCTTTTTGTTCTTGATGAAGGATGATAGATGGTGATTCTTGGTGATAAAAATGAATGAGTTTTGGTGATGATGATGATGAAATTCATGGAGGAGGGAGAGAGAGGAGAAGAGGTGGTGTGTGAAAATTGAAAATGGAAGTGAATGATGAAATGAGGAGTGTGAGGTGGGTTTTTGAGTCAAGCAAGTAACCAAAGGGGAGGGGTTCACAAAATCTGCAGATTCTGCAGATTTTGTGGGGGTCCCACCCCATGTGGGTGCTAAATCTTGTTCCCCTAAGTTACGCTCCGTGCGGTGTTCGTTTCCTCGCTCGTTTCGACGTTTATTTAGACGTTAAACGTTTAATACGCGCGTTTTAAATATCAATTTCAAATTTCAATATTTTTGATTGAAGTATTTATTAAAATACTTAAAAACATTTATAAAAATGTGCCGATAATTTATTGGCCTCGATTTGCACGTTCGTTTTACGGAGGTCAAATCGCATAACGGTATTTTTGCACGTTTTTGTTATCGGTTTAAAATACGATATTTTAAATGAAAGTTTTACTCGAAATGATATATTTTAAACTTATAAAATATATTTTGGCTTTCATTTGGTTGCCGGGCGCGTTCCGCGCATTTTCGTCGCGTTTATGATACTTTATACGTTACGTTTTACACTTTAAATATTTTTAACATAATATTTAGAGATTTTTGAGTTTATTAAATAATTTCACATTATTTAACATTTTGTTCACCAACGTCCGCATTTATAATGTGTCGGAATTCATCCGATAGTGAAATGTACGATTTAAACAAATCGCATACGTGTGTATATATATAAACATATATCAATACACGTAGTGATACACGTAATTAGCCCTAAATATAACTAATTACATGAATAAGTACAATGATTAGGCACTAACACAAGCCCTAATTGGTCGGGTGTCACATGATTCATAACAGACCACTCCCAAAGAATTGCTACAAAGTGTCCGTTGATAAATCGTTAGTGGATGCAGCTTGTATTTCGGACAACGGAAACAATGGTTTCAAAACAGCTATCGATGCAGTAGGTGGTTTTTATGCATTGGCCCAAGGAGGTACATAGTACACGTTTTTATCTGCTACATAGTTCTTCATATTTAATTTAGTATTTGATCCACATGCCCCTTGTTTATTGTACAGGTAACACCACCAACTACTGGACAAAAGGCATTTGGTGAGACCAAAACTGTACCAGAAGTATCAAGGAAAAAGCGCAAAGCACCAGTTTTTATGTCTAGCAATGCCATGCGAAAGCAAGCGAAGAGAAAACTCAATAGTTAAAAGTCCTTACAACTCTGATGTTTAATAAGTGTATTTTCGTATATATGCAATTACTATACTTAGGATATTATTATGTAAATTAAACAATCCAATTATATTATTGATTTGTACATTGAATTATGTACATTGAAATCTAATTTGTGGTGTTATATAATTGATATTGTTACACAAATTATTGATTTGTTATATGTGACTAAAATATGTAGTCACATAATATGGTCACACATTGTAGCCACTGTTTGATTAATTATGTGTGACTAAATAATGCAAAACGCCACACAAACATTCAATTCAAGTGGTCATTGGGTGAACAATGATCACACTTATTATCACCTACGACCACTTTTGGCTTAATTTTGTGTAACCAAATCCTAGAATAAATCACTCTTTGAGTGACTAATGATACAAAACGTCACACAAACATAAAAATTAAGTGGCCATTGGATGGCAATAGTCACACAAAATACAAGTTTAGTTGACATTAAAATGTATATGGTCACACTTATTATCACCTACGGCCACTTTTGGCTTAATTTTGTGTGATCAAATCCCAGAATAAATCACTCTTTGAGTGACTAAATGATACAAAACGCCACACAAAACATAAAAATAAAGTGACCATTAGATGGCAATAGTCACACAAAATACAAGTTTAGTTGACATTAAAATGCATATGGTCACACTTATTATCACCTACGGCCACTTTTGGCTTAATTTTGTGTGACCAAATCCCATAATAAATCACTCTTTGAGTGACTAAATGATACAAAACGTCACACAAACATAAAAATAAAGTGACCATTGGATGACAATAGTCACACAAAATACAAGTTTACTTGACATTGCAGCCCATATGGTCACACTTTTTATCACCTACGGTCACTTTTGATCTAATTTTACGTGATCAAATTCAAGAATAAATCACTCTTTGTGTGACTAAATGATACAAAATGCCACACAAACATAAAAATAAAGTGGCCATTGGTTGGCAATAGTCACATAAAATAAAAGTTTACTTGACATTACATAGCATATGGTCACACTTATTATAACATACGACCACTTTTGATCTAATTTTATGTGACCAAATCTCAGATTAAATCACTCTTTGAGTGACTAAATGATACAAAACGCCACACAAACATAAAAATAAAGTGGCCATTGGATGACAATAATCACACAAAATACAAGTTTACTTGACATTGCAGCCCATATGGTCACACTTTTTATCACCTACGGCCACTTTTGATCTAATTTTACGTGACCAAATCCAAGAATAAATCACTCTTTGTGTGACTAGATGATACAAAATGCCACAAAAACATAAAAATAGAGTGGCAATTGGTTGGCAATAGTCACACAAAATAAAAGTTTACTTGACATTACATAGCATATGGTCACACTTATTATAACCTACGACCACTTTTGATCTAATTTTATGTGACCAAATCCCAGATTAAATCACTCTTTGAGTGACTAAATGATACAAAACGCCACACAAACATAAAAATAAAGTGGCCATTGGATGGCAATAATCACACAAAATACAAGTTTACTTGACATTGCAACCCATATGGTCACACTTTTTATCACCTACGACCACTTTTGATCTAATTTTACGTGACCAAATTCAAGAATAAATCACTCTTTGTGTGACTAGATGATACAAAACGCCACACAAACATAAAAATAAAGTGGCCATTGGTTGGCAATAGTCACACAAAATAAAAGTTTACTTGACATTACATAGCATATGGTCACACTTATTATAACCTACGGCCACTTTTGATCTAATTTTATGTGACCAAATTCAAGAATAAATCACTCTTTGTGTGACTAAATGATACAAAATGCCACACAAACATAAAAATAAAGTGGCCATTGGATGGACGATAGCCACACAAAATACAAGTTTACTTGACATTACAAAGCATATGGTCACACAAAATACACGTTTAGCTAACTTTAAAGAACATATGGTCACACTTATTAACACTTTTGGTCACTCTTGGCTTAAATTTATGTAACCAAATCCCAAAAATAAAACACTCGTTGTGTGACTAAATGTTACAAATAGCCACATGAACCTACAATTCAAGTGGCTATTGGATCGACGATAGTCACACAAAATACACTTTTACTTAATTTTAAAGAGCATACGATCACACATTTTATGGTTTTCGTCACACTTTTTAGATGGATACGGCCACTAACCATGTAATATGACCGTATGAACCCCTTTGGTCACGACACCTTTAATCACACACACGCTAAAAAAACGAATGTGACCATATGATTTTCGTCACACTTTTCTGGTGTGACCAAAGCCCAAATCTGTACTAGTGTATCTTTACTTTGTCAAAGATTTTTTATTTGAATGTAATATGAAATTAAATATTCCACATTTAGTATATCAAACAATTCAAATTTAAAATTAAGCCCACTCCACTAGTGGGTGTAGTGTCGGTTCCAACCGATGGAGCTGCTACCAATGCCATGGAGTTGTCGGTTGGTTCCGTACGTCTTTTAGGTCCGTTATATGACAACAGTCTGTTTTATTTTATTTTTCATTTAATGTATAGATGTAAAAATATATTGGTAAATGTGATACTCAAAGACACTAATCAGTTAATTTTAATTAATTTTATAGTGTGCTGATGTGTCACAAAATAACCATTTGATTTCAGTCTATTTTAGTCTAGTGTTGAGAGTCGTCTTAGACGTTCATAACTAGAGAATACATTGTTTAATAAAAAATTAAAAATATTTATTTATAGCAAGGGGTTAAAAAATATGGTCTTAAAGAACAATTCAAAAAACGGTTTGTTTTGATTATTCGACGCTGACATTTTGGACACGCTGCTGCGTATGCATATGACCCCACCTTCCATCCATCCATCGACCGTCGACTCATTTCCAAGTTTATTTTCATTTCAAGCAAACACCTTGATTTCCATTTCATCTACTCATCATCATTATCGGTCAGGATTTACTATTAACATCAAAACCCCATAAATAAATAAATAAATAAAATAAAATCAAGATTTAATGTTCCGAATTAACTACACCCTTTACTTCCCTTTTACCCAACACTATTCAACACTTGTACCGCAGTGATTTTGTCGATTTTAAGATCCCGTTTATGAATTGAAACCGCGTTTCTTTACTTGATCATTCTTCCTACCAATTCTTGAAACTGAAGCTCTCAAAACATTGATTTCGGTTAAGGTATCTTTATCATCATTTTCTTGATTTTTTTTTAGTATCAAATCTTTTAGATTGATGGTTTGCACTCAAGGTGTTTGATGGAATGTCTCTGAGAGTAGTCTTGTTGTTGTAGTTTTGTCATCAAGACTTGAAATTGATGAACTTGGAATCAAGATTGTGTCAGCAAATATGACGATTTGCTTTAGATTGATAGTACATAGTTTTGCTAAATTTTAATTTTTTGTATTATGAATGGCTAGTGTTTCTCCATCACCCAACTCTCCATTGCCCGGGAGTGTGTTATCACCGCCACCCACCACCACACCATCTTCTACTTCACCACCACCATCACAATCGACAGCCCCTCCTCCATCCTCACCGCCACCACCACCACCCACTGTCCCACCACCATCACAATCGACAGCCCCTCCTCCATCCTCACCACCACCTGCCACTGTCCCACCACCAGCAACACCTCCCATATCGCCACCTCCCCCTGTTTTATCCAGTCCACCAATCAATTCTCCACCACCATCGTCACCTAGTTCACCACCTCCACCACCACCATCATCACCAATACCACCAGCTAATTCTCCACCACCATCATCACCAATCCCACCAGCCAATTCTCCACCACCATCATCACCAATCTCACCAACCAATTCTCCACCACCATCATCGCCTAGTCCTCCAACTAGGCCACCACCACCACCATCAGCTAATCCACCAGCTAGTTCACCTCCAGTACCATCAAGCACGCCTCCACCTAGGCACTCACCACCTATTCCACCTCCACCACCATCATTAGTACCACCAACAAGTGCACCACCACCCCCTAGACCTGCCACAAATTCGTCATCACCCCCAGTAATAACAGACCCCCCTCCTCCCCCACCCTCTAAAAATTCATCATCACCATCGCCCGTAGTAGTAGTCTACCCTCCTCCTATCAGAGAGTCACCTCCATCACCTTCACAAGTTTCAATATCACCCCCAGGGAACCCAAATGGCAATGAATTGAGTCCCAATAGACCATCTGGTGATGGAGGCATTGGTACTGGAGGTGTAGTTGCAATTGTTGCGGTAGTAGGTTTTGTACTGCTTACAGCTTTTATAGTAGTTTCATGGTGTTTGTTTAAGAGAAAGAAAAAAGTTACTGGACATAATGGACTTTATGATATGCCAGCCTCAAGGGGGACTTCACCTCGGTCAGGTAAAAGCTATGAATTATTAATCCGTCTGCATAGTGGTTTTCCAGAATTTAAGGTTATGAATTGTGGCATTTGCTTGAGTTTCTAAAAACGTTTATGACTTATGACAGATTCTGGTCTACTAAAGATACGAACATCAACAATTGAGGCCGGAAACATATCTGCCAATGACTTTGTGTACAGCCCACAAGAGAATGATGGATTAGTGAGTTCGAGGTCAAAATTTACTTATGAAGATCTTTCAGAGGCTACAAATGGGTTCTCAGCTCTGAATCTTCTAGGTTCAGGTGGATTTGGTTCTGTTTATAAGGGATTGTTAGTCGATGGGACAGAAGTTGCAGTGAAAGAGCTGAATATTGGAGGTGGACAAGGGGAACGTGAGTTCAGTGCAGAGGTGGAAATTATTAGTCGAATACACCACCGTTATTTGGTTTCACTTGTAGGTTATTGCATCTCTGAGAACAAGAGGTTGCTTGTCTATGAATATGTCCCTAACAACACTCTTTTCTTCCACCTTCATGGTAACTAACTCTATTCTTTTTCCAGTTTAGTAGATAATCTACATTGAAGTGCTCCTGTAATTGTTTACTTATGTTGTGAACTTGTGATCACCATTTGTAGTATCAGAGCTGGTTTTAGATTGGCAAACTCGTGTGAAGGTTGCTTCTGGTGCTGCACGGGGTATTGCTTATCTCCATGAAGACTGTAAGTGCTGAGCTTTTTTCATTTCTTGAGTTCGATAGGATCACCTTATTCTTTTTGATCTGAATGCATAGCAAATGTAGAATATTAGCATGTGAAAGTAATAGATATTGATTGGACTTTTGTGTAATCTACATAGAATTGTAGAGTTTGAATAACTCCTCATTCTTTCGTTCACCTATAAACTGGTATACAGGTCATCCACGAATTATTCATCGGGATATCAAATCATCAAATATTCTTTTAGATAAAAACTTCGAAGCTCGGGTATGCCCTTTTATCACCAGTTCCATTTTCTTGGTACTCAAGGGGTCAAGAATTGGTTTTGAGCTTCATTTTGTGTTTTGCTAATTGCCTCACAGGTATCTGATTTTGGACTTGCCAAGTTAGCTGCTGATTTCAACACTCATATAACAACACGCGTTATGGGGACCTTTGGGTATGTTTTACTCCATAGATTATTAGGCTATGCACATATGTTCAAGTTGAAGTGTTTTGACTACTGGTGAAATATGTAAATTCATCACAAAATATGGAAATCTTGTTGCAATTATTTTGGCTCTTGGGAGTATCATAAGCTTTTAAATTGCAAATTCCCCCTTTAAATATTATTAACTATGAAATGGTTCCGTTTCAGATACATGGCACCTGAATATGCTTCAAGTGGGAAGTTGACTGAAAAATCTGATGTTTTTTCCTTTGGGGTTGTTCTCTTGGAACTAATCACGGGACGTAAACCTGTTGATGCATCTCAGCCATTGGGGGACGAGAGTCTTGTTGAGTGGGTAAGCGACTGTTGCACTGGATTGTTTTATTTCCTTATAACACGCTTCATTTCTCCAACTGGTATTGGAATTGAGAAAATTTATTAAGAATTGTAAATTTCTATTGATGTTCTTGACTTGAGAGTATTAAACATGAATGCATGATGAATAGATTTACATGTTACGTATTACATACATTAGACGGACAACTCTAGCAACTTAGCAAGTAATAGTTGGTATTTTCAGTTTTGCGTAACTCAACATTTTAATTTTGATTTTTCAGGCTCGGCCACTGCTTAGTCATGCTCTTGAAACAGAGGACTTTCGGTTGTTGGTTGACCCAAGGCTCGGTACAAATTTCGTGGCAAATGAGATGTTTCGCATGATTGAAGCTGCAGCTGCATGTGTACGACACTCAGCTACAAAAAGACCCCGCATGGGGCAGGTATTACTTCTCACTTTTGTATCTTAAAAGTGCATTTTTGCTTTGGATGTCAAATCAAACAAAGTTTGTTACCAACAAGTACCACCTTATATTCAGGGGTGCTTATTAGATATATCACTCTTATCCCTAAACCATTAGAAGAAGTTCATACCTCTTAATATTTGAGTAGTGCACTTGACCTCAAAGTCAAAATTAGATCAATAAATGTATTATGTTTTTTATTATTCTCAGATTGTGAGAGCTTTCGAGAGTATGGAAGCTGAAGATTTAAGCAATGGGATGAGAGTTGGAGAAAGTCAATTATATAACTCTGCACAACAATCTGCCGAAATTAGGCTGTTTAGGAGGATGGCTTTTGGCAGTCAAAATTATAGCACAGATTTTTTTACTCAAGGTTCCTCCGCTCCTAATAGCAATGAAAGGTAACTATCAAGACTTGTAATCTTTTCACCTCCAAGGGTTGGACCCCCGAGCCGAGTTTCTGTCAATTCATACTCTTAATTCCGGAAATAAGATTATGGCCAGTTTTGAGGGAAAAGATTCAAACTTGTGATCAGATTCTGTAAGTAGTTTCATAGCCATATAGTGTATAGCATGCAACAATTTTCTTTGCTGCACAATTTTGGCTCTTGTAAGTAACATGTGTAGAGTTTCTTTACCACCAATCATTCTTTTGGTCAATTTGTTATAGGTGCATTTCTCATTCTTGTTTGTATCCAAGCATAAAGTGTCATATTTTACGATTAAGTTGGTTATATCTTGTGCAAGTGATATGTTTCTCAGACTTTATCGTCGCGCTTAAATTCTAATCCGTACTTTACAGTAAATAATTCAGATTTGTTATTAGTGTAACAATATTGTTTTGCTAACTTGTATATATATGTCTATGGTCAAAACTAAACTTAATTTTTATTAATCAGATTATTTAGTTATATTTGTATAGGGCAACCTAGTATGGTACAAGTATTTTTATGATAAAAAGGGGGACAAGATCACAAGATCCGTCCTTGAATGAACCAAATATTGGGTTGAAGGTGAGGTAACCCAAAAATGGAAGCAATTGAGCAAAAGCTATCATACTATTCTATTGACAACACCACATGTTTGCTTACACTCTACTCTTTGTTTCCACCATTTTTAACACGATCTTCCAAGAATAGAAGGAACCCATTTTTCATCACATGAAAATGAGTCATTTTCTTTCATTTTTCCCTCCCTCTCTCTCCTTTTACCTCTTCGAATTTGAGCCATGGAACAAGATTGGAACATGATTGGTGCGGATTGTCTCGTTATATCTTGTTGTTGCCAATGCTTGATGTTGCAACTCCTCGTGTTTGTGTTGCTTAAACTTCCTAGCAAAATGATCAAGAAAACAAAACAATATGTGAAGAGGAAATTCAGGAACCGAATGCGAGATGGTGGAAAAATGGTGCGAATGAAAGTGGCTCGATGTGCCGAAGAAGTAGTTGGATGTCAAACACCGAGAGACTCGATGAGTGTTCGAGGTCGAACTCGAGCGAAGAGTTTTCAACTAGATGGATTTGATGGGTGTATGGAAGAAATTGAAGAGGTGTTGGAGGGGTTGTCTACAAAAGGTGAGTTTGGATTTGGGAGTTTTTGGAGAGGAGATGCTGATGGTGTTGAAGTTCATTTTCCAATTTGTCTTGTAAATTAATAACTTTGGTTGCAATTTCATAATCATGTAATTGGCCAATTTTTTTGGCTGCGTTAACATTATGTTAGCTTATGAACTTTCACATTGGTCCATTTATTCAAAGTTATGTGTTTATATATTATTTATTATTTTTACTTTTATTTTTTGGTGGCTAACAGCCTAAATGTATATTATTTATGTATGTCAACGAATTAAAATAACAATTTGTTTCGTGTGACGGAGATTAACATTATTTTGGGATTATTTATTTGAAACGTTACATTTGGGTACACTTGCATATGTCAATTGTGTGATTTAATACAACAAGCAACATATATTCCATTCACACAAAAGAGGCTCCCCTTTTACAACATACGAGGGAGGGCGTCCTTCCTAAAAAAAAGCCCTTCTTCATTAGAACTCTGGAAGGATGGAACCTGATTGGTATGCCAATCTTTTCTCTGGACTGGATAGGTTGACCTATTGGAAGGAACTGGTTGCCGGGCTTGTTACCATGTCTCCCGAGTGATGATCTCCTCAGTACATATGGCGCAAGACGTGATTCCACATCTCTAGTGCCGCCCGGCTGGCACTCTTGGTTGTAACTTTGTTATACATGTCATCATGTATAATGTATTTTCTTCCATCATATCAGTTATATAGTTGATCTTGACTAATGGAGTAACTAATAACAGAGTTTACAATTAAACATCATTAAGTTATCGTTATCGTAGTTTGGTATAACATCGATTTCACTTTCGACTCGGTCAAAAAGAAACGTATTGTAGTTAGATTTGTTTCCTTATTAAACAAAACATGAGAAAGTAACCGTAACAATAAAAAAGGCTATATGATATTGATTAATAAGTGGAAATAGATGTCAAAAATTAGGTTAAATTTGTTGTTAATTTTTTTTTTAAATGTTTTTTAAACATAATTCGATTATGTTGCAATTTACAGATGTACACTATGAAAGCGTATCATCACGAACGATACACACAATGTACGGATAAATGGTGGAATTACACATTATTTGTTTGAAAAGGGGTTTAGTGCGCACAAATGTGACAAACTATAGTTTAACATTCGTAGTATGTAGCGAACTATTCAAATATATATCGTAAGTAACGAACTTGTAATTTTCGTCAGATTAATGTTCTAAGGGACGTCATGTGGTAGCGTATAAAGTCGATACGTGAAAAAAGTACAATAAATTACATATAATGTAAAGAAATTACAAGTTCGTTACATACAATGAAAGTTCGAGTGATTCGTTACATACTATGAATGTCAGATTATAGTTTTTTACATTTGCGTACAGTAAACTCTTTAAAAATTGAGGAAATTGCAATCATACGTAACTCTCACATGTGGGAGTACCGGATCAGAACCTTGGAGCAAGTACTTGGCTTAGCCGTTGGGAAAGTACTCCGATTGGATTGTTTTTACAATTGAATAATCTATTTTGAAATTATATGTTTTAATATAATTTAGAACGTAACATAACCATAAGTGTTTATGAATTAGTCATAACATGCAATTGTTCAAATACTCGGCCGAAACATTCAGTTGGACTAAAAATCCTAATTTTAAAACATATTAAAATGTTGATCAAGTTTGACTGAGTAATCTCAAGTTTATCAGAGTTATTCTGAATTTGACACAATATGACTGTGTTTTCAGGCCGAGTAAGATTGAATCGTCTCAATGGACCCCCAAGTAATCGGTTGAAATTTACAATCTATTGTAAAAGGGTAAAAATACTGGGAACGCAATCTATAAGTGCGTGAAAATTAATAGAGACCATAACATAATAGAGACCATAACTAGTTATATGGTCCTCGTCGCGAAGGATTCATTATTTATCCGGCTGTGATCTTTCCAATCTAGTTCAAGTGTTTCATAAAGGGTAAATGGTCTGAAAATGTATCAAACTTTCATGAAATTCTATTGTATGCATCCAACTTTCAAAACTAGTTTAAGGATTCATTATTTATCCGGCTGTGATCTTTCCAATCTAGTTCAAGTGTTTCATAAAGGGCAAATGGTCTGAAAATGTATCAAACTTGTCATGAAATCCTATTGTATGCATCCAACTTTTAAAACTTCTATTGTGTGTACTCAACTTACTAATCCTTCCTATTGTGTGTAATCATTAACCTTAAACCTGTTATTTGCTTATGTGTACCTGGTTAATCACACTTTTTTCCATGTCAGCATCCACGTAGGAGCCACGTAAGACCACATAAATGTATCGAACTTTTATTTATAACATTTCTTTATCAAAGCTCGTAACTTTCAACCATTCACATGACCATGCTTTTATCTTCTTCGAGAGCCTCTATCAATATTTAGCCACAATTAAATAGTGAAGACGTCGGAGATGGTAGAAATGTTCAAGAACGTAGTGAGTTAAAGAGCGTGGTAGCAGAAAAAAATGGTAATCTTTGGAAATGGCTATGAAGTGTAGATGATAGGTTTGATGATTAACATCGCTTAAATGGTTGAGGTAGTGTTTCCGGAAGAAATGGTGTCGCAAGAAAAATAGTGTCATCGGAAAAATGGTGAAGATGAAGTGATGTCGGAGTTGGAGATGTTTTTCAAATAGTAGTGAGGTGACGTCGTAGATGGTCATGTTTTGGACATGGAGTTGATAAGGGTTGGTGGTTAGTGAAGTGTAAATTGGTTATGATGGTGTTGCTGGAAAAAAATGACGTCGCCGGAAAAAATGGTGTCATTGAAAAATTAAAGATGGCGATTTTGATGAAGATGACGTGGAAAAAATGTATCAAATTTTATTTGAGATGGCATTGATGTGGCAATGCCATGTCAGCTATTCAAGCCACCTAAACTAATTTTGATTAGTAATCAGGGTTTAAGGTTAATGACTACACACAATAGGAGAGATTAGTAAGTTGAGTACACACAATAGGAGTTTTGAAAATAGGATACATACAATAGAATTTCATGACAAGTACGATATATTTACAGACTAATTACCCTTTCATAAAAGCACACAATGGTTAGTTTACCATTTCTACATACATAAACTAAGTTCAATATATGTTAATATGTTATAAGTGTTGCTAACTAAAAAATTTATGTTATAAAACATATGGAAGATTGATTTACTACATAATTTTAAAGTGTTTCTAATGTTCAATGCTTATGGTTAAATTTAGGATATTCTCATATAATAAGGGATTTTTTGTATATTAGAGGGGATAAATCACGTAACTCGCAGTTAAAGGAGCATGTAGGTTGGGAATTAATCTGTAACATCCGCCTTTATTCTCCATTATCTTAATGATGCATTACTTGATAGATGACATAAAGGTCTATTAGGGCACGAGAGGTAGTGATGTTGTATTTACAGTGTTCTCACCATACCACCTCTATCATACATACGACATTACATGACACAAGAGTGCATGAGCGACACACACCTAAAGCCCCTACGTGTCGCTTGTATCTAGTTCAATACAACCACAACCTAACTTGCACAAGATTTAACAACTACTTGTAGTCCCGAGGGGACGAAATTGTCTAATAATAGTTAGCAGTACTGAAAAAGAAAGTAATCGGTCCGGGGAAAGATAAGGACTGCCTTCGGAAAAATAAAAAGGAACTTGCTTTACTAGGTCTTCCGTAGTCTAGTTGAAACCATCTTTTACAACATTACACACGAGAATTACTCGTTTTCTTTTCGAATATGCTTTCTCTACTGACATACAAGAGTCTCGACTTCAACACTGCCTCGAAATAAAACGGCGAAAGAACTTCTTCTCTCTGTTCTCGTGAAAACACTAGTGTTCAAAATGTGGAGGAGTGGAGGATATTCAATTTACAGTATTTCTCAAAAATTATTTATTGTTGTGAAAAAAAAGTTTACTTATTGTTTTCTAAATTAGCGTATGTGTGCAGGAAAAAAGAAAGAAGAAAACAGAAATTTAACAATGTTCTGTTTCGAATGCGGCACCAGAAGTTTAGTTAGCGTCACGTCAGCTTGTTTTAAAAAAACTGACTGAAACTGACAGACCCCTCTCATCCCCATTCCATCACTTCATTTTCTAGGACCCACTGCTGAACGTTCGGTGAACTATTCGTGAACCGTTCGGTGGGAAGTTCATTTATGTTCGTTCGTTTCGTTATATGAACGAACATGAACAAATTTTTACATTCGTATAATTATATGAACGAACATGAACACATATCTCGTTCGTTCATTTACGTTCATAAACGTCCGATAACATGTTCGTGAACGGTCAGTAAAATGTTCGTTTAATTAACTAATAGTTTAATTAAATTAATACATATTTGTATATGTTATTTTGATAAAGCTAAATATGAAATAGAATATTATTAATAATTTGATATTTTCATTTGAAAATATTAAATATTTAGATACTTTTACCTTATATTTCCATATCACATTTCTCTCCACTCCAAAAAAACATCCACTCTCTCCCTCCATTGGTTCCAGATGTGCTGCTCTTTCCAACAATTGGACCAAGCAAATGAATTTATCTTCATATTGTGATCGTTTTGTAATGTTGAATATGCATCACAAAGTTTCAAGTCATATAATATATATGTGTGTAGATGTGTGTGTGTATGTGTGTGTGTGTGTATATATATATATGTTTGTTTATGTTTGTTGAGGTTCGTTTAAGGTATTAATGAAGAAATGCATTAAATTATGTGTTTGTTCGTGTACGTTCGTTTGTGTTCATGAACAAACAAATTTTCCTAATGAACGAACATGAACAACAAAATTTGTTCGCCTATCCGTTCGTGTTCGTTCGTTTATTCGTCAAAACCTTAATGAACGAACATGAACAGACTCTGTTCGTGTTCGTTCAGTTCGTTTACATGCTTACCACTGACCATTATTGAATCAACTAAAACACAATTATTTAAATAAAACACAATATTTTCATTAAACACATTCCATTAAAAATAAAAGGAAAAATTACACTGTTCATCCCTGTGGTTTGTTTAAAATTTCACTGGTCGTCCCTGCAAGTTTTTTTTGACACTGGTCATCCCTGTGGTTGGTAGTAGTTGCACTCGTCGTCCCTATCGCTGACGGCCATTTGCCAAGGTCGTTAAATGAGGTCATGTGCACAGCATGTGAGGGTAATCACATAATTTTACACACTCTTTTCCATTTAATATACCCTACCTACCCCACTTGTTCATATCCATATAAATCAAGTAGTTGCATCTTCATCATAATCACTTTCTTCAAAATCAAGCAGCTAAAACTCGAATCAAAATGGTGAATTGTTGGTGTAATCGGAAAGCCGTGATTTGCACTTCATGGACTACGCAAAACCCCGGTCGTCGATTTTATCAATGTCCTCAAAAGGTATCGGTATCTTAATCCATTTTGATTTTGATCTCTAATAAAGTTATAATTTTTTTTCTTTTTGTTTTAGTGGTCTAACTGCAGGTTTATTGATTGGTATAATCCACCCATGTGTGCTCGATCAATCGATATTATTCCTGGATTATTGAGGTCAAAGAACATGCTTGAAGAAAAACTCAAATAAGCAAAAAGGCAAACATGGATGTTGCAGCTGTTGTTACTTTGTAGTTGGATTGGTTTTGCAATGTATGTGCAATCCAAGTCGCATTCCAAGTAGGATGAAGCATGATGGACTAGGGTGAAGTTGGATGAAGTACGATGAAGTAGGATTAATTAATTGTATGTCTATCGATCTATGTGTAGTCGAACTAGTGTTTTCTCTTTTTGTCTATGGATCTATGTGTAGTCAAACTAGTGTTTGCTTTTGTGTAACTTGATTTTGCAGTAATGAAATGCAAACCTTTTGTGATAAATATGTGTATCAGCAAATGATAGTGTATAAATGTGTATGAGTAAATGCATATGACATGGAATACAATTGTAGCAAATGAGTAAATGAATGAATACACTTTAAAAGTAACAAAAGCAGTAGATTAATAAAGGCAACTTGCATGTTCATGACCATTACAAAAGCAGTTGAAGTTTAAAGTACCAAAAGCATAGTTAACATTCAACAAGTGCATAACTGTAGAAACATACATTTAAACTAAACAAACATAAACATAACACATGATATTAGTATCACTTCTTGCTTCCACTTGTTTCACCAGCTTGAGTCTTCCTTTTCTTGGTTCCAACTCCAGTATTTTTTGGTGCAACGGGCCTCTTCTTGGTTCCAACTCCAGTATTTTTGCACCCTTTTTGATTATGACCCATGTGAACACAAATCCCACAAGCTACAGTCATGTTCTTCCTTGACAACTTTCCACCTTTGTTCATGCTTTACATCTCTTCCTGGGTTTTCCTTCTGTTCTTCTTTGGCCTACCAGGAGGTACATGGTATAGAGGTGGAAGTAGAGTTGTCGGCACATTTGATTTAGCCCACATTGACCTTCCATTTACAGGATCAATTGTGAAACTATATGTCTTTTTCCACGTGTCCAACCAATAAACTGGATGAACCCAATACTCAGGTAAACCAACCTCTATCCCATTAACTGCCATGTTCCAAATTGCAGCCATAGTATGCTTACATGGCATACCCGTGATCTCCCATTTTCTACAAGCACAAGTTTTTGAACCAAAATCAACAACACATTGATCATTTTGTGGACCATTTACTTGATACTTTTGACTCCCATTCCAAATGACAGTGTACTTTCCTGCTTCACTCTTGATGGATTCAAACATTTTAGTTGCAGCAGGTGTTAGGGGTCCATCACTCTTGGCTCATCAATGTAATCTCTTAAAACACCATATTGTTCTTTGAAATCCCCTTGCACATAAGCAACTGCTTTTTTCAATGCCCTATATGCCTTCATATAAGAAATATTTAGCTCAAGGTCCTTTTCAAATTGGCCTTTTGCAACTTTAGGTGGATTCTTTGGATTGCTCTCAAGTTGCTCAACTAATCTAGATGAAAGAAAGGTATCCGTGCACTATTTCACATCTCTAGTTTGCAGGCATTTATGCTGATCTTTGAATGTCTTTACTTGCCAAGTTTCTTTTCCCTCCAATTTTGAGATATGTAAAACCCAAGGACAGTCAAGAACCTTGGGTATTCTTTTCTTCTTAACTTTTTCTAGAGATTTGTCATTTTGTCCAGAACCCTTTCCCACTTTCTTGTTTTGTCCAATAAATGATTCCTTGCCTTTGCCTTTTGACACTTTTTCCCCTTCTTTTGTTGTTTCTTTTTCTTTTGGGTTGTTTTTTTTGCAGTTGGGACCTCATTCACTCTCTCACCTACCACTTCATTTTCAGTGGTACTCACAACTAATTTTCCCTTTCCCTTTACTGCCCTTTGACCATTTAATTCATTATTCACAAAACATGGCAACACACCCTCACACCCAGTCCTTACCCTTACCCTGTCATTTTTAATAAATGTAAGCATTCTTATAGTTTCAATTGCATGCAAGTTAACGTATGCTTTCACCTCAGTGGCACTACTAAATTCTTGACCAACATAAAAATATGTCTTATTCACTGATCTGCCTTCTTCTTCTTGTCTCCTTAGTTCTTTAAGCTTTTTCTTCCTAACGCCATCAATACCATCTTCACTTTCTGAACCACTATCAAATTCATCATTATTCAATACCTCTAATGGAACACAATCTGCTTCTATAGTTTCATTACAATCATTGTTAAAACTAGCATTTTCCATGAATTCCACATCTTTGTCAATACTAAAATGAAAGTCCCTCATGTCAACTTCTACATCTTCGATGTTGTTATCTTCATCCACAAGATAATCACTATCACTATCATCATCAATATTTACACTCACATTAACACTTGGTTCAGCCCTTTCATTCACCTCTGGTACAACACTTGGTTCATAGTCAAAAAAAGGGTCAAAGCCAAATTCAAATGCATCACCATATGCATTAGTGTCAACTGGGTAATGTGGTATTTCTTGGCTCATATCATTAAAAGTTGGTTGAATGTCATCCACATTTGGTTGAGAAACAATAGGTGTGCTCTCTAGCAGTAGCTTCCTTTTGGTATCAAACTGCTTATGACCTCCCTTTTTAACTATACTCTTGTCGCACCCCTAAATTCAGGTTGCGGAAGCGAATCGCGTCGGGACGTGACTAATCAATAATCATAGCACAAAGATATAATGAACGACTCTATATGCGTCATTTTACAACTTGTATTGATAAAATCAAAGTTTACATCAAAATATAGTTTACATTAGCTCAGTTTGGAATTGAGAGATTTACATACATATATAATTTATACAAAATATAATAATGCAACTAAATCTCTGAATGTTTGCATGCCGATACGAGCTAATGATTCCTAAATGCAGTCCAACCTACTGCTGAGTACCTGTGATACATGCTAAAATGGGTCAGCGAAACACTGGTGAGCTCACAGGTTTGTATGCCAACACATATTTTATGAACCGCAAGATTTAATTGAATTTAAATTGCAATTAAGCAAAATAAAAGTTTTACAACCATGAGCACATAGTCTGAGCTTAACTCGAGGTGTCAGGTTCACATTTAAGGAATCCTGATCGAGGTGCCTCCCACGAGTGCCTAATCTACACTCGTCTGAACAAATATTAGTACACCCGTTTACCCAGTTAGTGCATGCTAACCCGGACGAGGAGGGTCAATCCTATATGGTACCATATACTAATATTCACGCTACAAGGTATTACCAAACTATGTTGAGGAGGGCTTTGAAAGATTAGTGAGATAACTCATGTAGTAATCGTTTGTTTTCGTACTTGCGTTCATATAGTTAAAATAAAACGAGCAGTATATCACACCCCTGAGTAAAACAGTAAAATAGGGGCTATGAGACTCACCTGAGTCTTGAAGTGTTTATCTAAATAAACTTGAGTTGATTAGCCGAGTAGTGATGTCCGAAGACTTGTAACCTGAGGGTGTCCACGACACGCGATGGTTATTAATTGATTAGATATCTTAAAAGACTACCTTTATAGTTGCTCGTCCAACTAGAATGTCCAAATGACTACGATTTGGTTGATTAATCTTGAGTTTTGAAAATGTGTACGTCCCGTTGGTGATTTGTTTGTAATAATAATCCCACATTATTATTTTGATTTTCGAAAGGTGTTATACTTAAAAGTATTTGTAAACTTTAGGTGACGTGGGGTCCGGGGGCAGCGCCCCTGGTTACCGGGGTCCCAGGGGTGGCAACCCCTGGCGGGGTCCAAGGGGCTGGCCCCTGGTTGGGGTCGAGATGCCAAGTCAGCTCGAAAATTTTTTATTTCTACTATATTGCTTTGGTGAAAAACGCACCTGGACTTGAATTTGGGTGAAATCAAATGATAAAATTTTGGTCTCGACACTTAGTAAAATCCGTGTTATGTGGTTAGCGGAAACGAGCTTTGGGGTACTACTAAATCAAATATTGTTGAGACATAGTTTGTGACAACAGATCTAGCTTTGCGATATGACTAGTGTAATTGTTATCATGTTGATATATTGGTTTAGATTTGTAAATTGATATTGTTTTGATATTAATATTCGTTAAATATATTATTATGATAAAGTGTTAGACGAATATAGATTTTAAGAATATATATACATATGCTGCGAGTCCAGTTATTTGTTTTAGACATTTGCTGCGAGTCGAGATCTCAAGTCGCAAGGCTTTGCGATGCGAGATGAGATCTGAACTCGCAGAACTTAATAGAGACAAACGAGCCGAGTTCATGGGCTTGGGCTGCGTAGCGAGTCGAGTCAACTCGCAGGCCCAGTGGATGCGAGTTGAGACGAGAATATATATTTGTGTTTTCATACGTGAAAAACATAACTTTGATATAACTTTTGGAGATCAGGATTTTTGCAATTTTGTGCGAACTCAGTATTTCCAGAGAAACAAATACTAAAGGCTAGGCTTTGACGTTTATTCGTATAAAGTAAAGCAATTGGTTAACCTAAACGTGAACTAAATCGTTATTAGTAAGATAACACCGTATTGAGGAATTCCGCACCTTAATACTACAGATAACGAAGTTATCGATCCTAGAACTAGGGACTTACAATTGGTATCAGAGCTTTCGGGCTAGATAACGAGTGTCGTTCAAAGTTTTCGGGTTAATCGCGTGTGATTTAGGATTGTTTTGACGTGCATTAGTGTGTAAAAACGATCAAAATCACTCTCTGGACGATTTAGGGTTTGTTTACGATCGAAATCTTCAGTTTTATTCGTAAAAATACCAAAAATTTCTGTTTTCGCAATTTTCAGCCGTTTTGCGTGTCGAGATTAGGGTTTCAGGATAAGTCTACGAACCGAGTTGAACTTGCGAGTCGACATCCTTGCGAGTCGACATTCTGCGAGTCGAACCTCTTTGCGAGTTGATATATTCTGTGAACCGAGATCTCTTGTGAACCGAGATCACTTGCGAGTTGACATCACTGCGATCCGAACTAAGACTTGCGAACCGAGATTCTGCGAGTCGAGCTGAGATTGCGAGTTGACCTGAGTTTTGCGAGTCGAGATTTTTACTTTGTCTAAATTTGCAAATACATTTTAACTTTAAACTTCACGATGTCAGACCTTAGCAAAATGATTGAGATGGAACACGAGATTGGCAAATCTAATGTCCCACCTAAATTGTTGAGAGTTGAGGATTATTTTAGCTGGAGGGATAGGTTTGAATCTTACTGTAGATTCCATGATCTATCTATCTGGATGTGTATCAAGAATGGATACACGGCACCTACCCAGACTGTTGAAAATGCAATTGTGGTTCTCACTTATCAACAGATGAGTGAAGCACAAAAGAAGGAATTTGAGATTGAAAACAAGGCTCATTCATCAATCAAGATGAGTCTTCCTAAGGAGCTCAATCATCAACTCAAATCCTTCCATACTGCTAGATCTTTGTAGACAGCTCTTGAAAAGAGATGTGAAGGAAGTCCACAAGTTAAAGCAGGCAAGAAAAATCTCCTGAAAAAGCAGTTTACTGTGTTTAAAGCTATGAAAGGAGAAGATCTTGATGCTTATACCACAAGATAATACCATTTGCTGAGTGAGCTAGATGATCATGAGATTATTTCTACAGAGACTGAGAAAACCGACCAGTTTATTGAGGGTTTACCGTCTAAGTGGGAAATGCATGGCATGATGCTCAAAGACAACGATGAGAGGTATGCAACCATGACCTTAGAGCAGGCCATTGATAAGCTTAGAGGTTATGATTTCACCAAGAAAACTAGAGATACTGATTCTGATCAGGCTCAGGATCCGGGACTTTATCATGGAAAATCTACTATCTCTACTGCTTCCTCGAGCTCGACCACTGCTTTATTTGTTGGTAATGCTGAAGGAAAAGGTGAAATGATTACCGATGATCTGTGTCTTCTTACATCATCTGGTAGTGATGCAAAGGGCAAACCAACTGAGAAGTCACCTCAGGAGCATCAAAAGATGCCTATGAGTGTGAAATCTGCTGAACAGCAATTATTTGTTCTTGCTTCCTTTGTAGCTTCTTATGAAAACTACCTTCAGGGTAAAATCAATGATCCAATTATGTTTGACGAAGATTACGATTAGATAGACCCTGATTATCTAGAAGAAATAGGCCTTCAGGACCAACTTGCTATGTTGTCAAGAAGGGTAAAGAATTTCTTGAAGAAAACAGGTAGAAAGGTAGTTGGCAATAGATCAGGGTTTGATAAGACCAAGATCAAATGTTTTAACTGTCAGGGTTATGGACACTTTGCTAGAGAGTGCCAAAGACCTAAGGTAGAAGCTGGCAATGGACAACAAGGTTCAGGAAGTACTCTCGCTTCCAAAGCCTTAGTTGTGAAACAGTTGGATGGATCGTATGAATGGAAAGCTCAATCTGAGGAAGCTTTCATGGCTGAGATTGATGGATCTACATCCTATATGCCTACTGATGCAGAGGGTGAGGTAAACGTGCCAGAGGTTGCAGCTAAAGCAAGTGATGAAGATGTGCTATATATGGAGTCAACTGAAAACATGACTCCTGAAGATTTTGTAGCACGCATGGCAGAAGTCCAAACAGACAAGAAAAGGGTATGTCTTGATATTCTTACTCTTGCTGATGTCTGTTATTTAGTTACCGATTTGCAATCACAGGTTAGTATTTTAAATGTAGCAAATAAAAACCTGACATCTCAAGTTAGCTTATTGACTGAATCTAGTAAGGCTGTTAGATCTGAACTTGAACTAGCCAAGATTGATGTGCGTAGGTTAAGTGATGATAAACAGGATTTAAAAGATAAAATTAAGTCTGACGCTTCTGATAGGAGTGCTCTTAGAGATACCATTAATGAAAAAGCTGTCATTATAGATGGTCTCTATATAAATCTAAAAGACTTAAATCAGAAAATAGCTAATAAGGAGAAAGAGTTAGCTGACTGTCAATTGAAGCTAGTTGAGCAAAATAGAAAGATAGAAAATTATAGGACCACTGAGATGGACAAGATGCTTGATGCTCAACGAAGTGTAAAGGATAAGTCAGGATTAGGTTACAATGAGACACCTCCTCCTTTCAATTCGAATTACACAAAGCTTCCAGAAGATACTGAAATGACTGAAGTAAGTTCTGAGAAAACAGTAGCTAAACCTGATTTGTCAGAGGCACAGAAGGAGTTTATTAAGAATCCTTCATCTAATGATAGTAAGAGAGTTTCTTTCACCAAAGTACAGTTTGTACCGGGTGGAGTAATTCATGATACTAAGATTGATGAATTGATTAATAAAGAGCATATTATTAATCCTTTTGTGCCTAAGACTCCAATAGCGTTTGCCAAAGTTAGTAAGTCACGAAAACAGATGTCGTGCTTCAAGTGTCACCAAAAAGGACACGTATCTTCTTGTTGCCCAAATAAGAAGTTGGAAGCTACACATAAGTTAGTGAATACTGTAAAGACACCGACCACTTCTAGTTCGATTGTAGATAGGTTAGGATCCAAACCGGGATTAGGAAGCAAACCTGTAAACATTCTGAAAAGAGATGGTAATCATAGTGTCTCTCCACCTAAACCTAAAAGGGCTTATTCTTTAAACGAAAATACTTTTAATAAGCCAAGAGATAAGACACCTTCGAGGTTTAGGACCCCAAGTAGAAACCATAGTCAATTTGAGAATGGTTCTACTTCGAGTGCACAGGGATTTAAGTATGTGCCTAGGAGGTTTTCTACTCACTCTCCTCATAGGCCTAAGACTACAAATCATCAACAGTCTCAAACTCCTGTGAAAGTTACCAAGACTCCCAATGGGAATAGTTATGGTCACTTTAAGGAGGTTCAGATTGTAGATGATCAGGGACAAACCAAGACCATAATGGCTTGGGTCCCTCTTGATAACTAACTGTGTACAACTTGCTATGTGTAGGAGCAGACTGTGAACAAGGACAGTTGGTGGTATGTAGACAGTGGATGCTCAAGGCACATGACAGGTGAACGAAGTCTACTGAAGGACTTCAGAGAAGGTTTCAAGCAAAAAGTAAATTTTGCAGGAGACAAAGGAGGAGTAATTACAGGGAAAGGAAAAGTTTCAAATGGAACTTTGACTCTAGAGGATGTGAATTACGTTGAAGAACTAACTCATAACCTAGTGAGTGTTTCCCAAGTCTGCGATAAAGGTCATCCAGTTCATTTTAATGAAAAGGAGGCTTTAGTTCTGAAGCCAGGCTTCACAATTCCTGAAGAATGGATACTGATGAGGGCACCAAGGAAGAAGGACATCTATGCTATAAACATGGGTGTCTCTAATTCTTCAATAGTGTCGACATGCTTACTATCCAAGGCCTCAGAAGCAGATGCACTTTTATGGCATAGGAGAATGGCACATCTGAACTTTCGAAAAATGAATTTTATAACCAAGAATGGGTTAGTTCTAGGTGTACCACAAAATCGTTTCGAGTCTGAAGACAAGTGTGTTCCTTGCCTCAAAGGAAAGCAGCACAAGAAACCACACAGGTCTAAGACTGAAAACTCAATCTCCTCGCCATTTGAACTGCTGCACATGGACCTCTTTGGCCCTATAAGCAAGAGAAGTCTAGGTGGTAAGTGGTACTGTTTAGTTATCACAGATGATTATGCTAGATTCTCATGGGTATTCTTTTTGGGATCTAAAGATAAAACTCCAGGAATTTTAATAGAGTTCTTTGATCTAGTAGAGAATGTCTATAAAACTAGAGTTAAGCGTATTCGTAGTGATAACGGAACGGAATTCAAAAATTCAACGTTGAATATCTATTGCTTAAGCAAAGGGATAATTCATCAATTCAGTGCACCATATGAACCTCAACAGAATGGTGTAGCTGAAAGGAAAAACAGAATGTTGATTGAAGCTGCTAGAACTATGCTTGCAGATTCAAAGCTTCCTGTCTTCTTTTGGGCAGAAGCGGTGAATACAGCATGTCATGTTCTAAATAGGGTTCTTACGGTCAAAAAGCGTAACAAGACTTGTTATGAATTATTGAATAATAAGAAACCTAATCTGAAGGGATTTGAACCCTTTGGAGTTCCATGTTCAATATTGAAAACAGGAAATCAAGCTAAATTTGGTGAAAAGGCGGACGAAGGATTTTTCCTAGGTTATATGCCCAACTCACCAAATAAAAGAGTTTTCAATAAAGTCACAGGACGACTGGAAATTGTTTATAACATTGAAGTTACGAGCTATGTACCTGCTGTACATAAGAGATTAGATTGGCAATTTGACTATTCAGATCTCTTTCAGTCATTTAAAGTTCCTATAAGTGACTTTGTCAGTGATTCAGAGATCTCTAAACACTTATTGTCTGAAGAATCGGACAATGGTCCTTCTTCAACATCGAGTGTTCTGAAATCTGGAATCAGGACACCAAATGACTCAAATGAAGCTTCTTCAAGTGGGTCACAACAACCTTCAAAGGATAAGTATCAAGAAACTGCAGATTCTGAAAAGGATCTTCAAACAACGTTTGATGATATACTTACCTCTTTGAATCATTTAAGGTTGTCTTCAGCAAGTTCAGAAGATATTCCTTCATTAGAAGAGATTGGTACTAACTTAGGAGATGAGTTAATAGTTGATCCTATACCGGTTACAAGAATGAGTAAGAATCATCCCGTTGAAAACATCATCGGTGATATTAATACTCCTGTTCAGACTAGGACTCAATCTAAAGCTAGTACTTCTGAAGATTTAGAAAGCTTGTATACTGCTATGAAAGAGACAGGGATTCATAATCAATGTCTATATTCATGCTTTATCTCACAAATCGAGCCTAAAAATGTGCAGATGGCTCTCAAAGAAAGTTCGTGGGTTGAAGCTATGCAAGAAGAACTGCAACAGTTCTCTAAATTACAAGTATGGGAGTTGGTTGACCTTCCAAAGGGAGAATATCCAATTGGAACTAGATGGGTATTTAAGTGTAAGAGAGATGACCGGGGAGTCATTACTCGCAATAAAGCTCGTCTAGTAGTTCAAGGGTTTAATCAACAAGAGGGGATAGATTACAATGAAGTGTTTGCACCAGTTGCTAGGCTAGAAGCAATTAGAGTATTCTTAGCATTTGCCTCTTTTAAGGGTATCAAAGTTTATCAGTTGGATGTTAAGAGTGCCTTTTTGTATGGCAAAGTTGAAGAATTGGTGTATGTTTCACAACCGCCAGGGTTTACTGATTCTGAACATCCAGATAGAGTATATCGCTTGAATAAGGCTCTATATGGATTACATCAGGCACCTAGGGCATGGTATGGAACGCTATCAACTTATCTACTTGAGAATGGATTTACAAGAGGATCAATTGATAGTACACTTTTTGTAAAATGGAATAAGAATGACTTTCTATTAGTACAAGTATATGTTGATGATATTATCTTTGGATCTTCGGATGAAAAGATGTGTCAAGAATTTGAGAAAGTCATGAGAAAAAGGTTTGAGATGTCTGCAATGGGAGAGTTAAATTTCTTCTTAGGATTACAGGTTGATCAAAAGAAGGATGGATTCTTTATTCATCAATCTAAATATACATATGAGCTATTAGAACGCTTTAAGATGGATGAAAGTAAGGTCTATAATACTCCAATTCCAGTTAATCACAACCTTGGTCCAAATACATCGAGTGATAGCGATGTGGATCCAACTCTTTATAGAGCCATGATCGGATCACTAATGTATTTAACTGCCTCTAGGCCTGACATTATGTTTGCTGTTTGTATATGCGCAAGATATCAAGCAAATCCGAAAGAGTCACATATGCAAGCTGTGAAACGGATTCTTCGTTATCTCAAAGGGAAACCGAAATTGGGACTTTGGTATCCGATTGATGGAGACTTAGATCTTATAGCTTATACTGATTCGGATTATGGAGGATGCAATCAAAATAGGAAATCTACGATCGGAGGATGTCAATTCTTAGGAGGTAGATTAGTATCCTGGCAGTGCAAGAAGCAAAGCTCAGTAGCCATTTCTACATGTGAAGCTGAGTATGTTGCAGCTGGTAGCTGTTGTTCTCAAGTTCTTTGGATTCAACAGTAACTACGGGATTACGGGTTAAATATAACCAATACTCCTATGATGATTGATAACGAATCTACAATGTCAATCACCAACAATCCGGTAAAGCATAGTAAAACTAAACATATTGATATTCGACATCATTTTATTAGAGACTGTGCTGAGAAGAATTTGATAAAGTTAGTTAAGGTTCCATCTTTGGATAACTTAGCAGACTTATACACCAAGGCATTTGACAGAGCTAGATTTGAGACGTTGGTTCAACTTAACGGAATGAGAAATCCAAAGTGATTAGTCTTCCAAGGGTATTTTTGTAATAGTTAATAGTCTGTGTTATGTTTTTTTTTTTTTTTTAAAAAAAAAAAAGGTGGGCGTATGGCATTCATTTGCTTGTTACCTGAGGGGAATCGCCTCCAATAAAAGAACAACCAAAGTTTCTTTTAGAAAAAGCTTTAAGTTTTGGCTGTGAAAACTTGGGAGATGATAGTACATTAGGAGAATACGGTTTCGAATAATAACCTTAAGAATTAAGGATGATATGTTAGTAGATTCTTATAAGTTGCATCAAAATGATGATTGTTAATTAGGATTATACTTATATTTATCTTATTATACACCTATATCCACTAATTCTAACTTGTCCTTTTACTTAACAAGTGATAAGAATAATTTAAGTCTAGTCAGCTTCATCATACGATTTATTGGTAGGCAGGTTATGCTAAGGTTTCCGAGCAGTAAAGAAATATAACTGTCATGTGTACTATCTTATGAGATATGTTATATAACGTATGACATATGTCTTAATTGTTGAATGATAGTACTACCATGCACTGTGATCTAAAATAAAAATTTCTGACATGATACAAAGTATCATAATGTCAAAAGGTGAGTTATATGTTTTGAAAGGGCATCATTTAGTAACCTCTACCTTACATATGAAAGATACAAAGTATCTCGTGTCAAGTGTATGTTATATGCTTCTAAAGAACATCATTTAGTAATCTCTACCTTGATAATACAAGATACAGTGTTATGTGTTGTACTTGAATTCTTCAGTATGTTGTATAGTAGAAAACACTAGATATTGTGCATATTAATAATAAAAGATTGGCTCAGAAATCTGTATGTAATCTGTTTATGTGGATCATAATACCGGTAATTGTCTTGAACTGTCTATGATATTTGAACATTCACTTTTGTGAATAATAAGAAATCATAAGTTATATTTCAATGAAATGTTATATCATGCGGATAAAGGTACATAAGATATAATTTTATAAATATAAGTTTATTACTGATTAATGTTGTGATTTTCTTGTGCTTATATGAATTTCATGAAGTATGTATAATAACAATCATATTAGGCTTATTACAATCTAATAAGTACCGCTTATTCTCTCTAATATGATTTAGAAGCAGTTAAAACTTTAAGTGTGTTATATTAAGTTATTTTATTAGAATGTTAGTAGTTTTATTAATTTCCACGTTTGTACTTATTTCTTTGAATTAATAAGAGTTTTGTTTTATTTCATGATTACCCTTTGGAATTGAATTATACTGGATATTTTATTTTAAATGTTGAACAAACGTGTGTTGAAAAGTGAAAATATTGTATAGGTTATGTGGAATATTAATCGAAAGTCTTCCGACTCAAAGTGTAGTCGAGCAGCGTGTCCTGATTTAATATCAGCGGTTAATTTTTCTATTATAACCTATATATATATATTTTTATATATATACTTACGACCATCAGGTATATAAGTGAATAATTTTAGCTCGAAGATTTTTCTTTATACAAGATTAACTGTATCACGGGTTTAGTCGGTTAATATATGTAAGAAGATTATCGTTGAGGAAAAATTATGCGAAAACATTTTATTTTAAAATGTTTAGGTTAAATAGTTACAGAGATAACTATTCATATAACGGGGTTTTTAATTTATACTTAGTATTAAATTCGTGTTTTTATTTAATTTTGTGAGTTTGACTAGTCAACTTGCGAATCGAGATGCACTGCGAATCGAGTACAGGGTATAAAAGGGTGGTCAAGCGAGTCAAACTCCTCACCGAACCCATTTGATTTGCGAGTTCACTTAAACTCTGCGAATCCAGTTCTTGCGAAACGAGTCGAACAGAGCCTTTCATTTGATTTTGATTTGCCTAGTTACAAGGAAGAGTTTTTGATCCGTAGCTTATATCTACTTTCAAATTATGAACATTTTGAGGTATAAATCAACGGATTTCACCGTTTAAATTACACGAAATCGAAGCTTTTTATGAATCTAGGGTTTTGTTTCAAAATTTGAATGATTAACGTAGATTAAGGTGTTATTTGACAAGAATCTTGAAGATTAATGTTAAACGAATCTTAATGAACGTAAATAAATCGATAGATCACTTTTAATAGATAGATTAATTGATTTTTGTTTCAACTCGCCATATCAGTTCATGCTGCGAGTTGAACACTCGACTCGCAGACTTTGCGAGTTGCGTTTCTGATCTTGACTATTTGACCATGCGAGTTGAGTTTCAATTCAATTCGCAGATTACATTTAGCGAGTTGACATTGATTCTTTGACTTATTGACCTTGCGGACCGAGTAGATTAGCGAATCGACTTGCGAGTCGAGTTGCGGATTGACTTGGTTAGCGAGTTGATATGGTTGCGAGTTGAGTTGCGAACCGAGTTGAACTCGATTCGCACATCATACTTATGCGAGTCCAGTTCTTAGCAAATTTTAAAATTTTTTTAAAAAGGAGAAAGGTTTTATATAAACGTTAAGACTTTTTCAGTAATAATGTTTATATTATGGACTTGTATTAAATTATATATGTTTATATCGAAAGACTACCAATTCAAGAGGTAATTGAGTGGCGTGTCCTAATTTTATATTAGCGGTATAACTTATATTTATCAAAAACGTTAATGACTTGAGAATTACAAATTAACAAGTAATTAATGGGATGTACATATTGAACTTACGACTTATTAGTAATAAGTTATATATGTTAGAAATAATTATATACGACTTGCGACTGTAATGTAACAAGTTATATATAATTTTTAAAACTAAGATGTTTGATGAATTGTTATTCATAATACGTTATAGTTTAAAATTGATTAACGTGTGTTAATTGTTTTTGTCATTTGTGTATTTATAGATATGGCGAGACAATTCGATAAAGGTCACAATATTCTTGTTGATCTAGATCTTGATGCACGTGGAGCTAATCGAGTAGCTCAAGTGCTTACATTCTTTGCACGTTCACGCATTAGATATGCACTTACTGCGTCTCCACAGATTTCTCAGTCTATTCTGAACGACTTTTGGGATGGTATTCAGTATGATGAGACGATCAACCCACCGGTTATTCGCACAACGGTCAATAATCGACCGGTTGTTTTCTCTACTGGCGATCTACGTCAGATTTTACGCTTGGGTACAGTAGACCAGGAGGATGGTCCGACGGAGTATCCTAGTGATTTTGTTGAGGGTGCGATAGGCCGTATGAGGTATACAGGAGATAGGAGGGGACGTCAGTTCCAAAAACCTCTGGTTATTGGACAATGGAGGTTTTTGTGGCATGTGATTGTCACAGTTTTTGCACCGAAGAAGGGAGGCTTTGACGAATTAAGCCCTGCCCTTGTATCAGCTTCACTGTCACTGGTTTATGATAAACCATACAGTTTTTGTGATTATATTTTTGGAGAGCTGGTTAGGCAGATTTCGGGTTCTGTTAGATCACGCTTTCTGGTTTATCCACATTTTTGCATGCTGATCATTCGTGCTCGTCTACCAGAGCTTGTTATTCCTGGGTCATATTTACATGTAGACACTATTGGCCTTAGAGGATATAATGCTATGTTTTTGCAGTCAGTGAGAAAGGAAGGGGTAGTGAAACCTGAGGAAAGAGAGCTTTTTGGTTTTCTTGTTGATCCTACCTATGTGACGCCACCGAACAATGGTTGGCTAGATGTTGATGCTGAAGTTGTGGTTCCTGAACCGTTAGCTGATGTGGTTCATGCTGATGATCCACAAGAGCTGATTGAGGATGTTTTGGAACAACCTGCACATGCTGGGGAACAGGAGAACCCAGATGTTGCTGCTCAGGTGATACAGGAGGTGCTAGTAGAGCATGATGATGCTACTGATATCCTGCTTGATGCTACTGATATCCTGCTACGGGATATTGATAGTTATGTTGCTTCACCTGAGGTAATTTTATGATTATATAGTAATATTGGTACTTAGTTGTTATATCATTATCACATTATTATTATATATAATACTTATGTTATCGATATTTAGTTAATTATATAATATTTCTAATTATAAAATATAAATATCATTATGATCAGGGAGCTGAGACTGCAGACCCAGAGGTCACTCGACCTGAGGGTGAGCAGGGACAGCTAGATGGATCTGAGGTTTTACCTTCTAAGGTATTTATCAGATTAATCATAATAATATAGAACTTGTGTGATAGAGCTTTTAGCTAATCATAAATGTTTTATATATTTAATATTTAGGATCCTGATGTTGGTCCATCTGGAGGCCGTGATGGTCAATCGGCTTCAGATGATGATGATAGTACTCCTTCTCCACCTCCAGATGCTGGTTATATTAGATGTCGATCTCGGATGATTCCAGATCCAGCACTGAAGGAGAAGAGGAAGGCTAAGGAAGTCGATCCTGACTTCAGTCTTGTTGATGAAGGTTCTGAGGAAGAGGATACACCTCTTATTACTCGACGCCGTAAGCGTTCTAGGACTCTGACCATTCAGGATGGTATGTAATATTTAAAAGTTAGATAATCTTAACTTGCTTATTAGGAGTTCAAACTGAGACAGTTGATTCTGTGACAGTTGCTCGAGATACACCACAGGTGGAGAATGTAACACCGGTGGTTACTGAACAGATATCTGTACCTATTGATGTAAGGGATATAAGTTTAGTTATACAAGTGTTATATAATTAATTAGAGATTGAGACAGACTAATCTGTAACAATTACTTAATTAATTTTGTTTAACTTAACAGGCTGAGACCAATAACGCTAGTAGATTTGCAGCTACTCTTCTTAAAGAAGCGTTATCTCAAGCTATTCCACCACTTACACGTGATTCCTACATCGCTTCAGTGACACCACCTGGACCACATACTATTTCTGTTACTCCTACGACTGATACTGAAAGGATTACATCCTTAGAGTCTAGAGTTAAGGAGTTAGAGAAACTTACTTCTAAGATTCCAGGGATGTTAGCTGAGAATGTTTCTCTTGCTCAGCAGATGGTTCATATGAGTGCATCATATTTGACTCTGCTAAACACTCATAATACTTTGCTTGATGATTTTACTGCCCAGCGACTGAAGCTTGAACACTTAGAACGGTTAGTGTTGAGAGTGAATTCAGGACAGTCAGCTTAGGGGGAGATATTGGTATATCTAGAATCTTGCAAAGAAGATGAGTTGAGGAAGAAACGAGATGATGACAAAGACGATGATCCCAATGCTCAGAAGGATAGTGAGTTGGCTGGTCCTTCAACGACTGGTCAGCAGACTATTATTCAGGGGGAGTCTGCTGGTGTAAGTGCAAGTGGTGATGGTGCTGGTACAAGTGCTGCAGGAACAAGTGAAGCTGGTAAGACAGTTTAGACTTGTGTAGTTATTTGTATTTAGAATTTAGTCGAATTATAATTGTAATTTATAATTGTAACTGAATATTTGTAACTTAATAGTTTTGGTAATATATTCGACTTGAGATTATTATTATTACAAGTTAAATATATTAGAAATTGTTTAAGTTATTTGATTCTAAAAGGTTAAATAAATTAGTGATCGAAAGTCTTCCGACTCATTGAGAAGTCGAGCGGCGTGTTCTGATATATTTCAGCGGTCAAAATTTATTTTAACTTAGACATTTTAGACTTGAGAGTTTTTATAACTGACAAGTTAAATTTGTATGATTTTTAACTAGACAAATGATATATAATTTTAAAGATATAATTGAAAGTTAAGTTCTTATGATATAACAGTTCAATTAAGTCTTGAAAATTATATAAGTTGGTAAATTGTAAACTTAAATGTGTGATGATTTTTCACAGTACATTAGAGTTTAAATTTAATTAATGTTTGTTAAGTGTGTGATATAAGACTTAGGAAATCTTAGATTGATTTAGGATAATCAATAAAAGATTTATAAGTTATATATATTTCGCGTTTATATCAATTACACAAAAGGTTTAATATTGGGATTCTTAGATTGATTCAAGAAAATCAATAAGAGAATTTAAATTATTAATTTATTTGTGTTTAAATTGTTTTCTCTAGGAATGGAAATGCTAGATCTATCAGATTCAGATAATGATATTTTGGATGAGATAGATGAAGAGATTAATTATGATCTTGAAGAGGGAGAATTTCAACCGCCTATAGATTGGACTGCTGTTTCTGAGATAGTGCATGACATTGGTGTAGATTCAGATACAAATGTTGATAAACACCATGTGAGCCCATCTAGAACAGAGGTTATTATTGAAAATGATAAAGGTCAAACAGTTGTTGATGTAGATGAAGAGATCGATGACTCAACTGATTCATATGGAGAAGATCTTCTTGATAAGCATAAAGATAATCCTATATTCAAGCCTTTGCCAAAGAAAAAGAAAGAAAAGCTTGGTATATCAGAAATTGATATTACGGGTAAGCGTATAGCAAAAAGAGGGATTATAGGATGGTATTTTGATGCTGATCTAAAACTGTTTGCTATTAAGAGATTTGATGGAGTTCAATATTTTGAAAGAAAGCTTGCAGTTTTTAGTTCTTTGCCTAGATTTGAGATTAGAGATTTGGCTAGATTATCATTGAATAACCCAAGTGATGATTTTGTTGGAAGATATGTTGAACACATAATCAAGACTGAGGTTAGAGCTAATAAGTTTGAAAAGATTAAGCCAAGGAAAGGAAAGACAATTAAGTTGGAAGAAAGAAGTCAAAGAACTGGTAGAAGAAGAAGGAAGAAGATTTATCCAGCTATAAAATGTGTGCAGCAGATTCCACTGAAGAAAATGCCTCAAGATATTCTGGGAAATATGAAGAGTTGGCATGTGGATTCAGAAACTGGAGAAGCTGTAATGGTTGAAGCTGATGATGAGGTTGAAGGTGGTGAAAGAGAGATCTTCAGAGTTTATGATCATCGTCATCTTATGAATATGTCAAGAAAAGACTTATTGAAGTTAAACGAGAACATAATCTTTTGTACTGAAGCATGGGGTGACTTAGCACGAGATTATCAAATGATGATTAAGACTTGTATGAAGATGAAGATTTTAGCAGGTAGTAAGATTTACTCATGAAACCAAAGACAATGTGAAGATAAAGACGCTAGAGCTATTGTCAAGGGGGAGTCTGTTGAGACATAGTTTGTGACAACAGATCTAGCTTTGCGATATGACTAGTGTAATTGTTATCATGTTGATATATTGGTTTAGATTTGTAAAATGTTATTGTTTTGATATTAATATTCGTTAAATATATTATTATGATAAAGTGTTAGACGAATATAGATTTTAACAATATATATACATATGCTGCGAGTCCAGTTATTTGTTTTAGACATTTGCTGCGAGTCGAGATCTCAAGTCGCAAGGCTTTGCGATGCGAGATGAGATCTGAACTCGCAGAACTTAATAGAGACAAACGAGCCGAGTTCATGGGCTTGGGCTGCGTAGCGAGTCGAGTCAACTCGCAGGCCCAGTGGCTGCGAGTTGAGACGAGAATATATATTTGTGTTTTCATACGTGAAAAACATAACTTTGATATAACTTTTGGAGATCAGGTTTTTTGCAATTTTGTGCGAACTCAGTATTTCCATAGAAACAAATACTAAAGGCTAGGCTTTGACGTTTATTCGCATAAAGTAAAGCAATTGGTGAATCCATATGGCCGTCAACTACTGCTCCACGTGTCGATGACGTCATCTCCACCTTCCCAGCCGGCCACCGTTCTTTATTCCAAGACTCTTATCTGGCTTTAATCACCAATTTCAACAACCGTAGCTGCCTTCGCAAATGGTCTAGTTCTCGAATATTATATTGTCGGTTATCTCATGATCTAGATCGTCCATCTAAACTCATCTCATCCGTTAATATACACTTCGTATAAAGTAAAGCAATTGGTTAACCTAAACGTGAACTAAATCGTTATTAGTAAGATAACACCGTATTGAGGAATTCCGCACCTTAATACTACAGATAACGAAGTTATCGATCCTAGAACTAGGGACTTACAAATATCAACAGCACAAAGGTAAAGCAAATGACATCTATATGCAACGTTTGAAAAATAGTTACAATTCATAGATACAAAGTTTGAAAACATAGTGTTTTCGGTTATAATAACCTAGTTCCCTAGACTCCACGCACGTAGCGGGAGATTCTATTACATAATCACAATATACAAAAGACAATGCTATGAATCTCCGTTAGATGCAGTGTGGAAAATCATGCGACTCTAGCTAGAAGCAAATCCTGCTGGGCGACTCTACAATCGCTGTGTACCTGAGAATGCATCACTAAAAAGGTCAACCAAAAGGTTGGTGAATCTCACAGGTTTATAGTAAGTAATAAGTTCGGACACATCAAGTAGTGAAAGTAATTGTACAGTTTTAACCAAGTAGGGAGTAATGATTGCACGAATGCAATCGGGTTGATATACATTTCCATGAGCATCATAGTCGAAGCTTAACTAGTCGGTAAGGTACAATTAAGTACCAGGTAAGTGCCCCTATGAGTGTTAATTCAAAAACACTCACGTGTAACGAGTAAGAAACGCCCGTTTCTAAGGTACGGTTCGTGGTGGCGCTACCACCCCGGGCGGGGATTGTCAGTCCCATATGGATCCATATACTAAAACTCGCGCTTATACCATAATTAACAACTATGATTCAGAGGACTTCATTGGATTAAACGTAACCCATGAAATCAATATATCGGTAAGTCTGAAAGTTTGTAAAACAGTAAAGCTGTACATATGTCCAAGTAAAACAAGTAATGCAATTCACCCCAGAGTAAAAATAGTAAAAATAGGGCTGCGAGACTCACCTGAGTCTAGCAAGTCTGTAGGCGAAATCAAGTAAGTAAAGCGGTTGTAAGTCCGTGTATTGGTTCTCAATACCCTGCAACCTTCAGGCGTCCAAAACGCACAAGGTTGTAAGTAAATAAGTAATTAAGTTGGTGTCCTAAAAGGTCACCCACGCTAGTTACCCACCCAAATAGAAAATGTCCAAGTAGTTGTTTGTATGTTTGTAATCGTGTGAGTTTGAAATCTATTATGGCCCGTTGGTGACGGTTTGTAACAATAATTCAAGTATTATCATTGTTTTGTATCTCGTTAAGTCGTTTCTTTGTAAAGTGTATTTATAAGTTGGTCATTTGTATTGCGACGTGAAGGTATTAGCGATTGTGGGCTAGGACAACACTGTCACTTACTACATCGTTTTATTAAAAATCGCATTTGTAATTTAGTAATCGGGGGAAAGTTGACCTAGTCTGGCTGCGGACTGAGATTGTGTTGCGAACTGAGTTTGCAATGCGAGTTAAATTCGGCTCGCAAGTCAGTAGGCTGCGAACTGCGTTAGCGATGCGAGTTGAGTTCGGCTCGCAAGTCAGTAGGCTGCGAACTGAGTTCGGTTCGCAGCATATGGTTCGGTTCGCAAACGTCGACTCGCAGGTCGGCTCGCAAGTTGACTCGCAAGTCAGTTCGATTCGCAAATTTTGGGTCCGCGAGTTCAATCTCGGTTCGCAGTTCGATCTGCAAGCTGAGATGCATCTCAGTTCGCAGACGCTGCTGTAAGTGTAAATCGGTTCTAAAAATGCATTTCGACTTGATTTTTGGACATAATCTTGTTGGGTAAGTGTTCTAGCATGAGAATCTAAGTTTTACAAGTAGTTTTAAGTTTCCATACCACCAAATAAAAAAACGAAGAAGATGGAGAGGTAGAGCTCGTGATGGTGATCCTCGTGCTTGCTCCCGATGATGATGATGAGCGCGTTTTGGGGATGTTTTTGGTGGTTTGGGGGCTGTGGTTTTGAGAGGAGAAAGAGAGATTTGGGTGTAAGTGTGTGTAAAGTGTGGTGTAGTGGGGAGGGGAAGGGATTAAAAGGGTTGGGTCTTGGGTTGGTGGGTTGGGTTCGTGGGTTTGGGCCGACCCACTCGGGTCTTGGTTTCACGTATTTTAGTTTCCAAATGTTGTGTTATGCTCCGTGGTTTAATTGCGAAGTCTTCGTAAGATTTGTAAATATGTCAAGTATACCCGCAATATTTATTTAACCGAAGTATTTTATCAACATACTTTATTTCAAGTTGTAAAATTATAAAAACTTAATTTTTGTTACTAATATCTCGTAGGGGTGCGTTTCGTGCGGTTTCGTCGCGTGGGATATGTGTTAAACAATATGATATTGCGTAATATATTATCGTAATATATTATAGTAAACCATGTTTGTTTGAATAATTTCGCGTTATTTATAAATTTTGTCACCAACGCCCTAATATGGATGTGTCAGGTTCAACCCGGTACATTGTTATCACGATTTAGACGAATCGTGTACGCGCGTATGAATTAAGTCCCATGTACGTTTAGTCCAACGTGTCAAAATACACGTAAAAATCTCGCGATTAGGCACAGTAATGATAGCCTAAAATTCCAGGTGTTACATTCTCCCCCTGTTAGGAGAATTTCATCCCGAAATTTGTTCGAGGTAGTAGTATGTACGCTTTCTAAGAAGGCCTTGACGTATACTAAGTGTTGTCATAAATGTCTCCGGTTGCCTTCCTCCCCCATGTTAGAATAGGAGAGAGAGAGCTACTAATGTGTGCTGACCGTTACGTCCAATGGACGGGGTCGGTCGGTAAATCAGTGGGGTATATCTACAATTTGTGCTAGTAGCCTAAAGTGGCTTGTAACTTATACTACGTTCGTAACAGTGGTGACAGTCTGTAGCGTCAGAGAGTGAATTATTTCTAAAGGTATAATGTACCCGCAGTAATATTCGTGTCATGCTTGGCCTCATGGATGATGTCTGTAGTGGTTAGTAGGGGACAATTTATCTTCTTATCCCCAGCATTTCCGCACTTGAAGCATAATCTCAATGCTTCCGAGTTTGTGTCCTTTTGAGGGAATTTGCAATTCTGGACCTGGTGTCCAAACGTGTTGCATCTGCTGCAAGGAGGGATGCATTGTCCCTTGTGGTGGTGTTTGCATAAGGTGCAGTAGGGTAGGTTTCCCTTATACGTTCTCCCCTTAGATTCAGTAGTGGGAGTTTGAGTTATTTTTGCCCTTTTTGTTCGGGGCTGGGTAAAGTCTGTGTTGGAGCTCCCTCCCGGGTTCCTTTTGAGGTTTGTCAGTTGAGCTTCGGTATCCTTTTCCATAGGAACATTAGCTTGAGCTTTTCGTGATACTGAGTTAGAAACTAACTGAAGTACATCTCCCAGAGTTGGGCACAAGTGTCTTAGTTGTTCCCAATAGAATTCTAAAGTTCGCAGGCGCAATCCCTGCTCGCAGGTGAGTTGGCGTAGATCGGTGATTTCCTTCTGAACTGTAGCTAGTTGATTGCGTAATGCCTTCATTGTTTCGTCGGTATGCTTAGAGTTGTCAGTGTTAACATTGACAATGATCGGAGCAGTAACAGTAGGAGGAGTGGTGATAGTAGTGATCGTGATATGGTTATCAGTAGCAGGATTTGAAAGGGAATTTTCTCGGGTTATTTGGGTAGGTTCTGTAACTACTGTTTGAGGTGGAAAGTCTCGGAGTCCTCCTGGGTGTGCCGTTTCTTCCAACGGTTCTTCACTCACTGGCTCGGTGTCGCCTTCGAGAGTAAGTAGGTAAGGAAACATTGACTGATCCTCACCGTGTTGGTCATCATTCGACATGTGGCTGCCAGTGGAGTAGCCTGTCATTTCCTACGAAATGGGTGTTTCATCAAAACAATGTTTTGATATGGGCATTAAGCATCGTATAATAGCAATTATGGGGTTGCGAGTATAAAAATCGAATTCTAGCGAAGCGAATAAGAGTACAAATGGTTTTCTCCGAACAGACGATTCATGGCGCAGAGTTCGGACAGACAATACATAAAGGTTTGCGAGTATAAAAAGGTTCCGTGATGTAGTTGGTTATCACGTCAGTATAACGCATAAAGGTAATAGTCCAGGCCTCAACCAGTGTGAGATATATGGGAAGGGTTCTGTTTGTTACGTTTATAATGTACTGAAGTATTACCCCTGTCAGCCTATCTGGGGTTTGCTTATTCTAGGTCGTGCCTAAGATCTATAACAGTGGATCATTAAGCGGTCGGCAAGATTTATCAGTCAAGTAGTGTAGAGTAATCAGGTTGATTAGGAGCAAACCGTAATCGCATCTAGGTTTGGGTATTGATGATTGTTTCCAGCGTTGAGGGTATAAGCTCTGCCCCGTGCATTGTTGTTTTGGTTCTTCGGTTTTGGGCAGGCTTTCCTGAATTGCCCGGTACCGTTGCACTCATAGCAGGTTTTGGGTGCACTAACGTTGGTACCAGTAGCGACTGTTTTGGAAATCCTTGGCTAGATGTCCAAACCGTTTGCGTCTAGTGCAAGGACATGAACCATCACGATAAAGATTACATTTAGAGTAGTATGGCCTGCTCCCCTCGTACACCTCCGAGTCGTCAGGGTTCTGGAGCATAGGTCTTAGCAGTCACGGCTTTTGTTGAATTTGATCTGGCGGTTAGGGTTTCCATCAGATTTCCTTTTATTGTTACAAAAAGATGGGGCTGGTGTCTCGCTGCGAACGATCATAACCAGGAGTACGTGTGCCATACGGGTAGCACTCTGGATGTTTGGGTGAGACAACGTTTTCCAGGATATTCTCGGGGAGTCCACGAATGTATCCCTAGATATTTTTGTGTTCTGGGTCTTACTATAGCAGGGCGGAGATAGGCGAATTGTTGAAACCTAGTGGTGTATCCAGCGACATCGTGGTAAGTGTGTCGTTGTGGAGGTGTCGTGCTTGAATGATTTAATAAGCGAGATAAGTGAATGGTTTGTAAGAGTTTACGGTGCATTACGTATGTGTATATAATGAGGTAGTCTGCGACAGCACTAAGTGATGGTCATATTGCGGAACGATAAAATCAAAGGCCCTTAAAGGCGTGAGTTCGAAAGTCCTCAGATTTTGAATTCTCAGGGGGGGGAGGCGTCGAGAGTTCATTAACATTCGAACAATCTCCAAAAGCTTTACGCTAGATGAGATGGGGATCCTGTATACCTATTGAGGTCAGGGTGGTTTTAGTATCACACATGGCGGATGTTTTAGTACAGATAGTGAATCTTATAATCAGGGTGGTTCGTAGTCATTACATCCGATCGTTCGTTTACAAAATTTGTCGGGCAATACTATACCCGAACGAATGCCATGACATTTTATAGAATGTGATAGTACAATCATCTAGTTATAAGTTTTCAATACGTTTTGTGGTTCTTACAACCCTGCTTTACGCAGACTTGACAAAATGGTTGTAGTCATTATCTAGCTAGTCCTAAGTAGGCTTCCGATTACTTGGAATTTCATTCCACGAACATGTCGCGTGGGTAATAGCGTTCGGTGAGCAGGTCCTGGTAACGCGGCGGTGCACGGTTGAGTGTATCCCCTTCCACCGGCTTTCCTCCCAGCCGTTTGACCCACTTTTTCGTTTTCCTAGTGAAGTTTGCGGCCACTCTCTTCCAGTGGTGTAATTTGTCCTTAACCTTTTGAGCGACGGATCTTTTCATGATCCTCAGCTCCTTCTCATAGTCCTGACACTTGTATTTCAGCTCCCACGTACGATTTTTCAGTTCGATTGTCTGCTCCATGACTCGTTCATAAGCCTCTACGTCGATTATCCCGAAGTTTTGGTCCTCGTTTTCCTCGTCCTCGAATTCCTCTACAGGTGCGTACTCTCCGTCGAGGTAGGTGTATTGTACTTGTTCCTCCTGAATCTGGTCAGAGTCGGACGGGTAATCTTCCATAGCTGTGCTTGACTCTTGCTGAAGAGATCCTATAAAGCGCAAAGAGGATAAAGAATGTCTCAGTGGTTATATTCCTGGCTGGCACTAGGTGTTCCGTTCATGTGAATAACGAAGTTTTATTCTAAGATATTAGAGAGATTTCGTGGAATCGGTTGGGTCGCCGTTGCTATAAACGCATGGGCGTGTTTATACTGTGGGTGCCACTACTATTGTTGGTAAGTGTTAGATTTTGCTGTCGAAATAGTGAGTCATTTTAACAGGACGTTGATTTCCCATTTCTATGGTCATAGGTCATATTATACTTATTACAGTCGAGGAGATAGTACATGTGTGAGGCCTATTTATTTATATACACAGCACGTATAATAGTCTAACAGCGTAGCAAGTAGCATTTGGTCCCGTTTCTCTCGTGGTCAGAGTTAACTAGTGTATTCCTGTTCAATATAACCCCTTTCAGGCTTCACATCATCTTTCCTTAATTGTACATAGTTGACCAGGCTATGTTAAATTAACGTTGTATGATGCAATTCCCGAACCAGTCATACCTAATAAGAAAATACTGCCTAACGGTCATAGTCTAAGCCCACTAAATGCAACCTAGTTCGCTATAACCTTAGGCTCTGATACCAATCTGTAACACCCCCAAATTATGTGGTTAGCGGAAACGAGCTTTGGGGTGCTACTAAATCAAATATCAACAGCACAAAGGTAAAGCAAACGACATCTATATGCAACGTTTGAAAAATAGTTACAATTCATAGATATAAAGTTTGAAAACATAGTGTTTTCGGTTATAATAACCTAGTTCCCTAGAGTCCACGCGCGTAGCGGGAGATTCTATTACATAATCACAATATACAAAAGATAATGCTATGAATCTCCGTTAGATGTAGTGTGGAAAATCATGCAACTCTAGCTAGTAAGCAAATCCTGCTGGGCGACTCTACAATCGCTGTGTACCTGAGAATGCATCACTAAAAAGGTCAACCAAAAGGTTGGTGAATCTCACAGGTTTATAGTAAGTAATAAGTTCGGACACATCAAGTAGTGAAAGTAATTGTACAGTTTTAACCAAGTAGGGAGTAATGATTGCACGAATGCAATCAGGTTGATATACATTGCCATGAGCATCATAGTCGAAGCTTAACCAGTTGATAAGGTACAATTAAGTACCAGGTAAGTGCCCCTATGAGTGTTAATCCAAAAACACTCACGTGTAACGAGTAAGAAACGCCCGTTTCTAAGGCACGGTTCGTGGTGGCGCTACCACCCCGGACGGGGATTGTCAGTCCCATATGGATCCATATACTAAAACTCGCGCTTATCCCATAATTAACAACTATGATTCAGAGGACTTCATTGGATTAAACGTAACCCATGCAATCAATATATCGGTAAGTCTGAAAGTTTGTAAAACAGTAAAGCTGTACATATGTCCAAGTAAAACAAGTAATGCAATTCACCCCAGAGTAAAAATAGTAAAAATAGGGCTGCGAGACTCACCTGAGTCTAGCAAGTCTGTAGGCGAAATCAAGTAAGTAAAGCGGTTGTAAGTCCGTGTATTGGTTCTCAATACCCTGCAACCTTCAGGCGTCCAAAACGCACAAGGTTGTAAGTAAATAAGTAATTAAGTTGGTGTCCTAAAAGGTCACCCACGCTAGTTACCCACCCAAATAGAAAATGTCCAAGTAGTTGTTTGTATGTTTGTAATCGTGTGAGTTTGAAATCTATTATGGCCCGTTGGTGACGGTTTGTAACAATAATTCAAGTATTATCATTGTTTTGTATCTCGTTAAGTCGTTTCTTTGTAAAGTGTATTTATAAGTTGGTCATTTGTATTGCGACGTGAAGGTATTAGCGATTGTGGGCTAGGACAACACTGTCACTTACTACATCGTTTTATTAAAAATCGCATTTGTAATTTAATAATCGGGGGAAAGTTGACCTAGTCTGGCTGCGAACTGAGATTGTGTTGCGAACTGAGTTTGCAATGCGAGTTAAATTCGGCTCGCAGGGCAGCGGGCTGCGAACTGAGTTAGCGATGCGAGTTGAGTTCGGCTCGCAAGTCAGTTGGCTGCGAACTGAGTTTGGTTCGCAGCATATGGTTCGGTTCGCAAACGTCGACTCGCAGGTCGGCTCGCAAGTCAGTTCGGTTCGCAAATTTTGGGTCCGCGAGTTCAATCTCGGTTCGCAGTTCGATCTGCGAGCTGAGACGCATCTCAGTTCGCAGACGCTGCTGTAAGTTTAAATCGGTTCTAAAAACGCATTTCGACTTGATTTTTGGACATAATCTTGTTGGGTAAGTGTTCTAGCATGAGAATCTAAGCTTTACAAGTAGTTTAAAAGAGTTTTAAGTTTCCATACCACCAAATAAAAAAACGAAGAAGATGGAGAGGTAGAGCTCGTGATGGTGATCCTCGTGCTTGCTCCTGATGATGATGATGAGCGCGTTTTGGGAATGTTTTGGTGGTTTGGGGGCTGCGGTTTTGAGAGGAGAAAGAGAGATTTGGGTGTAAGTGTGTGTAAAGTGTGGTGTAGTGGGGAGGGGAAGGGATTAAAATGGTTGGGTCTTGGGTTGGTGGTTTGGGTTCACGGGTTTGGGCCGACCCACTCGGGTCTCAGTTTCACATATTTTAGTTTCTGAATGTCGTGTTATGCTCCGTTGTTTAATTGCGAAGTCTTCGTAAGATTTGTAAATATGTCAAGTATACCTGCAATATTTATTTAACCTAAGTATTTTATCAACATACTTTATTTCAAGTTGTAAAATTATAAAAACTTAATTTTTGTTACTAATATCTCGTAGGGGTGCGTTTCGTGAAGTTTCGTCGCGTGGGATATGTTTTAGACAATATGATATTGCGTAATATATTATCGTAATATATTATAGTAAACCATGTTTGTTTGGATGATTTCGCGTTATTTATAAATTTTATCACCAACGCCCTAATATGGATGTGTCGGGTTCAACCCGGTACATTGTTAGCACGATTTAGACGAATCGTGTACGCGCGTATGAATTAAGTCCCATGTACGTTTAGTCCAACGTGTCAAAATACACGTAAAAATCTCGCGATTAGGCACAATAATGATAGCCTAAAATACCAGGTGTTACACATAGTCTTTGTGTCGCTAAGTGCGACATCCGCAATTTAATGCGACATAAGGTGTTGTATCGCTATGTGCGACGGGAATGAGTTCTGCGACACAATCACTTGTGTCGCTATATGCGACATAAGTAAGGGTTTTGCGACATAAGGCCTTGTGTCGCAGGTGGCCTGGAGCCTCTGCGACACAACGAGCTGTTGGCCGGAAAATGAGCCGAAAAGGTGTTTTCCGGTTTCCGTTTGACTTGAAACTTTTACCCAAGCCATATTTGGACATTATAAGCTTAAGTAACCCATAAACAATTGAAAATAATGGAAATTGGAGTGTTTCGGGTTTTGTCGGAAACTTACAAACTTAATGCCGGAAGAAACCGAAAGTATAGAAACGTAGATCGTGATGCCGCGGTCACTTTTCTCCAAACGAGCGTGAGGATTCGAGGTGGTTTCGTGGTACTTTTTGGTGATTTAATGGTGGTGGTGGTGATGGTGAGTTGACAGAAGAAAAGGAGAAGAAAGAAAGATGGTGAGAAAATGGGAGAAGAGGGAAAGGGGAGGGGGTGATGTCCCCTCCTTGGACTGGTTGGGTGGGGCCCCACCGGAGTGTGGGTCTTCAACTTTTAATCCGTGCTTACGCGTTCCGTGCGGTGTTCGTTTATCCGCTCGTTTAAACGTTAAATAATTATTTTATACGTTTAAATATATGTTTTAAAATACGAATGTTTATTCAATATTTTTGTTGAAGTATTTTACCAAATACTTAATAACTTAAATGCTTTCGTTTGTTTGTGTGTTTAACATTTTAATCGCGTGGACGTTTATTTGTACGATACGAACTAATTATGAAATATTATCAAAATAATATTTTGGATATAATGTTTGTACTAAATAATATTATATTATTTAATAAAATTGTTTACCAACGTCCGTATAAATTGAATCGAATTACATTCGATTTGGGTCGCGTACGATTTAATCAAATCGCATAATTGTATATATTCATCAATATATATTTCGATACATTAATTAGCCTAATACAAAACTAATTACATGTATTAACAATTGATTAGGCACTAATCACTAGTCCTAATTTGGTGGGTGTCACAACTCTTACTATGTTTTGTCACTTTAACAGTTAGTTCACTACCTCCCACATTACCATCCATTTCCAGTAGCACTACCTTATTCTGATTTGGACTAAAATAGTTGTTCAACTTGGTATTGTCATGTTCAGTGTACACATCAATCTCCTTAAATTTGCTCACATATTGGGTCAAGTTATGGATGTCTATATCACTCCCTAAAGGTTCTAACCCGTAATCTAAAATGGTCGGTGGTCTTCGAAAATGATAAAACATGATTTTTCTACCATTATATCCTAAATCCTCCATGATATCATGCATCTCAAGCACAGAAAAAGTGTCAATGTCAATAGCATCTACATAAGTAATCTTACCATTTAAATACCTCCTTCCTGGAGGATCTGTAAACAACCCACCATAATGCAGCTTGATAGAAAACTGAGATGGAAAAGCACCTGAAACACAAAAAAAAGTAAATTTTTTGTTAAACACTATTGCTATCATTGTTTCCCAAATGTTTCATAACGTAATTTAAACGTACCGCATAGTGTATTCACATCAATTTTTTGAGACGACGTTCGTATTGTATATAACTTCATCATTGAACTAGGGTTTAGATTAAATTGGTAAAGTAAAAGTAATTAATTTAGGGTTTTCAGATTTTTGATTAGGCGCGAGAGGAAATCAGATTTGAACAAGTGGGGTAGGTAGGGTATATTAAATGGAAAAGAGGGTGTAAAATTACGTGATTACCCTCACATGTCGTGCACATGACCTCAATTAACGACCTTGGCAAACGGCCGTCAGCGATAGGGACGACGAGTGCAACTACTACCAACCACAGGGATGACCAGTGTCAAAAAAAACTTGCAAGGACGACCAGTGAAATTTTAAACAAACCACAGGGATGAACAGTGTAATTTTTCCAAAATAAAAATTACATTTCCTAAAAAATAAAAAGAACAATAAACTTAAAAATAAAAAACTACATTTCCTAAAAAAATAAAATTACGAGAAATCCTAAAAAATAAAAAGTACGATAAGTTAAAAAATACTAGAATTATAAAGTAATCTAATCGGAGCTCGACTCCTCGGTTTCGTTCGCATTTTCTTGCTCGTCTTCGTCCAATTCGTTGTTGTCATATTTGTCTTGGTAGAGTGATATTGCATAAAAAGTCATATTTTTACCACCGATATCTCTCTCATTCTGGAGCAATATTTAGCACTTGGACTCAAATAATGCAAAAATCATTGATAAAATGCTAAGAAGATCAAAACAAGGTTGCACGAGAAAAATCAAGCAAAAAGACCGAAAAAACGAAGATTTCACGCACGTTTGAAGATTCAAGACATCAGAACGAGGATTCGAGACAAAAGAGCCCATCACCAACATCTATCTGACCCAAGATGTTCGTTTTCAAATTACGAATCCAACAGAAGAAGAATCAACTAAAACGGACGAAGAACGAAGATTCTACGCACTCCGGAAGATCCAAACGATTCGTACGACACATCTAAAGTTCAGAGACATATTTTTGGGATTTCTTTTCATCAGAAGCTTCGTTTTTGAATTACGAATCCAACGCAAAAAGAATCAACACAAACGGACGCGTAACGAAGAAAACACGCACGAATCGAGGAACGCAGCAACCGGCAGCAGACTGGTGCCACTGGCAGCCAGCCGCCACCGGCTGGCAGCCAGCCACCGGCTGCTGCCCGTCACCCACACGGATTGCACTTTTTGGTACCTTTTCGTACCTGGTGCTAGACCTTTTCCTACTTTTCGTACCTGGTGCCACTACCTTTTTCGCCTTTTGTACCTGGTGCTACTACCTTTTCCACCTTTTGCTAATGTGTGCTTCCTTTGGCTAAAATGCACCAAAACTCCTCTATAAATAGAGGCATGAGCTTATTTGAAAACACACACCTTAGAACTTGGAAACACCAAGTAACACTCAAAAATACCAACATATTTGTATTTTCTTTTCTTTTATTCTTCCTAGTTAATTAGGCTAGCTAATTAACTAGCTAAGGAAGATTTGTACGAACGTGCTCCGGGACGCATATTTTAGCTACGAGTTATTGTACTTCTTTCCAGGTGTCAATCTATCTTTCATATTTAATATGTTTGTCATTTCTTTAATAAATTTAAATATGTATGCTAGAATTGCCATGATTAGCTAAATAACTCAATTGTCTGCTATGATGAGTCATTTAGAAAAGTATTAAATATGTGACTATGTGGTATGTTTTGAGATTGCGGATGGTTTATATTACAAATGGATATAGGAATTAAATCTTTATCGTTTATCTGCCCAACTCATGTTATGACTAAAACTTTATCCAAAATGAACGTAGCTAACTCATAGGATACATGTCACTTAGTTATACTATGTTAGATTGAATCATTGAGCTCAGCATGGCCGGTGTTCTCTAGACCACAATAGGATCCAAGAGACACGAACATGGGAGTAGAGGTAGATTAAGATTATATTCATGTAGACGATATTTTTGAGACAACTTTCGGAATATCCTCAACTTAGATGATATTTTTGCATGCTTAAATTAAACTGTCGCCTTGATCGTCTTATTGCATGTTCTTGTTTGATTGTTGCCTTAGGATCATCATAATAGTAAAATTTAAATAGCATAAATCCTCGTGAAGTAATATGACGGCCCCTATTCAACTGTTCTTTGATATAGTACTGGAAACGCTTACGGCGGAGTACAAATGTATGGAAGTCAGAACGACCGAAGGTAGTTGTATTATGAATCGAATAACAAACGTATTATCTAGGTCTCCATTTGTGACGCAAATCATCCCTGTCTTGTAACATCCCCAAGTAATGATGATAACTCGTACGAATAAGTGATGGCATATTATCTGACCGTCTAGACCAGTTAACCCAACCTATTCCGGTGAGGATAACCCTCGTTCATAAGATTGTTTATTCAACAAACTATGCCATGATTCAGGCATCTCTGACGACCGAGATTGGGGAATAGGATTCGAGGTTAACTGTTGGGTAATGTGGGTGTACATTTGAGAGAACTTTCGGTGTACACTTTAATATATTGTGCAATCCCCGTGACATTCTATTTGCCTGATTGTGGACACCTTCGCGTCAGCCCGATGGAAGGATTGCAGAATAGCTCACATCAACTTATGAAATTATCCTCATTAGAACTTTCCATATTTAACCACTGCTAAACCACATCATAGTAGACAATCGCTTTAATTGCTGAACACCCGAAGTAACCTCCACCTTTTATTTTAAATTTAGTTTAAATTAGGATAAGAAAACCCAAAACCAAAACCAACTCTTTCAATCCCAGCTGAACACATAAAAGTTTCTAAACCCGCTAGTTTCAATTTGTCGTGCTTTGAAGAACGATCCTAGGTCATACTTGCCCTGTGCTAACCCTTTTAGCATAATAAGTAACCCTAGGCCCCAGCCTTATAAATTAAAAACCCACTGTTGTGTCACGTCACCATTAGAAATCCCAACGACCGGTGCGCAGCGCAAGATAGAGTGTCACGACTTCTTTCCTCACGTTTTTTAGCATTTTAATTTCATTTTTAGACGCTTTTTTCAGAAGTTTTTTACACAAAAAACTCAAAGCTTTGTAGGTGGCTTTTTTCATCGCATTTTCCTTAATCATTTTGATTGCTTCCTGTTGCACGAAAGCGGTTTGCCTGACTGCTTCAAGTGTATCCATTTTTTCAGATTGAACACTTTGTGAAGACGAACCGGCGGAGCTTGATGCCGAACTTTTTTCCGCCTTTCGGCCCGGAGGACGGCGGATGTAGTCATTTTGGAACAACTGTTTCATGTTCGCATCAAGAGCCATTTCAGTTGGTTGTTCATCCGCGTTCAGATCGGTGACAAATGGTTGGAAAGAAGACGTTGGCCATTACGCCCGACTCGGTAAAGAATTTTGGAAAATGTTTAAGACAATTCCAAGATGACTCGTAAATAAACGCACACCCAACTTGTTGCCGGAATGCTTTTCGGGTAGCAACCATAATGTCATTTTCGTCGACACCGCTTTGTGGGTAAATTTCTTTGTAGTGTTTGTAGAGAGCTTGAAATGTTTTTGAGTCGTGAGAAATCTTGTTCCATTTGCCAGAAAGTTGATTAAGGTTACGGTGTGTTGAGACACAAGAATTGTAACCTTGGATCACTTTAGCCCAAAATGACTCGTTTGATTGATTTTTTTCTTGGACACCGTTTTCGGAAAAATGTATCCACCGCTCTGCTAAAATTCTAGCCTCCTTGTCCGTCCAACATGTTTGAGCCTGTTTATCCCTTTGACCATTTTGAACTCGTTTACTCTTTTTCTTTTCGTTTTGGGCTTCGGGTTCGGATTCGGGTTAGGGTTCCGGTTCCGGGTTCGCCTCGTTGAAGCTTTCTTCCAAAGTTTGTGGTACGATGAAGTTCATTTGTTGGTGACTGGGGTTGGATGAGGTTGGAGAAAACTTTGGGTGTTGTGGAGACCATTGTGGTTGTGACCATTGTGTGTTTTGGTGCCACTGTGGTTGTGACCATTGTGTTTGGTGGGGGATCTGTGATTGTGGTGGTGAGCATTGTGTGTTTGTCTACTACCCTTGGAATGCATAATTATTCCTCGGGTCGTGTGGATCAAGGGTGAACGGGTTTGCAATAGGTGGTAAGTTGGCAAACCCGGTAGGTTGAGACGAAGATCCGGAAGCTTGAGTGTTTGGTGAGGTCGGGTTTGGTAACGGGGTATTCAACAAATTTTGCCACATATCTTTGGCAATATTTTGTTGATCTTTTTTTTTTTTTTTTTTTTTTTTTTTTTTTTTTTTTTTTAGTTGTTGATTTGTTGTTTTTGGACAATTTTTTGAGAGAGTGTTTTATTAAGTGTGGTTTTTGAGTTGTAAAGAAATGATTTAAAAGATTGTTGTGCGAGAGAGTTGGTGTAATAGAGAGTAGTTGTTGTGTAAAATGTTGTGTGAAAATGAGTGTAATGTAGGGTGTATTTATAGGTAAAAGTGAAGAGGTTTTCTTTAAAAAAAATTAAAACAAAAAAAGGGACGCTCCCTCACGACTTTTTTTTAACTTTTTTTGTTTTTTACTTTTTCAACGTTAACAGAAAAAATAGAGCCCACACACAAACCGATGAAGTACTTCGATTATCCGAAGATGGAAACCGACGATGACAACCGACAATGCGGTACCATCTCTGTCGGTTCGTCACTAGCCGACGAGGGCCCACGAACATGGATGGGAGGAGTGTTCACTTTCAATATCTTGACATACAATATCTTTATTAAACGTAATAAATAAGTCATGTGAGCTTTATTTAGGGTTGGTAGAAAAAAAGTTTGGAGTGAAAACGGTAAAAATACTAATATATTATGACTTAATTAGATTTATAGAGTTACTAGTAAAAAAACAATATTATCCATAAAAGAGATCTTGTATTTATCATGTTTATATGGTGAAGTTATCTGGGTACCCTTATGGCCTTATAAATATCATGATAAATTGCTCTTTTACTTTGTGAATTAATATTAAGGTATTATATATAGAATTGAAAGATCATTGCGCTCGTAACAAGTAATTGTCCGATTGTGAGCCACGTCAATGACACTGTAAATCGTTACATGACTGCTTGTAGTGTTAACTGTTACGAATGCTAACAACTACAATTGAGCCTGACTATTTTATATAAGGAAAGTAAAAGGAAGTGGGGCCCTTCATTTTTTCCATTGTCTTTAGTCAAGATCTTCTCGACGACACTTCGTGACAGTTTCCACTCTGCTCGTCGTCACATCCTCACTCCATCACGGGTTCCACCATGGAACCAATAGAAGTGGTGTGGTCTAGTCTTATTTGAAGATTCTTAAATTTTCATCATTGTGCTATCACATACCATAATCGGGCTAAAATCTAATTACAGTATTAGATATAAATGTAATGGTTGCGGGGAACCTTTCAAATTAATGGTTGTGATCTTGTGTGTTTAAATCTCGTGGGAGACAATTTGTAAATATTCGTTATTTTATATAATAATCGTGGGTATGTAGTGTAGATTTGCATCATTTAAAAAAAATATATAATTGTAATTTGTTCCAGTATAAATGTATTTTAATTAATGCTCATTAAAATACATTTCTTTTAACATTAGGTAGACCAAAGGTTGCATCCGTGTATTCAAACAAAAATCTTGGCTAAGTTGTGAGCACAACACAACCCCTGTCAAAATACACTTTGATATTAGACAGTGTTTATATGGTTATTATAACTTATAACTTCTATCTATTTTAACCAAATATAACGTACACTTTGTATTTTAAAATGAATCTCATAAATTTGTATACATTGTTGCAAGGGAAGAAATTCGACTAAATTTTTTTGGTCAAATAATAGGCCAAAAAAGTCACCAATAATACTATAACTATGCTACAATACACCTTTCCACTTGTCTCACGAAAATTACTAAAAGCTAATAATAGATTCTAGATCTACAATTTTACATATAGGATTCTCAAAGGGAATTTTTTTACATAAAATTAGAAAAATAATGATTTATTAAATTTTTTAACCTCCATTAAAAATTTCACTTCAAATGATTCATAAATTGTGGGGCGTAGTTCTCATATGCATGTGGCTTAGGGTGTGTTACTAATTAGAGTCGGAGATAGAAGTTGTAAGTTAGAGCTTTTAGTTGAAAAATGGAGATACAACTTTTATTTTTTTAATTAGTTTTTGACAAATTAATGGGAATCGAAGCTGAAGCATATTAATGTAAAATAACACAAATGAATATGATGTATTATAATTTCAAAATTTTAATAATTATAAGAAATGTAATGTAGTAATTTAGTTACAAGGGGATGATAATTCTTTGTGGATGCTAGTTTTAGGAGCATCTACATTGAGGGATTATGTTTTACACAAGCCTGTTTCAAACTTTCATGCCAAAAAAACATTGTGAATGTTCAAGGAATGAGATGATTTAAAAGTGGAAGCTCAAACTCTTAAAAATTTAAAATCCTCAATAATCTTTTAAAATGGGTTGCCAAACACACCCAAAGAAAGGGAGTGAGGGCACGCGAGGATTCATACGACAAATGTTTAAAGGTAAGATGCAGTTTTGTTAAGATGTAGTGATTATAAAGATGCAATATTATTATAATGGAGTGAATCTAAATCGTAGATTAAAATATCGATGGTTAAAATCATCTACTGGTAGTGCCTTCCTTAAGCCACCATGCTCATCTCAAATATGTATTAGATTGAGATGAACTACTCAAAATATTACATAATTTCCAAGTATATCAACCCATAAAATAGTCAACTAAGACAATAATTTAAGTAATTTACATACTTTCTCCATTCACTATTACCAAATTGTACCGGGTAGTTATTTTCCTTGTGAAACCTTCAATTCAACTCTTTTTCCATGAAAGCCTCAACTATTAAATATTAATTAAAAATATACATACAAATAATAATAATTAAAAACCCTAAATAAACCACCGACGACCCCAATCATCATCCCCAACAAGAATCTTTCAACTTTCTTCGAAATCCCATTCCCCCAATTATACATATTTTTTTTATTAAATCAATAAATGAAATAAATCCCCAATAAAATCACTAATTTTCATAATCTTACTAACATCATGGTTATGCCTCAACTTCAATCCGATCAAGTCAAACAATTACGCGACATTTTCGCTCGATTCGACATGAACTCCGACGGCAGTTTAACCCATCTCGAACTCGCCGCCCTCCTTCGATCAATCGGGTTAAAACCGCAAGGCGATCAAATTCATTCATTACTTACCAGAATCGATTCGAATGGTAACGGATCAATTGAATTTGAAGAATTGTTGAATGCATTATTACCTGATCTAACCGAAGAGGTATTGATTAATCATGATCAGTTAATGGAGGTTTTCCGATCGTTTGATAAAGATGGTAACGGGTATATTACTGCAGCTGAACTTGCGGGTCAGATGGCCAAAATGGGTCAACCGCTGTCGTATAAAGAGCTTACGGAAATGATGCGTGAAGCGGATGTTAATGGTGACGGTGTTATTAGTTTTAGTGAGTTTACGGCTATTTTGGGTAGATCGGCGTCGGAGTTTTTTGGTGTTACGGCGGCGTAACGTGGTGGTTGTTTGTTATGGTTGTTAAATGTGATGTGGGTTTGACTAATTCTTCGTTGACTTATTATTTGTTTTTAGTGTTTTTTTTTCTTAGTTTATATTATCAGATTAGGACTAAATGAGATGTTTATATTATCTCTTTTCTTTGGATATTGGAATTATTTATCGTGACGATGTATTTTAATAACAACGACCCAGTTAAAACTTTGTGCATTTCAAGCTTTGTCAAGGTTAATTGGTTTAATTACATTCGTTTATGCACGTCATTAACCACGAGTTTTAGGGTTTCTAACGACGGAACCCTTAATGGATAATTTTGAAGATACCTTACTTATCTTAAAACAAGTCGTCCTTTTTGCATTTGCGATAGAAACTATTCAATCAAATCACCATAATCAATCGTCTTCAAAATCTCTTGATCTATGCGTATCATTGTTGTTCCATTAAACCTTCCCCACAATATAGTAGAACGTAAATAAGATGACTTAGAAATGATTTCTACTGAAGCAACGATAGGAAAACATTTAAATTGTATGATAGACTATTTAAAATAAATTTAGGTCACACATTTTGATAGGGCAAGAGTGAACAAGTAGTTTTAACTCACTATAGATAGATGAGAAAAGTTCAAGAAAGTACAAGGTTTATTGGAAGTATGGAAGAATGAATTATAGCCATTAGATCATCAAAGATCAATGGTCCAAAATATTTACAGCATTTTTAATGGAAAAAATGAACATATCTTTATTTTGGGCGGAGGGGTAGATGTGTACTTTCACACAAAAATAATTCAAAACACGTATTACTCAGTTCATTCCCATTCTCTGATCATCTCTCTACTATGTACGAACACACAAAACCCTAACTCATCTAATCTACTTACTACGTTATTTTCACTTTGATTCAGTCCATTCTTTTTCGATTTTCATAATCTCCTCACTCGTGCGTTCGATTTGATCCGTGAAATTCCTATGTTCATCTACTTTTCCCCCTACTCTGTGAGAGTCCCGAATTCACTATTGATTAGTGAAATGAAATCGCAATAAGTAAAGTTTAATTGTAGAAAGGGGGTTGAATACAATTAAAAACTTTTCTCTGGTTTTAATCAAGTTACTTAGACAATTTTTAATTGTTTAATAACAACAGAGTATGTAAAAGATAGATTTGACAATATCAAAGAAAGTCATAGATAGTAGCTGAAAATATGATTTTATTGATCATAAACTCACTAAGTGTTGATTGCGGAATGAACTAGCCAAGGCTAATCCAAATCATTCACTTTTGCTAAACTATTACAATTTGAGCTGAACAGTAGTGGACAAACACGCTAACTGTTTACTCACTGCTCGAAGATACGTACTTAGACAAACTGTATTCACTGACAAACAAGTGAATAATACGTATCAACGACAAATTTCTAAGTACAAAGTACTGCTCTATTTATAGTGCAAATGTCTTGTGGAAAATCATGATCTTGGAATGACACGTGTCGCTATTTGATTGGTTTGATCTCTGATCCTTGATTATTCTGTGGTCCTAAATTCTGTTACCTCGAATATCACATCTTCCTTAAAACCAATCATTCACTGTCACGTAATCCTTCAAACATTCTATAAGTACGAGGAACACTTGTTGACATATAAGAGTAGAGCACTTCGTACTTTATTGAATAGTCATTGAAGAAGCAGTAACTCTCCTCACTCACTGCGAGCTAGCATGCTCTTGTAGAATGACTTGAAATATTATTTTTCAGTGACTAGCTGTTATTTAGGCAGTGACGTTTGCCTTATTCAACATGAAGATATAAAACTATCGCTGCTTGTATCAGCGACACACAAAGTTGAGCTTTAATCTTCCTCAGTATGTTAAATCCAAGAGTAGAATGAATGACGATCATCAATTGTTAACTTCAGCAACATCAGCTTTGACATAAATAATTTCTTCGTCAAGTTGTGTATTATTGAGTTGATCAGCGACCAATGACTTATCATAGTCAGCGACCAGTGACTCAACACTTTGTAAACCCTAGTTTTATATGTTTTTTATGGTTTAATCATGGATCTTCAGACCAAACGTGATATGTGAAATGCTGCTAAAGATCCTAGTATGGCGGTTCCATTGCAACCGAAGCATCTTGGTATCTGTCGCACCCCCAAAACACGTGGCAGCGGAAGTATGAGGTGTCGCGGGGGCGCCGACCAAATCAAATATCATAACACCAAGATTAAAGCAAACGACCTCTATATGAGACGTTTGAAAATAGTTACATTACAATAATTCAAAAGTTTACAAAAGTATTTGGAGTTCGCATAATAAAAGTAGAATTACATAATTATAACTAGTAATATAATAAATGCTATTCAAATTCCTTGATGTTTGAAAATAATGCGACTCGAACTAAGCTATCCAAAAGCATCCTACTGTCTTGATTCCTGTGGGTAGTCCTACTGCGTCTGTAAACCTGAGAATACATACTAAAAGGGTCAACATAAAGTTGGTGAGTTCATAGGTTTAAACAGCTGAAAACATAAGTATGAAACACACGATTTCTTTTGCATTGCACAAATGCGAAAACAGTTGTAAAAAGTATCATGTTATCCTTTGTTATCTTGTTATCCTTGTTATCCTTTGTTTTCATTTGTTATCCTTTGCGTCATGAGCTCATAGTTCGAAGCTTAACCCTTGTTGTTGCCTCGACAAGTGTCTAATTCGGAACACTCGTCTAAACAAATATTAATACGTCCGTTTGACAGGTTAGCGCGACTAACCCGGACGGGGGTGTCAATCCCCGATAGATCTATCCAATAATATTCATGCTTCTAAATTAACGAACTACGATGTGCGAGGGCTTTGTTGGACTATGGTCTCACTCATGCATTATCCTTGTTTCCTTTGTTATTCATTGTTTATAAAGATAGTTGTATAAAAATAGTTGCACCACAACAATTATGTAAAGCATGTATAAACACAGTTGTATAAAACATGTATGTATGTATTCTCCCCCAAAACAATTTAAAACAAGTAAAAAGGGGCTATGAAACTCACCAGAGTTAAGCAGGTAGCAAGCAATAATCAAATAGTAAGCAAAGTCCAAAGCGCAACCTTCTAACGTCCTAAACGTATAAGGTTGGGTAAGTAGATATCTCAAAAGACCATCTATAGTGATTGTAAAAGTTGGGGTGGGGGGTGGGGGTGGGGTGGGTTATGCCCACTTAAGCCAATCGGGTAGGTGGGGGTTTTATGTCCACCTAAAGCTAGTTCACTCAACTAGTATGTCCAAGTAAGTTGTTCAAGTTTGTTTATTAAATACGTGTACGACCCGTTGGTGAAAGTTTGTAATAATAATTCATTTAGACATTATTATTAAGTTTGTTTTGTTGTATATTATTTATAAGTACATATCGTATGTTGCAAACAGATTATTTAGTTCGTAAAAACCTTAAACCGTAGGTCAAAATTGGTCAACTCGTTCGTCAAAGCTGGTCAAAGCTGGTCAAAGTTGGTCAAACTTGGTCAAAGTTGGTCAAAGTCATTAATTAACTCACCCAACCCTATTTTGTTACCATTTTGCCAAAAATAGTAAGTTTGTCGTTTTTAGGAACCGAGTCCCGTTTTTGTTGGCTTGGTCCTATTCGGTTTGACCCGAAACTTTTACCCAACCCTTAGTTATGTTCATAGATCACAAAAATTTAGTCTTTCTCTTTATAGTAGGTCCATTGGTGTCGTTTTTTAAAAGCTATCAAAATCAGTCCACTTTTTACCATTTCCAGAAAATACATCTCATTATTGTATTTATTAAAAATACTTCTATTCCGAAATTATATTCACGAATAATACCGGTTATTCCCCCACATGTTAATCACTTTTAGTAATTTTTCTATGAATTTTAAAGTAGTCTAAGTATTTATCAAAATTGCATGTGTCCTCTGAGGTCCAACAGTTGACCAATCTGGACACATGCATGAAGATAGAGTTTTTGAGAAAAATCTACAACTTTTCAAGAAAACTCTATCAGTACAACTTTTATATCTAACCAAACTTTTAAGATTTTGGAGGTAGTTTCAAGTCATTTGGAGTTGTATATTTCAAGATATGGTCAAAACCATATGAACAAAGTTTCTGACTTTTCAGAGCAGTTTGTATATGTGTTTTTATATAAATTATTAAAAATAGTAAATAAGCTCAAAAATATATGAGGTTTTCGGGGTTTGAAAGCTAACATCTTTAACTTATGTTTTGACTATGAAAAAGTCTATTTTTATGGAGAGATTAATTTTATAAAATTCGTAGAAGTAGATGAAACTTTCTGGACAGAAATAAAAGTTGCATTTTTGTGACATTCTTTGTTAGTAAAAGTGGGTTTTAAGTAAGATTTTGTTATAATACTTGTTGAGTGAACTTTATATCATGTTATGAGAGTAATATGAAGCATGAAAAAGAGTCCTCACAATGGGAATGAGATGAGAAGGGCAGAGATGAAGTCTTGAACTTGATTCCTTGTAAAAAGATGAAGATTTGAAGTGGTGGTTGGTGGTTGTATGGTGGTCAAAGGGGGGTTGTATGGTGGTCAATGGTGGTTGTGTGGTGGTTGTGGTGACTGAATTTGGTCTGGAAAATTCATTTTAGAGAGAGAGAGTGGACTGGGAGAGAAAGTTGAGGGAAAAGAGGTGAAGAAAATGATGAAATGAAAGAGTGTTTTGGGGTTGTGGGATTTTGCATGGGATTTGAGTTGGCAAGAGTGGAGGTGGTCAGCCCCCCATGGGCCCCCACTGAATTTTTGTGATTAATTTTTCAGTCTTAGTCTGTGTTTACGTATTTTGGTCGTTTACTCGTTATTTTCGTTATTTTCGTTAATACGTTAAATCGCGTAACGTTTTCTTTTGTCGTTTAAATTCACGATATCTTTGGGACTATTATTCATTGAAGTATTATTAAAATACTTTATTTTAAGTTGTCAAAATATTAATTAGGGTTTCGTTTGGTTGCCGGGTTCAGTTTGCATGTTTTCACCGCATTTGTTACGTTTCAAATAAAACGTCGAGGTTTTCGTGTATTATTATGTAAGAATAATAATATATGATAAGTAACTTCTAAAAGTAGATTTAAGTTAACGTCGTATAGGTTGTCGGACTCCGTCCGGTTGTTTCACATAGTTACAACTAATTGCGTAAGCGTAATATAAATCAATTTCGGGAGTGTATATTCTCATAAATAAACAAGTAGTTACAAGTAATTGTAAGTATTTAGCCTAATACTAAACTAAACACACGTAATTAGGATTTTCAGCAGGAAATCAGTAACCCTAAATCGGCGGGTGTCACATTCTCCCCTTGTTAGGAGAATTTCGTCCCGAAATTAGTTTGCAGTTACGGTCTGTGTGGGGTCTTTGAGAGAGTAAGTATGTGTTTCTATCGTATCTGAGTTTCTTATCCAAAAGTGAATCGGGACCTCATCTTGAGATTCACCGGGCCTTGATGATGGGTAAGCCATTAGGGTCTAAGTTTTTTTTTTTTTTTTTTTTTGGTTTTCTGTTTTAAGGTTCCCGTAGGTTTCTTATGGCAACGACTCGGATGGTATTCTTAGATAGCATCAAAAAAAGAAAAGAGAAAGGAAGTTTCGCTCTCGATGGTTTATTAAGTCTAGGGAGAAAAGTTTCGTCTGCTTAATTCTGTATTATGATTACTCGGATAAAATCAATATGTTATTTATGCGTAATTCTTAGCTTCTAAGTCGGCGGGGTGTGTTTGTGTAATCCAATACCGAATAGGATTGAAAAGAGTCAAATTATAGAGTCGTAACGTACCCGTAACAATGTTATGGGTTCTATCGAGCATTGTTGTTCTGGTTGTTATTTCGTGATGTAAACACATCCATTCGTATACATTTGGAAAATTATCCCTATGTACTATAAGTAGGACTATTATTCCTAAATAGTAAGTCGTAGTAAGGTCATTTACTATAGGGTTCGTAGTAGAAAAACATTCATCTGTGGTTCGTTGTAGGAATCGTAGTTGGAAGCGTGTATTATGTCTCGGGTATTGGGTAATTCGTTGACGTATAAGTCAAAGTAGTGATCAAATCTTGATAAAAGAAAAATGAAAGTAGTAATTGAGTTCCAGTATATAGTTTGTTAAAACTGTCAATAAACCAGTTTGTAAACAATTCGCGAGTTATGAGTAATTCGTTGGATCACATCCAATATAAATCGTTGTAAACGTATTTCCAATATGTAAATCGTTAGAAGTCCCGCAGGTCTTTTAAAGTACAAGCAGTTATTGATGGTTAGAGAACATAGATCGTAATCTATAAAGCCAATATGGAGGATTTCGCTTGTTAAACTCAAAGGGAAAATTCTACGATGTGTTTCGGTGGGAGTGATGTTGTATAGTGGCAATAGGAGTAGTGGCAGTGGATGAAGCAGTAGTAGAGGTAGTAGTATTAAGGTTAGGGATGGGGTCAGCTTGGAGTATTTCAGCAGCTTTCCAGGTGGTAAGCAACATCCGTGCTGCCATAGGGTTAGGTGAAGATTCCTCAAATTTTTCCTCAAGTGCCATCGCCTCCAAGGGTTCATCTTCCAATAGTTTCATATCGTCGTCTAAAGTAAGTAGGTATGGGAATGTCGTTGGTTCGTCACAGAGTTGGTTTTCGTCAGACACGTGTTTGTCTACAGAGGGACTTGTCATTTCCTACGAGAAAATTGTTTTACCAAAATAGTGAATTTGTAAAAGAAGTGTTAGCCTCTAAAGTTACATAAATTCTGGTATATGAAAAGAGTTGTAACTATCACATGTTTTATTACAAAACTGTCGGTACCATTTCTGGTTAAATCAATGCCAACACCAGTATTGTTAACGTCAAGGTCTGTCTTTAGAAAGGCTGAGTGAAAATCAAGTGCTTGTTCTTATATAAAGTTTTCATCTATTAAAGCGTCAACGTAATTTTGCTAAAAATTTCAGGATTTGGACTTTGTAAAAATAAATAGATAAGTAGTTTAAGTATTTCGAAACTTTTATGAAACATTTTGTGAAAGAGCCGATGTAAGATCTGTCAAAAATTTCTATGAAAAAAATATGTTTGAAAATTTAATGTCCGTCAAAAAGTTGAGTCAATTGAAATATGTTGGAAACTCCTGTCGTCGACAAGACGTTGAAAATCTCTGTCAAACCAAATCAGTTGAAAATTAGAAGTTGTAAATAATTCCGGGTAGATGTTTGGTGAAAATCCTTTGAAAGCTTTGGATTGGTAGGAATTTGTTGAAAAATCTTGTTACTATAAAGTGTTGAAAATTTCTGTTGATTCTCGTAGTAGCATATCCTTAAACGAAAGGAGATAAAAGAATGAACGAGATCCTTATATGAGAACTAAGATTATCGCAGACGTGTTTAATCGGTATAATGATTAATCAGTACAAGGTAATATGATTAGTGACCAATAGGGTGCAAGATTAATAGATTACAGAATTTGAAGTTTACAAAATATGTCGGGCATTGTTACATCCGGACGAATACAAAAGTCTTAAATTAAAATGTGATGGGGTTTCTTATCTACTCATCGGGATAGAAGTATTTTTAATAAATACAATAATGAGATGTATTTTCTAAAAATGGTAAAAAGTGGATTGATTTTGATAGCTTTTAAAAACCAACACCTATGGACCTACTATAAAGAGAAAGACTAACTTTTTGTGATCTATGAACATAACTTAGGGTTGGGTAAAAGTTTCGGGTCAAACCGACCGAATAGGTTTGACCAAGTCAACAAAAACGGGACTCGGTTCCTAAAAACGACAAACTTACTATTTTTGGAAAAATGGTAACAAAATAGGGTTGGGTGAGTTAATTAATGACTTTGACCAACTTTGACCAAGTTTGACCAGTTTTGACCAGCTTTGACGAACGAGTTGACCAACTTTGACCTACGGTTTAAGATTTTTACGAACTAAATAATTTGTTTGCAACATACAATATGTACTTATAAATAATATACAACAAAACAAACTTAATAATAATGTCTAAATGAATTATTATTACAAACTTTCACCAACGGGTTGTACACGTATTTTTTAAACAAAGTTGAACAACTTACTTGGACATACTAGTTGAGTGAACTAGCTTTAGGTGGACATAACGCCCCCCCCCCCCCACCACACACACACACACACTTATACAATCACTATAGATGGTCTTTTGAGACATCTACTTACCTAACCTTATACGTTTAGGACGTTAGAAGGTTGTGCTTTGGACTTTGTTTGCTATTTGATTATTGTTTGCTACCTGCTTAACTCTGGTGAGTTTCATAGCCCCTTTTTACTTGTTTTAAATTATTTTGGGGGAGAATACATACATACATGTTTTATACAACTGTCTTTATACATGCTTTATATAACTGTTGTGGTGCAACTATTTTTATACAACTATCTTTATAAACAATGAATAACAAAGGAAACAAGGATAACGCATGAGTGAGACCATAGTCCAACAAAGCCCTCGCACATCATAGTTCGTTAATTTAGAAGCGTGAATATTATTGGATAGATCTATCGGGGATTGACACCCCCGTCCGGGTTAGTCGCGCTAACCTGTCAAACGGACGTATTAATATTTGTTTAAATGAGTGTTCCGGATTAGACACTTGTCGAGGCAACAACAAGGGTTAAGCTTCGAACTATGAGCTCATGACGCAAAGGATAACAAATGAAAACAAAGGATAACAAGGATAACAAAAGATAACAAAGATTAACAAAGGATAACATGATACTTTTTACAACTGTTTTCGCATTTGTGCAATGCAAAAGAAATCGTGTGTTTCATACTTATGTTTTCAGCTGTTTAAACCTATGAACTCACCAACTTTATGTTGACCCTTTTAGTATGTATTCTCAGGTTTACAGACGCAGTAGGACTACCCACAGGAATCAAGACAGTAGGATGCTTTTGGATAGCTTAGTTCGAGTCGCATTGTTTTCAAACATCAAGGAATTTGAATTGCATTTATTATATTACTAGTTATAATTATGTAATTCTACTTTTATTATGCGAACTCCAAATACTTTTGTAAACTTTTGAATTATTGTAATGTAACTATTTTCAAACGTCTCATATAGAGTTCGTTTGCTTTAATCTTATTGTTATGATATTTGATTTGGTCGGCGCCCCCGTGACACCTAATACTTCCGCTGCCACATGTTTTGGGGGTGCGACAGATTGGTACCAATCTGTCGCACCCCCAAAATACGTGGCAGCGGAGGCATGAGGTGTCACGGGGACGCCGACCAAATCAAATATCACAATGCAAAAATTAAAGCAAACGACCTCTATATGAGACGTTTGAAAACGTTACATTCCATAAATGAAAGTTTACATAAGATTCTAAAGTTCATAAACATATTCTAGAGATTTATAATACATAATCGTTAATACAAAATGTCGTAATGCAATTTAAATCTTCTATTTGAAAATATGCGATTCGAGCTATGCTTTTCAAAAGCATCTTACTGTCCTGTTTCTTGTGGGTAGTCCTACTACGTCTATAAACCTAGGAATACATACTAAAAGGGTCAACATAAAGTTGGTGAGTTCATAGGTTTAATATGTAAAGTAATTATATAAAAACCAAGTTCCCTGTTTGTAAAATAACGTTCAGTATCATAAAGATTCTGTGTAATGAAGTCCTGTAACATAGTACAGTTTCTGAATAATCAAGTTCTGAATAATAAAGTTTCTGTATGAATCATGTTCTGTAAAATAGAGTTTTTGTGAAATCGAGATTCTGTATAATAAAGATTCTGTATACTATAGTATTGTATACTATAGTCCTGTGTACTATTATCATGAGCTCATGTATTCGAAGCTTTAACAAATTCTCCTGCCCCTATATGTCTAATCCGGGACACATCCTGATTCAAATAATTATGCGTCCGTTTGACAGGTTAGCGTGACTAACCCGGACGGGGATTGTCAATCCTAATAGTACTATTCACAATTATTCGCGCTTTATGAAATTAACGAACCATGAAATTGAGGTCTTATTGGTGGATTAGTTCTGCTACTCATGCAACTAGTATATGTTCTGTTTCTGTCTAAGTTTCCGTTTCTGTTTCTAGCAATCATAAGTAAAATCTGTAACAATTTCTGCTTCTATTTAAGTAAAAATCTGTAAAAGCATGTGTATGTATTCTCACCCCAAAACAGTTCCAAAAACAAGTAAAAGGGGCCTATGAAACTCACCTTAGGTTAGCAAGTAGCAAGCAAATATCAAATAAGCAAGCAAGCCGGTGTGCAACCTTCTAACATCCTAAACGTATAAGGTTGAATATGAATGAGTAGATGTCTTAAAGACCATCTATAGCGATTGTATAAGTGGGGGTTAATGTCCACTTAAGCCAATCAGGTAGGTGGGGGTTTTATGTCCACCTAAAGCTAGTTCATCAACTAGTATGTCCAAGTAAGTTGTTCAAGTTTGTTTATTAAATACTGTAGGACCCAAGTACCGGACCTAATTGAATCCCTAACAATCAAACATCGTGCGGAATCCCACGATTGATAACAAAATGTTAAATAGATAAACAACGAGTCAAACACAAAGTATATGAATTGTATACCAATAGTCGATCAACTTATATTGATTATAACAGAGACAATACACTTTCTGATCTCACAAATTCGTCAACCCTAACTAATGAGCCGTATGTGTCTATTTATACTAGACCTAATCTGACCTTTGCGACACAAGCTGTGTCGCCAAGCCGACTCATGCGACACAAGATGTGTCGCCAGGTTGACTATTGCGACACAAAGACCTTGTGTCGCCAAAACACAAAATGTAATTAAACAAACGTTATCACCTAACTTAATTACATATCAAACGCATTACAGACTTAGACCAACTGACAGACACACTAAGATGCACCAACAAACTCCCCCGTGTCTTCAGCTTGGCCTTCAAAATTTCTTCAATTAAGCCCAGCCTGTAGGAAACCTGCCTCCAGTATGAATCCCATGCGTAACACACACAGTCACAACCTTCTGGAATTGTCTTGCCAGAATCGAATTCACAACATTTCTTACGTTGAAGCGAATTGGATTATCAAACAACTTCCTCAAGTCTTTCTGTGACAAATTGATCAAGCTCATAGGATCAAAAACTTTAAATTGAGCTTTCTTCAAACCATAAAGCGAAGTTCTTTCTGGATGCTTAGATTCTGGAACAAAAATGAACACAGCTGCGCCTGTATGAGGATCGAGTTCCCAATAATGAAATCTTCTTAGAAAGTTAAATGGAACTGTCTCCAATGGTATCTTAGTTAAACAATCAGCTGGTGGATAACGCATTTTGCAAATCGGCTGCCTTGTAACTGGACCAAGTTTCTTCTTGAATATGAATCTCTTACCAAGCGTCGGTTTGATAAAATTATATCTTTTGCTCTTCACTTCACGATGCAAAACCGTCTGTACAAAATCAGCTCTTGAATCCCTAGTTAGATTTATCAGTTCCAGTTGAGCTAGACGGTTTATTTCTCCCTTTGGCAATGTACTCAGCTTCTTAAATGATCTTTTGAAATACTGAATGCCATCGCTTGTTTTAATCATGAAAATACCTTTGTAGGTTTTCCAGCTTTTAATAATTCCTGTATAATTCCCACTAACCTTATATGTCTTGCAAGTAACGGGAATAGATTCACCAGGAATAAAACTTATCACAGGCCGCTCAGAGGTTGAAGTAGAAGCAGTATCAGAAGCCGGTGTAGTTTCTGGAACAGTTTGCAAGGTTCCAGCTGGCTCTGCTTCATCTTCCGAAGAATCAGTCTCGATTGTTGGAGCATCATCATAGAATTCATCAGGACGCATCTCCTCTTCTTCAATCTCGACATCATCATTTATTTCGAATTCAGGTTCAGATGCCTAATTTACCTCATTAACCATTTGCTGAATAAAAGATAGATTAGCATTTGAAAAGTCTACAGCTAACGGTCTTGGTTGACCTGGAATGTCATCAATAGAGAAATAATCCAAACGAAGAGATTCATTATTATCAGAAAGATTTACATTTTCATCTACATTATCTGTCTGTGTTCCGGCTGAAGCCCTAGATGTTGTTTCTATGGCACGCAGGCCTGACTCCCCCAGAACGACAACTAGGGATTCTAATTCTAAAACCCTAGTATTCAAAGTAGGAACCCGAGCTGCTTGTTCTTCTAACACTTTAATCTGAGCAGCCTGAACCTCCAACACCGATGCCTGAGACTGAAGCAATTTAGCTTGATTATCCATAGTCTGCTGCATCTGATCCATTCTTTTCAGCAATTCCTCGATAAACGAAGGCAAAGGTTGAATAGGAACCTCAACACGGGGAATGTCAACCCATGGCCTTGAAGACGACGTAGAAGTACGACGAATAGACTGAGGTGGAACCCAGTCTTCATCATCAAGATCGGCACTTCTTGGTCGTTTGCCCAGATCAGGGCGAACATAACTCGTACCTGCTCGAATACGACGTTGTATTCGTTTGAACCGACGAGGATCAAAGCGTTGAATATTTCTCAACGCATCTCCGAAGGGGATATCCCTTGGAGAAGTCTCAGGAGTAGAGGCTCCATTTGAATCTTCAGTAACTGGATTTTCACAATTAGGCTGATCAGCCTGTTCTCCAGTCTGGAAATCCTCAATTTCCTGTAACAGATCATCGACCTGTATGTGAGCATCATGGAGGTGCAATTCCTCCTTCTGAATTCCCTGCCCAGGTGCAGGCAAAACGTCCATAAAACCGTCATCGGGCGGCACAACATAAGCATCATTGTTTATGTGCCCAAACAACGGAAAGTTGTTATTCGCGTTCGCACCAGCCGCACAAACCGTCCAGATTCGGACGTTCATGGGAGTAGGACGCAAGCGTTCGCGAGCATTCTGCGGAAGGCCGGGAAGCTGATTGTCCAGAAACAGCTGAATGAAGCGTGGATATAAATTCCAACGCTTATCCCTAGCGTTAAGATTATCCACCATAGCCCGAAAGATATACCCAGAAAAGTTAAAGGGCTTTGTTGTAGATCAATGCCAACATAGCAGAAGCCGTAGAATGACTAATGCCGTCAAATCCTGCCTTACGAGGAGAAAGGCAAACAATAAGGACATGCATCAAATATCTCCAGACCTTAGGCAGATTCGCCTTGCGATATTGGTCGTTGGGCACGCCTGGATAACCGAGACGTGTCATAGCCCCAACAATAAACTCATTGCCAAAAAGACTAGGCATCTCCGCAGTATCTCCAAAGTGGAAGAATTCCCGAATAACCTGCTCGGAGATAATAAGTTGGCGATCACCAACAGTGTAGATAATCCTGGTGAATGGCAGCTCGGATTTGATCACTGCGTTTTCCCAAAAATGAGCCACCTGGTCCTTGTAGATAGTGGTTGTTGCAGTGATAGCAGTATAAATGCGAGACCGGCGTAGAAATGCCACCATTGGCCTATATGGCGCAGCCGTATCCTTCGAATCATCCAAGAATGCCACAATGTTGTGACGTGGCTCCCATAGAATATCACCATCTGCCATTGCTGTGTAAAGAATAGAAATAAAACTCGCAAACAGTTAGCATTAGCAGATTTAATCGAACCACACAAATCAATTTGTTATTGTATGCGACACAGAGAATTGTGGCGCAGAAAGTATGCGACATAATCAGAATGTGTCGCTAATAGAACAAAATTGATTATTCACAAAGTAAGCGACATAAGGAATTGTGTCGCTAAAGAATAATGCGACGGACAGAGTTGTGTCGCATTTAGCAATTAATTCGAATTTAATCGAATTTATGCGACATAAAGAGTTATGTCGCCGCAATCAGGCGACATAAAACATTTGTGTCGCCAAGAGGATGCGACATAAAAGATGCGTCGCATAACAGAGTGCAAATTCACATAAATAATACACAAAGAAGTCAAATACGCACAAAATAAGGGTTTTATTGATAATTAAGAAGAATACATAGTTATGATTACAAATTATCACATTTCTAAACCCTAAACCCTAAACCTAAATAGTATCCTCATATACTATTAATACACAAAAAGCCAAGATTCAAGACAAGGCCAGGCTAAGATCCAGGACAAAAAGCCAAAATTCAAGACAAAAAACCAAGATTCAAGACAAGGTCAGGCTAAGATCCAGGATAATGAGGAGATCCCACCAGACCACCAAAAACGGAAGGTAATCGATCAAGCAAGAATGCTATCATGACACCTGAATGCACGTAAGCTTCCACGACCGGAAGATAACCCTCGAAGTCGCAGAAGTGCAAGACATGATAGTCTTTGGGCAGAAGCAATGAATACAGTAGTGTATAACACCATTGTCCTGAACGAAATCACCTGCCATGGCTATACCATAATTGGTCAAAAGTGAGGAATAGGCTAAACTAATTTAAGCGACATAAGATATGTCGCAATGACATTTGGCGACATAAAAGTTATGGCGCAAGATGGCATTTAGCGACATAAAAGTTATGGCGCAAGATGGCATTTGGCGACATAAAATTTGCGTCGCAAGTGGAAGCGACATAAATCAAAATTTAGAAAATTTGCGACATAAAAAGTTATGTCGTAGGTTATGTCGCTATGACGAACTGCAAGTCCCAACCCAGAAAACCCTAACCTCTAATTTGGGGTTTTTGAAAACAAGACATACCCTAGGGTACGCCAGCACACCAGAAGCACGAAAAAATGTATATTAACACATAGGAGTGTGATTTTCGTGTCTCATTAAACCAAAACCGTGAACCCTAAAAAACCCGTAATGAACATTAACGATTTAAGCGCAAATAAGCAGTAATATAGGGTGAAACTAGTACCTATCGATCGAGTGGAAGGTAGTAAACACGAAACACAAGGTTGATTGCTAAAACAAACACCAGACGAACGAAATCAAGAAGCGAAGAACACCGCAGATTTTGTGTCGCAGAGGTGATTTTTGTGTCGCAGGTTTTGATTTTGTGTCGCTATAAGTGTGAACGGAGAAAGCGACTGGAGTGAGGTATTTATACCTCTGCCCCACCTAGCGACATAAAATGGCGACATAAGTTATGTCGCAGAACATAACTTGTGTCGCAGTTTCCAGAGAACTTGATTTTTAATTTCAAGTTTTGTAACCCGATGGAAGAGTAACTAGTTGGACTTGTTAGAAATAAATATACAAATTTAAGATAAAAAATAATGGAATTAATAAACCTAAAATAAAACTTAAATTAATTTTCTTTTTGGTGACGTAGTTATTTTGTCTGCTAAGGGATCATATTAGAGTAACATGCAATTTTAAGAGAATAATAAGTGTTATCTCGATTATCAGTATATGTGACCACTTGAAATTTACTTAGCATATTTAGAACACCTTTGATAAATATTATTTCAAGATGATTACTGGTATTGTTTGACCACCTAAACATGTTACATCTACGGCTATGAGCAAAACTTTTATTGTTAGTATGAATAATTATCTGTGGTCCCCACCATAGACATACCCCTATAATTTAGACAAGAACATATCTTCCAAGATAGATAAAATAGAGGAAAGTCATTTTTAAGAATCAAGTCAGTGATGACAGGTCTGTACAGACGTACAACAAAGCGACATAGCTTGATTCAGGTGTAAGCAAAACCAGACTTGGTCAAACCATTTTGGCGACCTTGTGAGGTATCTTATGATTTAAGACTTTTTCAAGTTCTTTGACTTGCGTTTGCTTAACTTTTAAGTATATACAACTTAAGACCAGGTCTGTACGTACGTACAACAGAGGAAACAAGAAGTATATACCCCTAAAATATTTCATATTATAAACTAAAATGGAAGTATGCCAAGCTGTATTAAGGAATTAAGACACTTAACCATACATCACAGGATGTTGACCACATGATAATAGACATGTATTAGAGTTACTTTTAATTGCTCGAAGGCCAGTGTAACATGCTTACCAGTACATCATATGATGAATCTAATATTTATAAAAGCTGTGGTAAGTATGCTAGATAAACCTACTGATACATCAAGGATAAACCTTAAAATTATCATTTTGTGCATGCACCCTAATGTACTATCATTTCCCTAGTTGTTTACAGACACAACTAAACGTCTTTTTACAAATGTTGTAATTGTGCATTTCTTTAATACTAAAGAGTATAAAGAGTGGCTATTGCGTGTCTTTTTTTTTTTTTTTTTTTTTTTTTTTTATACCAAAAATAGTCCAAGTCCAAAGAATTACTTCTTAAGCTGAAAGAAGCGCAAACCAATCATGTTGACCAGTTCATCAAATCGGGCACGAGAAAAAGCCTTAGTGAATAGGTCAGCATTCTATTTAAGGGTATCTATATGGACGAGGTCTATTAAGTGTTTCTCATAGCAATCCCGTATAAAGTGAAACCTAAGTTCTATGTGTTTAGTTCTAGAGTGCTGTACGGGATTGCGTGTAATTGAAATAGCAGCAGTATTATCAATATGTAAAGGAGTCATAGTAAGAAGTAACCCGTAATCACGCAATTGATGCTGAATCCACAGAACCTGGGAACAGCAACTAGCCGCAGCAACGTATTCAGCCTCTGCAGTGGAAGTAGCCACCGTCGTCTGCTTCTTGCATTGCCATGATACCAAACGTGATCAAAGAAACTGGCATCCACCAGTTTTTGACTTCTTATCTATGCTACAGCCGCCATGATCAGAATCCGAATAAGCAGTCAGTTCAAACGATTTTTCATTGGAATACCATAGACCAAGAGTTGGCCTATGTTTGAGGTACCCAAAAATTCGCTTTACTGCTTTCATATGAGAAACCTTTGGCCTAGCCTGATATCTTGAGCAAATGGACACAACAAATATAATGTCCGGCCTGGATGCGGTCAGATACATGAGAGAACCAATCATTGAGCGATAGTCCTTTTCTTTACAATCCTCGTCATCAATGGCCGGTCCGAGATTATGATTGATTTCAATGGGGGTTCCATAAGTCTTGCAATTAAGCAAGTCATACCTGGTTAACATATCAGTGACATACTTGGACTGATGAATGTAAATTCCTTTGGCAGACTGCTCAACTTGAACACCCAAGAAGAACGTGAGTTCCCCCATTGCACTCATCTCAAATTCAGACTTCATGAGATGTTTGAAGTCTTTGCACATGGAGTCTTTGGTAGATCCAAAAATGATGTCGTCGACATATACTTGTACCAGCAATAAGTCTTCTCCATCCCTTTTTGTGAATAACGTACTATCAATGCTACCTCTTTCGAAACCATTCTTAATGAGATGAGTTGCAAGCCTCTCATACCACAGTTGTGGTGCCTGATGCAGACCATATAATGCCTTATTAAGTTTACAGACATATTCTGGATGCAATGGATCTTCAAAACCCGGAGGCTGCTTTACATAAACGTCAGTATCAACTTGTCCATATAGAAAAGCGCTCTTGACATCAAGATGATAAACGGTGAACTCTTTGAAGGATGCGAAGGCCAAGAAAATACGAATTGACTCTAGTCTTGCAACAGGAGCGAAGACCTCATCATAGTCCAAACCCTCTACTTGATGAAAACCTTGAACTACAAGCCTTTCTTTGTTTCTAATGACCACCCCTCGATCATCTTTCTTGATTCGGTAAACCCATCGAGTGCCAGTTGGATGTGCACCCTTAGGTAACGGTACTAATTCCCAAACATGCAGCTTTTGGAATTGCTGCAGCTCCTCCTGCATTGCTTCAACCCAGTGTGGATCTTTTAAAGCATCTTCTGTACGTTTAGGCTCCACCTGAGATAGAAAACGCGTTTTAACCTCAGCAGAAAGACATGCAAGAGAAGCAGACTCAGAAGAGTCAGAAGGGGATGCAGGATGTGAATCTGCAATAACTTGACTTCTTGTCTGAATCCCCTTATCCAAAGGACCTATAATATTCTCTACTGGATGGTCCTTATTAACACGTGAACTAGGAATCTCGTCAGGCACAATGACAGAGTCCAAGATTGTGAAATCGGATTCCTGTGCCGATTCAGACTCCCTCGTATTCTCAAATTGTTCATCTTCATCATCAGACACCGCAGGAACGTCAGTATATGTTTCTTGGTTTCTTATAGATGATTCAGGAACATCAACATTTGGTTGAGAAGGAGGTGGAGTAGTAGAGGCAGTTGGAATCTTTGATCTAGATGGCTGTGAAGTATTGAAGTATTAGAATATAAATCAAGGTCATGAAGTAATGTGACCACTTGATCAACATCATCATCTTCCTTAGGCAGATTAAATGAATCAAAGATTGCCTCATAATTTAAACAAATGTGCTGGTCCCTTTCCTTCCGGATTGTCAGAGTAACGAAAGCACGTGACCTCATAGTGTTCTTCCATACGCTTAGTTGCCAAGTTATACACACGTTTGTTTGGAGAATTATTTGAAAAGCCCAAAAATAACCCTTCACTAGACTTTGCTCCAAATTTAGCAACTCTCTCTTTCGTGTACATAATGGTGCAGGGACAACCAAATGGTTCAAGAAACTGTAACAAAGGTTTCCGGTTATTAAGCAGTTCATAAGACGTTTTATTGTTCTTTTTAACCACGGAAACCCGATTAAGAATGTAACAAGCAGTATTTACTGCTTCAGCCCAAAAAGAGATAGGCAGCTTAGAATCTGCCAACATTGTGCGTGCGGCTTCAATGAGTGTCCTGTTTTTGCGCTCAGCAACTCCATTCTGTTGAGGAGTTCGTGCGGCGCTGAATTGATGATCAATGCCTTTTCTTAAATAGTACAACTCAATTGTTGAATTCTTAAACTCAGTACCATTATCCGATCGCAGTTTCTTAATTGACAAATTGCATAGGTTCTCTAGTTTGTCAAACAAATAAATGAGAATTTCAGGAACTTCATCTTTAGTAGTTAAGAAATACACCCACGAAAAGCGAGAGTAGTCATCAGTTACTACCAAGCAGTATTTAGAACCTCCCATACTCTTCTTACTAACAGGTCCAAAGAGATCCATATGCAGTAGCTCCAAAGGACTTGAAACAGAATTAATCACTTTTGACTTATGGGACTTCTTGTGCTGTTTCCCTTTTTGACAAGAAACACAAAGATCATTGATTCCAAAGGATTGCTTTGGAACTCCACGCACAATATCGTGCTTCACCAAATAATTCATCTTTCTGAAGTGCAGATGACCTATACGTCTGTGCCATAAAAGTGATTCTTTTTCAGGAGCTTTCGAAAGTAGACACGTATGTTCGGTTGTTTCAACAGTCTTCATATCTAGAATATACGTGTCTTTTTGCCTAGGTGCCCTTAGTAGCACCCATTCCTCAGGAATTACAAATCCTGGTTTCAAAATGCAGCATTCAGTTTTGGTAAATGCTGTAGTGTACTCTTTATCGCACACTTGTGATACACTGAGCAGGTTGTGAGTAAGCTGCTCCACAAAATTAACCTTTTCAAAACTCACTTGCCCATTAGTGAGTGTACCCTGTCCGGTAATAACTCCTCCTTTATCACCGGCAAAAGCAACGTATCCCCCATTATAATCCTTGACTTCAGATAACAGAGATAAGTCGCCTGTCATATGTCGCGAGCAACCACTGTCGATATACCATCTACTGTTTTGAACTGCTTCAGATTGCTGCGGCATCAAAAATAAAGAAATCAATGAGTAAGGGAGACCCAAGCCTTAACACACTTGGGTGACCTAGTAGCATCATCCACAATGATTACATCAGTCAAAATTTTATTTTTTAGCAAATCAAGATCATTGCCTGATGAATCATTGTCAGATGAAGAGTCAGAACATGACTCCTTGATCTTCCAAACCTTTTGAGGTTTAGATGGTTGCTTGTTAACACTATTGAGCTTATCATGTTTAACTTTGGTTGGCTCAATATTGTTATTCTCAGAAGTATTTGGTGGAACTGCAAAACCTCTCATAGATTTTTTTGAAAAACTTTGAGAGTTAGAGGTTCGTGCATCTCCCCTTCGACCATACTTCTTAGCAAGCAATGGGCACATATTAATCAAATGACCTTGTTTCTTACAATAGAAACAAGATCGTTGCTCAACATTATCAGGAGATTGAGGTTTAAACCGTTGAGGATGGCCAAAAAATGGTTGTGCCAAACAAGTACACTGATGTGCACAAGCAGAAGTTGAACCTTGAGATTTATTTTTAGAAGTTTTTTTATTAGATTTGAAAGTTTCTTGTTTAGAAATCTCCTTTGTAGGTTCAGCCTTAGCTTTACCTTTCATTTTATAAATCTCATCATAACCTTCACTGGTGAAGATATGATGGTCGTTGGTTACATTCTTCTTTTTCAAAGAACCGTATTCTTCATCGGTTATATCCTCAATCTCAATTTTCTCCTTCAAACTAATTGGAGGAGTCAACTTAGTAACAGATTTGACAGATTTGGAAACTCCAATAGGCTTAATAAGCTTAGCCTTAGTTTCCTGTTTCTCAATGGGCTTAAATGGTTCAGCCCTGACATCAAGCTTCTTAACTGAGTCAACCTTAGAAGCCTTCAAATTTTCAGGCTCACTAGTCGATGCCTTAACTGGCTCAGGCATACTAGTAACATTTGTGACTCATGTTTAACACTTTCGGCCGTATCATCTTGATGATATTCTGTTGGTGGTGGGACTTGATGAAAACCTAGTCCCTCCTTCCCAACATGAGGCCTACTTATCCTTACCTTAACAGGTTTGACAGGTTTTGTATCTACTTGAGGAACAGAAGGTACAAAATCTTTGATGATTTCTTGCTGAGGCATAGGCAGATAATCTTTTGGAGGTGGGACATGGTGATAACCAAGTCCTGCCTTACTTTTAGTATCTGTCCTTTGCTTTTGAAGAATTTCATCAAAAACGATAGAGGATGTCGAAAAATTTGATAATTTTCGATTTAAAGTAAGAACTTCAGCCTGTGAATCAACAAGTTCCTTTTTAACAAAAGTTAACATATCGACATAACTTCCTATTTCATCTTGTTGTTCAAAAATTTTGGCTTTTAGTTCTTTCTTTTCTTCAAAAATAGCCATTAATTTCTTCTCAGATGCCTTATAACTTTCTTTCAACATTTCATTATTTTCTGTTAATTGTGAAATAGTAGCATTAAGGCGTTCGTTATCCTCTCTACACCTGTTTAACTGGTTAGTAAGTTTGATGCATGAAACACAAGATAAAGGTTCATCATCTACCTCATGAACCTTAGCCATTAGTGCAGTATTCTCGTCTTCATCATCAGCTGCATCTGACCAGCTGTTGTCCCATGGAGTTTCTGTCATCATTAAAGCAGCTGACACCATGGCTTTCTCTTCTGCCTTAGTTGGTGAAGGCTTGGTAAGACCTGAAGATGGTGTCTTATTCTGTTCACATTCACGAGCAAAGTGTCCATAGTTCTGACACTTATAACATCTCACCTTCCCTTTATTGAAACCAATGCCTTTTTCACCCGGATTATTCACAGAAGTTCTACCGGTTTTCTGCAAAAAGTTCTTCACTCTCCTTGTCAGCATAGCCATATTCCATTTTAAATCCAACCTCTCCAATTCCTCTTGATCAATTTGACCAAAATCTTCATCAGAAAAGTCACCAGCGCAGGCTAAGAAAGCTGAAAATGTGGAAGAATAATCTTCACCAGCAGAGACTCCAGAACTCTGAAAATAAGTACCACCTGATGGAGTACTGGTAGAAGCATTTCCACTAGCATTGCTAGCGATGAATGCGGTAACAGTAGGCTTGCTTGAAGATACCGGAACATCAACTCCATATAATTTTGGATTCTGGAGATGTGAAGTGGCCTTGGTCTCTTTTCTTTGCATCTCAAGAAGCTCAGCCTCAATGTGACCAATGAGATCTTCGAGCTCCATGTCCATGATATCTTCATCTCTTTCCATCAATAGCACTCGAGTATGCCACTTCTTGGGAAGTGAATCTAGAAGCTCCTTGTTTACATCATTACGCTCAAGAACTACACCTCCTTCCATTAACTCAGTGACCAATTGGGAATATCTGCTGCACAGATCTTCCAGAGACTCATCCTGAAGCATATCAAACACTTCGTACTGCTTCTTGATTAGATCAATCTTTTTCTTCTTGTATTGATCACTGCCACCACATTTCTTCTCAAATGCTTTCCAAAGATCATAAGCAATCTTATGTTGCCTCAATTGTCTCATGATAGGTTGAGGCAATGCCATAGTGATTGCAGCATGGGTTTTTCTTTCCATATCAAAAGCTTTACGTTCCTCAGGAGTCATTGATTTAATTGACTTCTCAGGAACTGGACCATTGAAGACTCCTGTTCTTAGAGGACGTTCATATCTTTCCTCTAAATATATCATCATTTCAGGGTCATTTAATCCAACATAAGATTCGAAGCGTTGACGCCAATCAGAATAGCTCATTCCTGGCATATACATTGGAGGTTTGTTTCCAGATCCAACCTCGTTGTTTTGTTTCAACATTGCTCCAACAGACTGAACAGAATGTGCTGAAGATGATGTCATTTTAAGTTACCTGCAAAACAATCGAAGACACAAATAGCAAACAGTTATGCGACACAAGTATGTGTCGCAGAGGTTCAAGCGACACAGAGATTATGTCGCAACAAAGTATGTCGCAAAAATTAGCGACGGAAGAAAAACCAAGTCTTATGTCGCAAGCTTGTGTCGCCTAAATTAAGGCGTATGTCGCAAACCAGAATAAGCTTGAGTCGCAAGCTTATGTCGCCAAATTAAAGGCGTATGTCGCAGTAACCCTAGACGCGACACAAAAGTTATGTCGTAGAATAGTGTCGCAGAAACGGCTGACCAGCGACCAAAAAACCCTAAAATCGAAAATTCTCGATAACCTAACGAAGATTCACGATTGGAGGACGAATAATAATCCCAAAATCTTCCAAAAACGCCAAATAACAATTTCTAAGCACCTTTCAATAAAGATTTTAACTCAAACTTGTTGTCTTTATCCGAGAAATGTATCAAAATGGATTCAATAACGCCAAATCCTTAGATTTTGGCTCCGATACCACTTGTAGGACCCAAGTACCAGACCAAATCGAATCCCAAACAATCAAACGTAGTGCGGAATCCCACGATTGATAACAAAACATTAAACAGATAAACAACGAGTCAAACACAAAGTATATGAATTGTATACCAATAGTCGATCAACTTATATTGATTATAACAGAGACAATACACTTTCTGATCTCACAAATTCGTCAACCCTAACTAATGAGCCGTATGTGTCTATTTATACTAGACCTAATCTGACCTTTGCGACACAAGCTGTGTCGCCAAGCCGACTCATGCGACACAAGATGTGTCGCCAGGTTGACTATTGCGACACAAAGACCTTGTGTCGCCAAAACACAAAATGTAATTAAACAAACGTTATCACCTAACTTAATTACATATCAAACGCATTACAGACTTAGACCAACTGACAGACACACTAAGATGCACCAACAAATACATGTACGAACCGTTGGTGAAAGTTTGTAATAATAATTCATTTAGACATTACTATTAAGTTTGTTTTTTTGTATATTATTTATTAGTACATATCGTATGTTGCAAATAGATTATTTAGTTCGTAAAAACCTTAAACCGTAAGTCAAAGTTGGTCAACTCGTTGGTCAAAGCTGGTCAAAGTTCGTCAAATTGGTCAAAGGTGGTCAAACTGGTCAAAGTTGGTCAAACTGGTCAAAGGTGGTCAAACCAAGTCAAAGTTGGTCAAACTAGTCAAAGTTGGTCAAAATTACCAACTAAGTCACCCAAACCCATTTTTGTTACCATTTTCCAAAAATAGTAAGTTTTTAGAAATCGAGCCGCTATTGTTGACTTGGTCAAACTTACTCGGTTTGACCCAAAACTTTCACCCAACCTATATTTCTGTTCATAGAGTCCAAATAAATTATCGGTTCATGTCGGAGTTCACGAAGAGTGTCAATTTTTATAAAAGTTCCAAAACAGTACCTAGTTATGTTTTCGGTTTTTATCGGTTTGTTTCGCCATAGTTCTTACTAACTTCTGGTCCAAATCAAGCCTCACAAATTTTACCAACTGATCACCATGGTTTCTAGACTATCATATAACTTTTATAGCAACTATAGTGTCCATTTACATAGGTAATTAATTTTGCTAAGGAATCGAACTCGGTTTTCGAAAACCTTCAGACAAGGCTCAAATATCTGATTATATCTAAAAATCAGTATATTCCTGGGAGGAGCCAAAGAAGAACTTTTTGTATATCTTTTCAATACGCAACTTTTAAAAAAAAATTCGTTGTCTAAGTCTTCCTAGAACTCCAGTTATGGTCGATTTTGTAAGCTGTAACATTCTGGGCAGAATCATCATTTTTATATAAAAACTTCAAAAACGTATTTTAACATATATCTTGGACTTAATCTAGTTAGATGAGATAATAAACATTAAAATCTGTAGTATTTAACTAAATAAGTGAGGGGTTCAAGTGGTCCTTACAAAGAAATGATGAAGATGAAGAAGAGATGATGAAGGAGATGGTGTTCTTAAGCTTGTTCTTGATCTTCCTCCTAAATTGATGATGATGAAAGGTGATTTTGATGATATTTAGGGCTGGTTTTTATCAGTATTTTTGAGAGGATTTTTGTGAGAAATGTGGAGAGGAAAAATAAAAATGAAAGGAGGTTGGAAGTAGTTAGTGTGGGTAAGTGTAAAAGGTGTAATTGCATGAAATTTGATAGGGTGGGAGTGGAGGTGGCACATGGGGTGGCCGGCCCCCATGTGGTCTCTCAAGGGGTATTTTAGTCATTTTATTATTCCTCCGATTTGTGCTTCGCGCAGTGTTCGTTTTCTCGTTTGTTTCGGTGTTTATATAAACGTTAATCGTTTTAAGCACGCGTTTTTAATAAAAATTAAATCTTAATAATCTCACTTGAGATATTCATTCTAAATACTTGGAAATACTTATAAAATGTTCCGTTTATTTATCAGTCTCGATTTGCATGCTCGTTGTACGGAAGTTTAATCGCGTAACGTTTTAATTAGACATTTTTATCACGTAACGTTTTCAACAATATTTTCATACAAAATAATATATTTTAATTTATAAAAAATATATTTCGACTTTCGTTCGATTGTCGGGCAAGTTTCGCGCGTTTTCGTCGCGTCTATGTTACTTTATACGATATAATTATCATGTTAAATATTATCAACATAATGTTTACGAGTTTTTGAGTTTATTAAATAATTTCATATTATTTAATGTTTGTTCACCAACGTCCATATAGTCTGTCGGACTACGTCCGGTTTTTTCACGTAATGACAACTAATTACATAGGCGTAATATATAACAATTACGTAGGCGTATATTCACATAAATATACAAATAGTCACATGTAATTACAAGTATTTAGCCTAATTCTAAACTAAAACACGTAATTAAGGTTTCTAGCAGATTAATCAGTAAGCCTAGATTGTCGGGTATCACATTCTCCCCTTGTTAGGAGAATTTCGTCCTGAAATTACCTTGTTGTCGCAGTGTGTGGGGTATCTAAGAATAGATGTGTGTTTCATCACATGGAATGATAAGTGTCTCATCAGACAGACATTTCTTCAGGTTAGAAATGTGGAAAGTGTTGTGTACGTTGAGTTGTAATGGTAGTTGCAGTCGCTATGACACAAGAAAGATTCTTTTGAGAATTTGGAGTGGTCCGATGTATCCAAGTTTCAGTTTGCCGCGTTTACCAAAACGAATGACACCTTTCCAAGGTGACACTTTCAAGAGTACTTTCTACGTGGTGTGATGTTCAACCTTGTTTTGCTGGTCTCCCCTTGTTTGATAATTGTTCCACCGGTATTGAGAGGTGTACGAACGATTTCCTCATCGCAGACGATTTCGGTGCAAATCTTATAAAAGCCAATTCATGGTAATGATATCATCGAGAAGAGAAAGAGGGGATAAGGTTTTCGGTTTCAGGGTGAAACACGGAACTATGTTCACTTATTTATACTGAATTGTTAATTCCTTGACGTTCTTAGCTTCTAAGTCGGTGGGAGTGATATCGTGAAGTGGACTAAACTAATCCAGCATCGTATAAGATTGAAATAATTATGTCATTGTCTCCTTTAATTTTATCCTCCAATTGTTTCGTATTGGTCGTTGTCACCTCTATCACTAACGTTTCGGTTTGTCTCTATAAGAATTAACTTCATCTGATTTTGCAAGATTGAGTATTGCTACTATCAAACCGACTACTAAGAGAATCTTTTTTTGCACTAGTCTATCGTACCTATGCCTTTGTTGGAAATCCATAATCTAACTTCTTATCTTAGAATTTCCTTAGCAGTGTTTCAGGTGTAATCGGTATTATAGTTTCGAAATGGGATTAAAGGTTAGATCATAGAGAAAGATTGAGTGAAAATCAAGTGTTTGTTGATATATATGGTTTTCTTTTGCCAAATACGTCATCGTACTTTTTGATAACTTTGTTAATAATTTATGAATTTTGAAAATGCCTAAAAACATTTTGTTGCAAAATTTGTTTAAAATCGTTGCGGATGTGAATCTGTTGAAAAATCTTGTCATTAACAAAACGGGGAAAATTTTGTTTAACAAAAATCCATTGAAAAAAATGAAGTTGTGGGAAATTTCGAGTAACCGTTTGATGAAAATTCGTTAAAGGCTCAAATAGATGAAAATACGTTGAAAACTCTGGTCATTGTAAAGTGTTGAAAATTCTGTTTGTCAAAAATTTGTTGGAAGATTTATGTTTGTGAATAATTCATGGAAAATGTCTGACGAAAGATTTATTTGAAAATTGTTTCCTACACAAAGTACATGTTTAGTGGAATTTCTACTAGTCCTAAGCGAGTTCTATTTTGCACACTAGTCTTAATCGCAAGGCAGCGACTTCGTCTCTAGTCTCCATCACCTAAAGATGGATAGTTTCTATGGTTTTGCTAAGATTTTGTCGATCCTCAAGGATCTGTGCAACTCGGCCCTGTTCCCGGTGCATCCAACCTAAACGGATTTCATGTTGTTCTAACTCCATAGTGTCTATTCTATTTTCGTGGAGGTGTAGCCTAGCAGCTAGTACCATAACGGTATGGTAAGTGGGTTCATGTGCGTAAAGAGAGGTTCGCATGTCGATAGCTTCTTCATCCTCTGTAGAAATCTATATTCCTTCTTCAATTCTCCAAGTCTCAAGTATTACGCGTATCGAATTCCATTGGCGGACATCCGCCCTACGACGGGTCCTAGTGGGTGGGGTATTAGTAGTAGTGGTATGAATAGGACAAGTTCTAGTTCGAGGTGGTGTGTTTGTTCTTCTAGTCGTGTGTAGCACGCGCAATCCATGGGTCTATGATACAAGTGGGAACGAAGAGTGCGAAGTGATGGGAGGAGGTGTAGTTCGTCTAGGTGATGAAGTATCGTATTGTTCAAGTTTTAGATGTGTTCCCGAGTGATTTGGTTGCAAGCGGAAAGAAGAGGGTGAAGTAGGCATCACTTATTTGGGTGGCGAATCCTTTGACGGATTCTCCTCAAGTGAGTCCTATTTGATTATTTCGTTGCCCGATATAGTTCGGCGAGTGGGTACCGTGGAAATCTCCACAGTAGTATGTAAGGCTAGATCCTCGTTTTCGATGCCAGGTGATGCAGTTATGGGAGTGGTTGCCGTGAAGAATGGCAAATGTGTTTAGTGTACATAAGGTTATACATATATATACACATAAAAGCCTAGCACATAAGCACATATAAAGGTTGGTCCTGTTCTATCCTCAGTATACGTCTGCTACTGTACTCTCGTTCACTATAACCTTTTCAGGTCTTGCATCGAATCTCTTTTAATTGTACATAGTTGATCAGGCTATGTTAAATTAAATTCAAATGGTGCAATCGCTGAACCAGTCATACTAAACAAAGAATACTAACCTAATGGTTATAGTCTAGGTCAAAGATGATAATATTTAACACGGTAATTATATCGTATAAAGTAACATAGACGCGACGAAAATGCGCAAAACGTGCCCGATAATCGAACGAAAGTCGAAATATATTTTTATAAATTAAAATATATTATTTTGTATGAAATTATTGTTGAAAACATCATATAATAGTTCGTCAATAAAAATGTCTAATTAAAATGTTACGCGATTAAACCTCCGTACAACGAGCACGCAAATCGAGGACGATAAATAAACGGAACATTTTATAAGTATTTCCAAGTATTTAGAATAAATATCTCAAGTGAGATTATTAAGATTTAATTTTTATTTAAAACGCATGCTTAAAACGATTAACGTTTATATAAACACCGAAATAAACGAGAAAACTAACACCGCGCGAAGCACAAATTGGAGGAATAATAAAATGACTAAAATACCCCTTGAGAGACCACATGGGGTCCGTCCACCCCATGTGCCACCTCCACTCCCACCCTATCAAATTTCATGCAATTACACCTTTTACACTTACCCACACTAACTACTTCCAACCTCCTTTCATTTTCATCTTTCCTCTCCACATTTCTTACAAATATCCTCTCAAAAATACTGAGAAAAACCAGCCCTAAATATCATCAGAATCACCTTTCATCATCATCAATTTAGGAGGAAGATCAAGAAGAAGCTCAAGAACACCATCTCCTTCATCATATCTTCTTCCTCTTCATCATTTCTTTGTAAGGACCACTTGAACCCCTCACTTATTTAGTTAAATACTACTGATTTTATTGTTTATTAGCTCATCTAACTAGATTATGTTCAAGATATATGTTAAAATACGTTTTTGAAGTTTTTATATAAAAATGATGATTCTGCCCAGAATGTTACAGCTTACAAAATCGACCATAACTGGAGTTCTAGGAAGAGTTAGACAACAAATTTTTATTTGAAAGTTGCGTATTGAAAAGATATACAAAAAGTTCTTCTTTGGCTCTTTCCAGAAATGTACGGATTTTTAGATATAACCAGATCTTTGAGTCTGGTCTGAAGGTTTTCGAAAACCGAGTTCGATATCTTAGAAAAATTAATTACCTATGTAAATGGACACTATAGTTACTATAAAAGTTATATGAAAGTCTAGAAACCATGGTGATCAGTTGGTAAAATTTGTGAGGCTTGATTTGGACCAGAAGTTAGTAAGAACTATGGCGAAACAAACCGACAAAAACCGAAAACATAACTAGGGACTGTTTTGGAACTATTGTAAAAACCGACACTTTTGGTGAACTCCGACATGAACCGACAATTTATTTGGACTCTATAAACTGATATATGGGTTGGGTGAAAGTTTCAGGTCAAACCGAGTAAGTTTGACTAAGTCAACAAAAGTGGCTCGATTTCTAAAAACTTACTATTTTTGAAAAATGGTAACAAAAATGGGTTTGGGTGACTTAGTTGGTAAGTTTGACCACCTTTGACCAGTTTGACCAACTTTGACCAGCTTTGACCAACGAGTTGACCAACGAGTTGACCAACTTTGACCTACGGTTTAAGGTTTTTACGAACTAAATAATCTATTTGCAACATACGATATGTACTAATAAATAATATACAACAAAACAAACTTAATAATAATGTCTAAATGAATTATTATTACAAACTTTCACCCATGGTTCGTACATGTATTTAATAAACAAACTTGAACAACTTACTTGGACATACTAGTTGATGAACTAGCTTTAGGTGGACATAAACCCCCCACCTACCCGATTGGCTTAAGTGGACATTGACCCCCACTTATACAATCGCTATAGATGGTTTTTTGAGACACTTACTTACCCAACCTTATAAGTTTAGGATGTTAGAAGGTTGCGCTTTGGACTTTGCTTGCTTATTTGACTATTTGCTAGCTGCTTGCTAAACTCAGGTGAGTTTCATAGCCCCCTTTTACTTGTTTTTGAATTGTTTTGGGGTGAGAATACATACACATGCTTTTGCAGATTTTACTTATGATTGTTAGAAACAGAAACAGAAACTTAAACAGAAACAGAACATATACTTATTGCATGAGTAGCAGAACTAATCCACTAATAAGTCCTCAATTTCATGGTTCGTTAATTTTTAAGCACGAATAATTGTGAATAGTACTATTGGGATTGACAATCCTGTTCGAGCTGGTCGCTCCAGCTAACGCACAGGCGCATAATTATTTGAATTAGGATGTGTCCCGGATTAGACACATAGAGGCAGCAGAATTTATTAAAGGTTCGAATACATGAGCTAATGACAATAGTATACAGGACTATAGTATACAATACTATAGTATACAGAATCTTTATTATACAGAATCTCAATTCATAAAAACTCTATTTTACAGAACATGATTCATACAGAAACATTATTATTTCATAACTTGATTATTCAGAAACTGTACTATGTTACAGGACTTCATTACACAGAATCTTTATGATATTGAACGTTATTTTACAAACAGGGAACTTGGTTTTTATATAATTACTTTACATATTAAACCTATGAACTCACCAACTTTATGTTGACCCTTTTAGTATGTATTCCCAGGTTTACAGATGCAGTAGGACTACCCACAGGAAACAGGACCGAAGGATGCTTTTGGAAAGCATAGCTCGAGTCGCATATTTTCAAATAAAAGATTTAAATTGCATTACGACATTTTGTATTAACGATTATGTATTATAAATCTCAAGAATATGTTTACAAAATTAAAGCAAACGACCTCTATATGAGATGTTTGAAAATGTTACATTCCATAAATGAAAGTTTACATAAGATTCTAAAGTTCGTAAACATATTCTAGAGATTTATAATACATAATCGTTAATACAAAATATCGTAATGCAATTTAAATCTTCTATTTGAAAATATGCGACTCGAGCTATGCTTTCCAAAAGCATCCTACTGTCCTGTTTCCTGTGGGTATTCCTACTGCATCTGTAAACCTGAGAATACATACTAAAAGGGTCAACATAAAGTTGGTGAGTTCATAGGTTTAATATGTAAAGTAATTATATAAAAACAAGTTCCCTGTTTGTAAAATAACATTCAGTATCATAAAGATTCTGAATAATCAAGTTCTGAAATAATAAAGTTTCTGTATGAATCATGTTCTGTAAAATAGAGTTTTTGTGAAATCGAGATTCTGTATAATAAAGATTCTGTATACTATAGTATTGTATACTATAGTCCTATATACTATTGTCATGAGCTCATGTATTCGAAGCTTTAACAAATTCTGCTGTCTCTATGTGTCTAATCCGGGACACATCCTGATTCAAATAATTATGCGCCCGTGGGTTAGCTGGAACGACAAGCTCGGACGGGATTGTCAATCCCAATAGTACTATTCACAATTATTCGCGCTTAAAAATTAACGAACCAAGAAATTGAGGACTTATTAGTGGATTAGTTCTGCTACTTATGCAATAAGTAAATGTTCTGTTTCCGTTTAAGTTTCTGTTTCTGTTTCTAGCAATCATAAGTAAAATCTGCAAAAGCATGTGTATGTATTCTCACCCCAAAACAATTCAAAAACAAGTAAAAGGGGGCTATGAAACTCACCTGAGTTTAGCAAGCAGCTAGCAAATAGTCAAATAAGCAAGCAAGCTGGTGTGCAACCTTCTAACGTCCTAAACGTATAAGGTTGTGCATGCATGAGTAGATGTCTTAAAGACCATCTATAGCGATTGTATACGTGGGGGTTAATGTCCACTTAAGCCAATCGGGTAGGTGGGGGTTTTATGTCCACCTAAAGCTAGTTCATCAACTAGTATGTCCAAGTAAGTTGTTCAAGTTTGTTTATTAAATACATGTACGAACCGTTGGTGAAAGTTTGTAATAATAATTCATTTAGACATTATTATTAAGTTTGTTTTGTTGTATATTATTTATTAGTACATATCGTATATTGCAAATAGATTATTTAGTTCGTAAAATCCTTAAACTGTAGGTCAAAGTTGGTAAAAGCTGGTCAAAGTTGGTCAAAGCTGGTCAAAGGTGGTCAAACCTAGTCAAAGTTGGTTAAACTGGTCAAAGTTGGTCAAACTGGTCAAAGTTGGTCAAAGTTACTAACTAAGTCACTCAAACCTATTTTTGTTACCATTTTCCAAAAATAGTAAGTTTTTAGAAATCGAGCCACTTTTGTTGACTTGGTCAAACTTACTCGGTTTGACCCGAAACTTTCACCCAACCCATATATCAGTTTATAGAGTCCAAATAAATTGTCGGTCCATGTCGGAGTTCACCAAAAGTGTCGGTTTTTACAATAGTTCCAAAACAGTCCCTAGTTATGTTTTCGGTTTTTGTCGGTTTGTTTCGCCATAGTTCTTACTAACTTCTGGTCCAAATCAAGCCTCACAAATTTTTCCAACTGATCACCATGGTTTCTAGACTATCATATAACTTTTATAGGAACTATAGTGTCCATTTACATAGGTAATTAATTTTGCAAAGGAATCGAACTCGGTTTTCGAAAACCTTCAGACCAGGCTCAAAGATCTGGTTATATCTAAAAATCTGTATATTTCTGGAAAGAGCCAATGAATAACTTTTTGTATATCTTTTCAATACGCAACTTTAAAATAAAAATTCGTTGTCTAACTCTTCCTAGAACTCCAGTTATGGTCGATTTTGTAAGCTGTAACATTCTGGGCAGAATCATCATTTTTTTATAAAAACTTCAAAAACGTATTTTAACATATATCTTGGACATAATCTAGTTAGATGAGCTAATAAACATTAAAATCAGTAGTATTTAACTAAATAAGTGAGGGGTTCAAGTGGTCCTTACAAAGAAATGATGAAGATGAAGAAGAGATGATGAAGGAGACGGTGTTCTTGAGCTTGTTCTTGATCTTCCTCCTAAATTGATGATGATGAAAGGTGATTTTGATGATGTTTTTAAGATGGAAATGGGGCTGAAGTTGCAGATTTTTGAAAGTGGATTTTAGACAAAGAAAGTGAGGTGGAGTGTAGGAAATGAGAAAGAGAATTGCATTAAAGGTGTATGGCTTGAAAAGGGAGAGATGTAATGAGTGAAATTTGCATGTTCAAGAAATGGTGAGAGTTAAGGTGGTGGATGAATGTGGCCGGCCATGGGGGGGCCCACTCAAGGGTATTTTAGTCATTTTTATTATTCCTCCGATTTTTGCTTCACGCGGTGTTCGTTTTCTTGTTTGTTTCGGTGTTTATATAAACGTTAATCGTTTTAAGCACACGTTTTTAATAAAAATTAAATCTTAATAATTTCACTTGAGATATTTATTCTAAATACTTGAAAATACTTATAAATTGTTCTGTTTATTTATCGGCCTCGATTTGCATGCTCGTTGTACATTGGTTTAATCGCGTAACGTTTTAATTAGATGTTTTTATTGACAAACTATTATATGATGTTTTCAAATATAATTTCATACAAAATAATATATTTTAATTTATAAAAATATATTTCGACGTTCGTTCGATTGTCGGGCACGTTTCGCGCGTTTTCTTCGCATCTATGTTACTTTATACGATATAATTATCGTGTTAAATATTATCAACATAATATTTACGAGTTTTTGTGTTTATTAAATAATTTCATATTATTTAATGTTTTATTCACCAACGTCCGTATAGTCTGTCGGACTCCGTCCGGTTGTTTCGCGTAACTACAACTAATTCCGTAGGCGTAATATATACAAATACGTAGGCGTATATTCACATAAATATACAAATTGTCACAAGTAATTACAAGTATTTAGCCTAATACTAAACTAAAAACACGTAATTAAGGTTTCTTGCAGATTAATCAGTAAGCCTAAATTGTCGGGTGTCACATTCTCCCCTTGTTAGGAGAATTTCGTCATGAAATTACCTTGTTGTCGCAGTGTGTAGGGTATCTAAGAATAGATGTGTGTTTCATCACGTGGAATGATAAGTGTCTCATCAGACAGACATTTCTTCAGGTTAGAAATGTGGAAAGTGTTGTGTACGTTGAGTTGTAATTGTAGTTGCAGTCGCTATGCCACAAGAAAGATTCTTTCGAGAATTTCGAGTGGTCCGATGTATCTAAGTTTCAGTTTACCGCGTTTACCAAAACGAATGACACTTTCAAGAGTACTTTCTACGTGGTGTTATGTTCAACCCTGTTTTGCTGGTCTCCCCTTGTTTGATAATTGTTCCACCGGTATTCAGAGGTGTACGAATGATTTCTTCATCGTAGACGATTTCGGTAGGAATCTTATAAAAGCCAATTCATGGTAATGATATCATCGAGAAGGGAAAGAGGGGATAAGGTTTTCGGTTTCAGAGTGAAACACGGAACTATGTTCACTTATTTATACTGAATTATTAATTCCTTGACGTTCTTAGCTTCTAAGTCGGTGGGAGTGATATCGTGAAGTGGACTAAACTAATCCAGCATCGTATAAGATTGAAATAATTATGTCATTGTCTCCTTTAATTTTATCCTCCAATTGTTTCGTATTGGTCGTTGTCACCTCTATCACTAACGTCTCGGTTTGGCTCTATAAGAATTAACTTCATCTGATTTTGCAAGATCGAGTATTGCTACTATCAAACCGACTATTAAGAGAATCTTATTCTGTACTAGTCTATCATACCTATGCCTTTATTGGAAAACCACAATCCAACTTCTTATCTTAGAATTTCCTTAGCAATGTTTCAGGTGTAATCGGTATTCTAGTTTCAAAATGGTATTAAAGGTTAGATCATAGAGAAAGATTGAGTGAAAATCAAGTGTTTGTTGATATATATGGTTTTCTTTAGCCAAAAAAGTCATCGTAATTTTTGATAACTTCGGTAATAATTAATAATTTACGAATTTTAAAAATTCTGTAAAAACATTTTGAGGCAAAATTTGTTTAAAATCGCTGCTGACGTGAATCTGTTGAAAACTCTTGTCATTAACAAAACGGAGGAAATTTTGTTTAACAAAAATTCATTGAAAAATTGAAGTTGTGGGAAATTTCGAGTAACCGTTTGATGAAAATTCGTTAAAGGCTCAAATAGATGAAAATACGTTGAAAACTCTAGTCATGGAAAAGTGTTGAAAATTCTGTTTGTCAAAAATCTGTTGGAAGACTTATGTTTTTGAATAATTCATGGGAAATGTCTGATGAATGATTTATTTGAAAATTGTTTCCTACACACTGTACATGTTTAGTGAAATTTCTACTAGTCCTAAGCGAGTTCTATTTTGCACACTAGTCTTAATCGCAGGGCATCGACTTCGTCTCTAGTCTCCATCACCTGAAGATGGATAGTTTCTATGATATTGCTAAGATTCTGCCGATCCTCAAGGATCCGTGCAACTCGGCCCAGTGCCAGGTGCATCCAACCTAAATGGGGTTTCGTGTTGTTCTAACTCCATAGTGTCTATTCTATTTTCGTGGCGGTGTAGCCTAGCAGCTAGTACCAAAACGGCATGATGAACGGGTTCCTGTGCGTATGGAGAGGTATGCATGTCAGATGATTCTCTGCGTCTCAAGAGTTGTGGTTAGCCAATTTCATCATCGGACATCTACACGAAGACAGTTCCTAGTGGTTAGAGTATCAGTAGTAGTGGTATGAATAGGACAAATTCTAGTTCGAAGTGGTGTATCTGTCCTCCTAGACATGTGTTGCACGCATGCTCCATGGGTTTACGATAAATGTGGGAATAAAGAATGTGAAGTGACAGGAGTACATGTAGTTCATCTAGGCGTCGAAGTATCGTACGGTTCAAGTTCTATACGTGTTCCCGAATGATTAGGATGAGAGTGGAAAGAAGAGGGTGAAGTAGGTGTGACTTGTTTGGGTGGTGAATCCTTAGGTGGATCTTCCTCAAGTGAGTCCTATTCGATTATCTCGTTGCCCGATTCGGTTGGGCGAGCGGGTACCGTGGAAATCTCCACAGTAGTAAGTAAGGTCTGTGTTTTGTTCTCGATGTTTTGTGACATAGTTTTAGGAGTGGTTGCCATTTTCTATGGCAAGAAGTTTAGTATACGAGAAGTTAAGGTTATATATATAGAAATATAATAACCTAGCACATAAGCACGTAAAAGGTTGGTCCCATTTCTATCCTTAGTCAAAGTCTTCTAATGTACTCTCGTTCACTACAACCATTTCAGGTCTTGCATCGAATCTCCTTTAATTGTACAAAGTTGATCAGGCTGTGTTAAATTAAATTCAAATGATGCAATCGCTGAACCAGTCATACTAAACAAACAATACTAACCTAATGGTTATAGTCTAGGTCACTAATGCAATCCTAGTTCGCTATAACCTTTGGCTCTGATACCAATATGTCGCACCCCCGGAACACGTGGCAGCGGAGGCATGAGGTGTCACGGGGGCGCCGACCAAATCAAATATCACAACGTAAAAATTAAAGCAAACGACCTCTATATGAGACGTTTGAAAACATTACATTCCATAAATGAAAGCTTACATAAGATTTTAAAGTTCGTAAACATATTCTAGAGATTTATAGTACATAATCGTTAATACAAAATGTCGTAATGCAATTTAATCTTCTATTTGAAAATATGCGACTCGAGCTATGCTTTCCAAAAGCATCCTACTGTCCTGTTTCCTGTGGGTAGTCCTACTGCGTCTGTAAAACTGAGAATACATACTAAAAGGGTCAACATAAAGTTGGTGAGTTCATAGGTTTAATATGTAAAGTAATTATATAAAAACCAAGTTCCCTGTTTGTAAAATAACGTTCAGTATCATAAAGATTCTGTGTAATGAAGTCCTGTAACATAGTACAGTTTCTGAATAATCAAGTTCTGAATAATAAAGTTTCGGCATGAATCATGTTCTGTAAAATAGAGTTTTTGTGAAATCGAGATTCTGTATACTATAGTATTGTATACTATAGTACTGTATATTATTGTCATGATCTCATCTATTCGAAGCTTTAACAAATTCTGCTGCCTCTATGTGTCTAATCTGGGACACATCCTGATTCAAATAATTATGCGCCCGTGGGTTAGCTGGAGCGACCAGCTCGGACGGGATTGTCAATCCCAATAGTACTATTCACAATTATTCGCGCTTTAGGAAATTAACGAACCATGAAATTGAGGTCTTATTGGTGGATTATTTCTGCTACTCATGCGACTAGTATATGTTCTGTTTCTAGCAATCATAAGTAAAATCTGTAACAATTTCTGCTTCTATTTAAGTAAAAATCTGTAAAAGCATGTGTATGTATTCTCACCCCAAAACAGTTCAAAAACAAGTAAAAGGGGGCTATGAAACTCACCTTAGGTTAGCAAGTAGCAAACAATAATCAAATAGCAAGCAAAGTCCAAAGCGCAACCTTCTAACGTCCTACACGTATAAGGTTGGGTAAGTAGATGTCTCAAAATACAATCTATAGCGATTGTATAAGTGGGGGTTTATGTCTACTTAAGCCAATCGGGTAGGTGGGGGGTTTATGTCCACCCAAAGCTAGTTCACTCAACTAGTATGTCCAAGTAAGTTGTTCAAGTTTGTTTAATAAATACATGTACGACCCGTTGGTGAAAGTTTGTAATAATAATTCATTTAGACATTATTATTAAGTTTGTTTTGTTGTATATTATTTATTAGTACATATCGTATGTTGCAAACAGATTATTTAGTTCGTAAAAACCTTAAACCGTAGGTCAAAGTTGGTCAACTCGTTGGTCAAAGCTGGTCAAAGTTTGTCAAACTGGTCAAAGGTGGTCAAACCTGGTCAAAGTTGGTCAAACTGGTCAAAGTTGGTCAAACTGGTCAAAGGTGGTCAAACCTAGTCAAAGTTGGTCAAACTGGTCAAAGGTGGTCAAACTTGGTCAAAGTTGGTCAAACTGGTCAAAGGTGGTCAAAGTTACCAACTAAGTCACCCAAACCTATTTTTGTTACCATTTTCCAAAAATAGTAAGTTTTTAGAAATCGAGCCACTTTTGTTGACTTGGTCAAATTTACTCGGTTTGACCCGAAACTTTCACCCAACCTATATATCAGTTTATAGAGTCCAAATAAATTGTCGGTTCATGTCGGAGTTCACCAAAAGTGTCGGTTTTTACAATAGTTCCAAAACAGTCCCTAGTTATGTTTTCGGTTTTTGTCGGTTTGTTTCGCCGTAGTTCTTACCAACTGATCATCATGGTTTCTAGACTAACATATAACTTTTATAGCAACTATAGTGTCCATTTACATAGGTAATTAATTTTGCTAAGGAATCGAACTCGGTTTTCGAAAACCTTCAGACCAGGCTCAAAGATCTGGTTATATCTAAAAATCAGTACGTTTCTGGAAAGAGCCAAAGAAGAACTTTTTGTATATCATTTCAATACGCAACTTTTAAAAGAAAGATTCGTTGTCTAACTCTTCCTAGAACTCCATTTATGGTCGATTTTGTAAGTTGTAACATTCTAGACAGAATCATCACTTTTATATAAAAACTTCAAAGACGTATTTTAACATATATCTTGGACATAATCTAGTTAGATGAGCTAATAAACATTAAAATCAGTAGTATTTAACTAAATAAGTGAGGGGTTCAAGTGGTCCTTACAAAGAAATGATGAAGATGAAGAAGAGATGATGAAGGAGATGGTGTTCTTGAGCTTGTTCTTGATCTTCCTCCTAAATTGATGATGATGAAAGGTGATTTTGATGATGTTTTTAAGATGGAAATGGGGCTGAAGTTGCAGATTTTTGAGAGAGGATTTTAGTCAAAGAAAGTGAGGTGGAGTGTAGGAAATGAGAAAAAGAATTGCATGAAAGGTGTATGGCTTGAAAAGGGGAGATGTAATGAGTGAAATTTGCATGTTCAAGAAATGGTGGGAGTTAAGGTGGTGGATGAATGTGGCCAGCCATGGGGGGCCCACTCAAGGGTATTTTAGTCATTTTGATATTCCTCCGATTTTTGCTTCACGCGGTGTTCGTTTTCTCGTTTGTTTCGGTGTTTATATAAACGTTAATCGTTTTAAGCACACGTTTTTAATAAAAATTAAATCTTAATAATTTCACTTGAGATATTTATTCTAAATACTTGAAAATACTTATAAATTGTTCTGTTTATTTATCGGCCTCGATTTGCATGCTCGTTGTACATTGGTTTAATCGCGTAACGTTTTAATTAGATGTTTTTATTGACAAACTATTATATGATGTTTTCAAATATAATTTCATACAAAATAATATATTTTAATTTATAAAAATATATTTCGACGTTCGTTCGATTGTCGGGCACGTTTCGCGCGTTTTCTTCGCATCTATGTTACTTTATACGATATAATTATCGTGTTAAATATTATCAACATAATATTTACGAGTTTTTGTGTTTATTAAATAATTTCATATTATTTAATGTTTTATTCACCAACGTCCGTATAGTCTGTCGGACTCCGTCCGGTTGTTTCGCGTAACTACAACTAATTCCGTAGGCGTAATATATACAATTACGTAGGCGTATATTCACATAAATATACAAATTGTCACAAGTAATTACAAGTATTTAGCCTAATACTAAACTAAAAACACGTAATTAAGGTTTCTTGCAGATTAATCAGTAAGCCTAAATTGTCGGGTGTCATATTAGTAATCTGTCGCACCCCTTGAACACGTGGCAGCGGAGGCATGAGGTGTCACGGGGGCTACGATCAAATCAAATATTACAACACAAAGATTTAAGCAAACGACCTCTATATGAGACGTTTGAAAACGTTATATTCCATAAATAAAAGTTTACATAAGATTCTAAAGTTCGCAAACATAGTTTAGAGATTTATAATACATAATCGGTGATACAAAATGTCGTAATGCAATTTAAATCTCCTGTTTGAAAATATGCGACTCGAGCTATGCTTTCCAAAAGCATCTTACTGTCCGGTTTCCTGTGGGTAGTCATACTGCGTTTGTAAACCTGAGAATACATACTAAAAGGGTCAACATAAAGTTGGTGAGTTCATAGGTTTGTAATGTAAAGTAATAATATAAACACCCGATTTCCTGTTTTACAAAAAGGAATAAGATAAAGTTCTGTAAATAGTAAAGTTTCTGTACAATAAAGTTCTGATTAATAAATTCAGTTCTGTATTTAGTATACTATTGCCATGAGCTCATGTATTCGAAGCTTAACAAATTCTGTTGCCTCTATGTGTCTAATCTGGGACACATCCGGAATCAAATAATTATGCACCCGTGGGTTAGCTGGAGCGACCAGCTCGGACGGGATTGTCAATCCCAATAGTACTATTCACAATTATTCGCGCTTAAAAATTAACGAACCATGAAATTGAGTACTTATTAGTGGATTAGTTCTGCTACTCATGCAATAAGTATATGTTTCGGTTTAAGTTTCTGTTTCTGTTTCTAGCAATCATAAGTAAAATCTTTAAAAGCGTGTGTATGTATTCTCACCCCAAAACAGTTCAAAAACAAGTAAAAGGGGGCTATAAAACTCACCAGAGTTAAGCAGGTAGCAAGCAATAATCAAATAGCAAGCAAAGTCCAAAGCGCAACCTTTTAAAGTCCTAAACGTATAAGGTTAGGTAAGTAGACGTCTCAAAAGACCATCTATAGCGATTGTATAAGTGGGGGTTAATGTCCACTTAAGCCAATCGGGTAGGTGGGGGGTTTATGTCCACCCAAAGCTAGTTCACTCAACTAGTATGTCCAAGTAAGTTGTTCAAGTTTGTTTAATAAATACATGTACGACCCGTTGGTGAAAGTTTGTATTAATAATTCATTTAGACATTATTATTAAGTTTGTTTTGTTGTATATTATTTATTAGTACATATCGTATGTTGCAAATAGATTATTTAGTTCGTAAAAACCTTAAACCATAGGTCAAAGTTGGTCAACTCGTTGGTCAAAGCTGATCAAACTTGGTCAAACTTGGTCAAAGGTGGTCAAACTGGTCAAAGGTGGTCAAACTAGTCAAAGGTGGTCAAACTTGGTCAAAGTTGGTCAAAGTTACCAACTAAGTCACCGAAACCCATTTTTGTTACCATTTTCCACAAATAGGCATCCCTCCGTCCCATTACAAATGTCCACTATTGACTTTTGAAAGTCTTTAGTTTACAACTTTGACCATAAATATTTATGTTTGTGTTATATAATATTTGATACAAAATATATGAATGAATTTGGTTTTTAATGTATTAACAATGATATAATTTTTATCAAGTATTATATAACACAAATAAAAATATTTAAGGTCAAAGTTGAAAAATAAAGACTTCAGAAAGTCAATAGTGGACATTTGTAATGGGACGGAGGGAGTAAGTTTTTAGGAATCGAGCCACTTTTGTTGACTTGGTCAAACTGTTTGACCCGAAACATTCACCCAACCCATATATCAGTTTATAGAGTCCAAATAAATTGTCGGTTCATGTCGGAGTTCACCAAAAGTGTCGGTTTTTACAATAGTTCCAAAACAGTCCCTAGTTATGTTTTCGGTTTTTGTCGGTTTGTTTCGCTATAGTTCTTACTAACTTCTGGTCCAAATCGGGTCTCTCAAATTTTACCAATTGATCATCATGATTTCTAGACTAACATATAACTTTTATAGGAACTATAGTGTCCATTTACATAGGTAATTAATTTTGCTAAGGAATCGAACTGGTTTTCAAAAACCTTCAGACTAGGCTCAAAGATCTGGTTATATTTAAAAATCCGTACATATATGGAAAGAGCCAAAGAAGAACTTCTTGTATATCTTTTCAATAAGCAACATTTTAAAAAAAATTCGTTGTCTAACTCTTCCTAGAATTCCAGTTATGGTCGATTTTGTAAGCTGTAACATTCTGGACAGAATCATCACTTTTATATAAAAACTTCAAAAACGTATTTTAACATATATCTTGAACATAATCTAGTTAGATGAGCTAATAAACAATAAAATCAGTAGTATTTAACTAAATAAGTGAGGGGTTCAAGTGGTCCTTACAAAGAAATGATGAAGAGGAAGAAGAGATGATGAAGGAGATGGTGTTCTTGAGCTTCTTCTTGATCTTCCTCCTAAATTGATGATGATGAAAGGTGATTTTGATGATGTTTAGGGATGGTTTTTCTCAGTATTTTTGAGAGGATTTTTGTGAGAAATGTGGAGAGGAAAGATGAAAATAAAAGGAGGTTGGAAGTAGTGAGTGTGGGTAAGTGTAAAAGGTGTAATTGCATGAAATTTGATAGGGTGGGAGTGGAGGTGGCACATGGGGTGGCCGGGCCCCATGTGGTATCTCAAGGGGTATTTTAGTCATTTTATTATTCCTTCGATTTGTGCTTCGCGCGGTGTTCGTTTTCTCGTTTGTTTCCGTGTTTATATAAACGTTAATCGTTTTAAGTACACATTTTAATAGAAAATAAATCTTAATAATTTCGCTTGAGATATTTATTCTAAATACTTGGAAATACTTATAAAATGTTCCATTTATTTATCGGCCTCGATTTGCATTAGCGTTTTACGGATTCTAAAGACACGATATATTAATTGATAGTTTTACACTAAATGATATATTTTAGATTCACAAATGTATTTTGACTTAAGTTCGATTATCGGGCGCGTTCCGCGCGTTTTTGTCGCGTCTATGTTACTTTATACGATATAATTAATGTGTTAAATATTATCAACATAATAATTACGAGTTTTTGAGTTTATTAAATAATTTCATATTATTTAATGTTTTGTTCACCAACGTCCGAATAGTCTGTCGGACTCCGTCCGGTTGTTTCGCATAATTTCTACTAATTACGTAGGCGTAATATATAACAATTATGTAGGCGTATATTCACATAAATATACAAATAGTCACAAGTAATTACAAGTATTTAGCCTAATACTAAACTAAAAACACGTAATTAAGGTTTGTAGCAGATTAATCAGTAAGCCTAAATTGTCGGGTGTCACATTCTCCCCTTGTTAGGAGAATTTCGTCCCGAAATTATCTTGTTGTCGCAGGGTGTGGGGTATCTAAGAATAGATGTGTGTTTCATCACGTGGAATGATAAGTGTCTCATCAGACAGACATTTCTTCAGGTTAGAAATGTGGAAAGTATTGTGTACGTTGAGTTGTAATGGTAGTTGCAGTCGCTATGCCACAAGAAAGATTCTTTCGAGAATCTCGAGTGGTCTGATGTATCTAAGTTTCAGTTTACCGCGTTTACCAAAACGGATGACACCTTTCCAAGGTGACATTTTCAATAGTACTTTCTACATGGTGTGATGTTCAACCTTGTTTTGCTGGTCTCCCCTTGTTTGATAATTGTTCCACTGGTATTGAGAGGTGTACGAACGATTTCCTCATCGCAGACGGTTTCGGTGCGAATCTTATAAAAGCCAATTCATGGTAATGATATCATCGAGAAGAGAAAGAGGGGATAAGGTTTTCGGTTTCAGAGTGAAACACGGAACTATGTTCACTTGTTTATACTGATTTGTTAATTCCTTGACGTTCTTAATTTCTAAGTCGGTGGGAGTGATATCGTGAAGTGGACTAAACTAATCCAGCATCGTATACGATTGAAATAATTATGTCATTGTCTCCTTTAGTTTTATCCTCCAATAGTTTCGTATTTGTCGTTTTCACCTCAATCACTAACGTCTCGATTTGTCTCTATGATCTAACCTTTAATCCCATTTTGAAACTAGAATACCGATTACATCTGAAGCATTGCTAAGGAAATTCTAAGATAAGAAGTTGGATTGTGGTTTTCCAATAAAGGCATAAGTACGATAGACTAGTAAGAAGTAAGTTGATAATATTTAACACGGTAATTATTGTTGGAATAGTGTCCAATATCATAACTAATTGGTAAGTACATCATTAAAAGTTGAGTCCTTTTTGGGTCGCCCTCAATGAACAGTAAGAAAAATAAATGAGAGATAATATTAATTGGAATTAATATTATATTTTAGTTTATTAATTCGATATTAATTATAAACTAAAAGTAAAAGAAATTCTGGAAACTCCATCCATACGCCGTATGGAATTTCCATACGCCATATGGATGCTAGGGTTGAAAGGTGGTGGAGCGCGTTGTCAGAAAGTTCTAAAACATCATCCATACGCCGTATGGATTGAAAATCAGTTATCCCACATCGGCTGGAGGACCAAAATGTGGGTTCCCTCCTTCCCTATAAATAGGGCCTAACCCTTAGTTTTCTTTGCACCTTTGAATTGAATAGTTTTCAATTCTTCTTCTCTCTTTCTTATTCCTGCTCCTTGTAAGAGTTTTACGACTAAGAGTCATGACCATAGGAGACTTGGGAATTTCTCTTGGTTCGTGGGTGTGAAGCATTAGAGGTGTTCTAGTTTGGGAACTCGTCACCAAGCAAGAAGGTTTTTGATTGTTCGTCTACGCGCGAGAAATTGTTTTCTCAAAGGTTAGTATTTTCCTTATTTATCTTAACTTATTTTATTTCTTTTATTTATTCAAGTTAAGATCCCTTAGGGTTTAGTTTCCTAATTGCCTTAGATTAATTATTTTGTTATAATTCCGCTGCGCATATTAATCTAGTTAGGGAATAGAAAATCCAACAGTGGTAACAGAGCCTTAGCTTGATAAATACTAGCATTTAATTATTTGCAATAGTATGTAGGTAAAGATAAATTAGAAATTGGCTTGTCTAAATTGGTAAAAAGAATTTACACTTTAGACCCTTATATTTTGAATTGTTTTAAAATATACACCTAAATTTTAAATTGTTTTAAAATAGAACCGTAAACTTTAAGAGTTTAAAGAGAGACCTTACATATATTATGAGTTATATATATGTATAATTAAAGTTAAATACATCGTTAGTCAATTGATAAATCGGCTCACCCATAGTGAACGAACTATAAGAAAGTTTCTTTGTGCGTTCAATGGAGCTACCGAGGACTTTTGATAGGATGATGTTAAGATCAAAAGTATGACCTAAAAGTACTAAAACAAAATCCCGTTCTAGATACTATAAAATGTGAATAGTATGCTAACCCATGAAAACCGCACATCTTTCGTATGGTCTGTTAATGGAGCGTGTGTGGTTTACCAGCACATTAATATGAGATCATATTGATAGGTGATGTGGAACTCGTGATTCTCGAGCGTACTCGGGCCGGGGACCACGTGGGTTTTGCATGGTTAAATTCACCATCTTGTTCATGATCCTCGGTATACCAGTCATGTATAGTAGATGAGCATATCCGAGATTAACATGCCGTTGATAAGAATCAATGAATCTCAAAAGAAATAGGAGTTTCATAGAGAATGAAATTGACAAAGAAATTGTCTACCTAAAATAAATTCGTGATATGATTACGGCAAACCTTTTCATAAAACGAATCTAATATATGGATCCTAGCCTTATATTTGTAATTGGGTAATTAATTAAGGAATATTCAAACTAACTAAAACTGCTTATCCTATAGATGTCTTCTACAAATGGTAATAATCCTCCCGTCCCCAATTTTGCACACAACTCGAACTTCTCACTTCTCTCAGTTCTTGGAAGGGAAAGACTGACTGGTCCAAACTATATGGATTAGATGTGTAACCTAAGGTTTATCTTAAGGTACGAGAACAAGAAGTATGTTCTCGATGAGCAGATTCCCATGATTGATGAAAATTCAACCCTAGAGGAGATTGAGGCACACAAGAAATATTATGATGATGCGAATAAAGTGTCTTGTATCATGGCATCCTCCATGAGCCCCGAGTGGCAAAAGACTTTTAAGAATACTTGGTCTTATGAAATGAACCAACAGCTTAAGGAAATGTTCCAGGAAAAGGTGAGCAAAGAATGCCTTAATGTGGTTAAATCACTCATGGCTTGCAAACCCAAACCTGGAGCATCTATCTGTGCATTCGTCTTGGAGATGAAAGGGTACTTTGATAGGTTGGAATCATTGAATATGATGTTTGACACAGAGTTTTCTATTGCCATAATTTTGTCCTGTCTGCCAACTGTCTACAATCAGTTTGTAATATCATATCAGATGAATATGAATGAGAGAGAAGGTTCAATAATGGAACTCCATAATTTGCTGCAAACCGCTGAGCAAGGAAGCAAAAAGGATGATGTGTCCTCTAGCTCAGCAGCTCCTGTGTTGGCAATTGGTCAAACTTCAAAGAAAAGAAAGAGGTCAAATTGGAAAGCAAATACTACGAATGGAAAGTCCAATCGTGGGTCCAAAAGAAAGACCGACTCTGATATTACATCAGTGAATGATCCGAAGGAAGCAGTGTGCTTTTACTGCAATACTAAGGGGCACTGGAAACGTAGCTGCCCGAAATACCTGAAAGACCTTGAGGATGGAAAGGTCGAAAAGAGTGTTCACTCAGGTATGTTCGTGATCGAACTCCATAATACTACAACTTCTAATTCGTGGGTTCTGGATACAGGGTGTGGTACTCACATTTGCACTGTATTGCAGGGTCTAAAGGAAAGTAGGAAGTTGAAGCATGGGGAGCTTAATCTAGTCATGGGAAACAGAGGAATCACGCCTGTTACCGAGATTAGAAAGTATGAGCTCGTGTTGAACTCTGGAGTTAGGATAGATTTGAATAATTGTTGTTATTCGTCAGAAATGACTAGATACATTATTTCATTTTTTGCTTTGTTTAAGGATGGTTATCGATATTCATTTGATAATGAGAATGGTGATATTTTGGTTTATTTAAATGGTTGTTTTATTTTCAAAGCTTCTCCTTACAATGGCATATATGAAAATGTTGAATGTGTTAGCAATTTGATTTTAAATATTGATTCGTCTAATGAGCTTGATAAATCCAAATTGTGGCATTATCGTTTTGGGCACGTAAACAAGAAACGCATCGGCCAACTCCAAAAGGATGGAGTGTTGGAATCATTCGACCTCAAATAGGATGATGTATGCGAATCTTGCTTATTGGGCAAGATGACTAAATCACCATTTACCGGGTCGTGTGAAAGAGGTGAAGGACTCTTGGACTTGGTATACACGGATGTTTGTGGACCATTCCGATGCATCACAAAAGATGGAAATCGGTATTATGTTACATTTACTGATGACTACAGTAGATTTGGACATGTCTATCTGATTAAGCATAAGTCGGATACTTTTGAGGTATTCAAAAGATACCAAAGCGAAGTAGAGAATCAAATGGGCAGAAAGATAAAGGTTCTCCGATCAGATAGGGGAGGAGAATACCTTAGTATCGAGTTTCTCGATCATCTTAGAGATTGTGGAATAGTTTCACAATTGACTCCTAGAACACCACAACTTAATGGAGTTGCTGAGAGGAGAAATAGAACCTTGTTGGACATGGTTCGGTCTATGATGAGTCGGGCTACACTTCCGATAAGTTTTTGGGGTTATGCATTAGAAACAACCGTTCACATCTTAAATCTTTTACCCACCAAGAAGGTTTCAAAGACACCTTATGAGATGTGGAAGGGAAAATGTCCTTCTCTTGGTCACATCAAAATCTGGGGTTGTGAAGTTTTCGTTAGACGAGAAACTCAGGACAAACTAGACTCCAGATCTGAAAAGTATCTTTTCGTCGGCTATCCACAATAGTCATTTGGATATCTGTTCTACAGGCCCGCGGATAATGTGGTCTTCGTAGCTCGAAGAGGAGTGTTCCTTGAGAGAGAAATGATATCTAAAGAGGACAGTGGGAGTAAGATTGATCTTGAAGAAATTCAAGAGTCGGCCGATGAAGAACCTACGGTAAACACTGATGTTCAACAAGAGGTGGAAACACCTGTTGAACCTGAAGACATATCCTTACCCGTTCGCAGATCTTGTAGAGTTAGCAAGCCTCCTCAGTTCTATTATTGTTACCATATAGAAGAAGAGGATAAAATTAGTGACAGTACACTAAATGACTTAGATGAACCTGCTAACTACAAGGAAGCGATGGTAGGCCCCGAGGCTGCTAAGTGGAAGGAAGCTATGAAAAGCAAAACTCAGTTCATGTATGACAACCAAGTTTGGAATTTGGTTGACACTACACCCGGTCTTAAGACGGTGGGTTGTAAGTGGATCTTCAAGAAGAAGACTGACATGGATGGGAAAGTACACACTTATAAAGCTAGGTTGGTAGCGAAGGGCTATACTCAAACCCACAGTATTGATTATGAGGAAACCTTCTCACCAGTAACTAAGATAAAATCAATTAGGATTATGCTAGCCATAGCTGCATTTCATGATTAGGAAATTTGGCAGATGGATGTCAAAACCACTTTCCTTAACGGGAAACTGACAGAGGATGTGTTCATGGCACAACCGGAGGGTTTTGAAAATGTAAAGTATCCTAATAGAGTGTGTAAACTTCAAAAGGCTATTTATGGACTTAAACAAGCCTCTCGTAGCTGGAATCTCCGCTTCCATGAAAAAGTCAAAGAGTTTGGATTTTCTAGAAGCGAAGATGAGTCCTGTATATATGTCAAGTTCAATGGGAGTGTTGTAGTCTTCCTAGTTTTATATGTGGATGATATAATACTCATTGGAAACGATATCACAACATTACAAAGTGTAAAGGACTGGTTGGGAAAATGTTTCGCTATGAAAGACTTGGGAGATGCAGCATATATTCTTGGTATAAAGATTTATAGGGATAGGTTGAGACGTCTCATAGGACTTAGCCAGGACACATACTTAGATAAAATTTTGAAAAGATTCAAAATGGAGAACTCTAAGAAAGGGAATCTACCCTTACATCATGGCATTAAGATCAGTAAGGATCTTTGTCCGAAATCTAAGGAAGAATTGGATAGAATGAGTCGAGTCCCATATGCTTCAGCTATAGGATCGATCATGTATGCCATGACATGTACGAGGCCTGATGTCTCATTTGCTTTGAGCTTAGTGAGTCGACATCAGCAGAATCCTGGTGAAGGTCATTGGATAGCTGTAAAGAATATTCTTAAGTATTTGAGAAATACTAAGGACAGGTTCTTGGTTTATGGTGGAGAAGAAGAACTCAGAGTAACGGGTTATAGTGATGCAAGTTTCCAAACAGATAGAGATGATAGCCGTTCCCAATCTGGTTGGGTATACTTACTGAATGGAGGAGCGGTGACATGGAAAAGTTCCAAGCTAGATACGGTGGCAGACTCAACGTGCGAGTCTGAGTACATAACGACTTGCGAGGCTTCAAAGGAAGCTATATGGATTAAGAATTTCATTGGAGATCTTAGAGTTGTCCCAAAGGTTCAAGACCCCATTGAAATATTATGTGATAATGAAAGTGCAGTCGCCTTGAGTAGAGAACCCAAGGATCACGGAAAGTCAAAGCACATTGAAAGAAAATACCATTTTGTTCGAAGGAAAGTCGAAGAAGGACACGTGATTGTGAAAAGCATAAGATCAGAGGATAATCCGGCTAATCCATTCACAAAGCCACTTGGGAAGTCCAAACATGATGAGCATGCTAGGAGCATAGGCTTAAGGGATAATGTAAAGTTTTAGTTGTTAGTTTGATTTTTGAAACATTGTAAACAATGATAAATTATTATAGACTTGGTGATTAAATAATGGAGATTTATTTATTGAAAGGAGTTCTACCATTTACTATTGTTTGTCATTGTGTTTCTGTTTTGCATGTTTAGACACCACTTCCCGAGTAAAACAGTTTTACTTAAACCTCCTCAGTCGTTCACACTCCTGGAAGTAAGTGGTGAAGCAAGGCTGTCATGGAGTGTTAGTAGATTGTCTATGGAGATTAGACATGGCATAGAGAATGCTGCAACACTCATGGGTACTTAATGGGGATTTAAGTATAGGAGAGACCCGCACTCATGGAAGTTACTTCATGGATTGAAATCACGAGTAACTCTGAGATGATAATATCCTCTATTCTTAAAATGGAGATACATTGAGTTTCTAGTTTTTCAAGTTTGTTATAATTTAGCCTATTCTAACGCTGTGCGTAAATGCCAGTCATAAAGGGTATGCTAGTAATGACATGATGAGTTGACTAGTACTATGTAGTTAAAATTTATTTTTTCCTTTTCGCCTAATGGGGAAAGCGATATCTTGGGCCCTCTGATGATTAAAGATTGACTCTAAAGTGTTAGGCTTGGCCGAGACTAAGTTGATGGTTCAATAGTCTCATAAAGTCAATGTAATAGGAAATCAGAAAACTAATCATGAATCTTGAGATTGATTAAAATCCATGTCTCGATTCATATGATATCAGTAGAGCAAAGGAATAGTTGATCACTTATCTAAATGGCTAACTCTAAGATAAGAATCAGAGTTCGGCAGTTGCGTTGGATGGCACTCTCTGCTTAGTTAATGGATAAGTGATGTGACCTAAAAAGTCATGTTTTTAAGTACATATTTCCGCACTTTTTGGACTATTAATTGGTGAAAACATTTCCAAACCATCATTATCTACTAAAAATCACCAAGGTAGTCTAAATATAGACGTTGCTGCAAAAATCGGTTAAAACATCCAAATAACACGCAAATCGAGGCAAAAAACTATCACCTTAAATATTCCCTTCTTGATTTCCTTATGTAATTAGATCTTAATTCATATTTTATGATTCCATAGGAAAATACAAGACCGGAGGTGAAAGAATCAGAAGAAAATGACGAAGAACGGAGAAGATGTGCAGTCTAGAAGCCCGTTGATCGTCATCCGGAACACGCAAAATCTAAACAACTCCAAATTTAGAAAACTTAGTTTCATTAGAAGCGTAACGGAAAAACAAATCCAACGGCGCAAGAATCAAGCAAAACGGAGTCCGAACGAAGAAGATACGGACGAACCAAGCACCAACCCCCCCCCCCTGGGCACCTAGGTACCGTATACGGTACCCTAGGTGCCGTATACGGCCCTTAGGGTTCCGTATACGGGGGTTTGTTCTTGGAAGGTGCCGTTTGACCCCCCTTGGTCCGATTGCCCCGTATGCTGCTTTGATGCTTATACTTGATGCTTCAAGGCTTGTACCAAGACTTTCACTCCTCCTCTATAAATACCAAGCCTCATTTATCATTTCAACACACCTCTCATTCCATTTCTTTCATCTCTCTCTCTAGCATTCTCTCTCTAGCACTACTCTTAGGAGTTAGAGGAGAATTAGTAGGTAGGAGGTTCTCTCTCTAGTCTTTCTCTCTAGTTAGGGTTTTAAACCCTTGGACTAGTGAGATGATTAGGGAGGGAAACCTTTCCTTTTCTTTTAGATTAATTATGTAGTTAATTAGTAGAGGCTAGCTTATGTAATGCTTGGATATTAATGAAGAAATACAAGTGTTATTCTGCTCGCAATTCCTATCGGTATTTTCTATCCTTTCTATTATTAATTTGTCATATTTTTCTTGTTTGATGTATGTGATTTATTAATATTAGAAATGTTTAATGCTATGCATTGTGAGTAGTGTGCTTGTATGTTTGCCATGATTTAGATAGTAGTAATGATGTTACTTTAAATATATACAATTGGGATATCACCATTATGAAATAACGGAGGTAACGTTATACGGATTTCATTTGTATTGCGCTGGAAACGGAACGTGGAAGCTATGAAAGTCATGGGCACAATCCGTTGTGGAAATAATGATCCCAATTGTAAACATGCTGTTATTCTGTCTGTGTAAATTTAAACTGTTTGTGAACTTATAAGTTGAACCTCTGCCCGTTTATCTGTCCAACTTATGTTGTGGTTTGTATCCTCCTCCCTAGAATTGGGCCCATTACTAGAAGTAGGATTGCCAACTATTCTGTGTATGATGATCAATGAACTCAACATGGTCGTTGTTCCCTTGATTGAGACATATCCGAGGGACACGAAGCATAAGATTAGAGATAGATTAGGTTCATGATTGTTTGTTGTGTATCTTTGGGACAACTTCCGGGATACCCATGATTTGATTATCAGGTCAGTTGTTGTGCTGCTAGTGTTCCGTCTTATTGCATGTTCTTGTTTGATTGTTGCTTAGGTACTTTATGCTAGACATACATAACCACTATCACTGCCCTGCTAATTAGATTTTCATAAACATGATAAACATAATACAGGTAGGTTAACGTGCATGAAATAGTTGTGATGATTGTAGGATCAATGATGAACAATTCAGTTGAACGCTAGACAGATTATCCCAACCGGTTCCGCGGGTTAAATCTTGTTCATGTTCTTGTTCAATGAACAATTCATGCCATGTTACTAACGTCCTCTGGATGTCTGTAAATGGGGACCTGGATTAGAGGATAGTTGTCGGTTGAACTAGTCTGTACATTTGGGAGAACTTCCGGTGTACTGGACACTCTATAACTGCTATCCATGTGACACATTGTGTATCTGATTGCGGACAACTCTACGTTAGGTATATAATAGGATCGTAGTAATAGCTCATTGAGAAATAACATTTTCAAACTAAAACATTATCTCAGCTATTCTAAGTCATGGTGAACCACGTTTTCATTATCCTTAAATGTTTTATATGCTAGTCTTCCTTTAGTTTTATGCTTTATTAGTTTCAGTAGTTTAGTTTAATTAGATATAAAAACCAAAACAAAACCCTTCCAACTTATCAAAACCCCAGCTTAATTACCGACTTATCAGAACTAGCTCTATCTCAATTCTACCATCGTGAGGAACGACCCTCGATCATCCTTACCGCTTACTCGTATCAGGTATTCATACCAGTTCCAGTAGGTAGTACGGAGGATTAGGCTCCCCCCCCGACTATTATAAATATTAAAACTACCCTGTCGTGTATCTCGGTGGCCGGACCAACGACCAGAGTAAAATCCTACCGACCGTTGGGTGCACAACAATAAGCTTAGACCAATAATAGTTGATGAATTGTCCAAGTGGGAGACTGTTGGAATAGTGTCCAATATCATAACTAATTGGTAAGTACATCATTAAAAGTGGAGTCCTTTTTGGGTCGCCCTCAATGAACAATAAGAAAAATAAATGAGAGATAATATTAATTGGAATTAATATTATATTTAGTTTATTAATTGGATATTAATTAGAAACTAAAAGTAAAAGAAATTCTGGAAACTTCATCCATATGCCGTATGGAATTTCCATACGCCGTATGGATGCTAGGGTTGAAAGGTGGTGGAGCGCATTGTCAGAAAGTTCTGAAACATCATCCATACGCCGTATGGAATTCCATACGCCGTATGGATTGAAAACCAGTTATCCCACATCGGCTGGAGGACCAAAATGTGGGTTCTCTCCTTCCCTATAAATAGGGGCCTAACCCTTAGTTTTCTTTGCACCTTTGAATTGAATAGTTTTCAATTCTTCTTCTCTCTTTCTTATTCCTGCTCCTTGTAAGAGTTTTACGACTAAGAGTCGTGACCATAGGAGACTTGGGAATTAGAGGTGTTCTAATTTGGGCACTCGCCACCAAGCAAGAAGGTTTTTGATTGTTCGTCTACGCGCGAGAAATTGTTTTCTCAAAGGTTAGTATTTTCATTATTTATCTTAAGTTATTTTATTGCTTTTATTTATTCAAGTTAAGATCCCTTAGGGTTTAATTTCCTAATTGCCTTGGATTAATTACTTTGTTATAATTCCGCTGCGCATATTAATCTAGTTAGGGAATACAAAACCCAACAATTATATCGTATAAAGTAACATAGACGCAACGAAAATGCGCGAAACATGCCCGACAATCGAACGAAAGTCGAAATATATTTTTATAAATTAAAATATATTATTTTGTATGAAATTATCGTTGAAAACATCATATAATAGTTCGTCAATAAAAATGTCTAATTAAAACGTTACGCGATTAAACCTCCGTACAACAGGCACGTAAATTGAGGCTGATAAATAAACGGAACGTTTTATAAGTATTTCCAAGTATTTAGAATAAATATCTCAAGTGAGATTATTAAGATTTAATTTTTATTAAAAACGCGTGCTTAAAACGATTAACGTTTATATAAACACCGAAACAAACGAGAAAACGAACACCGTGCGAAGCACAAATCAGAGGAATAATAAAATGACTAAAATACCCCTTGAGAGACCACATGGGGGCCGGCCACCCCAAGTGCCACCTCCACTCCCACCCTATCAAATTTCATGCAATTACACCTTTTACACTTACCCACACTCACTATTGTCCAACCTCCTTTCATTTTCATCTTTCCTCTCCACATTTCTCACAAAAATCCTCTCAAAAATACTGAGAAAAACTAGCCCTAAATATCATCAAAATCACCTTTCATCATCATCAATTTAGGAGGAAGATCAAGAACAAGCTCAAGAACACCATCTCCTTCATCATCTTCATCATTTCTTTGTAAGGACCACTTGAACCCCTCACTTATTTAGTTAAATACTACTGATTTTAATGTTTATTAGCTCATCTATCTAGATTATGTCCAAGATATATGTTAAAATACGTTTTTGAAGTTTTTATATAAAAATGATGATTCTGCCCAGAATGTTACAGCTTACAAAATCGACCATAACTGGAGTTCTAGGAAGAGTTAGACTATGAATTTTTATTTTAAAGTTGCGTATTAAAAAGATCTACAAAAAGGCTTTCTTTGACTCTTTCCAGAAATGTACGGATTTTTAGATATAACCAGATCTTTGAGCCTAGTCTGAAGGTTTTCGAAAACCGAGTTCGATTCCTTAGCAAAGTTAATTACCTACGTAAATGGACACTATAGTTGCTATAAAAGTAATATGATAGTCTAGAAACCATGGTGATCAGTTGGTAAAATTTGTGAGGCTTGATTTAGACCAGAAGTTAGTAAGAACTATGGCGAAACAAACCGACAAAAACCGAAAACATAACTAGGGACTGTTTTGGAACTATTGTAAAAACCGACACTTTTGGTGAACTCCGACATGAACCGAAAATTTATTTGGACTCTATCAACTGATATACGGGTTTGGTGAAAGTTTCGGGTCAAACCGAGTAAGTTTTACCAAGTCAACAAAAGTGGCTCGATTTCTAAAAACTTACTATTTTTGGAAAATGGTAACAAAAATGGGTTTGGGTGACTTAGTTGGTAAGTTTGACCACCTTTGACCAGTTTGACCAACTTTGACCAAGTTTGACCACCTTTGACCAGTTTGACCAACTTTGACTAGGTTTGACCACCTTTGACCAGTTTGACCAACTTTGACCAAGTTTGACCAACGAGTTGACCAACTTTGACCTACGGTTTAAGGTTTTTACGAACTAAATAATTTATTTGCAACATACGATATGTACTAATAAATAATATACAACAAAACAAACTTAATAATAATGTCTAAATAAATTATTATTATAAACTTTCACCAACGGTTCGTACATGTACTTAATAAACAAACTCGAACAACTTACTTGGACATACTAGTTGATGAACTAGCTTTAGGTGGACATAAACCCCCCCACCTACCTGATTGGCTTAAGTGGACATTGACCCCCACTTATACAATCGCTATAGATGGTCTTTTGAGACATCTACTTACCCAACCTTATACGTTTAGGACGTTAGAAGGTTGCGCTTTGGACTTTTGTTTGCTATTTGACTATTTGCTAGTTGCTTGCTAAACTCAGGTGAGTTTCATTGTAAGTCCCTAGTACGTGGATCGATAACAAGGTTATCTTAGGTATTGAGGCACGGAATTCCTCAATACTGGTTCACAGTATGTGATCGGGTTGTTTTGCAAGAATAATAGCGAATTGATTATTCAACAAGGTTTTGTATCGATTAATTAATATTAATCTATCAATACCTAACCTTAAGAATGCTTAGAATTGTTTTTAGTTCTCTGGAAAAACGAATTGCTAATAGTCATAAACCGATTTTACCTATTTAAGTATTTATATGTTTCAGCCAATCTCAACTCGCAGGTCGATGGGCTCTGCGACTCGAGTTCATCTCGCAGCCCACGACCAAGCCCAGTTCGACTCGGTTCGCTGCTCTGCGAGCCCAAATCTCATCTCGCAGGACTAAGTTCTGTGACTTGAGATTTCATCTCGCAAACTTTAGTTTGTAACTTCGTATTCGATATTCGTCTAATACTTTAACATACTAATATATTTAACGAATATTAATACCAAACTAATATCATTTACAAATCCAAATCAATTGTACAAACTTGATTACAATAATCACTAGTACTATTACAAGCTAGATCTGTTGTCACACATACATGTCCCAACAGACTCCCCCTTGACAATAGCTCTAGCGTCTATGCTACTATGTCTTCAAGTTGTCTTTGATCTTTACTTGTAAATCTTACTTCCAGCATAAATCTTCAATTTAATACAAGTCTTAACCATCATTTGATAATCACGTGCTAAATCACCCCATGCTACTGTCGTCAAGATTCTATTTTCATTCAACTTTATCAAATCTTTCTTCGACATGTTCTTTAGGTGTCGATGGTCATAAACTCTGAAGATTTCTCTCTCACCACCTTCAACCTCATCATCAGATTCAAACATGACAGCTTCTCCCGTCTCTGAATCCACATGCCAACTCTTCATATTTTCCAAAATATCTTGTGGCATTGTCTTCAATGGAATCTGCAGTACACACTTAACAGACGGATGAATCTTCTTTCTTCTTCTTCGTCCTGTCCTTTGACTTCTCTCTGCCAGTTTAATAGTCTTTCCTTTTCTTGGCTTAATCTTTTCAAATTTATTAGCTCTAACCTCAGTCTTGATTATGTGTTCAACATATCTTCCAACAAAATCATCACTTGGATTATTCAAAGGTAATCGAGCCAAATCTCGAATCTCAAATCTAGGCAAAGAACTAAACACTGCAAGCTTTCGCTCAAAATATTGAACTCCATCAAACCTTTTAATAGCAAACAGCTTCAGCTCAGAGTCAAAGTACCAACCAATAATCCCTCTTTTAGGTTCCCGTTTCCTAGTTATATCAACTTCAGAAACTCCAACCTTCTTTTTCTGTTTTGGAAGTTTTCTAAGAAAAACTGCTGGATTCTTGGTAGGAATCAAGATTTCATCATTTTCAGAATCGGTTGAGTCATCGATTTCTTCATCTACATCGACAATTGTTGGACCTTGATCATTTTCAATAATAACTTCTGTCCTAGATGGACTCACATGGTGTTCATCAATATTTGCATCTAAATCTACACCAATGTCTTGTACATTCTCAGATACAGCAGTCCAATCTTCAGGTAGTAAAAATTCTCCTTATTCAAGATCAAAATCAATTTCTTCATCGATTTCATCAAGTATATCACTTCCAGAGTCACTTAATTCTAGCATTTCCATACCTACACAAATCAAATTAATAATATAAATTCTTTTATTGATTTCTCTGAATCAATCTAAAAATTTCATTATTTATTTCAATTGTGTTAGTATAACCAATCTATATATCTTATAATTCTTTTATTAATTACCTTGAATCAATCAAAGAATTCTTAAGTCTTATAAACACTCAACAAATATTAATTAACTTTAAATTCTAATGCATTGTGAATAATCACCAAGCATTTAAATTCACTATTAATTACCTTACATAATTTCCAAGACTTAATTGAACTGTTATATCGTAACAACTTAACTTTCAACTATATCTCTAAATTATATATATCATTTATCTAGTTAAAAATCATACATTTATAACTTGTCAGTTATAAAAACTCTCAAGTCTAAAATGTCTAAGTTAAAATAAACTTTGACCGCTGAAATAAATCAGAACACGCCGCTCGACTTCTCAATGAGTCGGATGACTTTCGATCACTAATTTATTTAACTTTTTAGAATCAAATAACTTAAATAATTTCTAATATATTTAACTTGTAATAATAATCTCAAGCCGAATATATTACGAAAATATTAAGTTACAATTATTCAGTTACAATTATAAATTACAATTATAATTCAACTAAATTCTAAGTACAAACATCTACACAAGTCTAAGCTATCTTACCAGCTTCACTTGTACCCGCAACACTTGTACTAACACCATCACCACTAACACTAACACATGCAGACTCCCCCTGAATAATAGCTTGCTCACCAGTCTTTGAAGGACCAGTCGGCTCACCATCTTTCTGAGCATTGGGATCATCATCTTTATCATCTCTTTTCTTCTTAGCTAACTCATCCTCTTTGCAAGCTTCTTGATATATCATTATCTCCCCCTGAGCAGACTGTACTGAATGCACTCTCAACACCAAACGTTCTAAGTGTTCAAGCTTCAGTCGCTGGGCAGTAAAATCAGCAAGCAAAGTATCATGAGTCTTCAGCAGAGTCAAATGTGATTCACTGATATGAACCATCTGCTGAGCAAGAGAAACATTCTCAGCCAACAACCCTGGAATCCTGGATGTACTCTGTTCCAATTCCTTAACTCTTGACTCTAAGGATGTAATCCTTTCAGCATCAGTCGTCGGAATAACAGAAATTGTTGATGGTCCAGGCGGTGTCACTGAAGTAATGTAAAATTCACGTGTAAGTGGTGGAATAGCTTGAGATAACGCTTCCTTGAGAAGACTAGCTGCAAATCTACTAGCTTTATTGGTCGGAAACTTAGCACCATGCACTAGTTCTGCAACTCCCTCCTAAATAGTCTTGGAAACCATTTCTGGTTCCACTGACTCAAGCAGTTTCTCAGCCTATAAAGTTAGATATAATTTAAAAAGTAATTGTTACAGAAAACTCTGTCTGAATCTCTAATTAATATTTATAATACTCGTAGTACTAAATATTTATCTCATACCTCAGATGGTACAGACACCGGTTCAGTAACCACCGGTATCATCATCTCTACTTGCGATGTATCTCGAGAAACTGTCACAGAATTAACTGTCTCAGTTGACCTCCTGATATACAACAAGTTAAGATAATCTAACTCCAAATAATACATACCATCCTGAATGATCAATGTCCTGGAACGCTTACGGCGTTGAGTAATAAGAGGTATATCCTCTTCCTCAGGACCTTCGTCAATAATACTGAAGTAGGGGTCGACTTCCTTAGCCTTCCTCTTCTCCTTCAGTGTTGGATCTGGAATCATCCGAGATCGGTATCTAATATAACCAGCATCTGGAGGTGGAGAAGGAGTACTATCATCATCATCCGAAGCCAATTCACCATCACGGCCTCCAGATGGACCAACATCAGAATCCTAAATATTAAATATATTAAACATTTATGATTAGCTAAAAGCTCTATCATACAAGTTCTATATATTTATGATTAATCTGATAATTACCTTAGAAGGTAAACCCTCAGATCCATCTAGCTGTCTCTGCTCACCCTCAGGTCGAGTGACCTCTGGGTCTGCAGTCTCAGCTCCCTGATCATAATGATATTTATATTTTGTAATCAGAATTTTTTTTTTCAAATTAACTAAATATTTATAACATTTGCATTATATAATAATAATATGATAATAATGCAACAACTAAGTACCGATATTACTATATAATTATAAAATTACCTCAGGTGGTGCAACATAACTATCAATATCCCGTAGCAAGGGATCAGTAGCATCATCAATCTGTATTAAAACCTCATGTAGAACCTCAGCAGCTAGCTCAGGCACAACTTGCTGGCCTTGATGTTTAGCCTGATGTAAAACATCCTCAATGAGCTCCTGTGACTCTGCTGCTGGTTGAGGTTGAGGTTGTTGTTGTTGTTGAGCTTGAACTTGAACTTGAGCTCTAGCATCCATCCAACCATTGTTTGGTGGAGCAACATATTCAGCATCAAGAAGATGTCCAAAAAGATCAGCTGCTTCAGGCTTAATCTCATCTTTACGCTTGGATAATAGAAAACAAGCATTGTAACCTCTCAATCCTATGGTCTCAACTTGAAAATCAGCTACATAAGCTGGCAAGTTTGGAACTTGAGCTCGAATCAGAAGCATGCAAAATCTAGGATAAAGAAAAAACAACGTCCTAGCAGCTCCAGTGATCTATCCTCTGAAGGACTGAAAGATATAAGAAGAAAAACTGTATGGTTTATTATAAACCAGTGACAGTACAGCTGATATTCAACTCAGAACTAAGCTCTTCTAATCCTGACTTCTTGTTCCCAAAAATAGATACTATAACAGTAAAAAGAAATATCCACTATCCTAGTACAAATGCCTTGACAAACTGGCGTCCTCTCCTAGATCCTGAATAACCTGTACGACCTAGAGCTCCTTCTATAAATTCAGCTGAATAAGCAGCCGGACCGGCTTCTTGCTCAGGAGTTCCTAGCTGTAGTAGCTATCGTAAATCATCAGCAGTAAAAGAAATCGGATGCTGATTTACCATCGTACGTATAGTAGGCGGGTTAGCAGCACCATCATATACAATGTTCATCCAAAACTGCGTAAGAAGGTCTTTGTTCAGTGGAGGTGACTCGGTAATAGCAAATCGAATTCTCGAACGTGCTAAGTATGTCAAAATCTGCTCAAAGCGCTCAGCACCACGCTCGTTGACATCTAAGTTCACCAATATGTTGTGACCCTTCTCAAATGATCTAGCAGCCATATCTGTAACAAAAATTACATAAATAGCCAGAAACATTAAATACATCAGCCTTAGTTCACTTTAACGTATTATGATCAAATGATCATCAAACGACAAAGTCTACTATTAACTAATAAGGTAATTTACAAAATCTTAATTGAACAATTAGAAATATTTAACTTGTCAATTATATTTTGTAAATGTGCCGTAGTTAAAAACATAATTTAAGTTATCATACCGCCGACAAAAATCGGGACACGCTTCACGACTACGCTATGAGTCGCAAGACTTTCGATATGAGATAACTTAAAGTGTTAAATTATTACACATATTTAACTTATAACATGAGTTCGTAAGTCTAAACGTGTAAAAACAAGTAACTTGTTAATTATTTGTAACCAAACGATTCTCAAATCGAAAACAAGTTATAGTTAAAAGATTATAAAATTTACTTAATTTTACATAGTCAACTGAAGTCAACAAAGTTAATTCAGTTCTCAAAGTCAAATTAAGTCAATTTAAAATAGAAATAAAATTAATTAAATCTGTCAACTCGCTTCGCAGAAACTCTGCGAATTGAATTCGAGTCGCTCCGGTCAACCCTAGTCAAACGAAGTCAGACGAGGTAAGTTCGTTTCGCTTCGGTCAACGAAAGTCAACAAAATATCTCAGGTCGCTTCGGTCAACTGAAGTCAAACGAAATGAATTCGTTTCACTTCGGTCAACATAAGTCAACTCGAAGGACTCATCTCAGTTCGTTGGAGCGGGCTGCGAAGCGAGATAGATCTCGCTTCGCAGGACCATCGGCTCAACGAATTCAAACATCAAATTAGAAATCTAATATGTTTCGAAGCAGTTAATCGATTATAACATGTTCATTAACCATCAATTAAGCATTGTAAACAAGTTTTAGGTTTTATAAATCACTAATTTAAGTTTAATCCGTGAGAAACCAAACCGTAAAATTCAAAAACATATTTCAATCGATATCTCACAAATTACACGGTGAAATCTCATGAAAATTACTTCAAAAGATGCGTAATCAAAAGTTGTAAAAGTTCCACGGATCGAAAAACCCTTCCTCTTAGTACAAAATCAGAAATCAACCAAAAGTGAATTTCGGTTCGTTTCGCCAAAAGATCATTTCGCAGAGGTGTTTGGGTTCGGTTCGCAGAGTAAATGTCAAGTGTGGGTTGGACTCGTTGGACTAGCCCCGTTTATACTATTTACTCGCTTCGCAACACTAGTCTCGCTTCGCAGCATTGACTAGTCAAATTCGCAAGTTTTTACCAAAAACGCTAATTTAGCACTTAGTATAAATTTAAACCCATATATATCATACAAGTCTAAAATAAAAATTATTTTTCACTTGTATTTGTTACATTTATTCAACACGGATATAAGATAACTAGTTTAATTTAATTCTAAAGGATAAACACTAAATAATACAAGAAGAATAATTAAAACTTTTATTTATTAATTCTAAGAAATAATTACAAAACTTAAAATAATAAAACTACTAACATTCTAAGAAAATGAACTAACTTAATATAAAACGCTTAAAATGTTAACTGCTTAGGGATCATATTAGAAAGAATAAGGTAACATTATTACAAGTTAACAAGTTTAAGACAATTGTTAGTATACATACCTCATGAAATTCATATAAGCACAATAAAATCACAACTTTAATCAGTAATAAACTTATATTTATAAAATTATATCTTATGTACCTTTATCCACATGATATAACACTTCGTTGAAAAATAACTTATTATTTCTTATTATTCACAAAGGTGAATATTCGAATATCATAGACAGTTCAAGACGATTACCGATATTATGGTCCACATAAACAAATAAAACACAGATTCTTGAGCAAGACTTTTATTGTTAATGTGCACAATATCTAGTGTGTTTTCTACTATGCAACATACTGAAGAATTTAAGTACAACACATAACACTGTATCTTATATTAGCAAGGTAGAGATTACTAAATGATGTTCTTTAGAAGCATATACATTTGACACTAGATACTTTGTATCTTTCATATGTAAGGTAGAGGTTACTAAATGATGCTCTTTAGAAACATATAACTCATCTTTTGACATTATGATACTTTGTATCATTCATATTTTTTTTAGATAACAGTGCACGGCAGTACTATCATTCAACAATTAAGACATTTGTCATACGTTATATAGCAGATCACATAAGATAAGACACATGAAATTTATATTTCTTAACTGCTCGGAAATCGTAGCATAACCTGCCTACCAATAAATCATATGATGAAGCTGACTAGACTTAAGTTATTCTTATCACTTGTTAAGTAAAAGGACAAGTTATAATCAGTGGATATAGGTGTATAATAAGATAAATATAAGTGTAATCCTAGTTAAAAAATCGTTATTCTAGTGCAACTTATAGGAATCTACTAACACATCGTACTTAATACTTAAGGTTATTATTCTTAGACTTATTCTCCTAATGTACTATCATCTCCCAAGTTTTTACAGCTAAAAACTTAAAGCTTTTTCTAAAAGAACTTCGTTTGTTCTTTTATTGTAGGTGATTCCCCACAGGTAACAAGCACTTGAATGCTATACGCCCCCCTTTTTTTTTTAATTAAGTACACAAAAATAACTACTAACTATTACTAAAATACCCTTGGAAGACTAATCACTCTGGATTTCTCATTCCATTCAGTTGAACCAATTTCTCAAATCTTGCTCTGTCGAACGCCTTCGTGTAGAGGTCTGCTAAGTTATCCTCAGTCAGAACCTTAACTAACCTTATCATTTTCTTCTCAGCACAGTCTCTAATGAAATGATATCGAATATCAATGTGCTTAGTTTTACTGTGCTTCACAGGATTGTTGGTTATCGACATAGTAGATTCGTTATCAATCATCATAGGAGTATTGGTTATGATTAACCCATAATCCCGCAGTTGCTGTTGTATCCAAAGAACTTGAGAACAACAGCTGCCAGCTGCAACATACTCAGCTTCACATGTAGAAATGGCTACCGAGCTTTGCTTCTTGCACTGCCAGGATACTAATCTACCTCCTAAGAATTGACATCCTTCGATCGTAGATTTCCTATTTTGATTGCATCCTCCATAATCCGAATTAGTATATGCTACTAGATCTAAGTCTCCATCAATTGGATACCAAAGACCCAGCTTCGGTTGCCCTTTGAGGTAACGAAAGATCCGTTTAACAGCCTGCATATGTGACTCTTTCGGATTGGCATGATATCTTGCACACAAACAAACAACAAACATAATGTCAGGTCTAGAGGCAGTCAAATACATTAGTGATCCAATCATGGCCCTATATAGAGTAGGATCCACATCCTGATCACTTGATGTATCCGGACCTAGTTTGTGATTAACTGGAATCGGAGTATTGTAGATTTTACTTTCATCCATCTTGAAGCGTTCTAATAGCTCATAAACATATTTAGATTGATGAATAAAGAATCCATCCTTCTTCTGGTCAACTTGTAACCCTAAGAATAATTTCAACTCTCCCATTGCAGACATCTCAAACCTTTTTCTCATGACTTTCTCAAATTCTTGACACATCTTTTCATCAGAAGATTCAAAGATAATGTCATCAACATAAACTTGTACTAGTAGAAAGTCTTTCTTTTTCCATTTTACAAACAATGTACTATCAATTGCTCCTCTTGTAAATCCATTATCAAGTAGATACATTGATAGTGTTGCATACCACATCCTCGATGGTTGATGTAATCCATATAGAGCCTTATTCAAACGATATACTCTATCTGGATACTCATGATCAGCAAACCCTGGAGGTTGAGCAACATACACCAATTCTTCCACTTTGCCATACAAAAAGGCACTCTTAACATCCAACTGATAAACCTTTATTTCATAGAATGATGCAAATGCTAAGAATTCTCTAATTGCTTCTAGCCTAGCAACTGGTGCAAACACTTCGTTGTAATCTATACCCTCTTGTTGATTAAAACCTTGAACCACTAGACGAGCTTTATTGCAAGTAATGACTCCCCGGTCATCTCTCTTACACTTAAATACTCATCTAGTTCCAATTGGATATTCTCCCTTTGGAAGGTCAACCAACTCCCAAACTTGTAATTTTGAGAACTGTTGTAGTTCTTCTTGCATAGCTTCAACCCACGAGCTTTCTTTGAGAGCCATTTGCACATTTTTAGGCTCAACTTGTGAGATAAAGCATGAATATAGACATTGATTAGGAATCCCTGTCTCTTTCATAGCAGTATACAAGCTTTCTAAATTTTCAGATGTACTAGCTTTAGATTGAGTCCTAGTTTGAACAGGAGTACTAATATCACCGATGATGTTTTCAACGGGATGATTCTTACTGATTCTTGTAACTGGTATAGGGTCAACTATTAACTCATCTCCTAAGTTAGTACCAATCTCTTCTAATGAAGGCATCTCTTCTGAACTTGCTGAGGAGATCTTTAAATGGTTCAAAGAAGTAAGTACATCATCAATCGTCGTTTGAAGATCCTCTTCAGAATCTTCTGTTTCTTGATACTTATCCTTTGAAAATTGTTGAGACCCACTTGAAGAAGCTTCATTTGAGTCATCTGTTGTCCTGATTCCAGATTTCGGAACACTCGATGTTGAAGACGTACCATTGTTCAATAAGTGCTGTGAAATCTCTGAATCACTGACAAAGTCACTTATGGGAACTTTAAATGACTGAAAGAGATCGGAATAGTCAAATTGCCAATCTAATCCCTTATGCACATCTGGTGTATAACTTGTAACTTCAATGTTATAAACTATCTCCAGACGACTAGTGACTTTATTGAAAACCCTTTTATTTGGAGAATTAGGCATATAACCTAAGAAAAATCCTTCGTCAGCCTTCTCACCAAATTTAGCTTGATTCCCAGTTTTCAATATTGTACACGCAACTCCAAAGGGTTCAAATCCTTTTAAGTCTGGTTTCTTATTGTTCAAAAGCTCATAACAAGTCTTGTTATGCTTTTTCACCGTAAGAACTCTATTCAAAACATGACATGCTGTATTCACTGCTTCTGCCCAAAAGATGACCGGAAGCTTTGAATCTGCAAGCATTGTTCTAGCAGCTTCAATCAACGTTTTTTTCTTCCTTTCAGCCACACCATTCTGTTGAGGTTCATATGGTGCACTGAATTGATGAATTATCCCTTTGCTTAAGCAATAGATATCTAACGTCGAATTCTTGAATTCTATTCCATTATCACTACGAATACGCTTAACTCTCATTTTGTATACATTTTCAGTTTGATCTAGAAACTCAATTAGAATACCTGGAGTTTCATCCTTAGATCCTAAGAAAAATACCCACGAGAATCTAGAATAGTCATCTGTGACAACTAAACAATACCATTTGCCACCTATGGTTCTTTTGCTTATTGGGCCGAAGAGATCCATATGTAGCAAATCAAATGGTGAGGAGATTGAGTTCTCAGTCTTAGATTTGTGTGGTTTCTTATGTTGCTTTCCTTTCATACAAGGAACACACTTATCCTCAGACTCGAAACGTTTTTGCGGTATACCCAAAACTAAACCATTTTTGGTTATGTAGTTCATCTTTCTCCAGTTTAGGTGTGCCATTCTCCTATGCCATAGTAGCGCGTCTGCTTCCGAAGCCTTGGATAATAAACATGTAGATACCATTGAAGAATTAGGAACACCCATGTTTATCGCATAGATATCCTTCTTCCTTGGTGCCCTCATCAATATCCATTCTTCAAGGATTGTGAAGCCTGGCTTCAGGACTAAAGCCTCCTTTTCATTAAAATGAACTAGATGACCTTTATCGCAGACTTGGGAAACACTCACTAGGTTATGAGTTAGTTCTTCAACATAATTCACATCCTCTAGAGTTAAAGTTCCATTTGAAACTTTTCCTTTCCCAGTAATTACTCCTCCTTTGTCTCTTGTAAAATTTACTTTTTGCTTGAAACCTTCTCTGAATTCCTTCAATAGACTTCGTTCACCTGTCATGTGTCTTGAGCATCCACTGTCTACATACTACCAGCTGTCCTTGTTCACAGTCTACTCCTACACATAACAATTTGTACACAGTTAGTTATCAAGAGGGACCCAAGCCATTACGGTCTTGGTTTGTCCCTGATCATCTACAATCTGAACCTCCTTAAAGTAACCATAACAATTCCCATCGGGAGTCTTGGTAACCTTCACAGAAGCTTAAGACTGTTGATGATCTGAAGTCTTAGGCCTATGAGGAGAGTGAGTAGAAAACCTCCTAGGCACAAACTTAGTTCCCTGTGCACTCGAAGTAGAGCCATTCTCAAATTGACTATGGTTTCTACTTGGGGTCCTAAACCTCGAAGGTGTCTTATCTCTTGGCTTATTGAAAGTATTTTCGTTTAGAGTATAAGTCCTTTTAGGTTTAGGTGGAGAGACACTATGATTACCATTTCTTTTCAGAATGTTTACAGGTTTGCTTCCTAATCCCGGTTTGGATCCTAACCTATCTACACTCGAACTAGAAGTGGTCGGTGACTTTTCAGTATTCACTAACTTATGTGATGCTTCCAACTTCTTATTTGGGCAACAAGAAGCTACGTGTCCTTTTTGGTGACACTTGAAGCAAGACATCTGTTTACGTGACTTACTAACTTTTGCATCCGCTATCGGAGTCTTAGGCACTAAAGGTTCAATTACATGTTCTTTATTAACCACTTCATCAGTCTTAGTATCATTAATTACTCCACCCGGTACAAAATGTACTTTGATGTGAGGAATTTTCTTACTATCATCAGATGAAGGATTTTTAATAACATTCTTCTGTGCCTCTAACTTTTCTGGTTTATTAGATACTTTCGTCTCAGGGTTAACATCCGCCATCTCAATGTCTACAGGAGTTTTAGTGTAATTTGAATTGAATGGGTGAGGCATATCATTATAACCTAAACCAGACATATCCTTCACACTACGCTGAGCACCTAACATTTTATCCATTTCAGATGATCTATAGCTCTCAAGCTTACGATTCTGAGCTACAAGTTTTGTTTTGCAATCAGCTAACTCCTTATCCTTATTAGCAATGGACAGATTCAAGTCATTTATGTTCATATAGAGACCATCTATGATAATTAATTTCTCATTCACGGTATCTCTAAAAGCTGTCTTGTCAGCTGCATCTGCCTTAATCTTATCCTTTAAGGCTTGTTTATCATCACTTAACCTACATATATCTAACTTAGCTAAGTCAAGTTCAGATCTTACAGCCTCACTGGATTTACTAAGTGTGCTAAGTTGAGATGACAAGGTATTATTAGTTTCAGTTAAAGTCTTATAGGAATCAGCATAAGCACTAACTTGGGACTGTAAACTAGAAACTAACTGGAAAAGATCAACAAGAGAAATAAGATCTAGGCATACCCGTTTTTTATCAGTTTGCAATTCAGCCATCTTAGCCACAAAATCTACAGGATCCAAATCTTCAGTTGAACCCAAATCTAACACATCATCAACATTAGCTTTAACAGGAGTCTCAGGCACCTTTATTCAAAAGATGGATCAGTGGGCATATAGGATAATGACTCAGCCACAATCTCTTGATCTTCAATCTCAGCCATCAAGCTTCCTCGGACTGAGTTTTCCAATCATAAGAACCATCTAGTTGTTTCCCTTCACCAGTCTCTACCTTAGGTTTTTGGCATTCTCTAGCAAAGTGTCTGTAACTTTTACAGTTATAACACTTGATCTTGGTTTTATCAAACCCTCTCTGTTGCCAACAACCTTTCTTCCATTCTTCTTTAAGAAATTCTTAACTCTCCTTGACAACAAAGCAAGTTGGTCCTGGAGATCTATTTCTTCAAGATAATCAGGATCTATATGTTCATAGTCTTCATCAAAAAGAATTGGATCATTAATTTTACAATCAATATAATTTCATATGAAGCTACAAATGAAGCAAGAACAGACAGTTGCTGCTCAGTAGATTTCACACTCATAGGCATCTTTTGATGTTCTTGAGGTGACTTCTCAGAAGGTTTCCCTTTAGCTTCATTTCCAGATGATGTAATGAAACACAGTTCATCAGTTATCATTTCACCCTTTCCATCAGCATTACCAACAAACAAAGCAGTGGTCGAACTGGATGAAGCAGTTGAGATAGAAGTTTTTCCATGATATAGTCCTGGATCCTGAACCTGATCAGAATCAGTATCTTTAGACTTCTTAGTAAAATCATATCCTTTGAGCTTGTCAATAACCTGCTCAAGAGTCATGGTTGCATATCTGGTTTCATTGTCTGTGATCATCACACCATACATCTCCCATTGAGAAGGTAAACCCTCAAGAAACTTGTCGGTTTTCTCTACCTCCTCATAGTGATTTCATGGTTTTCAATCTCACTTAACAGATGGTAGAAACGTGTAACATAAGCATCAAGAGTTTCTCCTTTAAAAGCTTTAAACAAAGTAAACTGCTTTTTCAGAAGCTTCTTCTTGCTAGCTTGCACTTGTGGACTTCCCTCACATCTTTTCTCAAGCGCTTCCCAGAGTGCGTTAGCAGTATGAAAAGATTTTAACTGATGATTAATTTCCTTAGATAAGCACATCTTGATACAAGAATGAGCTTTATTCTCATTTTCATAGTCTTTCTTTTGTTGTTCACTCATCAGATTATAGGATACCACAACCACAACATTTTGAACAGTTTGGGTGGGTGCCGTGTATCCTCCTTTGATACACATCCAGACATCCAGATTGAGAGATTATGGAATCTACAGTAAGATTCAAACCTATCTCTCCAACTGTAATAGTCTTCAACACGTAACAACTTAGGTGGAGTACTAGATTTTCCAACCTCGTGCTCCATCTCGATCATTTTACTAATGTCAGACATTTTAAAAGTTTCGGGAATTAACAATCAGAAAAATCAGAAAGTTCACTTCATAGAAACTCGACTCGCAGGGCAGGAACTCGGTTCGCAAGAGAACTCAGTTCGCAGAGGGGAACTCGGTTCGCAGAGGGGAACTCGGTTCGCAGAGGGGAACTCGGTTCGCAGAGGGGAACTCGGTTCGCAGGGGAACTCAGTTTGCAGAGGGGAACTCGGTTCGTAGGGGAACTCAGTTCGCAGAGGGGAACTCGGTTCGCAGAATTGGCTGAAAAACCCTAAAATGAAAATTTTAGTTTTCTAATCGATTAAACCCTAAGATTTCGGTCGATTACGAAACTAAAAACTTCCAGAGACTGATTTTGGTCATTTTTACGAAGATTAAACGTAACAACAACCCTAAATCTATCGTTATTATCCAAATAACCTCGAACTAACTAAGTATTTAGCCCGAAAGCTCTGATACCAATTGTAAGTCCCTAGTACGTGGATCGATAAAAAGGTTATCTTAGGTATTGAGGCGCGGAATTTCTCAATACTTGGTTCACAGTATGTGAACGGGTTGTTTCGCAAGAATAATAGCGAATTGATTAATCAACAAGGTTTTGTATCGATTAATTAATATTAATCTATCAATACCTAACCTTAAGAATGCTTAGAATCGTTTTTAGTTCTCTGGAAAAACGAATTGCCAAAAGTCATAAACCAATTTGACCTATTTAAGTATTTATATGTTTCAGCCAATCTCAACTTGCAGGTCGATGGGCTCTGCGACTCGAGTTCAACTCGCAGCCCACGACCAAGCCCAGTTCGACTCGGTTCGCTGCTCTGCGAGCCCAAATCTCATCTCGCAAGACAAAGTTCTGCGACTTGAGATTTCATCTCGGAAACTTTAGTTTGTAGCTTCGTAATCGATATTCGTCTAATACTTTAACATACTAATATATTTAACGAATATTAATACCAAACTAATATCATTTACAAATCCAAATCAATTGTACAAACTTGATTACAATAATCACTAGTACTATTACAAGCTAGATCTGTTGTCACACATACATGTCCCAACATTCATAGCCCCCTTTTACTTGTTTTTGAACTGTTTTGGGGTGAGAATACATACACATGCTTTTACAGATTTTTACTTAAATAGAAGCAGAAACTGTTACAGATTTTACTTATGATTGCTAGAAACAGAAATAGAAACTTTGACAGAAACAGAACATATACTAGTTGCATGAGTAGTACAACTAATCCATCAATAAGACCTCAATTTCATGGTTCGTTGATGACAAGCAAAAAGTCATGGTTTTGTGTGCCATTATCTCACCATTTTGGCCCAATTATTAATGAAAACACTTAAAATATGAACTTAAACATCACATTTCATCATAAGGGCTAAAATATAGACGATGTTTCAAGAATTGACAAAAACAACCTAAAAATGAGTAAAACGAAGTATAAACGATCATTGAATCTTCTGTTCACGTATTTTAGCACTTTTTGAGCTACACAAAGAATTATGACCTCTAACTTATGTCATTTTCTTCGTTAGGAAAATACGAACGCGTGGATATAAAGAAACGATGAAGAAGATACGCCCGAACGAAGAAATGAAGAACCGAAGGGCCAGGATACGGCTGAACACAGCCGTATACGGCTGTATTATAGACCGTATACGGCTGGTCAGAAACTGTATACGGCCTGTGCAGACCGTATACGGCCTGTGCTCAGCCGTATATGGCCTAGTTCCGCCGTATTCACCCTGTGCTCAGCCGTATACGGTCCAGTTCAGCCGTATACAGTCCAGCTCAGCCGTATTGTGCGTTTGGGTGATAAAAATCTGATTTTTATTCGCCTTTGCGATACGGTTGTGCATTTGAAGGTTTGGATACGGTCTACGGATACGGCTGTGCGATCTCTATAAATACAAGCCTCATTTCATCATCCAACATACCACCACCACACAAACAACAACAACACTACACACACACTTTCTCTCACTACTCTCTCTCTAGATTATGTTATAATTAGTAGTAGATTAGCGGCTAGTTAGTAGACGGGCAATCTTGTAATATCGCTTGGCGCATACTAGGAGTTCTGCTCGTGTAACGTTCAAGTTGTATTCAGCTACGCTCTTATTACGGTTATATCTATCCTTTATCTATTTCATTATGATGATTGTTATTATGGTTGTCATGCTAGATTTAGGATTGATTGCCATGATTAGCGAGTAGTGATATTGCGTGTTTGCTATGATGTAGTTAGTCGTAAATTGGTTGGAATGATGTTATAGTGCTTTGATTTACTTTATATCTATGATTTTAAACCTATTAAACTAATCGCCTTTCAACCAGTAAACGTGATTACGGCCTTAATGATGGGACGTCGCGAACCCCATCAAAGGTATTTAGTTATCTGTGTCAAACATGAACATGGTCTGATTTGTTAATCGTGTACACATCGCTTTCTAAATGAACGCTAAGTACATCATCATCGAGGAAATACTGTTTTCTAATTCGAACGCAAAGTACACTGTGGCTATGGAAATATGGTTTTCAAACTGAGCACTAAGTACACTGGCGCCGTGGAAATACTGCTTTCTACTTTGAACGCAAAGTACACTGTGCCCGTGGAAATATGGTTTTCTAACTGAACGTGAATATTACACTGTTGACAAATTAGGGATTTATTGGGACTTAAAAGTAAGGGCTGGTTTATATCATAGATGGATAATATTATGCTTAAATATAAATTTAGTTAAGTAGTCTGGGTTAGCTTTTATGAAGCAATGTAAGGTACCGTAAGTCGGCTGATTACTCGGTATAGCGTCGACAACACCTCCGGTGTAGTTAACACGTGAAAGCCGAGGAAAAGCCGCAGTTACTAAGCCTTTTGGAATAACGGCAACTCTGTGATCAGCAGAGCTGGTACCAACTAGGTCCTTGGTTCAGCAATGGAAACACCTCCGGTGGAGTACAGTGCAGTAATCACGGAAAGAGTCGTTGTTATCGGTCTATGTGAATCACGAGTCATGACTTAACATCCAGACTCACAAAACCATCGATAGAAAGCAATCAAGCACACTCTATAAACTTGGTCTTAAATGTTTTATTTAGATTAGATATTATTGTGGGGTTAAGAAAGGTCGGGCATCGAGTTGGTTTGTCGCCTTATTCATGCACCCAGGGTTTCATCCCAGATAAGGGTCACTATACCTTCACCGGTTAGTGTTGTGGGCTGGATAAACTACTCCGATAAGAATCAGGATAGCCTAGTCGCCCAGTGACATACTGATCGAGAACTCTATCAGTAGGGGGCTAGTGCTTACTCCATAAATACCTTAAATAAATAAAACACAAACCTTTAGAACACATTTTCATTCCAATCAATAAGGCTACGGAACTCATAGCAAACACCCTCTCTTGATTATCTGCTATTTACATTTTATTCCGCTTTAGTTTAAATTTTCTGCCTAAGTATAAAACAAAACCCCAATCAAATCTTTTAAGACCCGCTAGATTGATAAGTATGCTTGTTTCGTTCACGATCCATAATACACTGACTCAGAGAACGACCCTAGGTCATCCTTATTGCTATACACCAATAGTAACTAGGTATACTTAGGCCCCGCAAATATAAATTTTAAAACCCACTAATCCAGCCAAACGGGAGGCTCGCAACGACAGGAAGCGATTCCTAAAGACCGACCGTTCGGCTGGCATTATTCGTTAATTTCATAAAGTGCAAATAATTGTGAATAGTACTATTGGGATTGACAATCCCGTCCGAGCTGGTCGCTCCAGCTAACCCATGGGCGCATAATTATTTGAATCAGGATGTGTCCCGGATTAGACACATAGAGGCAGCATAATTTGTTAAAGCTTCGAATACATGAGCTCATGATAATAGTATAAAGGACTATAGTATACAATACTATAGTATACAGAATCTTTATTATACAGAATCTCAATTTTACAAAAACTCTATTTTACTAGACATGATTCATAAAGAAACTTTATTATTTCAGAACTTGATTATTCAGAAATTGTACTATGTTACAGGACTTCATTACACAGAATCTTTATGATACTGAACGTTATTTTACAAACAAGGAACTTGGTTTTTATATAATTACTTTAGATATTAAACCTATGAACTCACCAACTTTATGTTGACCCTTTTAGTATGTATTCTCATGTTTACAGACGCAGTAGGACTACCCACAGGAAACAGGATAGTAGGATGCTTTTGGAAAGCATAGCTAGAGTCGCATATTTTTAAATAGAAGATTTAAATTGCATTACGACATTTTGTATTAACGATTATGTATTATAAATCTCTAGAATATGTTTACGAACTTTAAAATCTTATGTAAACTTTTATTTACGGAATGTAACATTTTCAAACGTCTCATTTAGAGGTCGTTTGCTTAAATCTTTGTGTTGTGATATTTGATTTGGTCGTAGCTCCCGTGACACCTCATTCCTCCGCTGCCACGTGTTCCAGGGGTGCGACAGATTGGTATCAGAGCAAAAGGTTATAGCGAACTAGGATTGCATTAGTGACCTAGACTATAACCATTAGGTTAGTATTCTTTGTTTGTTATGACTGGTTCAGCGATTGCATCATTTAAATTTAATTTAACATAGCCTGATCAACTATGTACAATTAAAGGAGATTCGATGCAAGACCTGAAATGGTTATAGTGAATGAGAATGCATTAGAAGACTTTGGCCAAGGATAGAACGGGACCAACCTTTATATGTGCTTATGTGCTACGCTTTTATGTGTATGTATATGTGTATATATATGTATAACCTTATGAACACTAAACACATTTGCCATTCTTCACGGCAACTACTCCCACAACTAAGTCACCTGACATCGAAAACGAGGATCTAGCCTTACATACTACTGTGGAGATTTCCACGATACCCACTCGCCCAATTGTATCGGGAAATGAAAAAAATTGAATAGGACTCACTTGAGAAGAATCTACCTGAGGATTCGCCAATCAAACAAGTCACATCTACTTCACCCTTTTCTTTCCGCTCGCAACCAAATCACTTGGGAACACGTATAGAACTTAAACCGTACGATATTTTGACACCTAGATGAACTACATGTACTCCTGTCACTTCACATTCTTTATTCCCACATTTATCGTAAACCCATGGAGCACGCGTGCTACACATGTCTAGGAGGACAGACACACCACCTCGAACTAGAACTTGTCCTATTCATACCACTACTACTAATACTCCACCCACTAGGACCCGTCGTAGGGCAGATGTCCACTAATGGGATTGGTTACCCGCAACAATTGAGACTTGGAGAACTGAAGAAGGAATATAGATTTCTACAGAGGACAAAGAAGCTATCAACATGCGAACATCTCTATACGCACATGAACCCACTTACCATACCTTTCTGGTACTAGCTGCTAGGCTATGCCTCCACGAAAATAGAATAGACACTAAGGAGTTAGAACAACATGAAATCCGTTTAGGTTGGATGCACCTGGCACAGGGCCGAGTTGCACAGATCCTTGAGGATCGACAGAATCTTAGCAAAACCATAGAAACTATCCATCTTTAGGTGATGGAGACTAGAGACGAAGTCGCTGCCTTACGATTAAGACTAGTGTGCAAAATAGAACTCGCTTAGGACTAGTAGAAATTCCACTAAACATGTACTTTGTGTAGGAAACAATTTTCATATAAATCTTTCGTCATACATTTTTCACGAATTATTCACAAACATAAATCTTCCAACAGATTTTTGACAAACAAAACTTTCAACACTTTTCAATGACCAGAGTTTTCAACATACTTTCATCTATTTGAGCCTTTAACGAATTTTCATCGAACGGTTACTCGAAATTTCCCACAACTTCAATTTTTCAATGGATTTTTGTGAAGCAAAATTTTCCCCGTTTTATTAATGACAAGAGTTTCCAACAGATTCACGTCAGCAGCGATTTTAAACAAATTTTGCAACAAAATGTTTTTATGGAATTTTCAAAATTCATAAATTATTAACAAAGTTATCAAAAGTTACAATGACGTATTTGGAAAAAGAAAACCATATATATCAACAAACACTTGATTTTCACTCAATCTTTCTCTATGATCTAACCTTTAATCCCATTTTGAAACTATAATACCGATTACACCTGAAACACTGCTAAGGAAATTCTAAGATAAGAAGTTGGATTGTGGTTTTCCAACAAAGGCATAGGTACGATAGACTAGTACAAAATAAGATTCTCTTAGTAGTCGGTTTGATAGTAGCAATACTCGATCTTGCAAAACCAGATGAAGTTAATTCTTATAGAGACAAACCGAGACGTTAGTGATAGAGGTGACAACGACCAATACGAAACAATTGGAGGATAAAATTAAAGGAGACAATGACATAATTATTTCAATCTTATACGATGCTGGATTAGTTTAGTCCACTTCACGATATCACTCCCACCGACTTAGAAGCTAAGAACGTCAAGGAATTAACAATTCAGTATAAATAAGTGAACATAGTTCCCTGTTTCACCCTGAAACCGAAAACCTTATCCCCTCTTTCTCTTCTCGATGATATCATTACCATGAATTGGCTTTTATAAGATTCGCACCGAAATCGTCTACGATGAGGAAATCGTTCGTACACCTCTCAATACCGGTGGAACAATTATCAAACAAGGGGATACCAGCAAAAAAAGGTTGAACATCACACCACGTAGAAAGTACTCTTGAAAGTGTCACCTTGGAAAGGTGTCATTCGTTTTGGTAAACGCGGCAAACTGAAACTTAGATACATCGGACCACTCAAAATTCTCAAAAGAATCTTTCTTGTGTCATAGCGACTGCAACTACCATTACAACTCAACGTACACAACACTTTCCACATTTCTAACCTGAAGAAATGTCTGTCTGATGAGACACTTATCATTCCACGTGATGAAACACACATCTATTCTTAGATACCCCACACACTGCGACAATAAGATAATTTCGGGACGAAATTCTCCTAACAAGGGGAGAATGTGACACCTGACAATTTAGGCTTACTGATTAATCTGCTACAAACCTTAATTACGTGTTTTTAGTTTAGTATTAGGCTAAATACTTGTAATTACTTGTGACTATTTGTATATTTATGTGAATATACGCCTACATAATTGTTATATATTACGCCTACGTAATTAGTTGTAATTTCGCGAAACAACCGGACGGAGTCCAATATACTATACGGACGTTGGTGAACAAAACATTAAATAATATGAAATTATTTAATAAACTCAAATACTCATAAATATTATGTTGATAATATTTAACACGGTAATTATATCGTATAAATTAACATAGACGCGACGAAAATGCGCGAAACGAGCCCGACAATCGAACGAAAGTCGAAATATATTTTTATAAATTAAAATATATTATTTTTTATGAAATTATTGTTGAAAACATCATATAATAGTTCTTCAATAAAAATGTCTAATTAAAACGTTATGCGATTAAACCTCCGTACAACGAGCATGCAAATCGAGGCCGATAAATAAATGTTTTATAAGTATTTCCAAGTATTTAGAATACATATCTCAAGTGAGATTATTAAGATTTAATTTTTATTAAAAACGCGTGCTTAAAACGATTAACGTTTATATAAACACCGAAACAAACGAGAAAACGAACACCGTGCGAAGCACAAATCAGAGGAATAATAAAATGACTAAAATACCCCTTGAGAGACCACATGGGGGCCGGCCACCCCAAGTGCCACCTCCACTCCCACCCTATCAAATTTCATGCAATTACACCTTTTACACTTACCCACACTCACTATTGTCCAACCTCCTTTCATTTTCATCTTTCCTCTCCACATTTCTCACAAAATCCTCTCAAAAATACTGAGAAAAACTAGCCCTAAATATCATCAAAATCACCTTTCATCATCATCAATTTAGGAGGAAGATCAAGAACAAGCTCAAGAACACCATCTCCTTCATCATCTTCATCATTTCTTTGTAAGGACCACTTGAACCCCTCACTTATTTAGTTAAATACTACTGATTTTAATGTTTATTAGCTCATCTATCTAGATTATGTCCAAGATATATGTTAAAATACGTTTTTGAAGTTTTTATATAAAAATGATGATTCTGCCCAGAATGTTACAGCTTACAAAATCGACCATAACTGGAGTTCTAGGAAGAGTTAGACTATGAATTTTTATTTTAAAGTTGCGTATTAAAAAGATCTACAAAAAGGCTTTCTTTGACTCTTTCCAGAAATGTACGGATTTTTAGATATAACCAGATCTTTGAGCCTAGTCTGAAGGTTTTCGAAAACCGAGTTCGATTCCTTAGCAAAGTTAATTACCTACGTAAATGGACACTATAGTTGCTATAAAAGTAATATGATAGTCTAGAAACCATGGTGATCAGTTGGTAAAATTTGTGAGGCTTGATTTAGACCAGAAGTTAGTAAGAACTATGGCGAAACAAACCGACAAAAACCGAAAACATAACTAGGGACTGTTTTGGAACTATTGTAAAAACCGACACTTTTGGTGAACTCCGACATGAACCGAAAATTTATTTGGACTCTATCAACTGATATACGGGTTTGGTGAAAGTTTTGGGTCAAACCGAGTAAGTTTTACCAAGTCAACAAAAGTGGCTCGATTTCTAAAAACTTACTATTTTTGGAAAATGGTAACAAAAATGGGTTTGGGTGACTTAGTTGGTAAGTTTGACCACCTTTGACCAGTTTGACCAACTTTGACCAAGTTTGACCACCTTTGACCAATTTGACCAACTTTGACTTGGTTTAACCACCTTTGACCAGTTTGACCAACTTTGACCAAGTTTGACCAACGAGTTGACCAACTTTGACCTACGGTTTAAGGTTTTTACGAACTAAATAATCTATTTGCAACATACGATATGTACTAAAAATAATATATAACAAAACAAACTTAATAATAATGTCTAAATGAATTATTATTACAAACTTTCACCAACGGTTCGTACATGTATTTAATAAACAAACTTGAACAACTTACTTGGACATACTAGTTGATGAACTAGCTTTAGGTGGACATAAACCCCCCACCTACCCGATTGGCTTAAGTGGACATTGACCCCCACTTATACAATCGCTATAGATGGTCTTTTGAGACATCTACTTACCCAACCTTATACGTTTAGGACGTTAGAAGGTTGCGCTTTGGACTTTGCTTGCTATTTGACTATTTGCTAGCTGCTTGCTAAACTCAGGTGAGTTTCATTGCCCCATTTTACTTGTTTTTGAACTGTTTTGGGGTGAGAATACATACACATGCTTTTACAGATTTTTACTTAAATAGAAGCAGAAACTGTTACAGATTTTACTTATGATTGCTAGAAACAGAAACTTAGACAGAAACAGAACATATACTAGTTGCATGAGTGGCAGAACTAATCCACCAATAAGACCTCAATTTCATGGTTCGTTAATTTTATAAAGCGCGAATAATTGTGAATAGTACTATTAGGATTGACAATCCCTTTCGAGCTGGTCGCTCCAGCTAACCCACGGGTGCATAATTATTTGAATCAAGATGTATCCCGGATTAGACACATAGAGGCAGCAGAATTTGTTAAAGCTTCGAATACATGAGCTCATGACAATAGTATACAGGACTATAGTATACAATACTATAGTATACAGAATCTTTATTATACAGAATCTCGATTTCACAAACACTCTATTTTACAGAACATGATTCATACAGAAACTTTATTATTTCAGAACTTGATTATCCAGAAATTGTACTATGTTACAGGACTTCATTACACAGAATCTTTATGATACTGAACGTTATTTTACAAACAGGGAACTTGGTTTTTATATAACTACTTTACATATTAAACCTATGAACTCACCAACTTTATGTTGACCCTTTTAGTATGTATTCTCAGGTTTACAGACGCAGTAGGACTACCCACAGGAAACAGGACAATATGATGTTTTTGGAAAGCATAGCTCGAGTTGCATATTTTCAAATAGAAGATTGAAATTGCATTACGACATTTTGTATTAACGATTATGTATTATAAATCTCTAGAATATGTTTACGAACTTTAGAATCTTATGTAAATTTTTATTTATGGAATGTAACGTTTTCAAACGTCTCATATAGAGGTCGTTTGCTTAAATCTTTGTATTGTGATATTTGATTTGGTCGTAGTCCCCGTGACACCTCACGCCTCCGCTGCCACGTGTTCCGGGGGTGCGACAGTAAGCAATGCTTGACCCATTTTTATTACTTTTTTTGCTGACTGTATATGATTGTAATCATATTATTATGTGATTTCGTGAGTGTAATCGTTCGTATACTATGTTAATTTGTTATTTTGATAGATTGAAATATGCTAAAATCATGTATGCCCACCAACTGTTTGACAAAATGCCTCATCCAGTAGTACAACTTTTATTGCAGGATGTACAACCTTTTGTTGTTGGGTTTGATTTGAGATATGATCTCTCTTGTAAGTTTATCAATACACTTGATCTGTTGCTGAAATTGTATAAGAGATATTATTGTATTTTTTGACTATTAAAAATAGAGACCATTAAAAGAGATAAAAAAATCAAAAAACAAGACAAAACACATGTGTTTATGAACTGTTATCTTAAATCAAAATATAGGTGATAAAGATGCTGATTTTGTTGAACCTACTGATGCTAGTGTTTCATCATCTCTTGGAGGTCAGTTTTTTCAATTGTGTTTTTGAATAGGTTATTCTTGTTCTTAAGTCGTAATATGTTTTTTTAACACTTTGATCATGTTTGCAATGTTATAATTTCAGTTATTAGTTTATTGCCCTTTGAAGAGATGAATCCGGCATAGGTGCACTGTGAAAGGGCTGATCTGAAAGATATCAGTTCACTAGCTTTTTGAAGATTGCACCAGACTTATGGGTCAGTGGTAACACAATTGATATTTGGGATTCTATTAAGAAACGCATAAGAATTCTGAATAAACCAAAAGACTTTTCTTTCCAACTTCGATTTTTGTAAGTTATTTGCAGAACATGTAACTTATTGTTTGAGGAAAAAGTATGGTTCAAAAATGTTATTGCATGAGCAGAACATTCACAAAGACCGAGTGCCTACGTTCGTTGATCATAACCCCAACTTGAACAGTTGAAAAATGCAATTAGAACTCGCCAGAAGGAGGTCACTGATTTGTTAAGTGTTGCAGAACATCATGAAGAAAATGCCACAGAGCCTTTATTAGAAATATGTAATAATTATAATTATGTTATCAAGTACAAGTTGTTTTAAGATAATATATTTATGCATTAATCAAATCAGATGTGTTTGCTATAGTATACTTATGTATATATTACTTATGTATATATATATTATTTGTTACAATTTCCTTTTATTTTTGATCCATTTTAGGTTTCTGCTAAATTGTTTGTAAGTTATTTTTTCATTAGATGATGCACTGTTTACTACCAGTAACACATGTGTTACTAGTCACTAACACATGTGTTACCAATCTCTAATATATGTGTTACAAATGACTAATAAATGTGTTTACGAAGCAGTATCATATGTATTACCAGTCACTAATACATGTGCTACCAACCATTAACACATGTATTACAAACCGGTACCACATATTGTATGACACATGCTATACTTTTTTCCAGATATCAATCAGTAACACATGTGTTATCAGTCACTAACACATGTGTTAACAACCACTAATACATGTGTCACGTGTTTAAAAAGAAACATATTCTTGATAGCTATAGTAACACATATGATATTAAACAAGTGTAAAACATGTGTTAATGGTGTTAGCATAGGTGTTATCAAACACTAACACATGTGTTGCCATACAGTAACACATGTGTTACCAAGTAATAACATATATATTACCAACCACTAATACTTGTGTTACCAACCACTAACACATGTGTTACTGAGCACTAACACTTGTTTTACCAAACACTGAAACTTGTGTTGCCTTCCACTAACACTTGTGTTACATAACACTAACACTTGTGTTATATAATACTAACACATATGTCACATGTTTAAAAGTAATGTATTCTTGTTAGTCATAGTAACACATATTGTACTACGGAAAGTAATACATGTGTTATAGGTGTTAGCACACGTTTTACCATCTACCAACACACATGTTATCATTCATTAACACATGTGGTAACAATCAAAAACACATGTGTCACATGTTTAAAAAGTAACATACATTTGATAGTCATGGTAATCCGTATGGTTCTAAACAAAAGTAAAACATGTGTTAATGGTGTTATCACGTGTGTTACCAACCACTAAGACATGTGTTACTGTTCGCTAACACATGTGTTACCGACCACTAACACATGTGTTACCTACCACTAACGCATGTGTTACCTACCACTAACACTTGTGTCACGTATTTAAAAGTAACATATTTATGATAGTCATAGTAACACATATGGTACTAAATAAAAGTAATACATGTGTTATAGGTGTTAGCACACATTTTACAATCAACTAACATACGTGTTATCATTCATTAACACATGTGTTAATAATCAAAAACACATGTGTCACATGTATAAAAAGTAACATACACTTGATAGTCATAGTAACACATATGATACTAAACAAAAGTAAAAAATGTGTTAATGATGTTAGCATACGTGTTACCAACCACTAAGACATATGTTATTGTTCGCTAACACATGTGTTAAAGACCACTAACTCATGTGTTACCAACTGCTAACACTGTGTTACCAATCATACGCACTGCAATTTTAGCAATACATATGTAAACAACATAGCAGAAACAAGTACTACTTCTCGCATATGAATACTAACAAATTATGTTAATGATATTAAATATAATAAAAAGATAGTTTCCAGCAAGTATAATTGAACATTAAACAGCTAGTCAATATTTTCATTTTATATAATCTAAAATCACTGTCCACTTTCAATATATTCTTCTTCTACTATCTTCCTCACTTCTGCTTCCGCTTTCTGCCTCTCTGGAGTGGAACTCCTCACTTCGAATCTTCCTATAAATGTGTATCTTAGATAGTGCACATATGCATCTTGAAGCTCATCAAAAACTTGTCTAGTATATGGCTTTACATCTTTCGGTACTTCAGGCACTCAGAGTGTAGTTCCTCTCCGAGTTTCAAATTCAGTTAAAACGCACTGAATGGTTGTCGGTGTAACTAGTGGTCTTGTAAAAGTGTTTACAGATATATCAGAATTTTGTAACCATTAACACATGTGTTAATTAACTACTAACACATGTGTTAATTAAATACTAACTCACGTTGTATTCAAAGTATTAACATATGTGGTAATCAACCACTAATAGGTATGCTAATCAACTAGTAACACACATGATAATACTAACTAACACAAGTAGCATCAAGGCTCTTACCTGAAACCTCTCCATTTTTCTGTTGATCTGGATGAGTAGGTTTAAATTCTTGTATTACAGCCATCTACAATGTGTTTATTAATTTAAAAAATCAACAACTAATACATATACACATATGTTACCAACAAGTAGCATCAGTGAGTAACAGGTGTGTTAGTAACACATGTGTTAGTAATACATTTGTTAGCAACAAAGAGTTTTATGATCATCTTACATATTTTTAAGTCTTTTTGAGGATTCTTGAGAACTATTAATGAAAAAATAGAGCATACACATTGAAACTCCACTACTACCACATATGTTAATAATGAAAAGATTCATGACCGTCTTACCATTTTATTTCGTTACTTGATTTTTTGCATTTTTATTAAAAATTAATCGGTCAATCAGCAAAAATCGGTTTGTTATTGCAATTTCTTCAATCAAATCGTAAATTAATTACATTAAAATTGCGCAAAATATGACCGCAGAGAATCGTGTGAATATAAAACTTAATCGATTGACAGGTATATCAAAAATCGACGGTTCAAAAGTATTACATGAATTTGCAGGTTCAATTATAAGAAATTACTACTTCAATTGCATTAAAAATCGCATCTTCAGTTTTTAACATAATCACAACAAATCACCTGTAATGCAATGAGTAAGATGAATCTAGATGAATGAGTCTTCAATTTCTTGATGAATGAGTCTTCAATTGCTCGTTTAGTTGAAGATCCAGTCTTTTTTTATTGCAAAAGCCCTAGTTTGAGTCGTGCGATTGCAAAAACCCTAGCTTCTGTATTTTTTATTATTCACACTCTGTTACGTACGCATATAACTCTGTCTGTTTGTTTTTTTCTTTTTTCTCCTGGATTAATTTGTACATTTACTAATATACCCTTCCACCTTTAATGAGAATGGTGAAATTTGATTGGTTTTCCCATTCTCTAGAAATTACTCATACTCTAATGATCCCATCTCATAGATACATAACGTTCATAGATATAATATCTATCATCACTTTTTAATGCATCCTCAAGATGTAGACAAAATATAAACACATACGTATGTCACACCCCGCCAAACGGTGATTACAATTTGTACTAATTAAGTGTGCAGAAGCTTTGGTGATGTGGCGGGGATGCGAACAATTATACAACCAAATAGTATATACATACTCAGAGCATATGGCTATTGCGCAACATAATGTATTAAGATGCCAATTTTAACTGTTATTACAAAAGATTAAGACCAGTAAGTAGTAACAGTAGTAGTAGTGTTTAAAATATAAAGTTTTAAAGTACATATGATTAATATAAGATTTCATGAGTATAACTGCAAGGTTTTGCAGTCATACAGTCGAAATCTTCAAAAGCGTCCCAAAATATGTGGCATCCTAAATAGTCCATGGTTGTCCATCCTGAATGCATGCGATTCTTACTTACTCGCCTAGTTTCCTGAAAAACATAGAGAAGTGTTGTCAACAAAATATGTTGAGTGACTTTACAGGTATACTATACGTATGTGGTTTGTTAAACCAAGTATTTTGTGTTATTGAAATGTTATTCAATTAGATAAACAGTTTGCAGGTTGTGCAAAATACAAGTTTTTTAGGGTTGTTACCCTAAAGTAGGGTTTTATGTGGGATGTTACCCCAAAATAAACCACTGGTTGTTTTCCAGTACAAAATAAGTAACCGGTGTATTTTCCGGTAGGAAACAGTTGTAGGATTCGTTCTTCCTAAAAATATGTGGAAATTTCTTAGACTATGATCCCCTGCAAGGTGAACTAAACCTTACAAGCTAAAGTAACGTGACCTAACCCTATAACCAAACCACGACCAACACTTATGTTGTTTGCCTGAAGGACATGTAAGTATACGCTCCTATCCATAGGAGGGTCGTCACGACGATAGTACTATCCGTATACTCAGTGGATAGATTCACCTAGCTAATGGTTACAGTCTGCATGACATAAGGTCTTTTCATGCATACATTTCAAGTCTGGGTCCGTACTAGGATACATTGTCTAATTCCCAAACTAGTTGTGAAAATGTAATTTCATCAATCAATCATTTGTATAAAAGCAATAAAGCAGTTATAATTTGATTCTATGTGTTAGCATGCAATTTCTATGTTTAACACCCCTGTGTTTAAAAGCAGAAAACATTTAAAATAGGGGTTGTAAACTCACCGTAGTAGGTGTGATGTGAATGCTAGCGGATGTGTGTAGCGTCACCCAAGGTATGTTGACCTATAGGCAATAATTGTATTAACATAAGTACTTTGATTTGTTCATCAAATTATGTTAATGGTTCATTTGTTTGAAGAAATTGTTGATTTCTTAGTCGTATAAGTTGTTGGTGACGATATTCGTTGGAAATATGTAGTATTTCACAAGTCGTATGTTTCGTTCTCATTTTACATATATATACTTGTCTTATACATACATATATATATATATATATATATATATATAAATATACTTGTTGTATATCATTAATTCGTACGTTTGTTAAACATAAATATCTCATTTGTATATAGAGATATATAATTACAAGTGTCATATCTATATGTAATTTCAATACGTTATTTACGTATAAAGTTATAAGTCTCGTTTGATATAAATATACTAAATAACGCTCCAAACGATATGTTAACTCGTCACGTCTTATTTGTCGTATTTATTTCCGTTTATAAAATAAATAATGTTATCGTATCGAAAAGTGTCATGTTTACTCCATTTACATATTATCATCATGTTTTTAGTCGTAATATTGTCTCATATCAAATATAATCGTTTTCATGTTGGTATATGTTTTTAGAGATCCAAATCAGTCTGCTGTCCAAATATATGGATCCATCGGATCTCCGTTATTATCACTCGGTCTATTACTCATTCACAGGTTATATCACTACTACAATAAGTATTTTATAGAACGACTTATTTAGAACGATTTTAGGGAAGTGCACTATTTAATCCATTTATAGATCGGTTCATAAAATGCGAGCTAGTTGATTATTTTTTTTGGAACACTTGGTTATAAACCGATCTATTTGATATTTTATAGATCGACCGGTTTGAACCGCGCTATATCCGTATGAATTCATAAAAAATCAAGTAATAAAATGTGTGTTTTGGAGTTAAGATATGCCGGATCAATTAACTGATCCGCCGGATCGAGGTTTTCTTTTACTCGTTACCGGTTTGTTCCAGCGACTAAAACGTGCGAGTTTTCAAAGGGTGATCCGTCGCATCCACATAGGATCCTCCGGATCCTGCATGTTTACAGAGTCTGGTTTATGCAGAGTATCAAATATACTCGTATTTTTTGGTTTCAAATCATTTGTATCACAGTCCCAATCGTTTATAACAACGTAATATAACATTTTAACAACTTATTATCTCATTTTAACAAGTTTTCATCTATGGATTTTGGATTCAAAGTTTTATTTTCTTAAAACCCATTTCAAGAACAAATCTTTTAAATCATCAAATTGTGATGTTATATACTTAGATTAGGATATATAAACATTATATACAACGAAATTATTGTATAGAATTCAAGAAATATAAGTTTCCGTACAATAAGGTATGATGATGATGATCACGGTTGAGGATGATGATGATTTTATTGTTATAAGCCTTTAATGTTTAATCTTTAATCTTTCTTCCCGCTTCTGCTTGCTCATGATGAAGAAGAAGAAAAAGAATAGAGCAAATCAATGATTGAAGGTTGGTAGATTGTATGTTTGCTAGACTTATTTCACATCAGTAGTTTTTGTTTAAACTTTTGTCAGGAAATTAGCGTAAGAATGCACATGCTTAAGTTTATTTATACCTAATTTGGAGAGTTGTCACATTCTCCCCCTGTTAGGGAAATCTCGTCCCGAGATTTGAGTTGAGTTGTGAGTCGCGGTCACGCTCTCGAATAAGTGGGGATATTTCTTTCGCATCTCGTCCTCTCGTTCCCAGGTAAACTCTGGGCCATGTTTCAAGTTCCAACGAACTTTGACAAGCTTGATTCGCTTGTGTCAAAGTTTCTGCGTTTTCGAGTCCATAACTTCGATAGGTTCCTCCACAAAGTTTAGTTTTGAGTCAATAAAGACTTCGTCAGGAGGGATGATTAAAGTTTCGTCCGATAGACACTTCTTCAAGTTAGATACATGAAAGGTGTCATGGATACTACTAAGCTCTTGTGGTAGTTTGAGCTTGTAGGTGACAGGACCAATCCTCCCAAGGATTTCGAAAGGTCCAATGTAGCGTGGTTTTAGTTTTCCTCGTTTGCCAAATCTTGTAACCCCTTTCCAGGGTGCTACTTTGAGTAGGACCTTGTCTCCTACTTGAAATTCTAAAGGTTTCCGTCTGTTGTCAGCATAGCTCTTTTGTCGGTCTCGTGCCGTTTTCAATCGATTAAGTACTTGAGATATCTTGTCCGTTGTTTCTTGGACTATCTCAGGACCTGATAACTGTCTGTCGCCCAACTCTGCCCAACAGACTGGCGATCGGCACTTGCGTCCATACAACGCCTCAAATGGTGTCATCTGTATGCTGGTGTGATAACTATTGTTATAGGAAAATTCGGCTAGAGGTAGGTGAGTATCCCAATTACCTCCAAAATCTATCACACATGCTCTTAACAGGTCTTCGAGCATTTGTATCGTTCACTCGCTCTGGCCGTCGGTTTGTGGGTGGTAGGCAGTACTCATGTCGAGTCTAGTACCCAATGCATGTTGAAGTGTTTGCCAGAAGCGAGATGTGAATCATGCATCTCTATCGGAGATGATTGATAGTGGCACACCATGTCGGGAGACAATTTCCTTTAGATATATTCTAGTCAGTTTCTCCATTCTGTCTGTTTCCTTGATAGCAAGGAAGTGGGTTGATTTCGTCAATCGATCGACAATTACCCATATCGCATTAGCTCCAAATGTCGTTCTGGGTAATTTCCTGATGAAATCCATTGTTATCTGTTCCCATTTCCATTTGGGCATTTCGGGTTGTTGCAAAAGCCCAGACGGCTTTTGATATTCGACTTTGACCTTTGAATAGGTCAGGCATTTACTAACAAATGTGGCAATGTCTCGTTTCATGTCAGGCCACCAGTAAAAACCTTAAGAGCAAAAACGATTGCTCCCAGTTCTAAGTCATGCATCGTATAGTACTTCTCATGAACTTTTAACTGACGGGACGCATGATAAGGTTTGCATACTCAATTCATGAGATCCATGAATACTGCTGGCGCGTTGGTCAATCTAAACGGCACGACTAAGAACTCATAATGACTGTAACGCAGTCTTAGGGATATCCTCATCCCGAACCTTCAGTTGGTAGTAACCAGATCGCAAGTCGATCTTCGAGTAGTAACTTGACCCTTGTAGCTGGTCAAACAAGTCATCAATCTGTGGTAATGGATATCGATTCTTGATAGTTACTTTGTTCAGTTCCCGATAATCGATACACATTCGCATTGATCCATCCTTTTTCTTGACAAACAAAACCGGAGCTCCCCAAGGTGAAAAGCTCGGTCCGATGAATCCTAAGTCTAAAATTTCCTGCAACTGTGCAGACAACTCTTGCATCTCCGATGGAGCTAGACGATAAGGTGTGCGAGCAATTGGTGCTGCTCCAGGCACTAGGTCGATATGAAACTCAACCTGTCGTGGGGGTGGTAATCCTGGTAACTCATCAGGAAACACTCCCAGATAATCACGTACGATAGGCACATCATCTATGCGTCGCTCCTCGGGTTCTTCTCAACCACATGTACCAAGAATGCTTGGTAACCCTTTCGTAGAAATTTATTCGCTTTCATGCACGTAATCATTTTTACTGCACGTTTTCCTTTCTCTCCTTGTATTTCGAAGGTTTCACCTAACGATAACGGTAGACATACCAATTTCTCAAAACATATAATTTCTGCATGGTTTTTCGACAGCCAGTCCATGCCAACCACTATATCGAAGCTCCCTAGTTCTACCGGTAGTAAGTCTATTTTTAAAGAATGTCCTTCCAACATTAAGGTACATCCTGGTACTATTTCTCCTGATTCAATCAACTTACCATCGGCTAGCTCTACAGTGTATTTGTTATCTAACTTAAGGGATTCGATCTCTAATAGTGGTCTAAACTCAGTGGACACAAAGCTTAAATCAGCACCAGAATCAAATAACACGGATGCAAAGTGGTTGTTTACTAGAAACGTACTAGTAACTGTGTTAGGATCCTATCGTGCTTCTGCTGCTGCTATCACAAATGCATGTCCACGAGCTGGCTGATTGTTGTTGTTGTTACCGTGGTTGTTATCATTGTTGTTGCGGTTGTTGGTGTTTCGTATCTGATTATTCCGGTTGTTGTTGTTGAGGTTTTGGTTATTGAGTCGAGGGCAACGGTTCCGATAATGCCCCGTGTCACCACATTCAAAACACCCTTGATTTTGGCGTTCTGTATTTTCCCTAGGTGTAGGGTTAACCTTACAGTTTTGGGTTTTGTGACCCCAACTTCTACAGCTGTTGCAAAACCAACATTCACCTTCGTGGTGTTTGTTACACTTGTCACACCTTGGTTTGTTACCCAAATATGGCTTTGGTTCCACAGTGGTGGCAGCATAGGACTTTAGGTTTCCAGATCCTTTCTTATTTTTTTGACCCTAACGGTCACTCCCTCTGCCATTCCACTTATGCTTCGCACCCCTAGAACTACCAGCTTCAGTGCTGCTTGGCTCAACTTTTCCTGTCACAACCTTTTTGGTTAAGGTCCCCATTCTGACTACCTCATTGGTCAATCTCTGAGCTAGAGTAATAGCACTCCTGCATGTGGCAGGTTCTGATGATGTAACCAGGCTACGGATCTGAGGTGCCAGTCCTTAGATGTAACGCTCAATGCGTTTGAATTCGGGTGTCACCATATGTGGCACTAATCGTGCTAACTCTTGAAACTTAGTGGTGTACCCAGTGACATTAGCACCAACCATTTTAATATCCCATAATTCAGTTTCAACTTTATGCATCTCGCTACGGGGACAGAATTCTTCCAACATCATGTTCTTCAGTACTCCCCGTGACATGGAGTAGGCAGCTGGTCGGCCAAGTGATTGGACTTTACTGTTACACCATGTAAGAGCTTTGTCAGCAAGGGTGCAGGTGGCATACTTCACCATACAGTCAGGTGAACCGTCACAAATGTCCGATACCGACTCTGTCTTCTCTATCCAGTGTATAATACCAATAGCACCCTCGGTGCCACGAAAAGTAACTAGCTTACAAGCCTGGAATATCTTGTATGAACACCCTCGGCGGGTATTCGCAGGTGTCTCAATGTTAACAGGGGTAGTTCCGCTGTTATTTATCCCATTCTCGCGATTTTGGCTTGCTTCATACTCAACAATACATTCATCTATTCGACGCGCGATCATTTGTTCAGTAGTTTCCTCGTTGTTGGGTGATGGAGTGGTTTCAGGGATGGAAGAAGTAGTCGTTCATCGAATGTTCCTAGTCATTCGTCGTTTAGGTGGCATGATTCCGTTCTGCGATGAAAAAAATGCAGAAGTCAATGCCAAGATAATGAATGTGATGAGCAAGATTTCACATTGTTTAACAAAGGAACAGTATGAAGGATTTAAGAACAAGACTTACCATTGTTTAACAAAGGAATGGTATGAAGGATTTAAGAACAAGGTTTCACATTACATGTCGCACGAATTAGAAACGTCAATATGTACTTAGTACAATATAATCACGTTGGCCAGGCGTCGTTATATAATGCCAAATACATATTTCTTTTCTTCATCATTTAACACAATCAGGTTCAAAGGGATTCAAGATAAGAATCAATAATCAAAGTGTGGTATGTTTCAAGGTTTTCAAGAAATGATTTCAAGTGTTATTGATTGGTTATCGTTTCTAACATACACATATAAATGTAGATATATAACTATAGTCGTTGTCAAATGTAATGAACATGAAATATAACCAAACATAAGTTATATTATATCAAAAGGTGTAACGCTGATACAACAGTTTCGTACAAAACAAGATGGGATCCCTAATACGCCCATCAGCGGTTAGCGCTATACAAAAGACAATGGGTTTTCCTATACATATACCCATTCTAACAACAGTTTTCCCCAAGTACAAACCTAATAAATACATACATATGCCCATCTAATACAAGTCTATTCGATACGTGATGGGTCTCCTAACATACCCATCTGCCAAAAGTAGTCAATCTAACCCAAAGTAGGCACAACCTGCCATACATGGGTCTAATGAAAATAAGGTAAAAACAATTCTGCAGCTGTCCTCAGCACAGCCATCAACACACAAGCTCCGATCACAAACTCTGCTGCCCTCGCATGTCGCTCTAGTACCCTAACACATGCACGGGCAGACTTAGCTATCTCTCTAGCGGCAACCACGTTGCCCAACAGGAAGTGGCAACGCTCATGCATGTCTATCATGTCTCCATCCAGACGAGAGACATCGCTCTGTAGCTCTGCAAGGTGAATACCCTTGCTACCAGAAATATGAAACAAGGTACGAATAACAGCAATAATGGTAGGGACGGTCAACTCTACAGGCTCTCCAGTAGTAGGCAGTGGAGCTGGGGATCGCGAGGACTTCCCGATCTTAAATGTAGAGGGAAAACCCTCCAATGACCTCCATCTCCCTAACATAGGAGTCATCCACTCTAGGTGAGCATACCTAGGTACCCTCTGTGGTGGCTCATCACAATGTATCTCTCTCTCCTCTATCATCGGCGCCTTATCGCGGGGCGCAAGTGGTCCTCTGGGGAAATCTCGGACACACATCCGGGGTGTCCTCCTAGGTACCGGTCCTCTACAAGGTCCAACAGTCATACGGCATGTCGCCATAAAGGTAAACCATAGCATACGAGTGGTAGGATCAGTAGAAGCAGTAGTAGGTGGAACCACAGGTGCAGTCGGTGGTGGGGTGATGTAGGCATCACCGGTGTCATCAGATAGAGCTCTCGGGTGAATTGATGGACTCATAACTCCGGTGCTAGCGTCGCTATGGTAGGAACCCTCGGTTGGCTCCTCGTCAGAAGCGTACAAGTAGATCGGATTTTGCCTCTACATGCTGAGACAAAAGAAGTCGTGGGTGACGTGTTAGTCGTATGTTAGATGTATGCAAAGTATGTATGTGTGAATGCATAAATGTTTCTAGCCAAGGCAATAGTCTAGGTCTCTAAGGTTTCCGGTCACTAAAAGACTTCTAGTTCGCTATAACCAATGGCTCTGATACCAAGTCTGTCACACCCCGCCAAACGGTGATTACAATTTGTACTAATTAAGTGTGCGGAAGCTTTGGTGACGTAATGTATACATACAGTAATACAACCAAATAATATATACATACTGAGAGCATATGGCTATTGCGCAACATAATGTATTAAGATGCCAATTTTAACTGTTATTACAAAAGATTGCGACCAGTAAGTCGTAACAGTAGTAGTAGTAGTGTTTAAAACATAAAGTTTTAAAGTACATATGATTAATATAAGATTTCATGAGTATAACTGCAAGGTTTTGCAGTCATACAAAGGAAATCTTCAAAAGCGTCCCAAAATATGTGGATCCTAAATAGTCTAGGGTTGTCCATCCTGAATGCATGTGATTCTTACTTACTCGACTAATTTTCTGAAAAACATAGAGAAAAGTTGTCAACAAAATATTTTGATTGAATTTATAGGTTTACTATACGTATGTGGTTTGTTAAACCAAGTATTTTTTGTTATTGAAATGTTATTCAACTAGATAAACAGTTTGCAGGTTGTGCAAAATACAAGTTTTGTAGGGTTGTTACCCTAAAGTAGGGTTTTATGTGGGATGTTACCCCAAAATAAGTAACCGGTGTATTTTCCGGTAGGAAACAGTTGTAGGATTCGTTCTTCCTAAAAATATGTGGAAATTTCTTAGACTATGATCCCCTGCAAGGAGAGCTAAACCTTACAAGTTAAAATAACACGACCTAACCCTATAACCAAACCACGACCAGCACTTATGTTGTCTGCCTGAACGACATGTAAGTATACGCTCCTATCCATAGGAGGGTCGTCACGGTGATAGTACTATCCGTATACTCAGTGGCTAGAGTCACCTAGCTAATGGTTACAGTCTGCATAACATAAGGTCTTTTCATGCATACATTTCAAGTCTGGGTCCGTACTAGGATACATTGTCTAATTCCCAAACTAGTTGTGAAAATGTAATTTCATCAATCAATCATTTGTATAAAAGCAATAAAGCAGTTATAATTTGATTGCATGTGTTGGCATGCAATTTCTATGTTTAACACCCCTGTGTTTAAAAGCAGAAAACATTTAAAATAGGGGTTGTAAACTCACCGTAGTAGGTGTGATGTGAATGCTAGCGGATGTGTGTAGCGTCACCCAAGGTATGTTGACCTATAGGCAATAATTGTATTAACATAAGTACTTTGATTTGTTCATCAAATTATGTTAATGGTTCATTTGTTTGAAGAAATTGTTGATTTCTTAGTCGTATAAGTTGTTGGTGACGATATTCGTTGGAAATATGTAGTATTTCACAAGTCGTATGTTTCGTTCTCATTTTACATATATATACTTGTCTTATACATATATATATATATATAAATATACTTGTTGTATATCATTAATTCGTACGTTTGTTAAACGTAAATATCTCATTTGTATATAGAGATATATAATTACAAGTGTCATATCTATATGTAATTTCAATACGTTGTTTACGTATATAGATATAAGTCTGGTTTGATATAAATATACTAAACAGCGCTCCAAACGATATGTTAACTCGTCACGTCTTATTTGTCGTATTTATTTCCGTTTATAAAATAAATAATGTTATCGTATCGAAAAGTGTCATGTTTACTCCATTTACATATTATCATCATGTTTTTAGTCGTAATATTGTCTCTTACCAAATATAATCGTTTTCATGTTGTTATAGGTTTTTAGAAATCCAAATCAATCTGCTGTCCAAATATATGGATCCGCCGGATCAAACACAATTTTGCCGGATTACATCTATTTATTAAGGATCCGCCGAATCATTCAAGTGATCCGCCGGATCTCCGTTATTATCACTCGGTCTATTATTGTAACACCCGCCAAATTAGGACTAGTGATTAGTGCCTAATTCTTTGATAATACATGTAATTAGTTCGGTTTTAGGCTAATTAATGTATCGAAATATATATTGATGAATATATACGATTATGCGTTTTGATTAAATCGTACGCAATTCAAATCGAATGTAATTCGATTTAAATAAATACGGACATTGGTGAGCAGTTTTTATTAAATAATATGACATTATTTACTAACTCTATTTTATCCAAAATATTATTTTGATAATATTTCAAGCTTATTTAGTATCGTACAAATAAACGTCTACACCATTGAATTAATAAACGCGCAAACAAAACAAGCAAAGTTATATTTAATAACCCAATTGTAAAGTATTTAGTGGAACACTTCAACAAAATATTGATTAATTAATCACATTTTAAAACGCATATTTAAAAAGTATCAAATAAATACTTAACGTTAAACAATCGGGAAAACGAACACCGTGCAGAACGCAAATGCAGGGCAAAAATGGGTGAAGCCCACACCCGTGGACCCCACCCGAAACCGGCCCAAGGGAGGGGAACATCACCCCCCCCCCACCTCCTTTCCCTCTCATTTCTATCTCTCACACTCTCTTTCTTCTTCCTTTTTTCTCTCAAATCACCATCACCACCACCACCATTAAACCACCAAAAAGCACCACGAAAAAACCTCGGATCCTCATGCTCGTTTGGAGAAAAAGATTCCCCGCATCACGATCTACACTTCCATCTTTTTGAAATCTCTCCGCGTAAACTTGTAAGATTCCCGATAAATCTCAAACCTCTTCGATTTTGTATATTTTTACTTGAAAATTGTTTATTTAGCTTTGAAAATGTCCAAATATGGGTTGGGTAAAAGGATCGGACCAAACGGAAACCGGAAAACTAGTTTTCAACTCAAAAATCTGTCATCAGACTTAAGTGTCGCGTAGACCGAACCAGTATAGCGTCACTTCGTGCGTCACTTAAGTGTCGGATTAAGTGACGCATAAAACCCTAAATTTGCGTCAATTGCCTAGGTGCCGCATAAAACCCCTTTTTCCCGACACTTACATCCGTCACTTGTCTAGTGACGCCTAACGCTACTTACCGACACTTCCAACGACACTTGTCTGAGTGTCGCATACAATTGAACCCTAGTTCCATCCGACACTCGACCCTAGTACCCTTACCCAACACTGATAACCGACACTGCCTTAGTGACGCCTCGTCATACGTCACTTCCCTAAGTGACGCCCTAAACTCAGATTTTACCATTTCATGTGACACTTCCTAAGTGTCGCCTAAACCCCTAAGTGTCGCATCAAGTGACGCTAAAAATAGACTGTTGCAACTCCTTTTCACTCTAAGTGTCGACCTTTCATAACCTCAAACACTTATACGATACGACTTCTAAAACACGTTGGAACATATTTTCAAGCATAACACTTCGAAATCATAATAATAATGATGAGATTATTATTACAGACAATCACCAACGGGCCATACGCATTTTCAAATACTTAAACAAATCAACCAAAACGTAGAAATTTGGACTTTCTAGTTGGGCGAACAAATACAAGGGTGATCTTTTGACATACCCAATCATGTTTATAACCACCGCGTGTCATGGACACCCTCAGGTTACGAGTCTTCGGACAATCACTAATCGGCAAATCAACTCACGTTATTGACTAAACGCTTCAAGACTCAGGTGAGTCTCATGGCCCCTCTTTTACTGTTTTTACTCAGGGGTGTTATTCAATGCTTATTTTTAACATGTGAACGCAAGTACAAACACTTTCATATACTACATGAGTTTTACACAACTAATCATTTAAAAGTCCTCCGTCAGCATAGTTTGGTAATACGTTGTAGCGTGAATATTAGTATATGGTACCATATAGGATTGACCCTCCTCGTCCGGGTTAACAAGCACTAACTGGGTAAACGGATGTACTAATATTTGTTCAGACGAGTGTTGATTAGGCACTCGTGGAGGCACCTCGATCAGGTCCTTAAAGGTGGATCCTGACCCCTCGAGTTAAACTCAGACTATGTGCTCATGGCTGTATACATTATCATTATCTTTATTTGCTGGATGCAAATCAGTACTTAAATCTTGCGGTTCACACGATATTATTTGATATACAAACCTGTGAGCTCACCAGCGTTAGCTGACCCATTTTAGCATGTATCACAGGTACTCAGCAGTAGATTTGGATTGCCCTCAGGATTAATATAGCTCGAGCCAGCATGCAGACAATAGAGATTTCCTTGCATTAGTATATTTTGTACAAGTATTTATGTATTGGAATCTCTCATTTAATCGAACACGAGCTATGTACGGCTTCAACAATTGTAAACATTTTAACATTAATATATTTTGTTAAAACGACGCATATAGAGTCGTTTGCTATATATCTGTGTGTTTTGATTATTAATTAGTAACACCCAAATTATGTTTCTGCTAAACAGTAAATTTGGGGGTGTTACAGATTGGTATAAGAGCGGAAGGTTATAGTGAACTAGGTTGCATTTAGTGGGCCTAGACTATGACCATTAGGCATTATTCCTTATTAAGTATGATTAGGTTCAGTGACTACATGGTATTGGTTTAATTTAACATAGCATGATCAACTATGTATAATTAAAAGAATATGATATGAGATCTGAAACGAGTGTTGATTGGGCTATATTGTATATGTATTATATGAATATAGGCCTCATTCTTTCTAACGCTTTGTCTCAGAATGGCAAACACACCACCCAATCCATCACACTCTCAATCCAAATCGCCGAATCCGAGGGTAGCTAGGAGGAACGCCAGGTTGCCTCGAGCTGGCCCGTAACCCACTCACTTCACTCTGCCGGCCTTGGCCACTAGGCTGAACCACCACGAGCAACGACTTCGCACCATGGATGTCACATTGCAAGAAACAAACGAAAATTGGAGACTCACAGCGGTAGAGCGTATCAACCAAGTCTCCGAAGATCACAAAAACACCGTTAGCAACATGAACATTCTCCACGACCAAGTAATGGAATCAGGGGTAGAATTCGAGCTCTTGCGACTCAGGTTAGAACAATGCGAATAGCGCCTGCAAGAGGCCGAAGAATACTCAAGGATGCTGGTGCAACGATTAGCCTTGGCAGAAGACAACGCCCGACAAACTAGAAGACTCGCAATCACCGTGGATCGACTTGTCACACTAATGGAAAGGATAAACTTGCGTTAGAACTAGTGTGACCATCATCTTGTAATCTATATCTATCTATATAGGACACTTGCAATTCAAACCGGATATAACAATTGTCGGTACCTTTTGTACTTCCCATATTATGTAATCTTTTGAAAAACCGTACCATGTATCCAACTTGGTTATCTAAATGAAATATAATTATCACTTTGTACTATCATCGTATATTTCATCATATACACCTGTGATATATCAAAATTTCACACAAGTATCTCATTATCTTTTCTTGATCTTGTTCAGCAAGATGCCACCGAAGCGATTCACCTTCAACGAAACTGAAATCGCCCAACTCATCGCCCAAAGCGTGGCCCAAGCTATAGCTATCCAACACCCTAGTTCGGGCAGTGAAGATACAGCTGCCAACGGGCCTCAACCCAAGCCTTGCTAGTACAAGGACTTCCAGAACTGCAAACCCTTGAACTTCAAGGGAACCGAAAGAGCCATCGGACTGATCAGATGGTTCGAGAAAACGGAATCCGTCTTCCACATCAGCAAATGTGCGGAAGAGGACAAAGTCAAATACTCCACCTGCACCCTCGAAGATGGTGCCCTCTCATGGTGGAATTCATATGCCTAGTCCGTGGGTATTGACACCGCCTACTTACTCCCTTGGGAGGACATGAAGAAAATGCTCACCGACGAGTACTGCCCTAATGAACAACTTCATAAGCTGGATGAGGTAGGGGGAGCGTGGTACGAAACCGGTACCGAACCGTACCGAACCTGTTGGTACCGCTTATTTTTTTGGCCCTAAAGTGAGTACCGAATACCGGACCGTTTAAAGCGGTACGGTACCGTTTCGGTACGGTACCGATTCGGTACGGTACTGGTACGGGATCGGGATTCGGGTACGAATGCTCACCCCTAGGATGAGGAGTTCTGGCACTTAAAAGTGCAGGGGACTGATATTGTTGGATATACCACCAGATTCCAAAAACTTGCCATCCTTCGCCTAGCTATGGTGAGTACCGAACCCGAGAAAATCAAGAAATATATCCGCGGCCTTCCAGAACCTGTCCGGGGAAACGTCACATCATCAAACCAAACCACTCTTCATGGCGCCATCCGGTTGGCCCATGAACTTCTAGCCATGAACGAAGACTTTGAACCACCCACTTCTTCCTCCAACCACCTCAAAATAAGGTGGTCCGACAACCACAACAACTACCAAAATAAGAAACCCGACACCATCAAAGCCTACAACTCAACCACCGAAACCAGACGGGGTTACACCGGGAACAAGCCCTACTGTTGGAAGTTCAACCGCCACCATGAAGGTCCTTGCGGTCCCTATTGCAACAACTGCAAGAGGTACGGCCACCTCACTAAGGACTGTAGATCCCCCGCCAACAACAATAATACCAACAACAACTCCAGCGACAACACCAGACTACACCGAGCCTGCTTTGCATGCGGAAATCCCGGGCACTTTAGGAATGAGTGCCCGAAACTGACGAACAAGGGCAACAACAACAACAATGCTAAAGGTAGAGCCTTATTACTCAACTCTGGGGATGCCCGTCAGGACCCGAATGTGGTCACGGGTATGTTCCTCCTCAACAACTTAACTGCTTCTGTTATGTTTGATACTGGTGCCGATAGAAGCTTTATTTCTGATGAGTTTTGTCACCTGCTTGACATTACACCTATTGCCTTAGATGTTAAGTACACTGTAGAACTTGCAAATGGTAAACTCATAGAGACCGATAGTATGATACCTAATTTCACCTTAAACCTAGCCGACGAGTTCTTCTCTATCGATCTTATGCCCGTTGAAATCGGAAGTTTCGACGTCATCGTTGGAATGGACTGGTTGTCCAAACACCGAGCTGAAATCGTTTGTTACGACAAAATCATCTGCATCCCTCTCGCCGTTGGTAGAACCTTGATCATATAGGGGGAGACCGGTGGGATGAGACTAAATATCATCTCTTGTCCGAAAACCCGAAAATTCCTGAGAAAGGGTTATCCTGCAATCCTCACGCACATCACAGAGAAAAAGTTGGGGGAGAAGCGACTGGAGGATGTGCCAATCGTTAGAGACTTTCCCGAAGTCTTTCCGGAAGAACTACCTGGTCTACCTCCACCTAGACAGGTTGAGTTCTCGATCGAGCTCGTGTCGGGTGCCACACCGGTAGCCCGAGCACCATACCGCCTAGCCCCATCCAAACTTCAAGAACTGTCCACCCAGTTACAGGAACTCCTAGATAGAGGATTCATTAAACCGACTTCTTCACCTTGTGGAGCTCCGGTCTTGTTTGTTAAAAAGAAAGACGGTTCATTCAGAATGTGTATCGACTACCGAGAGTTGAACAAGCTAACTGTCAAGAACCGGTATCCACTTCCTCGCATCGATGACCTGTTTGACCAACTTCAAGGATTGAGTTTTTATTCAAAGATCGATCTCCGGTCAGGTTTTCACCAACTACGTGTTCGCGACTCCGATATTCCGAAAACTGCTTTCAGAACCCGGTATGGGCATTACGAATTTCAAGTGATGCCATTCGGTCTAACCAACGTGCCGGCTGTATTCATGGATTTCATGAATCGGGTGTGCAAGCCTTATCTCGACAAGTTTGTCATTGTCTTTATCGATGACATCCTCATCTATTCGCGCAACGAGCAATAGCATGCGCAACACCTCAAAACCATCCTAGAACTACTTAAGCACGAGGAGCTTTACTTTAAATTCTCTAAGTGTGAGTTTTGGATGCAAATAGTTCAATTCCTCGGACACGTGATTGACAGTCAAGGAATTCATGTTGATCCATCGAAAATCGAGGCTATCAAAGACTGGCAAGCGCCAACCACTCCAACCGAGGTATGCCATTTTTTGGGATTGGCCGGGTATTATCGTCAGTTCATCGAAAATTTCTCCAAAATAGCCCAACCTCTCACGGCACTGACTCAAAAGGAAAAGAAGTTCAATTGGACTGATAAGCAAGAGTCACCATTTCAGCTATTAAAACTCAAGCTTTGCAGTGCTCGTATTCTAACTTTACCCGAAGGCACCGACGACTTCGTGGTATACTGCGATGCTTCCCACCAAGGTCTCGGTTGCGTGCTGATGCAACAAGACAAGTTCATTGCTTACGCTTCCCGACAACTCAAAGTTCATGAGAAGAACTACACGACTCACGACCTTGAGCTAGGGGCCGTGGTGTTTGCCCTCAAAATCTGGAGACACTGCCTCTATGGTACCCGAAGTACTGTATTCACCAATCACAAAAGTCTCCAACACATCTTCGACCAAAAGGATCTTAATATACGACAACATCATTGGGTCGAGTTGCTCACCGATTATGACTGCGAAATCAAATACTACCCCGGCAAGGAAAATGTTGTTGCCGATGCCCTTAGTTGAAAGGAACGGTCGAAACCACTTCGAGTCCGAGCCCTCAATATGACCATTCATAATGATCTCACCATTCAGATTCACGCCGCTCAACTCAAAGCTTTAAAACCCGAAAATGTCAAAAGCGAAGCCTTGCGAGGCATTGATAAACAATTCAAAATCAAACCTAATGGCGTTAGGTACTTCTCAAACCGAATCTGGTTGCCTAATTTTGGAAACCTGCGAGACTTGGTGATGGATGAAGCTCACAAGTCTAAATACTCTGCCAATCCGGGATCTGACAAAATGTATCACGGCATCAAAGAATTCTATTGGTGGCCAAACATGAAAGCTGAAATCACCACTTACGTCAGCAAGTGTCTTACTTGCTCAAAAGTCAAAACCGAACATCAAAAACCTTCTGGTTTACTCCAACAGCCCAACATTCCTGAATGGAAATGGGAACAGATCGACATGGATCGCCAGAAAAGTCATGCTGACGTGAGACGCATATCACTCGAATTCCAGGTTGAGGACCGGGTACTCTTGAAAGTATCACCTTGGAAGGGCGGAATCCGATTCGGCAAACGCGGAAAATTAAATCCCAGGTATATTGGACTTTTTGAGATCCTCGAAAGGATTGGCCCTGTGGCATATCGACTGCAGCTGCCATCCGAACTCAGCAGCGTGCAACCCACCTTCCACATTTCTAACCTAAAGAAATGTCTGTCTGATGAGACACTTATCATCCCACTCGATGAAATTCGCGTCGATAACAAACTCCATTTTGTTGAGGAGCCCGCTGAAATCGTAGACTATGAGGTCAAACAACTCAAACAAAGTCGTATTCCCATCGTTAAGGTCAAGTGGAATTCTCGGCGCGGTCCGGAATTCACTTGGGAACGGGAAGACCAAATGCGACTCAAGTATCCTCAGTTATTCACTGACTCTACATCAAATGCGACCTCGAGCTAAATTTCGGGATGAAATCAGGGGGAGAATGTAACACCCGCCAAATTAGGACTAGTGATTAGTGCCTAATTCTTTGTTAATACATGTAATTAGTTCGGTTTTAGGCTAATTAATGTATCGAAATATATATTGATGAATATATACGATTATGCGTTTTGATTAAATCGTACGAAATCGAATGTAATTCGATTCAAATAAATATGGACATTGGTGAACAATTTTTATTAAATAATATGACATTATTTACTAACTCTATTTTATCCAAAATATTATTTTGATAATATTTCAAGCTTATTTAGTATCGTACAAATAAACGTGTACACCATTGAATTAATAAACGCGCAAACAAAACAAGCAAAGTTATATTTAATAACCCAATTATAAAGTATTTAGTGGAACACTTCAACAAAATATTGATTAATTAATCACATTTTAAAACGCATATTTAAAAAGTATAAAATAAATACTTAACGTTTAAACAATCGGGAAAATGAACACCGCGCGGAACGCAGACGCAGGAAAGCAAAAATGGGTGAAGCCCACACCCGTGGACCCCACCCGAAACCGGCCCAAGGGAGGGGGACATCACCCCCCCCCTCACCTCCTTTCCCTCTCATTTCTATCTCTCACACTCTCTTTCTTCTTCCTTTTTTCTCTCAAATCACCATCACCACCACCACCATTAAACCACCAAAAAGCACCACGAAAAAACCTCGGATCCTCATGCTCGTTTGGAGAAAAAGATTCCCCGCATCACGATCTACACTTCCATCTTTTTGAAATCTCTCCGTGTAAACTTGTAAGATTCCCGACAAATCTCGAAACTCTTCGATTTTGTATATTTTTACTTGAAAGTTGTTTATTTAGCTTTGAAATGTCCAAATATGGGTTGGGTAAAAGGATCGGACCAAACGGAAACCGGAAAACTAGTTTTCAACTCAAAAATCCGTCATCAGACTTAAGTGTCGCATAGACCGAACCAGTATAGCGTCACTTCGTGCGTCACTTAAGTGTCGCATTAAGTGACGAATAAAACTGTAAATTTGCGTCACTTGCCTAGGTGCCGCATAAAACCCCTTTTTCCCGACACTTACATCCGTCACTTGTCCAGTGACGCCTAACGCTACTTACCGACACTTCCAACGACACTTGTCTGAGTGTCGCATACAATTGAACCCTAGTTCCATCCGACACTCGACCCTAGTACCCTTACCCAACACTGATAACCGACACTGCCTTAGTGACGCCTCGTCATACGTCACTTCCCTAAGTGACACCCTAAACTCAGATTTTACCATTTCATGTGACACTTCCTAAGTGTCGCCTAAACCCCTAAGTGTCACATCAAGTGACGCTAAAAATAGACTGTTGCAACTCCTTTTCACTCTAAGTGTCGACCTTTCATAACCTCAAACACTTATACGATACGACTTCTAAAACACGTTGGAACATATTTTCAAGCATAACACTTCAAAATCATAATAATAATGATTAGATTATTATTACAATCACCAAAGGGCCGTACGCATTTTCAAATACTTAAACAAATCAACCAAAACGTAGAAATTTGGACTTTCTAGTTGGGCGAACAAATACAAGGGTGATCTTTTGACATACCCAATCATGTTTATAACCACCGCGTGTCATGGACACCCTCAGGTTACGAGTCTTCGGACAATCACTAATCGGCTAATCAACTCACATTATTGACTAAACGCTTCAAGACTCAGGTGAGTCTCATGGCCCCTCTTTTACTGTTTTCACTCAGGGGTGTGATTCATTGCTTATTTTTAACATGTGAACGCAAGTACAAACACTTTCATATACTACATGATTTTTACACAACTAATCATTTAAAAGTCCTCCGTCAGCATAGTTTGGTAATACGTTGTAGCGTGAATATTAGTATATGGTACCATATAGGATTGACCCTCTGATGCACCCCCAGCCGTCAGTGTCGTTGGTGTTGTTGTAACGACTGAGGGGGCGATCAGGGTGTTTTAAAATTTATTTTTCTCGGGGCATAAACCTTTGAACTACCTACTGGTACTGGGTACAAGTACCTAATACTAGTACGTGGTAAGGATGATCAGGGTCATCTCCAGACGGTCGAATTTGAAACAGAGGTTGTTTGGATAATTAAGTCTTTAAGATAGGGTTCAGATGGTTGGTTTTGTTTGTGTTTTTATCTAATTTAAACTACTAAAGCAATAAACCTAAAATGAGCTAGCTAGCATATAAGGAACAACTAAGGATAAGGAAGACGTGGATTACCATAATATAATGTCGGGAAGGTGTTTATGATGGGGACACTTTCAGATTAATAGATTGTAAGAACTTGATGTAAACACTAGAACCCTACCAACTAATTTCCCGTTGGCATGTCACTAGGAGCTAGGTTATCATGATTCTGATCGGAGCAATACGCTAGACTTCCAATACTTAACTAGTTGAAAGATAAGCAACCTATCTTGGTTAGACACCGAGGTACATGAATAAAGTAGTGTATCGTCTCATAGGTCCGACCGTTCTTAACACCTAATCTTATCTCTCGTTCTTCTAATTGTGTAACTAATTATTAACTTGTTATGTTTAAAGAATCAAATATGTAAGATCTAGGAGGTTGATGTATCCTAGGTCACTTGGACTTTACTTTCCTAGATCTTGTTAATACCCTTTTTAAACTCTAATTACTTTGATTTGTGACTTAGACCTCTCCTTTTCAAATAGTTATACTGTAACACCACCCAAATTTACAGTTTCGCGGAAGCATACTTTGGGGTGCTACTAATCAATAATCAAAACACACAAGGTATATAATGAACGACTCTATATGTGTCGTTTTAATAAAATATATTAATATTAAAAGGTTTACAATAATCATCCCATACATAGCTCGTGTTCGTAGTATGAAGAGATTTGAATACATAATTAGTTGTACAAAATCTAATAATGAAGTAAAATCTCTTGAATGTTTGCATGAAGACTCGAGCTAATATGCATCCTGTTGGGCAGTCCAGTTCTACTGTTGTGTACCTGTGATACATGTTAAAATGGGTCAGCTAACGCTGGTGAGCTCACAGGTTTAGATATCAAATAAATTGAGTGTGAACCGCAAGATTTAATCGTTGATTTGCATCCAGCAAATGATAATAGTTATGTAGACTGCCATGAGCGCATATTCTGAGCTTAACTCGAGGGGTCAGGTCCCATATAGAGAATTCCGAGCGATACGAGAGCCTAATCTACTCTCGTCTTCCCAAATATTAGTACGTCCGTTGCAGAGGTTAGCGCGACTAACCCGGACGAGGTGGGTCAATCCTATATGGTACCATATACTAATATTCACGCTACTTTCGTATTACCAGACTATACTGACGGAGGACTTTGGTTTGATTAGTTGAAAACAACTCATGTAGTATATTGAAATATGTACTCGCGTTCATGTGTTAAAAACAGAGCAATGTATTACACCCCTAGTAAAACAGTAAAAAGAGGGGCCATGAGACTCACCTGAGCCTGAAGAGTTTATCTAAATAAACTGAGATTGATTAGCCAAGAATCGAAGTCCAAAGACTTGTAACCTGAGGGTGTCCACGACACGCGATGCTTATAAACATGTGAAGGCATCTAATAAGACTACCTTGTAGTTGTTTGTCCAACTAGAATGTCCAAATGATTACAATTTGGTTGGTTGTTTAAGTGTTTGAAAATGTGTACGGCCCGTTGGTGATTGTTTGTAATAATAATCCCACATTATTATTTTGATGATTTTGAAGTGTTATACCTAAAAGTAAGTTCCAATGTGTTTTAAAAGTTGTGTCGCATTCGTGTTTGATGTTATACAAGTTTAACACCTTGTGTGAAAGTTTAGATGTAACACTATTACTCGTGACCCTAGGGTAAGGGCGAAGCCCGTTAATGACGGGGGTCCGGGGGCAGCGCCCCTGTTAGCGGGGTCCAAGGGGCAGAGCCCCTGGCTGGGGTCGAGCTGCCAGGTCAGCTAGGAAAAATTATATTTCTACTAAATTGCTTTGGTGAAAAACGCATCTGGACCTGAATTTGGGTGAAATCGAGTGATAAAATTTTAGGTCTCGACACTTAGTAAAATTTATGTTTTCTTGGTTCTGTTTCATGCGACATAGCGTGCGACATACGGCTTTGTGTCGCTAAGTGCGACATAGTCTGTTGTGTCGCAAATCATATCTGCGACATAAGGGCTTGTGTCGCTAAGGGCGACATCCGCAATTTAATGCGACGTAGGGCGTTGTGTCACTATATGCGACATCCGTAATTTCTGCGACATAACTATTTGTGTCGCTATATGCGACATCCGTGATTAGTGCGACATAGTGGCTTATGTCACTATATGCGACATAAGGTCTGATTTAGCGACATAAAGGCTTATGTCGCAGGTGGCCTGGAGCCTCTGCGACATAACGCGCTGTTGGCCGGAAAATGAGCCGAAAAGGTGTTTTCCGGCCTCCGTTTGACCTGAGACTTTTACCCAACCCATATTTGAACATTTCAAGCTTAACTAAACAATTATAAGCTGAAAACAATAGAAAACGAGAGGTGTCGGGATTTGTTGGAAACTTACAAAGTGGTGAATCGAGAATCCAAAACGATGGAAACGTAGATCGTGACGCGGTGGTTACTTTTCTTCAAATGAACGAGATGATTCGAGGTGGTTTAGTGGTGTTATTTTGTGATTTTAAGTGATGGTGGTGGTGGTTTTTGATGAGAGAAAGGGAGAGAGAGTTTGGAGATGATGATGATATTGAAATGAGGGAAAGGGGTGGGTTCTCCCCCCCCCCTGGTGGCTGATTTCGGTGGGGGCCCACCGGAGTGTGGGTCTCAACTTTTTAACTCCGTGTATTTGCGCTCCGTGTGGCGTTCGTCTAAACATTAAATAATTATTTTATATATTTAATTATATGTTTTAAAATGTAAATGTTTATTTATTATTTTTGTCGAATTATTTTACCAAATACTTAATAACTTAAATAGTTTCGTTTGTTTGGGTGTTAAGTGTGTAAGTCGCGTAGACGTTTATTATACAATACGAAATGAAATTGAAATATTATCAAAATAATATTTTTGGGTATGATATCGTTATTAAATAATTTTATGTTATTTAATAAAATTGATTCACCAACGTCCATATTTACTTGAACCGAATTACATTCGATTTGAAACTTGTACGATTTAATCAAATCGCATATTCGTATATATTCAACATTATATATATCGGTACATTAATTAGCCTAACACAAAACTAATTACATGTATTAATAGAGGTTTACGCACTAATCACTAGTCCTAATTTAGCGGGTGTTACATATACATACCTGGATTATTCGCAGTTTGTTAAAACGTGTTTTATATGCAGACCATGCCTTTCAGTAATCAGACAATGTACTTTACATGGTAGTTCCACGGCTTCTTACATCCAACATGCGGTCAAGAGTAATTGACAGTGAAAGTGACACTCTAAACTAACTAAATGTAAAGCAGTGTAGAAATGTAAACCTAATATATACAATGAGTGGTTTCACTGTGTCTTACTTATTGCATATCATGGGCACAGATAACTACTTACCACAATTAAGGTTCATGACTCCCTAATATCTAAGTTGTAGTCACGTGGATAACTGGAAAGGGTACTCCATAAATTAGGTCTGGTGTCATATATTTAGACAATAACAACGCATAATAATTCCCATTCAAATAGTTTTCTCTTTATAAATTTAAACTATGTTGGAATGATTTGTTTTTACGATCCTATCAACTAACTAACGTAGAGTTGTCCGCAATCAGATATTAGATATGTCACATGGATAGTAAACACAAACAATTACAATACATCGGAAGTTCTCCCAAATGTACTAAACACATCGGCCAACGACTACCCTCGAATCCTATTCCCCAATCTCGGTCGTCGGAGATGTCCATATCATGGCATGGTCTGTTGAATAAACAGTCGCATGAATAGGTTTTACCCTAACGTTAAAGTTGGGGCAGTCTGGTCATAAGCGGTTGGCCAAACATGTCATCATTCGTTCATAATATTATAATTAAACTATAAACAGAAACTCATTTAGCACATTTATAATATTGATCCGTAATATAACTACCTTCGGTCGTCCTAAACTTCCATACGTTTGTACTCTGCATAAAGCGTTTCCAGCACTATATCCGGGAACAGTCGAATAAGGGTCGTCATATTACTTTAAAATATTTAATATCATCCCATTATAACTATCTAAATCATGGCAAACATATAAACAACTACTCGCATATTATGGCAATAGACATTTCTAATGTTAATAAATCGTAAACATCAAACAAGAACATTACAAATAATTAATAAAAGAAAGGATAGATATTACCCGTAATTATTGCGAGCAAAGCGATGCTTATATTACTTTCGAATATTCCCAAGCGTTACATTGCTAAGCTAGCTACTACTAACTACTACATAATTAATCTCCTACTTATCTCTCACTAAATTAATTAAATTAGCTTAGAGAGAGAAAGTAGAGAGAAAAAGAAAATAAAAGCTAGAAAGAAATAAGAAAGATATGAAAGGTGTGGAAGGTGTGTCTTGAAATGAAGCCTCATGCCTCCTATTTATAGGTGAAATCCGACTCACGTTAGCATCTTGGGGAGCACATTAGAAAAGGTGGAAAAGGTGGTGCACCAGGTACGTACTTTCGCGTAAAGGTGTGGCACCGGGTACGTACAATCGCGTAAAGGTGTGGCACTGGGTACGCAAAAGGACCAAAAATTGGAAATGGGATGGGTGGTAGGTGGCCGGCACCGCCCTACCTGTGGTTGGCGGCGGCTGGTAGGTGGCCGGCGGCGGCTGGCCTACCCCCGCTACGGTTCGCCGTCTTTTGTTCTGTTTCTTAGTTTGTGCGTATTTTCTTTGTTATGTGTCCGTTTGCATCGAGTCTTTTTGCGTTGGATTCGTAATTCAAAAAGGAAGATTTTGATATAACAAAATCCCCGAGATGAGTTTCCTATCTCCAGATATTGCATACGAATCATTTGAATCTTCCGACGGGCATACAATCTTCATTCTTTATCCGTTTTTGTTGATTCTTCTTTTGTTAGACTCGTATTTTGAAATCGAACATCTTGGATAAGATGGATGTTGATGATGGGCTCTTTTGTCTTTAAATCTTGTTTTGAGGTCTTGAATCTTCAAACGTGTGTGAAATCTTCGTTTCTCGTTCATTTTGCTTATTTTTTCTCATGCAACCTTATTTTGACCTTCTTGGCAGATTCTCATTAGTTTGAGTGTTGTTTGAGTTCAAATGCCAAGAATCGTTCCAGAATGAGAGACATATCAGTAGTAAAAACGTGACTTTTTACGCGATACCACCCTCCTCATCCGGGTTAGCAAGCACTAACAGGGTAAACGGATGTACTAATATTTATTCAGACGAGTGTTGATTAGGCACTCGTGGAGGCACCTTGATCAGGTCCTTAAAGGTGGATCCTGACCCCTCGAGTTAAGCTCAGACTATGTGCTCATGGTTGTATAAATTATCATTTATCTTTATTTGCTGGATGCAAATCATTACTTAAATCTTGCGGTTCACACGATATTATTTGATATACAAACCTGTGAGCACACCAGCGTTAGCTGACCCATTTTAGCATGTATCACAGGTACTCAGCAGTAGATTTGGACTGCCCTCAGGATTACTGTAGCTCGAGTCAGTATGCAGACAATAGAGATTTCCTTGCATTAGTATATTTTGTACAAGTATTTATGTATTGGAATCTCTCATTTAATCGAACACGAGCTATGTACGGCTTCAACTATTGTAAACATTTTAACATTGATATATTTTGTTAAAACGACGCATATAGAGTCGTTTGCTATATATCTGTGTGTTTTGATTATTGATTAGTAACACCCAAATTATGCTTCAGCTAAACAATAATAAATTTGGGGGTGTTACAATTACTCGTTCATAGGTTATATCACTACTACAAAAAGTATTTTATAGAACGACTTATTTAGAACGATTTTAGGGAAGTGCTCTATTTAATCCATTTATAGATCGGTTCATAAAATGCGAGCTAGTTGATTATTATTTTTTTTGGAACACTTAGTTATAAACCGATCTATTTGATATTTTATAGATCGACCGGTTTGAACCGCGCTATATCCGTATGAATTCATAAAAAATCAAGTAATAAAATGTGTGTTTTGGAGTTAAGATCTGCCGGATCAATTAACTGATCCGCCGGATCGAGGTTTTCTTTACTCGTTACCGGTTTGTTCCAGCGACTAAAACGTGTGAGTTTTCAAAGGGTGATCCGTCGCATCCACATAGGATCCGCCGGATCCTGCATGTTTACAGAGTCTGGTTTATGCAGAGTATCATATATACTCGTATTTTTTGGTTTCAAATCATTTGTATCACAGTCCCAATCGTTTATAACAACGTAATATAACATTTTAACAACTTATTATCTCATTTTAACAAGTTTTCATCTATGGATTTTGGATTCAAAGTTTTATTTTCTTAAAACCCATTTCAAGAACAAATCTTTTAAATCATCAAATTGTGATGTTATATACTTAGATTAGGATATATAAACATTATATACAACGAAATTATTGTATAGAATTCAAGAAATATAAGTTTCCGTACAATAAGGTATGATGATGATGATCACGGTTGAGGATGATGATGATTTTATTGTTATAAGCCTTTAATGTTTAATCTTTAATCTTTCTTCCCGCTTCTGCTTGCTCATGATGAAGAAGAAGAAAAAGAATAGAGCAAATCAATGATTGAAGGTTGGTAGATTGTATGTTTGTGTGTGTGCCGAGAGATAGAGATGGAGGGAAAATATATTACGGGTGTTAGGTTTCAAAGGTATGGCTTATACAGCGGCTTGTCTCAAATAATTGAGATAAGTTGTGAAATTTTGACCCGTTAATTTTGTGTACGGGTCTAATTATTTGTATCCCGTGTCCCACTCAATTATTCGCGTATGGGACATTTTGTATAAAACGTATAAAAGTTTATGTTTTATGATTACTTCTAATTTTTCGCATAATATTTTTAAATAAATAATTATTCAAAATTTTTTTCGCGTTTTCTCTAAACTAGTATCACCAACTATCGTATTTATTTTGTCGAGTTTCTTCCAAGTATATTTCGTATAATTAATTTATAAATATAAATAATTATAAATTCGTAATAGTTTGTTTAAAAGTTTTGGGCTCGCTAGACTTATTTCACATCAGTAGTTTTTGTTTAAACTTTTGTCAGGAAATTAACGTAAGAATGCACATGCTTAAGTTTAATTAATACCTAATTTGGAGAGTTGTCACAACGTACGTTGTACTCCCTCAATCCCACCTCAAGTGTCCACATTACTTGGGTTGTCCCATCTAAGAGTTCACTTTCATGTTACAACCAATCGAAAAAGAATTTAGTGAATATATATGTAATTTAATTGGTGAAAAGTGTCATTAGTAGAGATTCATAAAACTGTGTGCAAAGTCAAAATATACATTTTGACTAGGACGAAAGGAGAATAATAATTTCTTCGGCCCCTTGAACGGTAGCCCACCTCATCCCTAAGGACTTAAGAAGAACATGCATTTCTAATCATGCAAATGATCTGGCTTTTTAATCTTTAAACGACTATACATCAAGGGAATATCATTTGTAATGTTGATATTATAATATACTAGTAATGTTGACCAAGCACAAAACAAATATTTTATAAGTTTTAATACTTCAAACTTTTTTATATTTATATAAATGACCTCTACATTAACATTAATATTACCTTTCAAATCATATACTTCAACAATACAGATTATTTTCCGATATATCAAACAACACACTTTCGAGGATACATTGAGAATGCAAGAGTACACCAAGTTTCAAGTATAGAGGCAAGTCAAACATCAAATCGGGTCCTAGATGGATTTTATAATTTTAAAGATCCTACGCAGGATTAGATCGATCACTTTCATTCGTAACTTCGTAAGATATTTAGATCAAGATCGAAGAATAATTGAACTGTCAAGGTCAGTGAGTAGTTTAAACTCTTTAAGATGCACTCCTCAACAAGTCAATATGTACAGGCTCCGAAAGGATCAAAGTACTATACAAGTTGTGAATCTATGATAGCTACATGCCTACAGCCTACTAGGGGTGTTCAAAATTGTCCGAGACTGAAAAACTGAAGCGAAAACCGGTTGAATTGAACCAATTTTTGGAGTTAGTAAAACCGGTTTTGATTTCGGTTCATGATTTTGAGATTGAAGTGATAAACGCTTAACCGATTAACCGAAAATTTTATATATACCTTATAATATATGTATATTGATATTTGCACTTGTATTTTGATAAAATCATTTATATTTCTTTTCACTCATTTTAATTTAATTTACTAACTTAATTTTGGTTTAATTTGGTAATTATTACTACTTAGTTCTAATTATATTCGAACGATTTACGTACGTATAACATAAATACACAATTATAAATAGTAAAATTGATATCGTTTGAAACTTTTATTGTCAAAATATTTTAAAAATAGTGAATATTTAATAATTAAAATATATTTGTGTGTTATTAATTACTTTTTAAATAAGTTTTAAGTAATAAACGGTTAATTCGGTTAATTGATTAACCGAACCTAAAATTCGGTTAACCGATTACCGGTTAATCAAATTTTTCGATTTTAGTTTAGGTTTAAAAATATGTCGAACCAGAACTCCGGTTAATCAGTTTTCGGTTAACCGAGTCCCCGGTTAACCGTTCATGAACACCGCTACAGCCTACAAGTCTTCAAGGGACATTTTCCATTAAATTTAATATTTGTCACTTGCATGTTGTATGTGGCCAAAAAAAAAAAAAGTTCACTCAACTGCAACCAAAAGCTTGATAATTTACATATCTTTAAGTTCGTCACTAAAATGTTTAATACGGAATATTTGTAAAGGAACCCACCCTCATTATAAAGTATAAACCGATCTTGTTCAAAAGGTATGTATATAACTATGAGTAAGGTTCAAATGAGTTCATGATTTTTGAGTGAGACTAAGGAAATCAATGATATCATGCCACATGTACAAAGAGAATGTTCCATACTACAAAACTCATTTACCCCAAACATCAATTATCTCACAAACGACAAATCGAAAAATCATGAAACTTGCACCATATTTTTCAACGTTTTATCCTCTTCAATTTTTCGTCCCTCAAAGCATACTTTCGATAAAAAAAATTCGGTTTTTTGGTGGGTTTTATAAATTAGTAACATATGTGTTAGTGATTGATTGTACATTTTATTTACGGCTATGGTTAGGGATTAGCGTTAGAGTTTAGGGTTAGGATTTAACAGGGTTCACGGTTTAGTGTTTAGATTTTATGTTTTAATAGGGTTAATGGTTTATTAGGGTTTAGTGTTTAGTATGATTTAGGGTTTAGAGTTTTATAAAGCGTTTAGGGTTTGGGGTTTAGGGGTTAGGGTTTAGGGTTTGGGTTTTAAGGTTTCGGGGAGAAACCCCAAAACCCAAACCCTAAACCCTAACCCCTAAACCCCAATCCCTAAACCCTAAATGCAACACTGTAACACATGTGTTAGTAACATATGAAACCCACCAAAAACATGAAAAAAACAAAATTCGTCGGAAGTATGCCTTGAGGGACAGCAAATCGAAGAGGATAAAATGCTGAAAATTATGGTGCAAGTTTCATGATTTTTCGATTTGTCGTTTGTGAGATAATTGATGTTTGGGGTAAATGGGTTTTGTAGTATAGAACATTCTCTCTATATATGTGGCATGAAATCATTGGTTCTCTTAGTCTCACCCAAATTTTTTGTCTCATTTGAACCTCACCCATATAACTATATATACACACATTTATTTACTAATAACGCTTTTCTTTGATCATCTCGACCTACTGTTGAGACTGTATGGGTATGCTGTCGTATGTATTTATATTTTTATCGTACATAATAATTAATTTACATATTAGGACTTCATATATTAAAGTTTATGGGTATGTTTGGCATGCTCATTTTAAGAGCTTATGATAGCTTGTAGCTTGTAGCTTGTAGCTTAAAGCTTATAATTTTAACAAGCTTCGTTTGGATGACAAGAAATTTGAGAGCTTATAAACAGTATAAGCTACTTTTTGAGACGCTACTTCAAGTAGCGTTTGAGAAAAAGCTACAAGCTTCTTATAAATAAAATTACAGATATACCCCTAAACAGCCACCTAACAAAACCTTTTCCTACTCCCTCAACTCTGTATCACAAGATTTTCTTTTCTACAATTGGAACTTACTTCCTTTTGCAGCCTACTGATTACTACTTGGTGGTGGTTCGATCACTCTTTTTAACATAATCTCTTCTATCCTTCTGTCACATGCTGTAAGTTTATTATAACCTTGTTAGAGCATTACGTTTTTCTTACATAATTGATGCTAGGTTATTTATTATTAGGTTTCGAGGTAGTGTTGTTTGATAGAAATCATATATTTTTGATTTTGTGTTTTTTTTCACATGTAATGTGTAATATTCTTGGCCCCGAAATCTCAAGAACTCACTTTGGTCAAGCTTTTTCCTTTGGGTATATTTTGCTTTAATTTTTCATTAGAATATGATGTCCTTAAACTGTTTGACAAAATGTTTCATCTAATTGCATGTTTGTAAAAGTATAGTTTTTCATTTATGAAGTAAGTATATTTGGCTCAAACAGAAATTGCATAAGTTTATTTTTTAAGCCTTGACCTGCTGATCGACTTATTGGTATGGACATGGTCATGTGGAAATGTTTGTTTTTTTAGTGAAAGCACAATGTAATTTATTTTTTATTACTCGATGTCCTCTAGCTATTAAAGAGCCAATTTTGTGTGCTATTAGAAAGCATTCTGTATGACTAAATATATAGAAATAGGAACTCATTCTTAAGGTTCCATTAGCCATTGGATATTTTTGATCTACATAACTAGTTTGTGCAGCCTATTCGATGTGTTAATGCATTTATAATGCATCCAAGTGTATTCATGAAACTGTGTGGAGAACTAGAATCAAAATACGGATTGAAGCCGAGTTATAGAATGTCTGCGATGGAAAAGCTTGGGGTATTTATATATACTCTTGCATTAGGCTTGTCTAATAGGGATGTTGGAGAGCGTTTTCAACGCACGGGCGAGATTGTAAGCAGGGCATTTCATGAAGTTTTAGAGGCTATAACCGCTCGAGGCAAAGGTTACAATGGTCTAGCACGTGACGTTATAAGGCCGAAAGATCCAACCTTTCAATTTATACCACCTCAAATCATGAATGATTATAGATACATGCCGTATTTCAAGGTATTCAATTGTTTATGTTTCTTTAAAAAAAATAAAATATCACAATTTATTATTATCACACACTTTTTAATATGCATTTAGGATTGCGTTGGGTGTATTGATGGTACACATATTAAGGCATGTATACCAGGGAACCAACAACTAAAATATATCGGTAGGAAGGGGATACCTACTTTTAATGTAATGGCAACTTGTGATTTTGATATGTGTTTTACCTTTATATCGGTTGGATGGGAAGGATCGGCACATGATACACGTGTCTTTCTTCACGCGATCAACACGCCGACAATGAACTTCCCCAAACCACCTCAAGGTAACTTTCTATACTAACGTTAGTATTTATAAATTACTTTAAAAAGAATAGTGAGTATATTCTTTGTTAACAATTTATAGATAAATATTATTTGGTTGATAAAGGATATCCGGATAGAGAAGGTTACTTGGTTCGATATTCTAAGACAAGATATCATCATTCTCAATTTGACAATGAGCCACCTACTAACATGCAAGAAGCTTTCAATCGTTGTCATTCATCTTTACAAAATTGTATCGAACGATCATTTGGAATCTTGAAGAAACAATGGAAAATACTTGATAGAATGGCTAAATATAGTGTACAAACACAAATTGATGTTATTATTGCCGCCTTTTCTTTGCATAACTACATCCGCCGTAATTCAGAAGAAGACATGATGTTTAGTGTCATTGAGCAAAATCCAGATTATATACCGCATGATGAACTTCGTGATGTTCGTGGGGGTGACACAAATCATGAAGATTTCTTTGAAGCAACATCAAATAAAATGAAAGATATTCGTAATGATATTGCTACTTTGATATGGAACTCACGTAGTCAGTGATTATTACAAACATAAATGTCTGAATCTCCATATAATGGTTTTTGTTCATGCAAACTTTTTGCTGATAATGAAATCGCTATAAGAGTTGTGTTTTGTGTTTGTGCATGAATATATCCTTTGACGTAATGAAGATTTAAATTAGTTGTCATGGTCTTCATGTATTCTTAATGTGTTTTCAGTTTGCGCATGAAGAATTTATCCTGTTGTGCATGGGATATTTTTATGATGTAATATAATATAAAATTTGGGTGTTATTTGTATGTCCTTTTAAGTAATTTTACACTTACAAGCTTCAGCTACAAGCTATTTTGCCAAACACGTTTTATAAACAAAAGCTCCAGCTACAAACTACCAGCTACAAGCTTCAGCTACAAGCTTCAGCTACCAGCTAGTTTTGCCAAACATACCCTATATATCAAACACTTTTAGTTTGATATGAAAGATACGAATGAGATGGAATACACACCAAGAAAAACAAGTTAGCAACCTCTCTTTAATGAGCATCTATCTTTTCCCTCATCATTTTTTACTTAACTTTAGAATTTAATTAAGTTACTTAACATATAAATATTACAAGAAACCTAATTTGGATGTGAAAATAGTTTAGTAATTCAATTTACTAGTAGAAAAGCTGTCAGTACCAACAACTTTTTACCAACAACTTTTTACCAACGAATACAAAATCATTGGAAATATTTTGATTCATCCACGACCATACCAACGCCTTGTCATAAAATCAACTTTTTATTTTACCAACAACTCAATCGTTGGTAAATTCGTTAAAATTTTGGGCGGAAAATTTCCGGCCAATTTTTACCAACGACTTTTGTGTAAAAATAATTTAATAAGTAATAGAAATACATTAACAACAAAAATTCTTTGTTGAAAATCTAAATTCCAACAACTTTTACCAACAATGTGTATATTTTGTTGGTGAATTACCAAATTACCAACAACCGTACCAACAATTTAAAGTCGTTGATAATCTAGTTGGCATGTTTTTTGTTTTTACTTCTATCGTTCTCTTATAAAGTTACTAACTACTATAATTTGTTACGTAATTATTTTAATGAAAATTAATTCAACTGGTCATTCTAATTATCAGTTTTACTTTTTAATTACATAACGCATCTGACAGAAAAAAGGTGTGCAATATTAAGAACACTTATAAAACAGAAACTATAAATAACACATAAACTTAATCGTGTAAATGTCGTGATCTCTTTGATCTTGTCTTGTTGAGGTTTTAGTACCGTATTTTTTGATTCCACATCAGCGAGACATGGTCTATCTTTAAGTGTGTTATAACTAAAGATAACGTGCATTTATTCGCTTATATAAACATACTGGGGTGAGAAAGTACCACAATATCCAAGATTATTATCACACTTCGAATTGGTGACACGGTAAATGGCTTATATGAACATTTTCACTTAGTATACTAACACATCTTAACCCCTTATTAAGCATTTACACTTTTTTGCTCAAACTTAGTAAAGGGGATATGGGAAATCCCCAATATGCCCCTTAATCTAAACATTAAAATAGTAAGATGAGAAATTACTCTCATACCCCTCAAATATTTATTACACATTCTATAATTAAATACGTATCTAAATCTATAAGACCAACAATCAATTTAACACGTGAATAATATAAGTTAAATACATAAAACTAATTCATACTAAAATAATTCTTGGGTATACAATAGATACTTTAAAATTGGGTATTGAAAAATGAGATATTGAATCGCGTCATCAAAGAAGTTTTTTTTACGTTAATTGATATATGTTATCCGCCGTTTTACGCGGGTTATGTACTAGTTTATCTATTAGAGGTGGGTTCTTAGACGAGTGTGTTAGTCCCGTTTAAGCAAATAAACAAATAATTACCAACACAATTAATTATAGAGGGGGGTGAATACAATTTTTCAAGTTTAAAGTAATTTTATTGATTGAATCAAAATAATAAATTTCAACAATTACTTGCGAAGAGAAAAGACACACTAATCAAATTAATTGTAACTCGATGACAAATTTAAATATAACAAGTCACTCAGCCAGGGACGCTCTATTAGTGATCTCAACTGTCACACCCCCTATTTTATGATTTGCGGAAGCGATGATTTGGGTGTGACTAATCAAATATCAAAACACCAAGATTACAACAAACGACTCTACATGAGACGTTTATAAATATTTCAAAAGTAATACAAGGTCTAAGTCATAAATTTACATTATAAAGGTGAGTTCGCCAAAATGATTTCCGAAGATTTTAATACATAACGTTTAACAAAATATGATGCAGGAAAATCTTCATCTGTTTGCAATCATGCGACTCATACTAACTAACATATCCTGCGGGCCATCCTTACTGAGCAACCCTACTGTTGCTGTGTACCTGAGAATGCAACACTAAAAGATCAGCTATAAAGCTGGTGAATCTCACAGGTTTAAAATAAACATTGATGTGATCAACATGATTATCCGACGATAATTAAACAATGTAAACCGAACTATGATAAGCAATATAACCGAACAATGATATAACCTATTAGGGTTTCCGAACAATGATATAACCGACACAAATATTGCACTGAGCTATGATTCAAAGCATAACCCGATCTTTGCCTCCCGTTTTGGTGATACACCCATAACAATTACTAAAGTGCCCGTTTTTAACTTGGTTGTAGCTAACAACCCGGACGGGGACGTCACTCCCATGATAGTACTATCCTTTAGTAATCGCGCCTTATTAAGTTAATGAATCATACACTGTTGAGGACTTTTACCGAATTAAAACACTCGTGCATATACCGTACAATGAAAATCAATACCGACAATAATAACCGAAACAATGAACAAGTTAATAATTAAATTAAGTAACCGAATAACTTGTGATCACTAAAACAACTTGTGTTGCATCTCCCCCAGTAAACAGTGAAAATGGGGCCGAGAGACTCACCTGTGGGTGCTAGCGTTCCTAACAGCAAATAATATCCAATCCGTAATTCCTCTAACGTCCTAAACGTAAGAGATATATTCATGAGTATTTGACGGTTTCTCAAATCATGCAAATGAAGTGATTGTTTTGTAAGGTTGTGTAAGTCGAAATATTTAATACTTGTTGTTGTTCCTTGATTTTGAGAACATTTGTATTCCTCGAGTTGTGTCATTTATTATGTGTACGTATATTCAAATATATATAAATCGTTTAAGTTTGTTTTATACTTTGAAAAAGTATATTCGTACGAATTTTATCGTCTATATATACATAGAAAAAGTCGTCGTTTGTGTGTGTGTGTGTATATATATATATATATATATATATATATATATATATATATAAATTCCTATGTGATTGAGTTAAAAAAAATGTATAAAACAACACAAGTCACAGGACTTGAACCTGTGACCATTTGCTACTAAATTAAGTCACACGATTTTACCACTAGACTATATGCCTCACTTGTTTAAATATTTTCAAGTATATATATATGTGTGTATTTGTAACAGGTTTTATTATTATTATTATTATTATTTTTTTTTTTTCAAAAACAGAAATTAAATCAAAAGGTGTCACAGGCGGGGCTCGACCCTGTGACCCTTTGCTTTAAACGTTACACTCAACCGCTAGGCTAGGAGTACATTTTGTTTACCATTTACCAAGCTATCTATTTATATGTGTTGATAATTAAACATAATATTTGGTTTCCTCACAGGCTCACATCGTGACCCCTGGCAACTCGATTTAGCGTAAGACAATAACCATTCATGATCCAGTTTACAAGCTATAAAACGTGATCCAAATCTTTGATCACCATTAGTTTTAATAACACGAATATACGATGATATAAGATTTAAAACTCGAAATAATTTAGAGAATGAGGGTTGCTCACGGTGAAGGTGGTGATCGGAGGTGTGGCCGGAAGTGGTAATGTCAAGAGTGATGATGAAGACGATGGTGGTGAGCTACGTTTGCTGCTGCTACTATTCGTTTGTGGTGATGATCGAAGATGGTGATGGTTCGGTGGTGCTCTCGGTGGTGGTGGCTCGGGTGATGGTGGTGCTCGGTTGATGGTTGAGCCGAGAGGAGGAGATGGAGAATGATGATGATTATTGTTGTTTTTACCTTTCCTTGCTCCCTCCGAGTTTGATAATTTTCGAGAGTGATGATGGTGCTCGGTGGTGTGTGAGCCGAGAGCAAGAGATAGATGATGATGAAGATAAAATGATGGTGATAAATAATGATGATGATCGGTGCTTACTGTTGCAGCTGAATTATTGCTGCTGCTGTTAGTTTATTGTTGTTGTTGATGTTAGAAATAGAGAGAGATAGGTAGATACATGATGAAGATGAGGATATGAAATGAAAAACAAAAGAGGGTGTTGGGTTGTTGAGGTCGTGGGGCAAGATCCAAAAATTATGGATCTTGTCCGGCTCACCCAAAAGGTGGGTACATTTTGCCCCAATCGCAGTATAAAATACCCGTGTTTTGTTTACCCGATCGTTATGTAGTATAATATTTTCAAATACTAAATTTCTAAATGTAAAATCGTATATATTTTCAATCCAAGTATTTTATAAAAATACTTTTAACGAGATATAAATTTATATCCTTGTTTCACTTTGAATATACGGATAGTTTTCGTGCATAAAATATCTTCAGTTTTCTAACGGGGTAATTAAATATTATTCTTGGCAACAATATTTAGTTTGAAAATGTTTTGTACTAACTTTAGTATTTTGATTTACGCGTTCTGTCGGGTTCGTATGTACGAGATTATTAAATAATCTTTTCAAGTTATAAATATACATTTATATATTTAGTACTTGTATACTTTGGTTAATGCGCGTATGTGATATGCGAAATAAAAGTTCAAATTTGGAGTGAAATTTGGGTCATTTTTGACCGGGTGTCACATCAACACTATGTAAGTGTTGGCACAATGTTTGCTAACTGACAGGAGTGGATGCTATAGATCAAAGGTTACATTTAATGCAGTTTAAGGTGTATTCAATTCGGTTGTTTGGTTGAGTATTTATAGACATAAATTCTCAATATTATCCAGAGAATAATATAACAAACCGATTGAATATATTGTGAAGATTTATTAAATCTTTTTGATGATTTAATAAATCTTGACAACTCATTCTTGGAAAGGTGTTTTGATCTAATTAATACAAGTCTACAGAAAAAGTAGAGTACTTTTTCTGCGATTAGTAGGGGTTGACTTCTTGTATTATTGCACGCAGGTCATACAGCTATTATCCACTTTGTTGAATGAACCTTCGCGGGTACACGGGCATTTGTCAGACCCGTGTACCTTGCATTGGAACTAATTTTTGGAGCAGGTAAAATATCTGTTGATCTTCCACTTCAAACGGAAATCTTCTATCTTTATCTTCAGTCTTTGACTTAAGATAAATGCTTCAGGGAATCATGCAGCAGCTATCAATAACTTGTATTCTTATAAGTTGATCAGCGTAGATACATAAGCCGATGATGGTTTACAAGTTATTGGGGATGCTGCACAACACATGCAGCGAGACCACAAAGATAAAAGGACGTTGAGGACTTATCAGCGTCCAGGTAACATATTATAACACTCCTCTTTCTGTATATGAATATTATATAATTTAACTCGGAAGCGTTTATATATTTATGAATAAAATGTACTTTATTAATATACATTATAAAATGTACATAACTTTTCAAACTTTAATACACAATAGTTTAATTTCATAACTATTTTAAAACCAGACACAATACAGTTCATAATGTATTCAAAACCACAACCCTAATCGAGGTGTTATATAATACTAACTTCTTTAATTTTATTACAAAAGTTATATCAGAGTTCGCAGTTGTCAAACATTCCTTGTCAAAGACTTTAGCTTCCTGCCACCCACATATTAAATATAACCTGCAGGAAGTATAATTGTGGGGGATTAGCTCAACGCTAAGTGAGTAAATCAATAAACAACAGCCCAACTTAGCATAACAAACTTGTTTACAGCGAATCATTGTAAACAAATAACATCACAGTAGATCGATGGTTATTGGGGAAACCTTTAGCCAAGAATACCAACAGTAAACACATAATATCAATGAGATAACATCTCAATACAATGAGGATCAGTGGTTCTTGAGATACCATAATACCCGGGGATTCTCCAAGAACACTTACCACAATCTGTAAGGCCAATACAGAATAGACCGATAGTTTGGTACTAATCTCATACGACCTAATTTCCTATTAACGATATGTACAAGGAAATTCCTGTCGTCTTACAATAGTAACCAAACTCAACCCAATAGATTGACCTCAATACTGATGCCCGAAGGCCAAATATCAAGTGATCACGTATTCACATATTCAATCAGGTCAACATATCTGACTAACCAGTCTATCAACAGTATTATTACTATTAAATCAAATTAGTCATAGCAAATAAAACCATAGTAATAATACAATTACCCGTTGTAACAAACCTGTTACAACTAAATCAAACTGAGGGTTATCGATCCACTCACCAATACCTCAGTCGTCCACTCAGTAGTCTAATGTCACTGAGTTTTCTGCTTATCTGATACACAATAGAGCAACACAAGTCAGTAACTTGTCTCATAATCATAATTCTAACATATTTATTCAATCAGGTAATCCCTGAAGTCTAAGCAAATAAAAGTTCAATCCGAAATGAAATCGAAAAATGCCAAAACGAGGTTTTAAAAACTGAAAAATGCCATTTTCGGCCCCTAGATGACCCCGAATGGCCAAAAACTACCAAGGCTCCTAGAATTGAGCCTGGATCATTAGGCCATTTCCGAGTGACCATGCGAATTCCAACCCAATCTGAGTTAATGGAATTGCCACTTATCCGGGACCCCGAAAAGACGCATTTTCAAATTTTGCAAATATAAAAGTTTCAAAATTCTCAACTCGCAACTATCTGGGCTCGCAGAGCAAACTGAGTTCGCAGAAACTCGGTTCGCTTAGCAGAGACTCAGCTCGCTCCGCATAAACTCGAGTCGCAAGCTAATTCGGTTCGCAGCTCAACTCGCTTCGCAACATCTCAATTCGCAAGTCAACTCGGTTCGTTTCGCAGTAACTCAGTTCGCAGGACGAACTAAGCTGCAAAGTTCGTTGCTGTTACCCAGTTTTTCGAACCAAAACCCCAAAATCACAACTCAGGTCTTAAAATCAATTACAACAGATATCTAACAACAACTAATCATCATATATCATCATTTAAATCCTCAATTTCACATATACAACACTAACCCTATGATTTCAATATAATCAAGTTAGAACACTTACTCGTTGATGAAGAACAAGGTTATGATGATGATGATAATCTGCTGGTGATAAAGCTTATGTGGTAACCAGAATCATAGCCTACTAATTTGTTTATGTATATCAACTAATTTGTGTGTTTGGTTTTGCTATTGTGAAGAAATAAAAACATCAGGGAATTAAAAGAACCAAGTCGGTCTCCACCACCGCCTTTACTTTAAACAGTATAATTTTAATCCCCTTCTAAATCTATTGTCTGGAACCCGAAAACCAATCCCGAGTCCAAACATTTTATTTTACCGACAACTTTATTAATTTATAACAATTAATAATTTACCTGTCACAATTAAATATTTAACTCTTTCTCCATTTATTTTCAAATAAATCAAACAACACTATTTTCTAACATTTTAAATAACCATTTAAAGTCGGGAAACTTTATAAAACTACTAGGCCCGAATTGAGGGTGTTACACATATCTGTCATACATAAATCATAGAGGCAGGGTCAGTGACATGACAATCTCCCCCTATTTATTTATGACAGAGCAAGTGTTACTTACTAGCTACTCAGATATCATGAGAGTTTACAAGTACTTGTCACGCATAAATAAATAACAGGAAGTAATGAACTTTGATTTTATATCATAATCAAAAGTTTTTACAAAAGGACACTACAACATGACATCCTCATATTCTTGCTTAATTTTTACATAAGAGTTGCTAGTGTCTTCTACCATTCTCAACTTTAACTCTTCATCGGGTAACTTCAGAAACTCTTCATCAGCATTGCCGGCTCTCCTAATGAATCGAACAACAGCAAGATGCTCAGTCTTGGCAATGGAGATTTCAGAGGCCCTTTGGAAGCTTTGCTTGGAGATATGATCCATATAGAACATTCCAAACTCAGGATTCCTGATCACTCTTCCAGGCATGAAATGAACACCAGCAGGCACGATGTGATTCGTTCCTTGACAATCAGGAAGAAAGCTCATCTTTTGAAGTATTTTTGTTTGCTCTAGCTTATCTCCTTTTGTCGACCTCTTAGCCATATTTCTGCTGGTGCTTACGGAGGATTCTTTGAGTTCAGTTTGAAGCTGGGAGAGAGGAAGCTTTAGATTCCTTTCAGCTTTATTAAGATCAAAAATTATTTTGTCCAAAAACTTTAGCAGAGATGGTTTGTAAGTGGTAAAGCTGTTCTGAATGCAGGTTGATGCACTCCCAGCCGTCGTTGGTTTTGTTATGATGACCGAGGGGGCGATCAGGAGGTTTTAAAATTTATTTTGCTCGGGGCCTATACCTCCGAACTACTTACTGGTATTGGGTACAAGTACCTAATACTAGTACGTGGTAAGGATGATCCGGGTCATCTCCAGACGGTAGAATTTGAAGCGGAGCTCATTTGGATAATTAGGTCTTCAAGATAGGGTTCAGATAGTTGGTTTTGTTTGGATAATTAGGTCTTTAAGATAGGTCTTCAAGTACATTTTGGGATGCTAGGAACCAAACCCGAAACTTCTTTGCCTAGAGATATGGTTTACTTTAAAAAGAGTAAAGTATGTAATGTGAAGGGTGAACATGTATGATCTAAAATGTTTTGATCGGTTCAACCGGTCGAACCAGGATTTCAACAAAAACAGTTCATATATAACCGAATATCAATGAGATTTTGAAAATGATCCAGCTGCCCGATTTTCCTGACGAACCGGGTTGAATCGAAAACCCGTTTTGACCGGAATCATTTTTTTAAAATAATTTTTTCACCTTTATCATCATATATGCTTCTATATCATGATAAAATTGGCAAACATCAAATACACATGACTCCCCTCACACTCTCTAATCGTACGACTTCCATACCAAATCCAAACACTAGATCCGGCCAAGTCCAACCGTCTACCACTGCCTCCTGCCGCCTAACACTGCCTCCCTCCACCCTAGGAACAAGATTACCATAGTCCATCGTCTTCGGTCGGTGATCTCTAACAATTGCTTATATCAAGTAACAATTAGGGGTGGAGCTGGAATGGGGGTAGCTGCCCCCTTAGGTATTTTGAAATTAGGTAAACTATAATTTTTTAAGGTATTACAGACAATTGTAAAATTTTGTCCCCTTAGAACTACGAAGAATAAACAAAATAATTTTTTTGCCCCCTCCATTTAAATTTCCTAGCTCCCCCGGTAACAACTATATATATATATATAGTAGGGGGATCAAAAAAGAAATGGATTTAGGTAGAGAAGATGGAGGAGCATTCTGGACGCTAATTTCAAATCAAGGTGGAAGGGTAGTTTGGGTATTTACTCAATATTAATTAATTTAGTCTTTTTGTTTTATATCCTATAATCATAGAGGCAGTTTTTTCTTTGATTAAAAATTAATTGTTTCAATCCCAAAAACCGTAGAAGAACTCATATCAAAGTCATTACATGAAAACAGATTTGTAATAACTAAAAGGGTTTTTTGCCGAAAAAGGAACAACTTATTCCCGTTTTTGTGTTTTGGGGTATCAAATATTCTTAACTTTTTAAAATGAACAACTTATTTTAAAATTAGGATTAAAGGGTATATGGCTAAAAAGTTCGGATTATTTGATACGAGAAAACATGCTAATGTCAGTGATTTGGTAAATATAACATAGATCGGAGAATGGTTAAATGTTTCTTTGAGAAAAATGAGAATTATTGACTCATTAATCTTCCACAAATGATTAAAAATTCTGAACTTTTTGACCATATACCCTTTAATCTTAATTTTAAAATAAGTTATTCTTTTTAAAAAGTTAAGAATATTTGATACCCCAAAACACAAAAACGAGAATAACTTATTCATTTTTCGGCAAAAAACCCTAACTAAAATGAATCAATCGTTGACATGGTATAATAAATATTTTATATTTTTGTATAAATCCAATTTGTGAGACACTATTTTTATTGAGTCCTTTACTATGAATATAATTAAATCAGTCTTATGTGCTCTAATATTAAGTATTGGTATTGGTATTTGTATTTTGTATTTTTAATTTTTTTTTACAATCGTAAATCACAGTTATCAAGTTTTTCGACATTATAGAAATACAAAAAGTACGTAGTGTGGGATGATATTATTGATCTTCAAAGATTTATATAAGTTTTATCATGGATTTGAAAACATTTGACATTGAGATGATACACAATGCTATAAACAATTTTTTTTACAATCGTAAATCACAGTTATCAAGTTTTTCGACATTATAGAAATACAAAAAGTACGTAGTGTTGGATGATATTATTGATTTTCAAGGATTTATATAAGTTTTATCATGGATTTGAAAACATTTGACATTGAGATGATACACAATGCTATAAACATGACAAATATAATAGTCATATACATCAAATTATGTATATGATATATTTGTTTATTTTTTAGTTAGAACTTCAACTTAGTCATCATATTCATACTACGATTCAACATTATATTACCATGATTCAACACCTTCATACTTTGATTCACCGAATCCATTCGATAATTCACTCATTTCACAATAAAGTACGTAACAACTCTTTTTTTTAAATAAACATCAATATACAAAGATTCACCATATGCACTATTTGATGAATTTTTAATCGAGCAACTTCATATATTTCACTAAAAATGCTGAATCATGTTTGCACAATGACTTGATTGCTTTATACGTATTATTCAGTGTATTTGTACTTTGATTCATTTTATTTATAATGATTCAACTAATATCTAATCGGCTTATAAATATGAAACAGTGAATATAAAGTTAAGTTTAAGTTGAAATTTCATCCTTTATTTAGGATAAAACTAGCCACAAATTAATTCTATATAATTTGATTCATAACAAAACTCAAGATTGAATTACTAATTTTAATATACAACAACCTTTAATATTATATTAACAGAATTCAGAAGAAAGCCCTACAAATTATTACTATATTCACACATTTGATTCACAAAATGAAATTAGGAATCCCGCTTTTCGAGAGATACATTCCTAATTTGTAGCTACTAATGAGAAGTCAAATACGTGGGCATCTCCAATCGTGTATGACGGTTACAATAAATTGTTGACTAAATGTACCATTATACCCCTTCACTCGTTAAAGTTGTCATCAGATATTTTAGATCGTTATTGCTATAATTAATTGGTCTATATTATTTCTCTCCCTTCTCTCACTAAAAATCTGTCTCTCTAGATTCTAATCATATAAGTAGGGGATCAAAAAAGAAGGAAGTTTAGATGGAGAAGGGGGAGAAGCATTCTAGATCACTTAATTAAAATTAGGGTCAAAGGGCATAATAGTAAATTCGTTTTTAATTATTTAATTAATTAAATTACCATTCCAATCTCTTTTTAATGCATACCAATAAAATCTGGCAAAATATTTCGATACAGTTAGTTAATACATGATTTGTGGAGGAGAATTATAAATATCAATTCAACTGTGCAAGACATCTGGCAAACAAAAACTGGGTACGTAGGTATGATCAAAAGTTCTAAATCAATAAGTTTTTGAAATTGAAAAGGCTATGATTGATTTAGTTAATAAACTCAATCAACAACTTTTATCCCGATTCATCTTTTCCCGTCAAAATCTTGCTCATGTTTCATCTTCTTCTTTTTTGCGTATATTTGTTTCGATCGGAATATTAAGGTATTAGTCATCCAAGATTTATTGATACTTTTTATATAAACCTTACTTGCAATTCTCTTAATTTATTACATTTTTGTTTACAAATACTTATAATTCTCTTAATTTATTAATTTTTTTTTACATATACTTACGATGATCGATTAATCTCAAATGCAAGAACAAATCCACGTACTATCTTACAACTCATATTATTAAATGTGTATATACGTGATTCGATATCTCAAGTATAATGACAAGTCAATAATAAACACTTTAATTCATTAGAAGTATCTATTATTCATTATTTTATTTATCAGTATGATATGATTCAAAAGATTGTTTGTCGTTAATTCAGTTAAATACTATGATGATTCAATATTTTATAGATATGATTCACATATATGTTTGACATGATTCATAAATTTTCAAAATTGATTCAAAAAAATATAACAATGATTCACAATTTTTATCTTATTGTTTCTTTATCACATTGATAATTTTATAAAATGATTCAGTATTTTATAATAATGATTGACCGTTGTTGCTCCATTGTTCATATAAAATGGATTCAATAACATATGAAACAATGACTCAACATTTTCAGTTGTTACTTTACCATTGATTTCACGATACACAACAATGATTTGGTATATTATAACATGAACCGATTATAAGAATATTCACCCCTTAACATGTGCCCTTATGACACAGGTTAGAAATTCCCATATAGATACCCGATTCACTAAAACTAATATTTGAAACACTTTACGATTCTTGAAAGAAAGTATATCTAATATAGTAGCAACTTAACATCAAGCTTTTATAAACAATTTTCACCAATAACATGCTTATGGCAAGAATACGATTCAAAAAAGAAAAATTTACCGTATGACTGATTCAACAATAAAAGTTGGGGTTTTAAAATATATATTAAGTGTATGATGCAAAAAGCTTTCGTGATTCACAATAATATAAAGGGTTTTGCTAAATGAAACCCTAAGAGCTTTCATTAACGTGCATATATTATTTGTACCTTAAATTAAAATTCAAAGTCAACCTAAATTCAATATGAGAGAGGGTGTTAGTTATTAGTTTAGTACAACTTTTAAAGCATGTCTTAAAGGCTTAAGAAGAACCCTAAAGGTTTTATTTAGCAAAATTCTAATATAAAATATGAATAAAATCAACATCCACAATAAAAAAGAGTATAATAAAAACAATAAAAATGGATAATTAAGAATGTTAAATAAATGATTCAAATTCTCCTAATTTGTTGCCACTAGTGCCGAAAAACGTGAGAAACGAATGAATGTTCCAGACATTTTGAATTGGTTTCTAAAACTTTATTGTAAATGGACCATTATGACCTTAATTGATTAAATATTGACCTCTAAATTTACAATTATGTTAAAAAATATTTTGAATCGTTGATCTAAATATTGAACATTTAAGATTATTTCTCTCCCTTCTCTCCCTTCTCTCACTAATTTCTCTTCTTCATAAATTCCAATCCTATATATATATATATATATATATATGCTCTTGAGTATGATTAATGTTTTATTTGTTGAAGTTTAAAAGTGATATTTGAGATGGAAAAAGTTAAATTTAAGAGGGTTGAAGAGAGAAGTGAAGATGAAAAGAGTTTATGTGATAAGTGAAGTTGAAGGAAAATGATTGGTTGATCTAATTATGTAGGTCTAAATATAGACATACAAATGTGATTGGTAGATGAGAAAAATTGATTGGACTAGATTTGTAGAAAGAAAAAATTCAACCAATAAGAAAAGTATGTATGTTTTTAGGTCTATGTAATTAGTCATGTGAGATGAGATCATTACTCTTTGAAAGAGAGAATACAAAAACTCGTCTATGTAATTAGTCATGTTTTTAGGTCTATGTCATGTGTTAGTAAAATGTGAAATCCACCAAAAAATGGAAAAACAAAAACTCGTCGAAAGTATGCCTTCCGGGAAGGCAAATCGAAGAGGATAAAACGCTGAATTTAATGGTGCAATTTTCATAATTTTTCGATTTGTCATTTGTGAGATATTTAAGTTTGGGGGTAAATGAGTTTTGTACATGTGGAACATTCTCTTTGTACACATGACACAATTTGATTACTTCCATTCTTTCAATAATACTTGTACTCTAATGAACTTTTGTCTTAGTCATGTATAACATTATTACTCTTTGAAAGAGAGAATACAAGAATTAATTTTCCACCTACTAATCTAGTTTCCAAAACTTTTTTCAGTTGCTTTTTTACTTAAGGCTATACACACTTCCGATAATAAGTTGCAGCCTTTATACACAAAACCGAGTTCTCAATAACCGAAACCGTTCAATAGTCCGATTTAACATTAAACCGGTTTCAAAACATTGGATCTGACCCAACAGCTTCCCTAAATAATATAAACCAGACCCAAACTACTAGCACAACTCTTGCCAGCCCAAGTACTACATATACAAACTTATTGTGCTCCACAAACAGGCCCATGATCTCGAGTGGGCTTGGCCACAACCACCTTCTTTTAGACCCAAAAAAAGATGAGCATATATTAAGAGATTGAATTAAAGAATTTATACCAAATGTTTACCTTGAAAGTGGGCTGGATATATGGATTCGCACCAATGATCCATTCTAGTGAATATGTTGTTAAAACCATCCGAAAATTAATTGAAGATGCAACAATTAGAGTAGTGATCAGGGGTCAACCAAATAACTAGTCAGTAGTTATTTGATGTTTGAAATATATGATCCCAAACTAACGTCATTCATCTTCTCTAGTGGATCAAAAGTTGAAAACTTGAAATGAATAGATTGGATTTGTAACCCGAATTCAATCATATCCGTTACGGTGTAATTGTTCCTCAATCTATGTTGCTAACTTTTTGCTAGTAGTTATTACAAATTGTATTCGTAAATATAATCCATCCCGAGGACCCTTATTATAATTATATATCATCTTCAGATTGTAAATATAAGTGAATAACAGAGCAGAGGTTTTTTTGACGAATCTTACTCTGGAGATACAATTATATTATTACTCATATGAGATCGAATAATGCCATCCTTACCTCATAAACTCAACATTTATAAAAAGGCTTTGAATACGTACGTACAATTAGAGTTGCAGTTTACAATATTCGGCTAATGCATGCCCAAAATCCATTTATACTTATCTTACCTGTGTTTCCACCAAGAAATACATTTGAAGACTATAGTGATCACACTAGTGAGATTTTCTCATCCGCAATGCTAAATAAGCCAAAAGCCTATACCCAATCAACATGAAACCCAAAGCCGCTACATCCCACCACAAATGACCCATACCCAAATACTTGATCCCAGGATGATTGAAAACCCTGCAGTGAACTCCAATCCCACATTCATAAACCTCATTTTTTGAGTACTGTACTTCCACTAAAAGTTTATAACAATAATGACTAAATGAGATGTACTTCAACCATGAGATAAATGGTGGAACATGTTGAACATAGTAACCACCTGCAAGCAAGAATACTAGCATGACCACAGATGATAATGTGGCTGCTTGTTTTAGGTCCATTAGTATGGCCCCTAAGGCCAACCCGAGTCCTTGTGATACAAGCACATTAAAAAGTATGATTAGTAATGTTAACATGAATGTCACAAGAGAAGGTCTAAGACCGCCCATCCAATACGTAACGGTGATAAAGACGGTTGGAAGGACTAATTCCATTGGTAAATCGCCTGCCATTCTAGCGAAGTAGTATGAGGAGAGTCGATACATTCCTGATGAGTGTTCTCTTGTTAGCATTGGCCGTTCGTGAGGGAATGTGAATATGGCATTTGATAGAGGGTAAAAGCCCCAAAATATTGAAAAGAAGAAGAGAAGTCCCACCTACATGCAATGGATTGGAAGTAATTTTAAACGTCTAGTATTGTTTGGTAAGGAAAATGTTAAGAGCTTATTTCCCTTGGTATATATGTGGGTTTGAGTTAGCAATTGTTACATTGAAATTAAACGGAAAAAGGTAGAGATATTAAAATTTTGGTTAGAACTGACTTGGTCATGATGACGTGGTGCTAACGTGATATTACACAATGTCATCAAAGCTTAGCGACTCCGTGTTTATTAATCCTACACGTGTATAGTTTTATATATGGTCCATAGTACGGACGTATACATCAACAAATAGTGATCACTTTATGAATAAGTTCGAAACATGTATATATATATATGTGACTTTAACAACCAAAGATACGGAGGAGTACGAGGTTTTAATTTGTGGCGGGAGATATATACCTGATCTTGCAAGTGGGACATATCTGAATGCCACCATAGAAGACCCGAAAGGATTGACACAGACATCACTTGGAAGACTCTCAATCTGGAGTACGATTCATGTCTCCTCTCTTTAAGTCCCCTCTTTAGCAAGACTTTAAACTGCATCCACCAGCTTGTGGTCCATTGCTTATTCTCACAACCAGCTGCACCGAAAACATTACATACGGACCACTTTGTATTTATTAACTCTGATGCATATATATGATTTTTTTTCCCTACCTATTCGCGTCGGTCGAAACCTAACAACTATATCTTGTGAGGTTAAATCAAGTAACTAAATTAGTACGTAAAGAAGATGTGTATTTGGCTTACATTGTGAGGGTGGTGTCCCTTGAATTGGCAGAGTCCTCTCCGAACCATTTTCATGAATGTCGTCCTTAACAAGAGGGTGAAGTTTCTTTTTGTAAGATGATATTAGAAATTGCTTGATAGATTTTTGATCTCCGCAATCATCCGATATTCCTTGATGATCTTGTCGATGATCGTCTTGGTTTGTAGTAGGAGACACATCTGTACATTTTTTTCAGGATTTTAAAAGTTATCATTCTTTTGTCGTTTAGTTTTTAAAGTTTCAAACAAAATATACTTCATATTTACACAAAATCTTAAGTATGTAAGACAGAGTAAACGTCTACTCATGTGTGATTGTTTTTATTTACCTTACACAATTGCATAATATGGTAATGCTGATTTTAGGGTTGTCTTTTAGGGTAGTCGAGAGCTTTGAGCCTCCAATTTTAGGGGACTCCATACGCATACCAAACGGTGTGATACTTATGATATATCCAATTCCATTGCTAGAAAGAGATAAATTTAATCCAATGTTGGTCCAATAGCACTATTATAGAAAGAAAGAAGGAACTCATTCGTTGAGGCTTACAGATCGACTAAGTTAACACCCATCTATATAGTCTCATTTTAGTATAACCACAATCTTCGCACATTGCCACAAAAAATTCGGAGATGGTGTTTATATTTAGTCAATACGGAAAACGACTTGGTATTTATTTCTAAGATGATCCTTTAACACTGTCAAATATATATAACATATATTTTTCAGAAGAACAATTTAAAAATCATATGAGAAAAATGTCAGTGATCGATTTTAATTAGTAAACAGAACTATAAAGCTTCTAGCACCCCATAAAGCAGGCAATGTATAAATATAAGATAATTATTCCACAATAATTCTAAGAATATTGATTTAATGTTGTAAAATTTGTTATGGAAGCCATAAGAATACAGTTGGTAAAAGAAATTAAACTTACCATTTGCAAGGTCAAGAAGAAAATCAGCAGGATTCATGGAACTAAATCCAGGTACATGCCCAATCGAACTGAAATACTCCATAACTTGACCCGTATGCCCACTATAAATTGGGCACCCATCTGATAGAACCACCACCTTATCAAACATCCGATATAACCTACTTGATGGCTGGTGAATTGTAGTGACCACACTTCTCCCTCCTTGAGCCAAACCTTTTAATGTCGCCACTATTCGTAGAGCCGTAGTCGAGTCCAACCCTGAAGTGGGCTCGTCTAAAAGCAACAAACTTGGGTTCACCAGCATTTCTTGTCCAATACTAACCCTTTTTCTTTCACCGCCCGAAACACCCCGAATAAGTGGCCCGCCTACAATGCTATCACGACATTTGGTTAATCCAAGTTCGGATATAATGAGTTCCACTTGATGTACTTTCTCTTCGCGGGTCAGGTTTTTGGGCAGCCTTAAGAGGGCGGCATAGGTTAAGGTTTCAATAACAGTTAAGTGTTGGTATAATATGTCATCTTGTGTTACAAAACCGGTTTTTCTTTTAATTGAGTTACTTATGGGCTGTCCACTGTAGGTTATGCTTCCTGAAATTGTACCTGGTAGTCTACCAGCTAGGGCAGTTAGTAAAGTGGTCTTCCCGCTACCAGAAGGGCCTAGCATGGCTAGTAACTCTCCTGGGCGGACTACACCACTGACTCCATTAAGAAGTGTCCGTGTTGTATTTGATACGGGTGAATTAAGATCATAATCTTGATCTCCTGATTGTGATTTAATAGTGTAACCCAAATCTTCAAACTGCGAGTAATTAAATGACGTAACAGATTTAATAAACATATAAAAAACTGGGATTTGATTTGATTTTAACTGTTAGCAGTAGGCAGGATCGTGTACTATTATAGTTTTAAAACCGAGTATGAAAAAATAAGGAACATATAATACGTACCCTGAGTGTAATGGGACGTAAAGATTCACGTATAAAGGGCAATCCAGAAAGACGTGATTGAGTTTGATCATTTGAAGATTGTGTTTGGGCACAAGGGCTAATGTTTGGAGATGAACCAGGTGGTTTGGCATGGACAGTAATCTTCATTCTTGTGTTAACTAGAACAAATTAAGATGATCAGAGAAAATAATATGTGAAAAGTAGTACGGATGAAATGATTAGGTTCACATGCAGCAAAAAGAGTGAGATAGGGAAAGCTTTTAAAGAGGAAAGGAGCTAGGTGCTGGGCAAAAGGTGGTGCATGTGATGATGTATTAATGTGGCCCGGGTCGTGATACAGGGTAAACGTGTGACGTTTCCGATCATCAATTTTATTTCGTGCGATTTAATCGAGATAATTATATGGTCGTCTTTTAAGATGTTTAACTATTGAGATTCGAACATAATCTCTTGCGAGAATATATATATATATATATATATATATATATATATATATATATATATATATATGTGTGTAATGGCGTCTTTAGAACCACCTTGATGATGATTTCGAGTAGTGTGACGACATTGGTGAGACTCAAAGGATCAATGGTAAACTAACTTGACTGCAATAATGACCTCGATCTAACTTAATTAAACTGAGTGATATATTATTGCAGAAATTAATTATCAATTATAATAAGGGGTTAGTGCATGGGAATGCACTCAACTTGTGTACGAAGTCTATTGTATGTACCCATCTAAATTTAGCTCTATTGTATGTACCTATCCCAGGAAAGGGTCTATTGTGTGTACTCGTTTACCTCTTGGACAACTAGCCGGTTACCCAGTTGACCAAAGTTAGTTTGATGCTTACGTGGTGAAATGTGATTCGTCTACTATTAATAATTTATTCCTACATGTGTATGTAATTATTTTACCTCTAAAATTTAATTTGTTATGTTGAGCTTCAAGTCAATTGATGAGTCTTTTGTCGAACCAGAAGTTGAGCATCATGAATATGTTGCAGGTAATACTATTTCAGGCCTTCACCTGCTTTCGTTGCCACATGTCCATATGAACATTTCTCCCCTGAATCCGATGCTCTCATCGCGACATCCGCTGTTGCCATGGTGATTTTGGGAGAATTTGATGAATTCAGGGTTTTGATTTGATGGTGACTTTTTAAATTTTTAATTTAATCTGATGGTTTCAGTATAGGGCGAGATTCGTGTTGATCAAGAAAGGGGGTTTGTTGTTTGTTTTCCTTTAATTACTATGAAGGTTCTCATCTCCACCACCTTAAGCTACTACAACCTTCCTGTTCCACCGGTCATCTTCTCCGGTTACAACTCCGATGAAGGCTCCGGCAAGAATAATTTCACCAAACCATTTTGCCAAGACATCAACAAATTCAACTAGTATGTTATCGTTCACTCCATTTCACCAAACCATTCAACATGGATTTCGATAGATTTCACTTCGAATTCGATTTCGATTTCATCTCCTTATTAGTATGTGTATGTATATGTTTAATATGGATGATTTTGTTGCAAGGTTTATGGATGTTTATTCTTGCAAGGTTTCGATTTCATGGTGTCCGGGGATCTTTTTCTTAGTTTAAGATTTGGGCAAACTAAAGGATCTTTCGTTAGTCATAAGTTGCTTCATTTTGGTGTTGATTTAGCTAGTCTGTGAATGAATTTACCAGAAAAGAAGGATGCAAACTTAGGTGCAGCATTTCGTCGGAATCTGGACACGAAGAATGTACAAGACGCTTTGATTTTATGGTTAGGAATAAATTATTAATAGTAGACGAATCATATTTCGCCACGTAAGCATTAAACTGACTTTGGTCAACTGGGTAACCGGCTAGTTGTCGACAAGGTAAACGAGTACACACAATAGACCTTTTTTCGGGATGAGTACATACACTAAAGCTGAATTTAGATGAGTACATACAATAGACTTCGTGCACAAGTTGAGTGCATTCCCCTGCACTAAGCCCTTATAATAATGATAATCAAAACTTTGTGCTTGGTTTGTGTTAGGCAAAATAAGCTAAACTTCATAGTTAATTGCGTCGTTGGTCCCGTGGTTTACACACAATAACACATCTTGTCCCTATACTTCACTTTTTGCACCGACAGTCCAAAAATACAAAAATTCTTGCGTGTTTCGTCCCTGTCTAACTGAAATGACTATCATACCCTTATTCTTACTTTTTTTAATAGTTTAATTGATTTTAAAAAAATAACTTATATTAATTTAAATTATTTTCTTGTAAAGTTGAACAAAACTGACACCCACAAAAAGTATAAACCTTCATTCGTCATCTTCAGGGTCCTTGGTATCTTTTCATCCCCAACCCCGTTGCACTCACCATCCCGCCACTACCCACCATCCACAATGCAACACCAGCTACATCGATCGTCACCACCCGTCGAAAAAAAGAAAATTAGAGTGTCGGAGATGACCTGCAACTTTTGGAGTTGGATAAACAAATAAGAAACCCTAGATCGAATCTGACACTAGAGTATTAGCGGTTGTTGACTGCCGGTTATGGCATGATTCATTGCCGTTTTTGGTCGAATTTCATCGCCGTTCCTGACCGGATTTCATGGCGCTTATGTCCGGAGTTCGGTAATCGTAACTCCCGACAAATAAAAAGCCTTAAAGTTTAAAGGACTTCTACCGAACGAAATTTGCTTTGATGTTATATGTCTTTTAGCTTTTAATGTTTTGAATTTGAAGAATTTGCTTTAATTTTTACATGCCACCATTTGAAGAGATGAAAAGCAACAACTTCTGTGTTTTTGAACCGTTGTCGCAAAAAGTAAAATTTAGGGACAAGATGCAATTAACTCATAATGAATGTTAAAAAATTAGCATTACTATGTGTAAACCACAGGTACCAACCATGCAATTAACTCTAAAGTTCACAACGGATATATATTTGTTTAAATGTTTAATAATTACTACTCCATCCTAACAATAATTGTTTTACAATAAAATTAAATATATAAATAATGGGAGGAACCAGGGAAACACTTTTTTTGGGGGAATGTGAGAAGTGTAATATTCATCACAATACATTTAAATTTTGACCAATACAAATGTCGAAAAATAAAAAGCGAAAATTAATAAATGTTGATAAGAATCGATGTTATAAATATTAAGCTTCTTTGATAAATTCTTTATGTAGTATATAACATCAATTAATGAATATTATATTCAAAATCATTAATATTCACCGAGGTGAATGTTATTTAAAATTCATCACGATAAATGTTAAATTTATGAAAGGTTAATTTTTTAACATTCATCGTGAAGAATGTTACAACATTCATTATGATGAATGTTAACAAATATTCATAAATTAGTATTATGACTTAAAAATGAATTTCATCTCTGAATATATTCTTTATGATATCGATTTTAATTATTACTTACTAATAAAATTAATATAAAAAAAAATTGTTGTGACAAAGAGTAAATGTTCCGTGCCACTTCTTTAAGGGCGGATCTTTATGGGGGCAGGGACGGTCATGGCCCCCCAAAATTTTGAGCAGATATTGTAATATATTTAAAGATTTTAGTGTATTTTAGAGTGAGTGAGATGATTTTAGTGGGGTTTAAAGAGAAACCATTGTAATATGCTGTAACAAAAAAGTGAAGGAGGTTGAAGAAAGAGAAAGCATAGGTTTTTCTTTTTCTGTTTTATTTCTTTTACTACACCCGTATATGATAGATGTAGATGTAGATGTAGAACAATGAAAGTACATAAAGATGTTTTTATGACAGTAGGCGAAGTATATTGCTAAGGGTCCTAATAAAGCTACTCCCCTTTCTGTACTTTTTTCCATCTCCTACCCCTCCCCACCCATCTAATCAATCATATTATGCTCCCGTTTTTTTTATTTTCTGACTATACCCCTTCTTTTTCTAATTCATACCCTCTGTTTAGTTTAAAACTGAAACTGATTCTGTACTGAACTGGGTCAATTTTTGATAAAACTAGATTGAAAAAGAACTTGACGGGGACTAGAAGTGGGCCAGGGGGTATCCCCTGTAATTTGGGAAGTATCTTTATAATTCCCCTATTGCTAAAGAGAGAGAAGGATGACGCTCAAGGAGACAGAAAGAATTTTTTTTAATAATATTATATTTTTCATATTTAATATTTAATTAATGTAATATTTCATTTTTCTTTATAACTTTTTTATATACAATGTATAAAATAATTCCGAATACATATTCATGATTAGTGTAATTTTATCTACATTTCGACTAAAATTTTATCTTCATATGTTATGTATTTAACGTAACCATTTTTTAGTCGAAATTTCGACTAAAAAAAGGCTTTCGTTAAATACATGACATATGTGGATAAACTTTTAGTTGAAATGTAGATAAAATTACACTGATCATGAGTATTTATTCGAAATTATTTTATACATTGTATATAAAAAGTTATCAAAGAAAAATGAATTACGACGTTAATTAAATATGAAAAATATAATATTATTAAAAAAATTCATTCTCTCTCCACCTTGAGCGCCGCTTCACGCCTTCTTTTTTCTTTTTTTTTTTAATTTATGCCGCGTGTTTTTTTTCTTTTTTTCTTTCTCTCTCTTGTACCGGTCTCACTCTGACATACTTGTATGCTTTTTGAGTTTGTCTTATTGGTTTCTCGCCATTCACACCTTGTATGGCGCGAAAGTGAAGATTACTTTGTTAAAATGTTTGGTCAAAGGATTATTTTGTTTAATTTGATTATTCAACGGATCAAATTATTGATTTAATCTTCCTTCTAAGCTCATCATTTTGCATGCTAGCTTTATAATGTCACATTCTATATATGTTGTTATTCTATTCTTTTCCATTAGCCTTGTCTTGTTAGTCAAGTTATCATTAGGCGATACTAGTATGTCAGCTGGAATTTAACATCCTTATTAGAAACTATGGACTTTGGAACACCATGAAGACGTACAATTTCTTTGAGAAACAAATCAGCAAATGTATAGCATCATCAGTTTTGTGACATGAGACAAAGTGTGCCATTTTGGAGAAACGATCCACCACAACCATGATAGCATCTTTTCCTCGCTGAGTACGAGGTAATGCCACAATAAAATCCATAGAAATATCTTCCCATGGCTGAGAAGGAACGGGTAATGGAGTGTACAAACCTTGGTGAAACTTGCTTTTTGCTTGATGACAGGTTGCACACCTTGAAATAAGGGCAGTAACATCACCTTCCATTCGTGGCCAATAGAAGTGTTCTTGTAAGATGCCAAGGGTCTTGTTGATGCCAAAATGACCAGCCAACCCTCCTCCATGGGCTTCTCGAATCAGCAGCTCTCTAACGGATCCTTTAGGAACACAAAGTTTATTGTTTTTAAACAAAAACTCATCTTGAACAGAATATGGGCCATTGGGTTTCCCCCTCACATTCTTGAATCAGATTAGAGAAGTCAGGATTATCCGGGTATAGCTCTTCAATGAAAGAAAAACCGAGCACTCTTACACTAAGAACCGTAAGCATTGCATATCTCCTTGAGAGTGCATCTGCAACAATGTTAGAACTTCCTGTTTTGTACTTAGAAGCAAAAGTAAAGGATTGGAGAAATTCTACCCATTTTGCATGTCTTGGATTTAGCTTACTTTGTCTATTGATATGCCGTAAAGCTTGATAATCAGAATGAAGAACAAAATGTTTTGGTCATAAATAATGACTCCAATGATCTAAAGCTCGAACAATAGCATAGAATTCTTTATCATAGGTACTATAGTTCTTCTTTGATCCATTCAACTTCTCGCTGAAATAGGTTATAGGACGTTGATGTGTGCTAAGTATAGGCAATTATAATCACAATTTTTAATTAAGGAAATACTAAATAATACTATCACACAATTCAGGCAAGTGTTATCCTGATCATAGAATATAGTTTTATAAGTAAGTCCAGATTCGAACACAAGGAACGTGATTTAATCTATAACTAACTATTTATTTATCATAATTACAATTATTACAATTAATATACAATTTAACAATAATATACAATAATATATAAGATAGGGGACGTTTTAGTTCCGATCGAACATATTTATAATTGATACCAATTCTTTAATAGATAAGTTTAAAGGAACAACTTAAGAATACTCAATTGGATAGAAGATTATGACTATTTAAACTATTATTTATTAAACTTATTATATCAACTTATGTCTATTTGCGTGTTGGCTATTATTATTGTGATTTACTAATGTAGAAAACCTCAAAGGTTATGACAATTCTCATATAGCAATACAGTCAAAGGTTATGTAAAGTATCACTATTTATTAAGAGCTATCAACATATTATTGATGCAATTCCAGGGTCGGTTGAATTATAATGCTACTTAACATCTAATGAAACATAATCACTTAATTTAAAAACTTAAAAGGTTAGTGAGTTTATCTATAAATCAGTTAATTATGATCATTAACATAATATAACAGATAATTCTTGCATAATAATATTCAATAATATAGTTCTAACATAAACATATAATTCATATAATAAACCTAATAAACATACATTTAAACATTCATAACGAAAATCTAACAAGTAATTAATTCAAATAAACAATATCCATAGTAACCCAAAAGGTTAGTGAAGCTACAAGGATAAAGAAACCGAACCAATTGATGAACTAGCTTTTCCTATGGTTGAAAACCTTCAAACCCTAGCTCCTTAGCCTCCAAATTCGCACCTAAAGTCGACCTTAAACCTTAATATTCGACTTTGTATTCTAAGAATCGTATATCGTTTAGCTAAAACTAAGCCTCTATTTATAATATTTCTGGCCGACCCTCCAACCGCCGGTTGGGACTTCCAACCGCCAGTTGGAATTAATTAAACCTTACTCCAACTCTGCGCTTTCTCCACCGCCTTGAACCCTTAGCCCCAACCGCCGGTTGGATTGTAATTCCAGAATATTTCAAAATCGGTTTGGGCTTCAATGTGGGCTTTTCTTTCTTCTTTAATGGATTCAACTTATTTTCTTGGCCCAAATCTTCAATATTATCATTTTAGTCTTCATTTCTTTAAGGTTTAAATCTTCTTTTCTTCAATCGCTTTAATTTCTTCAGTTTCGGTCTCATTTTCGTTCATTTTCTTCAATCTTTAATTAAAATACATTTCTGCAAATATTAACAAAATAAGTATCTAAAATCATATAAATGCATAAAAATGTATACAAATATAGGGATAAATAATATAAAATATAGTATCTATTTGATGCTTATCAAATATCCCCACACTTAAGTTATGCTTGTCCTCAAGTAGAATACTGAATAAAATTCAAAAATAAGCATCAACTTAATATTTAACCATCAGAGTACCAAAACTAAAAACCTGATTTATAAATTAAAAATTTAAACAATTTAATTAACATGGATAACTATAATGTACAAATAAAAATTATTATTATCCGCGCAATATATAGCTCATGAATGATTACTAATATATTTATCCACTTTAAACAATCTATATTTACTTATGATACATCTTTATTATTATTATGTATATTACTTATGATTTCCATATATGATATACTTTTAAACTTAATCATGCAATTTACTTTTATATTCCAAATAAGTATATAAAATCCATTTTTAAGAATCAAGACATTGGTGACAGGTCTGCATTTACATGCAACAAAGCGACATAACTTGATTCAGGTAAAGTAAATTTTTAAATCAAACCAGCGGTGACAGGTCTGTACAGCCGTACAACAAAGCGACATAGTTTGATTTTTATTTTTATTCATTTTTTATCAAGAAATTCTTCTTTCTTCTACTTTATTTAAGAATACTAATTAGAAACCAGGTCTGTACTTACGTACAATAAAAGAAACAATTAGTAGACCACCAAATGTTTTTATATAAATATAAAGATATATAAAATTATCGCATGATAAATCTAAGAATTAAGACTTCTATGTCATACATCATATTATGTACCATAAAGTAATAAACAAGTTATTTAAATTAATTTTTTAAAATTCAGAAATCTTCATATAGATTGCCTATTAGTACATCATATCATGTAACAATATATCACTTATTTATTAAGTAGCTTACATTATATATACAAAATAGTTAATCCATATCAAAGTCTAAACTTTTAAATACAAAACAAACTTTTAACAAAAGTATTCTAATTAATAAATACTCAGTTATACACTTAAATTTTTTAAATTTTAGTAAAAATTAAGAACAATAGAAACTTAAATAATTAATTAAAGAAATTCTTTTTCTTACGAACCCTATCCCTACACTTAAATTATACAATACCCTCATTGTATAAAAATGATAAACAAAAGTGAGTAAGGAAAAGAAAAATAGAACAGAAAAACTCCCCTGACTGAATTTTCAAAATTCATCATTGGCTAAGAAAAATTCTGCTTGGTTGATTCCTTGATCTCTTGAAAAATACTATACAACATCCACACTTTCGTAGTTAATCACGATTGCATTTAGCATATGCAATAAGCCTTTAAACCCCTCAGTATCCCGAGTGGACGAGTTATAGTCTCGTGAGGGTTTCCAGGGAACATACCCACAAAGTTCATAAAATAGATTGTATGAAATAAATTGCTGAACTTACTGCCAGACTTGTGCTATCAAAAATAAACAACCAAATTAGCATAGTAATAATAATAAGTACTAATGATAGTAATAATAAATACAGTCATCCAAAATGTATATCAAATGTATCAAACATAAACTAATCATCATCTGAATCCTCCTGCCCAGAATGCCTCGAAGGTCCAGCTCCAGTATCAAAGAATGAAGGAACATATGGCTGGAACTGAATAGACTTCTCTCGTAACAGCTTCTGCAGTAACTCATGCTGATAATCAGATCTGTGATAACTCTCCCTCTCAAATCTATCAAACCGCTGCTCAAACCTGGTAAACCTATGATCAATCATATCAAATCTCCTACCATGAGCAATCTCCATCCTCTCCAATCTCTGCTGAATATCCTCTAATATATCACCCCTGCCACGACCTCTACCACGGGCTCTACCTCTACCTGCTGGTAGATCAACCTCTGGTACTGGGATCTCAGGAACTAGCAGCAGTGGAACAGGTGGTCCTCTTAATCTAGCTCTATGGACCGGCTGCTGTCCTGGCGCAACCTCAGGTGTCCATAACAAAACCCCCTCCTGTACACCAAACTGTATAATCCCTAGCTCAATCAACTTGTCCTCGCCTAGCAAGGACATCCCAAGTGTAACGGGTGTGCATGTCAAAAAATCAGCAGCTGTCAAACCATAATATCTAGCTATCCTAGTGACATACTGTCCTCCACATAAACTATTGGTCAACCTATACCCAGTCGCTCCGGTCGTCATCCAATGCACTAATTTCCAGGGAACATTGATCAGTGTCCCCTGAATCATAGTGTGTAAGAAAAAGAAATCAGGCTGGTAGACCTTCTCAGGTCCCGTATGCCTGCCACAAATAGAAGATGACAACAACCTATGCAATAGCCTATGAACATGACTCCTCATGTGAATGTCAGAAGGTGCTCTCTCCCCATAATCAACAATAGCTAAATCCCTCCAATACGCAGCTATCTCAACAGATGAATACTGGCCAACCATACCCGCAGTCAAATGATCCACAAAAAATGGGTTGTGGAGCTCATCTAATGTATAGAGCCCCACAACAATACTAAACTCAATCAAACTCATCGTCCTAGGCTGACCTCCTAGGTAAAAAGAAATCGAGGGCTGGTCAAACTGCCTAGACGTGGAATCAAACCTAAGGGTGGTGTAAAACTCAATAACAAGCTCTCTATAGATAACCTCCTGAATCTGAAATAAACGAAACCAAGCCTATGATACAAAACCAACATCACCTGATGGTAAAATATAGCTCTGAGTCATCAGCCTCCTCAGAGTAACATCTCCAATCTCCCCATCCTGACGAGGGTCAATAACTCTCTCCATGAGAGACCAGTCTAACACATCTGGAACCTCAACAGGCTGTGCTACCAGCTCCAGTAATCTGTCAGCGTACTCTGTCCTACGCTCCTGAGTGACAGACTCATGCTCGAATCTCAGAAATGTATGTAACTGGAAATCATCTCTGGCTAAGAGTGAAAGTCCTCTCTGTCATCTCGTAGCCATATCTGTAAACATAAATAACTTTCTAATATATATTAAAAATTAGAAATTTGGGCAACATTTCTGCTTAATATTTGATAGCCACCTGTTTATTATATCCAATAAACTAAGCATAATATATGTTTTTATTTTGAAATATAATATCAAATCAAATAAATGAACATTTCATAAATATTAAATCAAAAATGGTTTGTAACTAAATTTTTAATTCTGGAGACTTATGTATTTCAACTAATCGGTTTATAGTTATAATCTTATATTTTTCATTATTTTTAAACATATATAGAGTCTAAAGATGTATTTTTAATAAAATGTATATTTTATCTAAAAACTTTTATAACTATATATTAAATTTGTTTTATATTTTGTCAAAATTTTTGAAATAATCGTTTTTCTAATGTAAAATTTTAAATTTTATAATTGTTTGTTATTTTAGACCAAATTGTGTATCGAGTCAAAAAATTTTAAAATGTAGTTTTATTTTCACTGTCTGGAAAAATTGTGTATAATTTTATTTTTAAGAAATTTGTAATATTGTTGTTTTAAATGTATCGAGTCAAAAAAAAAAAATTAATTAATTCAAAATCACTATATACTCGAATTTTATTTTCAAATATTATTGAATCTAAAATGTAGTTTTTAACAAATATCATTTTATTCAAATAACTATCTGAAATCGAGCCCTAAACCTAATCAATCCGCAACAATCCGCAATCAATCCTTAAACCGTAAAAATCACAACTTAGCTAACCTAAACTAATTTCTAAGTATTCCTAATCATTTAAACTATCAAACTATGTGTAATCAATCCACAATTCGTAAATAACATAATGATGCTATATAATACGGAATTAAAATGCGAGAAATAATAAACACAAGTTAGAAATCATACCTTTGATACGAAAAACATAAAAACGTTATGAGATGATGATGATAATGTGATTCTCGTATGTGTGTGTGAAATGTGTATGTGGAGTGTGTGTAAATGTGCAGAAGCTGGGGAGTTTCTGGTTTTAGGCGGAAAAGGGTCCAACCGCCGGTTGGGTTTTTCCCCAACCGCCGGTTGGTTCAAAAGTTGGGCTTAGGCCATTCGGCCCGTATTTTTAATTTGGGCTTATTATTTTTATTACTTATTTTTAGCCCATGTACTATTAATACTTTATTTATATGTATTTTAAACATATTTAAAAATTATTATAAATACAATATACAATATTATTACATATTAACTATATACTATTTGTATCTTATTTAAGAAAGTGAATGTATTGAAAAAGAGACTTACCGTTTCGTTCCTCCAATTAATATAAATACCTGCATTGCTGTTAGTTGTTACGAGCAATAGATATATATAAACCTATTTTGGTATACATAGATTTATAATCAGTGATTGTGTCGACTCATTCACTGTCTGAAAATTCGATTGTCGACTTTATCGAATTTCAAATATATTATTTCAATCTATTTGTCACCAAAATATCAAATTTAATATACCTGCAAACTTTGTAATCAATGTTAAGCATACATTCGAAATTTATAGTATTAAATTTCTTTAAGTATTTTGAATCAAACTCTTATCACTATTGCAACTTGTGTAAAAATCAATTCTAAATACTTAGATTTCTAATATTTGTGTAGCTAATACAAATAAAGAAGAGATAATTATATAAATCTGAAAGCAATAAACTTTATATTAATCAAGCACGAAATTAACAATAAATTCTAATTATTCAAATAAAATTCAAATCCTAAAAATAGAAAACAGAAAAATATAACTAGCTATTAAAAATGAAAAAGTTACAAATGATCTTCAGAAGTGATTTTGTTGGTCTTCAATCCTAATTCCCATAGATAGGTTTTCCAAAATTCTCAGGATAAATCCTTCGAAAATGCATATAGATTTTATTAGCTAACTCGGGTATTGGTGAAGCAAATTCAGAGAAACTCTCATGATGAATTTTCTTAGCGTTCTCAGTTTCTATGAGCATGGCAGCTATTCTTTTTACCTTTTTAGCTATTCTACCATCTTCGTCTGTGCACAAGTAGTTGTCTTCAATTTTCGTTTCGCGTTCTACATGATTGTGCCTTAACGAATCTAATAACCTATAGAAACCTAAATGTATATCATGATAATCATATGTGATGTGGGTTCTCACTGCTGTTCCTATATCCTTTAAGATCCTATTATAGTATCCTTCTTGATGATCTGTTGTTAACCCAGAATACCTAAAAGTATCTACTAAATGATAATAAACCTCTGATAGACCTAGATGAAAAAGGTTATTTCTTTGATTATAGTGAACTCCAGGGTAAGCTAGTTGTAACTCCTTCTTAGCATAAGTGATCAAGTTTGCCATTGGTTCATCAGAAAAATACTCAGGAATTGTACGTGTAACTTCATCACATTCTCCATAGTAAAATTCATCAATAATGTCTTGAATGTAGAACTCAACCGTACAATCTATGAAGAATCTTCCAGAATCAATGTGTTCTCTAGCCTTTATCGAATTGAAAAAATCTTGAAAGTTCCTTAGCAAGCAGATGTCAGCCATATTGCTCAAGTTTCCAGTGGCATATTCTATTATTTCCTTCAGCGCTCTTAACATTTCTCTTTGCTTCTCAGAATAAGGGAACAAAGATTTCTCAAATGTCTGATACACATAAGTGTACTTCAACAGCTGTTCTTCACAAAAAGTTAGATCTACATCTTCACTCACAATATCATATTTCAACTCATTCACATAGTTGATAAAATCATCTGTATTTCTGGTTTTATTAGATATAACCCAAGCAGTGAATTGTTCTTCCATCTTCTTAATCAACTCTTTTTGATAATCAGTATATTCTAAAGTAGACCTACGTACGAGTTCCATAACAAATCTAATCTCATCCTCATGGTCATCTAAGTAGTCAAACATGTCTTCCTTGGTTGAAATCACAGGAGGATGTTCAAAACACTCGTCTTCAGTTGTTAGCCAGATTTTCTTGTTTGGTTTAAAAGAATGGTCGTCTATCTCTATGTCTTTAAAATTCTCATTATCACTTCCAAAGTCCACTTGCATCGACTCCATTTCTTAATAACAGCTAAATTTCTCTGTGCACATAAAATAGCACATAGTTTAGATTACTTATCTAATCCTATTCTACCTAAAGTGATTTATTATACATATTGAATAATTATATTAATCTCTTATACATTGCTAATCAAAAGATCTCGGTAGCTCCATTGATAGTACACAAAAGCAGAGAAACAGGTCAGCGCGAAGCATGTTAAAAACCTATTCCTTTCGAGAAGCACCTTACCTCTTATTTGATAAATCAATGAGGTAGGGCTGAACTCTCCTTATACCTTTGTTTTTGTCAGTATTCTCAATGGGTGAGCCGATATTTAGTATTGATTTTGCAACACATTAGAAAAAATATAATTGTTTTACAGGGAAAATAGTTAGTTTAAAATAAAATACACCGCTCCCCGGCAGTGGCGCCAAAAACTTGATGTGTGCTAAGTATAGCCAATTATAATCACAAGTTTTAATTAAGGAAATACTAAATAATACTATCACACAATTCAGGCAAGTGTTATCCTGATCATAGAATATAGTTTTATAAGTAAGTCCAGATTCGAACACAGGGAACGTGATTTAATCTATAACTAACTATATATGTATCCTAGTTACAATTATTACAATTAATATACAATTTAACAATAATATACAATAATATATAAGATAGGGGGACGTTTTAGTTCCGATCGAACATGTTTATAATTGATACCAATTCTTTAATAGATAAGTTTAAAGGAACAACTTAAGAATACTCAATTGGATAGAAGATTATGACTATTTAAATTATTATTTATTAAACTTATTATATCAACTTATGTCTATTTGCGTGTTGGCTATTATTATTGTGATTTACTAATGTAGAAAACCTCAAAGGTTATGACAATTCTCATATAGCAATACAGTCAAAGGTTATGTAAAGTATCACTATTTATTAAGAGCTATCAACATATTATTGATGCAATTCCAGGGTCGGTTGAATTATAATGCTACTTAACATCTAATGAAACATAATCACTTAATTTAAAAACCCAAAAGGTTAGTGAGTTTATCTATAAATCAGTTAATTATGATCATTAACATAATATAACACATAATTCTTGCATAATAATATTCAATAATATAGTTCCAACATAAACATATAATTCATATAATAAACCTAATAAACATACATTTAAACATTCATAACGAAAATCTAACAAGTAATTAATTCAAATAAACAATATCCATAGTAACCCAAAAGGTTAGTGAAGCTACAAGGATAAAGAAACCGAACCAATTGACGAACTAGCTTTTCCTATAGTTGAAAACCTTCAAACCCTAGCTCCTTAGCCTCCAAATTCGCACCTAAAGTCGACCTTAAACCTTAATATTCGAATTTGTATTCTAAGAATCATATATCGTTTAGCTAAAACTAAGCCTCTATTTATAATGTTTCTGGTCGACCCTCCAACAGCCGGTTGGGACTTCCAACCGCCGATTGGAATTAATTAAACCTTACTCCAACTCTGCGCTTTCTTCACCGCCTTGAACCCTTAGCCCCAACCGCCGGTTGGTTAATCTAACCGCCTGTTGGATTGTAATTCCAGAATATTCCAAAATCGGTTTGGGCTTCAATGTGGGCTTTTCTTTCTTCTTTAATGGATTCAACTTATTTTTTTGGCCCAAATCTTCAATATTATCATTTTAGTGTTCATTTCTCTAAGGTTTAAATCTTCTTTTCTTCAATCGCTTTAATTTCTTCAGTTTCGGTCTCATTTTCGTTCATTTTCTCCAATCTTTAATTAAAATACATTTCTGCAAATATTAACAAAATAAGTATCTAAAATCATATAAATGCATAAAAATGTATACAAATATAGGGATAAATAATATAAAATATAGTATCTATTTGATGCTTATCAGACGTTTATTTTGTACCAAAACAGCCCCAATGCCAACTCCACTTGCATCACATTCAACTTCAAATAGTTCATTGAAGTTTGGAAGAGTTAAAATTGGAGATTCACATAAACGTTGCTTAACTTCTTCAAAAGCCTTTTGGGCAGATTGAGAAAATTTGAATGAACTTTGTTTGATACACTCGGTGAGAGGGGTAACAACGGTGCTGAAATTCTTCATAAATCTCCGATAGAATAAAGCAATGCTATGAAAACTCCTTACCTCCGTTACACTAGTAGGAATAGGCCACGTTTTGATTGCTGCCATCTTTGATTCATCAACCGAAATACCATCTTTAGATACAACATAACCAAGGAAGATCACCTTTTGAGAAAAGAATTCACATTTCTCCATCTTTCCATAGAGTTTTTGGCTTCTTAAGACTTCAAATATGCTTCTCAAATGCTGAACATGTTCTTCCATGCCTTTGCTATACACAAGTATATCATCAAAGTAAACAACAACAAATTGACCTATAAAAGGCCTAAGTACCTCATTCATAAGCCTCATAAAGGTACTAGGAGCATTAGAAAGTCCAAATGGCATTACCATCCATTCATATAAGCCGCTTTTGTCTTGAAAGTTATTTTCCGTTCGTCACCTTCACTCATTCTGATTTGATGGTATCCACTCCTAAAATCAATTTTAGAGAATAAAATGGACCCATGCAGCTCGTCAAGCATATCATCCAATCTTGGAATTGGATATCGATACTTGTAACACCCATTCCTCGGGTCTGGTATTATTTAATATTTTCTGACTGTGAATTATTATTTAGTGTGTCAGAAAATAGGTGCGTTGTGCTATTTGAAAATAAATGGGAAAAGAGTCGAATAATTTATTGTGATTAATAAATTATTAACTGTTTTAATTTAATTTAGTTGACGGTAAAATAAAATAATGTTTCCCCGCAAATAATTTTTAAGTTCCAGACAATGATAAGTACGGGGGACAAAACTAGTACACAAATTACCAAATATATGTGTGAAATACGTATTAACATCACAAAAATTCCAGTGAGTTCGATTGAGAGCTAGAGAAAGGTTTCAAAACCCTAATTCATCAACAATCACCAAAATTTCTGAACTAAATCACACTTGCTTCTTGTGTTCTCCTGGCCGCACGTATTAAACCACAGGGACGATTGGTAATTTGCAAAACAAGTCTTGGAGTGAAATTGAAGCTAAGGAACTTTGAATTAAGCTTCAAAAACGTGATTAAATCATATCTTTATCCTTCTAATCATATTGTAAGTGTTGATTTCTTGATTTATATAAACCCTAGGAAATGGGTATTTGTGTATATGATGAAATTAAGATGATTAATAAGAAATTGAAGCTTGTAGTGATTATATTATTGATAGTTAGTGCCTAATTCATGATTATAACCTAAGCCCTAACTTAGAATTGAAGAATTTGATTAAGTGTGCATGAGGGTTGTGATGATTATGATGAGTTTGATGAGTTATATGATGAAATTGGTATTGTTGACTAATTAGAACACTTATTTGAAAGCTAAAGAGTAAAGTTGCAACTTAATTGGTTACGTATTCATTATACATAATATTGGGATTTTGATGAATTGTTGATGTTGAAAGTTAATAATATTGTTAATGGTGTAGTTATGTTAGTTGATAAATGATTATGAAAGTTTTAAGATCATGTTAGTGATATATGATGAATAATTGTTGTTAATATGAGTTAAGTATTATTCATTCAATAAAAATGATAAATTGATGTTTTTGATTAGTTGAAAATTATGATATGATTTCATATAAGTAAGGATCAAATATTGATGATTATGATGATTGTGTGACTTATATGAATTAAGTATTTTGGAGAATTATGGGTGTAAACATGTTTGAGGAATGTTGTACATAATTTTGAGACAAGTTACTAACTGGTGTTATTCTATTGTATTCTCAGATGTGGAGAAGACTCAGTAACATTAGACTACTGAGTGGACGACTGAGGTATTCGGTGAGTGGATCTTAATCCTCAGTGTGATTTAGTTGTAACAGGTTTGGTTACAACGGGTAAACGTATTATTATTGATTTAGTTGTCATGATGATTATAATTTACTAATAATACTGTTGATAGACTGTTAGTCTGGCCTGATACCTAGACGAGTATGTGAATACGTGATCACTTATTGTATTGCCTTTGGGCATTGTTGATTCAGAGGCCAGCGTTGGGCTGGGCTTGGGTTTGTTATTGTTTGGATAACACAGGGTCTTAGTATAAGTATTATTGTCGTAGCCTATGTTGTTTGGGTTATAGCACCAAGTAGTCGGTTAAACCTCTGTATGGGCCTGCAGTTGGTTTTAAAGTGTTCTTTGAGAAGGTGTTACCTCAAGAACCACCGGTCCTCTTTGACGCCAGTTGTATTTGATAAACAGATGTGTTGTGTGTTTATAGTTATTTGTTGTACACAAAGTTGTTATGCTAAGTTAGGCTGTTGGTTATGTATTCCCTCACTTAGCTTTGAGCTAACCCCACCACCCCACTTCTTGCAGGTTATTGTGTTGATACAATGGGCGGGCAAGAAGCTTGTTTATTGGATGGAATGTTTGATCTGGCGTAGACTCTGATATTGGATTGATAACCAAAAGTTATGTTTTGATTTATATAATACCCAGTTGAATATACTATATTTTGAAAAAGTATGAGTTTAAATATATATATAATATGTAAAGTGAACTGATAAAGCTCATTTGACCTACCCTATATTATACATGATTAAATAATGTATTGAAATGAGGGGTGTTATAATACTTTATTGTAATGTTGTTGATGGCTCGACTGTCTATACACATTCTCATGGTTCCATCTTTCTTGGAGACCAATAAAGCTGGAATGGAACATGGGCTCATACTTTCACGAACATAGCTACGATCAATAAGTTCTTGGACTTGTCGCTGCAACTCCCGAGTCTTTTCTGGATCACAACGATAGGATGGTTTGTTGGGAAGTGGTGCTCCTGGAATAAGATCAATATGATGTTCAATACCCCTAAGTGGGGGCAATCCGGGAGGCAAATCAGAAGGAAACACATCCTGAAATTCTTCCAAAAGAGGGCGAACAGCAGCATGCATAGTATTGTCATTGTCTTGAGACCTGTTTTCAACTAGAAACAAAACATAAACCAGTTTACCCTTCATAATAGCCTTCTCCACCCGTGATTCACTCATTAGTAAACTTTTTTCTGCCCTTTTTTCCAGCCCTTGCTCTTTTTTTGGGAGCAAAGTAGGTGGTAACGGATCAAGAATTACCTTCTTCTTGTCCATGACAAAAGAATAGGCATTATGGTAACCGTCATGTATAACCTGTCTATCATATTGCCAAGGTCTACCAAGTAACAAATGGCATGCATCCATAGGTATAACATCACAAAGAACTTGATCTTGATAAGACTTGCCAATAGAAAATGAAAGCAGGGCCTGTTTGGTTACCTTCACATCGGTTCCTTGATTTAGCCATTGAAGCTTGTATGGATTCGGGTGAGTTGAAGTAGGAATGTTGAGTTTGTTGATGAGAATTGTGGAAGCAACATTTGTGCAACTTCCACTATCAACGATAAGGCTACAAACTTTCCCTTGAATCGTGCACCTTGAATGGAATATGTGTTCCCTTTGCTTATCCTTTACAATTACTTCTTTTGCATGAAGTTGTTGAGACATAGTTTGTGACAACAGATCTAGCTTTGCAATATGACTAGTGTAATTGTTATCATGTTGATATATTGGTTTAGATTTGTAAATTGATATTGTTTTGATATTAATATTCGTTAAATATATTATTATGATAAAGTGTTAGACGAATATAGATTTTAACAATATACATTTACTGCGAGTCGAGTTATTTGTTTTAGACGTTTGTTGCGAGTCGAGATCTCAAGTCGCAAGGCTTTGCGATGCAAGATGAGATCTGAACTCGCAGAACTTAACAGAGACAAACGAGCCGAGTTCATGGGCTTGGGCTGCGTAGCGAGTCGAGTCAACTCGCAGGCCCAGTGGCTGCGAGTTGAGACGAGATATATAAATGTTTTTGTACGTGAAAAACATAACAGAACTTTGAGATAACTAATTGGAGATCAGGATTATTGCATTCGTGCGAACTCAGTATTTCCAGAGAAACAAATACTAAAGGCTAGGCTTTGACGTTTATTCGTATAAAGTAAAGCAATTGGTTAACCTAAACGCGAACTAAATCGTTATTAGTAAGATAACACCGTATTGAGGAATTCCGCACCTTAATACTACAGATAACGAAGTTATCGATCCTAGAACTAGGGACTTACAATTGGTATCAGAGCTTTCGGGCTAGATAACGAGTGTCGTTTGAAGTTTTCGGGTTAATCGCGTGTGATTTAGGATTGTTTTGACGTGCATTAGTGTGTAAAAACGATCAAAATCATTCTCTGGACGATTTAGGGTTTGTTTACGATCGAAATTTCCAGTTTTAATCGTAAAAATACCAAAAATTTCTGATTTCGTAATTTTCAGCCGTTTTGCGAGTCGAGATTAGGGTTTCAGAATAAGTTTGCGAACCGAGTTGAACTTACGAGTCGACATCCTTGCGAGTCGACATTCTGCGAGTCAAACCTCTTTGCGAGTTGATATATTCTGCGAACCGAGATCTCTTGCGAACCGAGATCACTTGCGAGTTGACATCACTGCAATCCGAACTGAGACTTGCGAACCGAGATTCTGCGAGTCGAGCTGAGATTGCGAGTTGAACTGAGTTTTGCGAGTCGAGATTTTTACTTTATCTAAATTCGCAAATACATTTTAACTTTAAACTTCACGATGTCAGACCTTAGCAAAATGATTGAGATGGAACACGAGATTGGCAAATCTGTTAAACCAAGATCTATCTAATAAACTATTAGATAAATGCAGTTTTGAATGATTACTAAGAAGTTTGCGGAATAACACTTAGTAATAAAATGAAGATCAATAACAATATATCAACAACAGAATATAAAAAGCTTCAATCTTATTAATGATATAAGACGAATACACTGAGTTGTATTAAGGTTACAAAACCTTGAAGCTGCGCAAAAACTCATAACCTAATCTAGGTTAAGGATCTCTATTTATAACACATAGAGTCCTGCTAAACAATCTCCTATAATTATGGAAGCAGTTACAATCCATAATTATTTAAACTCTAACTTCCCTCCTATTCTAGATATAAACAGTGTTAACTACCACAACTATACAAACAGTGGTAATTCCTATAACAGTGTTAACACTTGTACAATTTACTAGACTAATATACCAACAGTGGTAACTAGCCTAAGCAGTGTTAACTGTTGTAAACAAGCTAACAATGATAACACTAACAGTTGAAACTATTACTAACAGTTGTAACTCTTGTCTTCAATCTTCAATAGCAGTTGTAGTCTTCTACTAACAGTGGTAACCACCACCAACAGTGGTAATCCATGAAGACTTCAACTAACAGTTTTAACTCTGAAGACAGTGGTAACCAACAGACTAACAGTTGTAATACCAGTAGTAACAATAACACTAACAGTGTTAATACCTTGTGTATTCTTCAACAACATTAGTAACAGCAGAAATCTTATTTCCCAACAATCTCCCCCTAAACTTAATCTGTCCCCAACAGTATTAAGTTTCTCTTGATTCTTCAAGTTGACTTCTTTTCAAACTCTTTTAAAACAACTATTTTTGATCTCTGTGTCTTCTCTCATACTCTTCTTTCTTATGAATCTGATTCAAGATCATATATACCAAATTCTCTGCTAAATCATTGTTGAATGAAACAGATAACTTAGCATGCCTTAAGCTTCTTAACAAACTCAAACTCATATCATATTCTCTGTCAGTGAGCATCCAAATCATAGTAGCATCATCAAAAATAACTTGATGAACACCTGGATTGCTGAGATAGATCCACTGCTTTACATTTCTGAAAGTATTGAACTCAAACATGAATCTTTCTGGCTCATACATCATTGAAATCCCAGACCATACACCCAATTCATAAACACTATCAAACTTCTTAGTGCTTAGTCCTTTCTCAGATCCAATCTCATATATTCTGTTCAAGTCTTCTCTAACAATCACCCTGGTCAACTCTTTAAATGACCTCCAATATGAGACAGAAGTATCTGCCCTTTCAACTCTAATTTTCTCACATTTAATTGGAATTGAAAATTTTACAACAGACCAATCAATGATTCCAGGAGAGTTATCAGGTGGAAGATGTACCTGTAAAGGTTGCACCACAATGAAATCATCCAAATTCAACTTATTCTTAGGCAGATCAGGGATTGATGCAAGTTCTTGTCTCCTCTTCTGTTTAAGCTCAGTACTTATTCTTTCCCTTTCCTTTTCACCTTTCATCTGTTTATCAAATTTTTCTTTCTTTTTCTTTTCTCTTTCTGCTTTTTCTTTGGCTTTCTTATCTTCTTCTGCTCTCTTAGCAGCCTCAGGGTTTAGAAATGTATCCCTATCCCAGATTCTTTGTAGATTCTCAAGAGACATGGCATTAAGTCTTGCAGTTGAAATGTTGCCACCTCTTAACTTCAAAATCAGATTTCTTTTCTGTTGAGCCTTTGTCAATGGTTTATTCCTTTTAGCAGCAGCTTTGGCAGCTCTAGTCTTTTTCATTTCTTCTGCCTTCTTTTTCTTAAGCTGTTCCACCAGATATTCAATATCATCTTGTTTTTGCTCTCTCAGCTGTGCTTCATCCCACTCATCAACCCGTTCCTTAGTCATTTCACAAATTTACCAGTTTCTATCTCAACATCAATCATTTCCTCTGCTAGCACATCTGCATTTATCTCAGCAAATAACCTCTGTGCATATTCATCATCATTCATTGTAGCTTCAGGAGGCATGGTTTTCTGCTTTTTCAATTTTGGCTCTTCCTCCAAGATACCCTTACCCTTATCCTTAGGGTCAATCTTGGGCATAGCTTGTGCAGCAGCAGGTGCAGTAGTAGGTTCTCTAATCTGAACTGGAGGTAAGGTGGTGGTTTTATGCTTCTTAGCTTTGACAGACTGCACAGGAATTGATTTCTGCCTTTTAGCCTGTGAAGTCTTCTCTTTCTCTTGTTGTTTCTCACCTTCAGGATTTTCATTGACCTTCTCAGTTTCTTGATGAATTGGTGTTTCCATCTCTATATCCTCATCAATGTGATCACCAACACCATCATCATTCTGTTCATCATCACCCTTCTTACCATCATCTTTCTTTTCCTCATCACCTTTATTTGTCCAATATTTCTCCCCCTTTTTGAAAGCAGTCTCTGCAGAGTCACCTTCAACTACCACATACTTCTTCCCTTCTTTCAAAACCTTAACAACAATATACTCCAGTTGAGCAACCCTCTGCTGTAGATTTGCAATCTGTTCATCCTTCTTTTTGTTGTTTCTCCTTTCCACCCTAAACTTCTCCCACACATAGTCTATCATTCTTGTCAATTCCAGGTTAGTTCTAGCCTCATCACCATCAGAATGTGACTTCCTAGGTGAATCATTGACAGGTGCATCAAAACCTGTATCATACCTAGTATGATCAACAGATTCCCCTTGGTTATTGGTACTGGGACCACCAAAATCATCTACAGGAGTAGAATCATGTTTTGGTGTTGCCTCTGCTTGGGTCTTATTGATGTTACTTCTGTCCTGCTCTGCCAGTGGGCTAGAAGCAGTAGAAGCAGCCCTTACAGAACGGTCACCCCTCTCCTCATGGACCACATGCTGTTCATGACCCCTGTCATTGGACTGAGATGACTGAGCAACATAACACCTTTGATAGAGGTATCTCTCTTCATATTTGAAAATACTTTTGGTTTAAAAGAAGAGATACCTATTATCTTATCCAAGGCTGGCAAATCAGATATTTGTTCATTTAGAAAACATTGCACAAACCTTGGATACATTAAAAATTTAATTTTAGGTTGGTTAATTATTCTTAGCATACCAGCAAAAATAAAGTTGGAAAAATTAAAGTTTTGACCAGTAGCTAAGCATACCAATGCATATGCTACATTACTGCTAAATTGTTCAAAAGATGAACGTTTGGATGATAAACAGTGCAGTAATGTATGGATTAGAAATCTCCATTGGTATGAAAACATAGTTTTCTGAAAAACATACCCACCCATGTTCCCCTCATATCCCATTCGTTGTAAATTAAAGTATAAAGCTTCATCAGAAATAGAAGTTATACCTTCTTCATCCTGAAGATGAAGAGAAGAACGAATGGATGCTTCAGAAATAACCACTTGGTGCCCAGCAACTGTAGAAACAATTTTTGGAACACCTGCTTCTTCCTCAATCTTTGCTTTAACCCAGAATTCATTAATATAATCATATGAAATTCTGGGTGCAACAGTAAGCGCATGGTGAATGGTAGAATTACGCAGAAAATCAATGATCTCTACGTAATCATTGGCTATTGAGGGTTTTACCAGATAGGCAATCATGTTATGATCCTTGCCTAAAGCGAGTTGAGGTGTGGTTGATGAAGAAGAAGCCATGAAGAATTTGTGTATGATTTGCGATAGCAGTGGTTATAGGGTTTATGAAATCAGTGGTTATGAAAGCGTAAAAGAAAATGTACAAGTGTTGGGAGTATTTATACTGTTAGTTTCAATGACCTAATTTTGAAATAAAAATCCCAATTTGAACACTAACAGTGGAAACCATTTTAAAACAGTGGAAACCATTTTAAAACAGTGGAAACAATAAGAACTAACAGTATTATACATGTGAATAATACTAACTTTGGTACACTAAGTGAATGGAAATAACCCCTGACCAAAGGAATTATTACTCAACACGAGTGACTGCATTAGTATTACTAGGTTTTTTTTTTTTTTTTTTTTAGAACGAACAGAAAGATAAACACTGATAGTGAAATTTCAACTTGATAGTATAAACAGTGATAACTGATTATACTAACAGTGTTAAGATTTACACTAACAGTGGACATAGTGAAAACAGTGGAAACTGTTTACACTAACAGTTATAACTGAATAGTGAAAACAGTGGAAACTGTTTACACTAACAGTTATAATTGCTTCTGCTGACAGTGATAACCTACAAAGAGTTAGTTCAACACAAACAGTGATAACAATAGAACTAACAGTGAAAACAAAATAACTAACAGTGAAAATAAAATAACTAACATATACAGAGGCAATTGAATAATAACAGTGATAATTAGGAAAGCCAAACAGTTGTAAGACTATTATCACTGTTAGTATTGATTACAACTACCAGCATCTAATCCTTAAGTATTATAGAGATGTTTTATAAAATAGTTATGGAAAAACAACTTAAAGAGATTTAATCAGACCAATACTTGTAATCAGAAATGTAAATCTGCCCACATCAAAGGCTTTGGTGAACAGATCTGCAAGTTGATTGTCAGTATGGACTTTTATAATCTGAATAAGTCGTTTTTCATTACAATCTCTGATAAAATGATAACGAATCTCTATATGCTTAGTTTTAGAGTGTTTAACAGGATTATTGATGATGCTGATAGTAGAAGTATTATCAATATAAATAGGAGTATGTAAGAAAGTTAAACCATAATCAAGCATCTGATTCTGAATCCATAAGACTTGAGCACAGCAACTTGCAGCAGCTACATACTCAGCTTCAGCAGTAGATGTTGATACAGTTGTCTGTTTCTTGCATTGCCATGAGATTAACCTTTCTCCTAGAAATTGACATCCTCCTGATGTTGACTTTGTGTCCATGCTTGCTCCCCCATAGTCACTATCTGAATATGCTTTTAGGTCAAAAGGGGAATCTTTTGGATACCAAAGACCTAGATCAGATTGTCCTTTTAAGTATCTAAAGATTCTCTTGACAACATACAGATGTGATTGTTTTGGACAGGTTTGAAATCTGGCACAGATACAAACAGCAAACATTATATCTGGCCTAGAAGAAGTTAAATACATCAATGATCCAATCATTGATCTGTACAGATGTACATCAACTTCCTCCCCCTCAGGGTCTGCAGATAGTGGCTTGTGTGTCTCCATTGGTGTACTAGCCACTTTTGATTCAGAATATCCAAATTTAGTAAGTATGTCTTTGACATATTTACTCTGATTTATGAAAGTACCATCTGAACTCTGGTTGACTTGAAGTCCCAAAAAGAAAGTGAGTTCCCCCATTGAACTCATCTGGAACTTTTGATGCATTAATTTTTCAAACTCCTTGCACATACCATCATTTGTAGACCCAAAAATGATGTCATCAACATAGACTTGCACCAGTAAAATATCACTTTGATTCCTTTTGGTGAACAGTCTTATCAATAGTGCCTCTTTTGAACCCATTCTCTAATAGATACACAGATAAAGTCTCATACCAAGCCCTGGGGGCTTGATGCAGTCCATATAATGCCTTATCCAATCTGCAAACTCTATCTGGATAGCTAGGATCTTCAAATCCAGGTGGTTGACACACATACACCTCATCATCAATCATGCCATACAGAAAAGCACTTTTGACATCCATTTGATAGACTGTGAAACCTTTAAATGTAGCATATGCTAGGAATAGTCTAATGGCTTCTATCCTTGCAACAGGAGCAAAGACATCATCATAATCAATCCCTTCTTCCTGTGTATAACCTTGTGCCACCAGCCTTGCCTTATTCTTGATTACAATCCCTCTTTCATCCTTCTTGTTCTTGAAGATCCATTTGGTGCCAATTGCCCTTTTTCCCTTTGGCAGATCTACTAGTGTCCACACATTCTGAATCTTGAACTGTAACAACTCCTCTTGCATTGCCTCAATCCAACTAGGGTGTTTAAGAGCTTCTACTACCTTTTTAGGTTCTACTTGAGAAAGAAAACATACATATAGAGATGTATGTATTTCTTCTTCAGTGACAGTAGTTTGCTGTCTTGTTTGTACACCACTGTTAACATCCCAATCACCTGTTCCAGAGGATGATTTTTGTTCACATGAAAATTAGATGTTGATGTCTCTGGAATGATTTCCTCCAAATTGGTAAGATTACCATTCTGCTCTGAACTTTCATTGGAAGGTGTTTCAATTTGTTCTGAATCCTCCATAATCTGAGATGATGTTTCTGGTGGTTCTTCTGTCTCCAAATGCTGTGATGACTGTGGCAGATCAGAAGAAAATACCTCTGGAGGATCAGGAGTCCAGATTGGAAAGATAATGTACTCCAAAGACTCTTTATTCTTTTCTGAGGACATATCTGATGTAGCCTCACAAACTCTATCTGCTTTACTTGATGTGGTATCTGTGCATGTACCTGTACTAGGATTGACAGTTGTATATCTAAAAGCAGTGTTAAGAGCATCAATATCAAACAAAGACTTAGGACCTATTCCATCAGGATTAATGATATTCTCATTAAAAGTGACATTCATTGATTCTTCTATGACTCTGGTCCTTTGATTGAAAACCCTATATGCTTTACTCTGAATAGAATATCCTACAAATACACCCTCATCTGCTTTGCTTTCAAACTTTCCTAGGTGATCTTTGGTATTCAAAATAGTACAAGGACATCCAAAGGATTTTAAGAAACTAACCAGTGGTTTGTTCTTAAACAACAGCTCATATGGGGTTTTGAAATAAGGCTTAATTACAGTTACCCTATTCTGAACATAACAAGCTGTGCTAACTGCTTCTGCCCAAAAAGACATAGGTAGTTTTACATCAGCTAGCATGGTTCTTGCAGCCTCAATTAGTGTCCTATTCCTTCTTTCAGCAACTCCATTCTGTTGAGGAGTTCTAGGAGCACTAAACTCTCTCTTAATGCCTTTTTCATCACAGAATTTATCCATCTCATAATTTTTAAATTCTGTTCCATTATCACTCCTGATGATTTTAACTCTTTTATCTAATTGGTTCTCAATCTTAGTTATAAATGATCTAAGTATTTCACCTGTCTCATCTTTTGTTCTAAGAAAGAAAACCCATGTAAATCTGGTATAATCATCAATTACAACAAGGCAATAAGATCTTTTTCCCATACTACTTATACTTGTTGGTCCAAATAAGTCCATATGCAATAAGTATAGAGGAGTACAGTTTGAATTCACTGCTTTGGACTTAAAAGAAGTTTTGTGTTGCTTCCCTTTTAGACAAGAAACACAATGATCATCACATGAATAGACCTTCTCAGGTAAACCCCTAACAAGCTTGTTTTTGACAAGTTTATTAATGGTTTTGTAATTCATGTGACACATCCTTCTATGCCACAAAGTAGACTCATTTAAATTTGCTTTAGAAATCAGGCAGTTTAAATCAGGTTGAGGTGCCATGTTTGCTAAGTCACACTTATAGACATTATCTTGCCTAGGAATTCTCATTAAAATCATATTTTCTGGAATTTTGAACTCGTTAGACAGAATAAGACATTCAGTGTCAGTAAAATGAACAGGGTTCTTTTTATCTGTGATTTGACTCACACTTAGCAAATTGTACCTCAACTGTTCTACATAATAAACATTTTCAAAGCTTAACTTGGCACTTTGAACAACTCCTTTGCCTGTGATCCTTCCACCTTTTGGATTGCTTCCAAATGCTACATATCCACCATCAAATGATTTGAAGTTCTGTAGCTTTTCCTTATCTACAGTCATGTGCCTTGAGCAGCCACTGTCGATATGCCATAAACTTCTTGGCTTGCCCTGCACACAAACAAACACAGAGAAAATTAATTTCTCTTGGGAACCCAAACCAATTTGGCTTTGGGTTTCCCTGATGCATCAAGGTAATCAACTTTCTTGAAGATTATTGATTTTGATGCATTGTTAGATTTTGAACATCTGGGAACATTAGATTCCATCAGGATTAATGGATACACGGTACCTACCCAGACTGTTGAAAATGCAATTGTGGTTCTCACTTATCAACAAATGAGTGAAGCACAAAAGAAGGAATTTGAGATTGAAAACAAGGCTCATTCATCAATCAAGATGAGTCTTCCTAAGGAGCTCAATCATCAACTCAAATCCTTCCATACTGCTAGATCTTTGTGGACAGCTCTTGAAAAGAGATGTGAAGGAAGTCCACAAGTTAAAGCAGGCAAGAAAAATCTCCTGAAAAAGCAGTTTACTGTGTTTAAAGCTATGAAAGGAGAAGATCTTGATGCTTATACCACAAGATACTACCATTTGCTGAGTGAGCTAGATGATCATGAGATTATTTCTACAGAGACTGAGAAAACCGACAAGTTTATTGAGGGTTTACCGTCTAAGTGAGAAATGCATGGCATAATGCTCAAAGATAACGATGAGAGGTATGCAACCATGACCTTAGAGCAGGCAATTGATAAGCTCAGAGGTTATGATTTCACCAAGAAAACTAGAGATACTGATTCTGATCAGGCTCAGGATCCGGGACTTTATCATGGAAAATCTACTATCTCTACTGCTTCCTCGAGCTCGACCACTGCTTTATTTGTTGGTAATGCTGAAGGAAAAGGTGAAATGATTACCGATGATCTGTGTCTTCTTACATCATCTGGTAGTGATGCAAAGGGCAAACCAACTGAGAAGTCACCTCAAGAGCATCAAAAGATGCCTATGAGTGTGAAATCTGCTGAACAGCAATTATCTGTTCTTGCTTCCTTTGTAGCTTCTTGTGAAAACTACCTTCAAGGGAAAATCAATGATCCAATTATGTTTGACGAAGATTACGATCAGATTGACCCTGATTATCTAGAAGAAATAGACCTTCAGGACCAACTTGCTATGTTGTCAAGAAGGGTAAAGAATTTCTTGAAGAAAACAGGTAGAAAGGTAGTTGGCAATAGATCAGGGTTTGATAAAACCAAGATCAAGTGTTTTAACTGTCAGGGTTATGGACACTTTGCTAGAGAGTGCCAAAGACCTAAGGTAGAAGCTGGCAATGGACAAGGTTCGGGAAGTACTCTCGCTTCCAAAGCCTTAGTTGTGAAACAGTTGGATGGATCATATGAATGGAAAGCTCAATCTGAGGAAGCTTTCATGGCTGAAATTGATGGATCTACATCCTATATGCCTACTGATGCAGAGGGTGAGGTAAAAGTGCCAGAGGTTGCAGCTAAAGCAAGTGATGAAGATGTGCTATATATGGAGTCAACTGAAAACATGACTCCTGAAGACTTTGTAGCACGCATGGCTGAAGTTCAAACAGACAAGAAAAGGGTATGTCTTGATATTCTTACTCTTGCTGATGTCTGTTATTTAGTTACCGATTTGCAATCACAGGTTAGTATTTTAAATGTAGCAAATAAAAACCTGACATCTCAAGTTAGCTTATTGACTGAATCTATTAAGGCTGTTAGATCTGAACTTGAACTAGCCAAGATTGATGTGCGTAGGTTAAGTGATGATAAACAGGATTTAAAAGATAAAACTAAGTCTGATGCTTCTGATAGGAGTGCTCTTAGAGATACCATTAATGAAAAAGCTGTCATCATAGATGGTCCCTATATTAATCTAAAAGACTTAAATCAGAAAATAGCTAATAAGGAGAAAGAGTTAGCTGACTGTCAATTGAAGCTAGTTGAGCAAAATAGAAAGATAGAAAATTATAGGACCACTGAGATGGACAAAATGCTTGATGCTCAACGAAGTGTAAAGGATAAGTCAGGATTAGGTTACAATGAGACACCTCCTCCTTTCAATTCGAATTACACAAAGCTTCCAGAAGATACAAAAATGATTGAAGTAAGTTCTAAGAAAACAGTAGCTAAACCTGATCTGTCAGAGGCACAGAAGGAGTTTATTAAGAATCCTTCATCTGATGATAGTAAGAGAGTTTCTTTCACCAAAGTTCAGTTTGTACCGGGTGGAGTAATTCATGATACTAAGATTGATGAATTGATTAATAAAGAGCATGTTATCAATCCTTTAGTGCCTAAGACTCCAATAGCGGTTACCAAAATTAGTAAGTCACGAAAACAGATGTCGTGCTTCAAGTGTCACCAAAAAGGACACGTATCTTCTTGTTGCCCAAATAAGAAGTTGGAAGCTATACATAAGTTAGTGAATACTGATAAGACACCGACCACTTCTAGTTCGATTGTAGATAGGTTAGGCTCCAAACCGGGATTAGGAAGCAAACCTATAAACATTCTGAAAAGAGATGGTAATCATAGTGTCTCTCCACCTAAACCTAAAAGGGCTTATACTCTAAACGAAAATACTTTTAATAAACCAAGAGATAAGACACCTTCGAGGTTTAGGACCCCAAGTAGAAACCATAGTCAATTTGAGAATGGTTCTACTTCGAGTGCACAGGGATCTAAGTATATGCCTAGGAGGTTTTCTACTCACTCTCCTCATAGGCCCAAGACTATAGATCATCAACAATCTCAAACTCCTGTGAAAGCTACCAAGACTCCAAATGGAAATAGTTATGGTCACTTTAAGGAGGTTCAGATTGTAGATGATCAGGGACAAACCAAGACCGTAATGGCTTGGGTCCCTCTTGATAACTAACTGTGTACAACTTGTTATGTGTAGGAGCAGACTGTGAACAAGGACAGTTGGTGGTATGTAGACAGTGGATGCTCAAGGCACATGACAGGTGAATGAAGTCTACTGAAGGACTTCAAAGAAGGTTTCAAGCAAAAAGTAAATTTTGCAGGAGACAAAGGAGGAGTAATTACAGGGGAAGGAAAAGTTTCAAATGGAACTTTGACTCTAGAGGATGTGAATTACGTTGAAGAACTAACTCATAACCTAGTGAGTGTTTCCCAAGTCTGTGATAAAGGTCATCCAGTTCATTTTAATGAAAAGGAGGCTTTAGTTCTGAAGCCAGGCCTCACAATTCCTGAAGAATGGATACTAATGAGGGCACCAAGGAAGAAAGACATCTATGCTATAAACATGGGTGTCTCTAATTCTTCAATAGTGTCGACATGCTTACTATCCAAGGCCTCAGAAGCAGATGCACTTTTATGGCATAAGAGAATGGCACATCTGAACTTTCGAAAAATGAATTTTATAACCAAGAATGGGTTAGTTCTAGGTGTACCTCAAAATCGTTTCCAGTCTGAAGACAAGTGTGTTCCTTGCCTCAAAGGAAAGCAGCACAAGAAACCACACAGGTCTAAGACTGAAAACTCAATCTCCTCGCCATTTGAACTGCTGCACATGGACCTCTTTGGCCCTATAAGCAAGAGAAGTCTAGGTGGCAAGTGGTATTGTTTAGTTATCACAAATGATTATGCTAGATTTTCATGGGTATTCTTTTTGGGATCTAAAGATGAAACTCCAGGAATTTTAATAGAGTTCTTTGATCTAGTAGAGAATGTCTATAAAACTAGAGTTAAGCGTATTCGTAGTGATAACGGAATAGAATTCAAAAATTCAACGTTGAATATCTATTGCTTAAGCAAAGGGATAATTCATCAATTCAGTGCACCATATGAACCTCAACAGAATGGTGTAGCTGAAAGGAAGAATAGAACGTTGATTGAAGCTGCTAGAACTATGCTTGCAGATTCAAAGCTTCCGGTCTTCTTTTGGGCAGAAGCGGTGAATACAGCATGTCATGTTCTAAATAGAGTTCTTACGGTCAAAAAGCGTAACAAGACTTGTTATGAATTATTGAATAATAAGAAACCTAATCTGAAGGGATTTGAACCCTTTGGAGTTCCATGTTCAATATTGAAAACAAGAAATCAAGCTAAATTTGGTGAAAAGGCGGACGAAGGATTTTTCCTAGGTTATATGCCCAACTCACCAAATAAAAGAGTTTTCAATAAAGTCATAGGACGACTGGAAATTGTTTATAACATTGAAGTTACGAGCTATGTACCTGCTGTACATAAGGGATTAGATTGGCAATTTGACTATTCAGATCTCTTTCAGTCATTTAAAGTTCCTATAAGTGACTTTGTCAGTGATTCAGAGATCTCTAAACACTTATTGTCTGAAGAATCGGACAATGGTCCTTCTTCAACATCGAGTGTTCCGAAATCTGGAATCAGGACACCAAATGACTCAAATGAAGCTTCTTCAAGTGGGTCACAACAACCTTCAAAGGATAAGTATCAAGAAACTGCAGATTCTGAAAAGGATCTTCAAACAACGTTTGATGATATACTTACCTCTTTGAATCATTTAAGGTTGTCTTCAACAAGTTCAGAAGATATTCCTTCATTAGAAGAGATTGGTAATAACTTAGGAGATGAGTTAATAGTTGATCCTATACCGGTTACAAGAATGAGTAAGAATCATCCCGTTGAAAACATCATCGGTGATATTAATACTCCTGTTCAGACTAGGACTCAATCTAAAGCTAGTACTTCTGAAGATTTAGAAAGCTTGTATACTGCTATGAAAGAGACAGGGATTCCTAATCAATGTCTATATTCATGCTTTATCTCACAAATCGAGCCTAAAAATGTGCAGATGGCTCTCAAAGAAAGTTCGTGGGTTGAAGCTATGCAAGAAGAACTGCAACAGTTCTCTAAATTACAAGTATGGGAGTTGGTTGACCTTCCAAAGGGAGAATATCCAATTGGAACTAGATGGGTATTTAAGTGTAAGAGAGATGACCGGGGAGTCATTACTCGCAATAAAGCTCGTCTAGTGGTTCAAGGGTTTAATCAACAAGAGGGGATAGATTACAATGAAGTGTTTGCACCAGTTGCTAGGCTAGAAGCAATTAGAGTATTCTTAGCATTTGCCTCTTTTAAGGGTATCAAAGTTTATCAGTTGGATGTTAAGAGTGCCTTTTTGTATGGCAAAGTTGAAGAATTGGTGTATGTTTCACAACCGTCAGGGTTTACTGATTTTGAACATCCAGATAGAGTATATCGTTTGAATAAGGCTCTATATGGATTACATCAGGCACCTAGAGCATGGTATGGAATGCTATCAACTTATCTACTTGAGAATGGATTTACAAGAGGATCAATTGATAGTACACTTTTTGTAAAATGGAATAAGAATGACTTTCTATTAGTACAAGTATATGTTGATGATATTATCTTTGGATCTTCGGATGAAAAGATGTGTCAAGAATTTGAGAAAGTCATGAGAAAAAGGTTTGAGATGTCTGCAATGGGAGAGTTAAATTTCTTCTTAGGATTACAGGTTGATCAAAAGAAGGATGGATTCTTTATTCATCAATCTAAATATACATATGAGCTATTAGAACGCTTTAAGATGGATGAAAGTAAGGTCTATAATACTCCAATTCCAGTTAATAACAACCTTGGTCCAAATACATCGAGTGATAGCGATGTGGATCCAACTCTTTATAGAGCCATGATCGGATCACTAATGTATTTAACTGCCTCTAGGCCTGACATTATGTTTGCTGTTTGTATATGCGCAAGATATCAGGCAAATCCGAAAGAGTCACATATGCAAGCTGTGAAACGGATTCTTCGTTATCTCAAAGGGAAACCGAAGTTGGGACTTGGTATCCAATTGATGGAGACTTAGATCTTATAGCTTATACTGATTCGGATTATGGAGGATGCAATCAAAATAGGAAATCTACGACCGGAGGATGTCAATTCTTAGGAGGTAGATTAGTATCTTGGCAGTGCAAGAAGCAAAGCTCAGTAGCCATTTCTACATGTGAAGCTGAGTATGTTGCAGCTGGCCGCTGTTGTTCTCAAGTTCTTTGGATTCAACAGCAACTGCGGGATTACGGGTTAAATATAACCAATACTCCTATGATGATTGATAACGAATCTACAATGTCAATCACCAACAATCCGGTAAAGCATAGTAAAACTAAGCATATTGATATTCGACATCATTTTATTAGAGACTGTGCTGAGAAGAATTTGATAAAGTTAGTTAAGGTTCTATCTTTGGATAACTTAGCAGACTTATACACCAAGGCATTTGACAGAGCTAGATTTGAGACGTTGGTTCAACTTAACGGAATGAGAAATCCAGAGTGATTAGTCTTCCAAGGGTATTTTTGTAATAGTTAATACTCTGTGTCATGTTTAAAATAAAAAAAAAAAAAAAAAAAAAAGGTAGGCGTATGGCATTCATTTGCTTGTTACCTGAGAGGAATCGCCTCCAATAAAAGAACAATCGAAGTTCTTTTAGAAAAAGCTTTAAGTTTTGGCTGTAAAAACTTGGGAGATGATAGTACATTAGGAGAATACGGTTTCGAATAATAACCTTAAGTATTAAGGATGATATGTTAGTAGATTCTTATAAGTTGCATCAAAATGATGATTGTTAATTAGGATAATACTTATATTTATCTTATTATACACCTATATCCACTGATTATAACTTGTCCTTTTACTTAACAAGTGATAAGAATAACTTAAGTCTAGTCAGCTTCATCATACGATTTATTGGTAGGCAGATTATGCTAAGTTTTCCGAGCAGTAAAGAAATATAACTGTCATGTGTACTATCTTATGAGATCTGTTATATAACGTATGACATATGTCTTAATTGTTGAATGATAGTACTACCATGCACTGTGATCTAAAATAAAAATTTCTGACATGATACAAAGTATCATAATGTCAAAAGGTGAGTTATATGTTTTGAAAGGGCATCATTTAGTAACCTCTACCTTACATATGAAAGATACAAAGTATCTCGTGTCAAGTGTATGTTATATGCTTCTAAAGAACATCATTTAGTAATCTCTACCTTGATAATACAAGATACAGTGTTATGTGTTGTACTTGAATTCTTCAGTATGTTGTATAGTAGAAAACACTAGATATTGTGCACATTAATAATAAAAGATTGGCTCAGAAATCTGTGTGTAATCTGTTTATGTGGATCATAATACCGATAATTGTCTTGAACTGTCTATGATATTTGAACATTCACTTTTGTGAATAATAAGAAATCATAAGTTATATTTCAATGAAATGTTATATCATGTGGATAAAGGTACATAAGATATAATTTTATAAATATAAGGTTATTACTGATTAACGTTGTGATTTTCTTGTGCTTATATGAATTTCATGAGGTATGTATACTAACAATCATCTTAGGCTTATTACAATCTAATAAGTACCGCTTATTCTCTCTAATATGATTCCTAAGCAGTTAAAACTTTAAGCGTGTTATATTAAGTTATTTTATTAGAATGTTAGTAGTTTTATTAATTTCAACGTTTGTAATTATTACTTTGAATTAATAAGAGTTTTAATTATTATTCTGATTTACCCTTTGGAATTGAATTATACTGGATATTTAGTTTAACTGTTGAACAAATGTTTGTTGAAAATTGAAAATATTATATAGGCTACGTGGCATATTAATCGAAAGTCTTCCGACTCACAGTGTAGTCGAGCAGCGTGTCCTGATTTAATATCAGCGGTTAATTTTTCTATTATAACCTATATATATATATATTTATATATACTTACGACCATCAGGTATATAAGTGAATAATTTTAGCTCGAAGATTTTTCTTTATACAAGATTAACTGTATCACGGGTTTAGTCGGTTAATATATGTAAGAAGATTATCATTGAGAAAAAATTATGCGAAAACATTTTATTTTAAATGTTTAGGCTAAATAGTTACAGAGATAACTATTCATATAACGGGGTTTTTAATTTATACTTAGTATTAAATTCGCGTTTTTATTTAATTTTGTGAGTTTGACTAGTCAACTTGCGAATCGAGATGCACTGCGAATCGAGTACAGGGTATAAAAGGGTGTTCAAATGAGTCAAACTCCTCACCGAACCCATTTGATTTGCGAGTTCACTTAAACTCTGCGAATCCAGTTATTGCGAAACGAGTCGAACAGAGTCTTTTATTTGATTTTGATTTGCCTAGTTACAAGGAAGAGTTTTTGATCCGTAGCTTATATCTACTTTCAAATTACGAACATTTTGAGGTATAAATCAACGGATTTCACCGTTTAAATTACACGAAATCGAAGCTTTTTATGAATCTAGGGTTTCGTTTCAAAATTTGAATGATTAACGTAGATTAAGGTGTTATTTGACAAGAATCTTGAAGATTAATGTTAAACGAATCTTAATGAACGTAAATAAATCGATAGATCACTTTTAATGGATAGATTAATTGATTTCTGTTTCAACTCGCCATATCAGTTCATGCTGCGAGTTGAACACTCGACTCGCAGACTTTGCGAGTTGAGTTTCTGATCTTGACTATTTGACCATGCGAGTTGAGTTTCAATTCAATTCGCAGATTACATTTAGCGAGTTGACATTGATTCTTTGACTTATTGACCTTGCGGACCGAGTAGATTAGCGAATCGACTTGCGAGTCGAGTTGCAGATTGACTTGGTTAGCGAGTTGATATGGTTGCGAGTTGAGTTGCGAACCGAGTTGAACTCGATTCGCACATCATACTTCTGCGAGTCCAGTACTTAGCAAATTTTAAAATTTTTTTTAAAAAAGAACGATTTTTTATATAAATGTTAAGACTTTTTCAGTAATAATGTTTATATTATGGACTTGTATTAAATTATATATGTTTATATCGAAAGACTACCAATTCAAGAGGTAATTGAGTGGCATGTCCTAATTTTATATTAGCGGTATAACTTATATTTATCAAAAACGTTAATGACTTGAGAATTACAAATTAACAAGTAATTATTGGGATGTACATATTGAACTTATGACTTATTAGTAATAAGTTATATATGTTAGAAATAATTATATACGACTTGCGACTGTAATGTAACAAGTTATATATAATTTTTTTTAAAACTAAGATGTTTGATGAATTGTTATTCATAATACGTTATAGTTTAAAATTGATTAACGTGTGTTAATTGTTTTTGTCATTTGTGTATTTATAGATATGGCGAGACAATTCGATAAAGGTCACAATATTCTTGTTGATCTAGATCTTGGTGCACGTGGAGCTAATCGAGTAGCTCAAATGCTTACATTCTTTGCACGTTCACGCATTAGATATGCACTTACAGAGTCTCCACAGATTTCTCAGTCTATTCTGAACGACTTCTGGGAAGGTATTCAGTATGACGAGACGATCAACCCACCGGTTATTCGCACAACGGTCAATAATCGACCGGTTGTTTTCTCTGCTGGCGATCTACGTCAGATTGTAAGCTTGGGTACAGTAGACCAGGAGGATGGTCCGACGGAGTATCCTAGTGATTTTGTTGAGGGTGCGATAGGCCGTACGGGGTATACAGGAGATAGGAGGGGACGTCAGTTCCAAAAACCTCTGGTTATTGGACAATGGAGGTTTTTGTGGTATGTGATTGTCACAGTTTTTGCACCGAAGAAGGGAGGCTTTGACGAATTGAGCCCTGCCCTTGTATCAGCTGCATTGTCACTGGTTTATAATAAACCATACAGTTTTTGTGATTATATTTTTGGAGAGCTGGTTAGACAGATTTCGGGTTCTGTTAGATCACGCTTTCTGGTTTATCCACGTTTTTGCATGCTGATCATTCGTGCTCGTCTGCCAGAGCTTGTTATTCCTGGGCCATATTTACATGTAGATACTATTGGTCTTAGAGGATACAATGCTATGTTTTTGCAGTCAGTGAGAAAGGAAGGGGTAGTGAAACCTGAGGAAAGAGAGCTTTTTGGTTTTCTTGTTGATCCTACCTATGTGACGCCACCGAACAATGGTTGGCTAGATGTTGATGCTGAGGTTGTGGTTCCTGAACCGTTAGCTGATGTGGTTCATGCTGATGATCCACAAGAGCTGATTGAGGATTTTTTGGAACAACCTGCACATGCTGGGGAACAGGTGAACCCAGATGTTGCTGCTCAGGTGATACAGGAGCTGCTAGTAGAGCATGATGATGCTACTGATATCCTGCTACGGGATATTGATAGTTATGTTGCTTCACCTGAGGTAATTTTATAATTATATAGTAATATTGGTACTTAGTTGTTATATCATTATCACATTATTATTATATATAATACACATGTTATCGATATTTAGTTAATTAGATAATATTTCTAATTATAAAATATAAATATCATTATGATCAGGGAGCTGAGACTGCAGACCCAGAGGTCACTCGATCTGAGGGTGAGCAGGGACAGCTAGATGGATCTGAGGTTTTACCTTCTAAGGTATTTATCAGATTAATCATAAATATATAGAACTTGTGTGATAGAGCTTTTAGCTAATCATAAATGTTTTATATATTTAATATTTAGGATCCTGATGTTGGTCCGTCTGGAGGCCGTGATGGTCATCGGCTTCAGATGATGATGATAGTACTCCTTCTCCACCTCCAGATGCTGGTTATATTAGATATCGATCTCGGATGATTCCAGATCCAGCACTGAAGGAGAAGAGGAAGGCTAAGGAAGTCGATCCTGACTTTAGTCTTGTTGATGAAGGTTCTGAGGAAGAGGATACACCTCTTATTACTCGACGCCGTAAGCGTTCCAGGACTCTGACCATTCAGGATGGTATGTAATATTTAAAAGTTAGATAATCTTAACTTGTTGTTTATTAGGAGTTCAAACTGAGATAGTTAATTTTGTGACAGTTGCTCGAGATACACCACAGGTGGAGAATGTAACACCGGTGTTTACTGAACAGATATCTGTACCTATTAAGGTAAGGGATATAAGTTTAGTTATACAAGTGTTATATAATTAATTAGAGATTCAGACAGACTAATCTGTAACAATTACTTAATTAATTTTGTTTAACTTAACAGGCTGAGACCAATAACGCTAGTAGATTTGCAGCTACTCTTCTTACGGAAGCGTTATCTCAAACTATTCTACCACTTACACGTGATTCCTACATCGCTTCAGTGACACCTCCTAGACCACATACTATTTCTGTTACTCCTACGACTGATACTGAAAGGATTACATCCTTAGAGTCTAGAGTTAAGGAGTTAGAGAAACTTACTTCTAAGATTCCAGGGATGTTAGCTGAGAATGTTTCTCTTGCTCAGCAGATGGTTCATATGAGTACATCATATTTGACTCTGCTAAACACTCATAATACTTTGCTTGATGATTTTACTGCCCAGCGACTGAAGCTTGAACACTTAGAACGGTTAGTGTTGAGAGTGAATTCAGGACAGTCAGCTCAGGGGGAGATATTGGTATATCTAGAATCTTGCAAAGAAGATGAGTTGAGGAAGAAACGAGATGATGACAAAGACGATGATCCCAATGCTCAGAAGGATAGTGAGCTGGCTGGTCCTTCAACGACTGGTCACAGACTATTATTCAGGGGGAGTCTGCTGGTGTAAGTGCAAGTGGTGATGGTGCTGGTACAAGTGCTGCAGGAACAAGTGAAGCTGGTAAGACAGTTTAGACTTGTGTAGTTATTTGTATTTAGAATTTAGTTGAATTGTAATTGTAATTTATAATTGTAACTGAATAATTGTAACTTAATAGTTTTGGTAATATATTTGATTTGAGATTATTATTATTACAAGTTAAATATATTAGAAATTGTTTAAGTTATTTGATTTTAAAAGGTTAAATAAATTAGTGATCGAAAGTCTTCCGACTCATTGAGAAGTCGACCGGCGTGTTCTGATATATTTCAGCGGTCAAAATTTATTTTAACTTAGACATTTTAGACTTGAGAGTTTTTATAACTGACAAGTTAAATTTGTATGATTTTTAACTAGACAAATGATATATAATTTTAAATATATAATTGAAAGTTAAGATCTTATGATATAACAGTTCAATTAAGTCTTAGAAATTATATAAGTTAATTAATTGTAAACTTAAATGTTTGGTGATTCTTCACAGTACATTAGAGTTTAAATTTAATTAATGTTTGTTAAGTATTTGATATAAGACTTAAGAAATCTTAGATTGATAATCAATAAAAGATTTATAAGTTATATATATTTCGCGTTTATATTACACAAAAGAATTAGTATTGGAATTCTTAGATTGATTCAGGGAAATCAATAAGAGATTTTAAATCATTAATATATTTGTGTTTGTTTGTTTTCTCTAGGAATGGAAAGTCTAGATCTATCAGATTCAGAAAATGATATTTTGGATGAGATAGATGAAGAGATTGATTATGATCTTGAAGAGGGAGAATTTCAACCGCCTACAGATTGGACTGCTGTTTCTGAGATAGTGCATGACATGGGTGTAGATCCAGATGCTTATGTTGATGAACACCATGTGAGCCCATCTAGAACAGAGGTTATTATTGAAAATGATGAAGGTCCAATGGTTGTCGATGTAGATGAAGAGATCGATGACTCAACTGATTCAGATGAAGAAGATCTTCATGATAAGAATAAAGATAATCCTATATTCAAGCCTTTGCCAAAGAAAAAGAAAGAAAAGCTTGGTATATCAGAAATTGATATTACGGGTAAGCGTATAGCAAAAAGAGGGATTATAGGATGGTATTTTGATGCTGATCTAAAACTGTTTGCTATTAAGAGATTTGATGGAGTTCAATATTTTGAAAGAAAACTTGCAGTTTTTAGTTCTTTGCCTAGATTTGAGATTAGAGATTTGGCTAGATTATCATTGAATAACCCAAGTGATGATTTTGTTGGAAAATATGTTGAACACATAATCAAGACTGAGGTTAGAGCTAATAAATTTGAAAAGATTAAGCCAAGGAAAGGAAAGACAATTAAGTTGGAAGAAAGAAGTCAAAGAACTGGTAGAAGAAGAAGAAGGAAGAAGATTTATCCAGCTATAAAATGTGTGCAGCAGATACCACTGAAGAAAATGCCTCAAGACATTTTGGGAAATATGAAGAGTTGGTATGTGGATTCACAAACTGGAGAAGCTATAATGGTTAAAGCTGATGATGAGGTTGAAGGTGGTGAAAGAGAGATCTTCAGAGTTTATGATCATCGTCATCTAATGAACATGTCAAGAAAAGATTTATTGAAGTTAAATGAGAACAGAATCTTTTGTACTGAAGCATGGGGTGACTTAGCACGAGATTATCAAATGATGATTAAGACTTGTATGAAGATGAAGAATTTTGCAGGTAGTAAGATTTACTCATAAAACTAAAGACAATGTGAAGATAAAGACGCTAGAGCTATTGTCAAGGGGGAGTCTGTTGAGACATAGTTTGTGACAACAGATCTAGCTTTGCAATATGACTAGTGTAATTGTTATCATGTTGATATATTGGTTTAGATTTGTAAATTGATATTGTTTTGATATTAATATTCGTTAAATATATTATTATGATAAAGTGTTAGACGAATATAGATTTTAACAATATACATTTACTGCGAGTCGAGTTATTTGTTTTAGACGTTTGTTGCGAGTCGAGATCTCAAGTCGCAAGGCTTTGCGATGCGAGATGAGATCTGCACTCGCAGAATTTAACAGAGACAAACGAGCCGAGTTCATGGGCTTGGGCTGCGTAGCGAGTCGAGTCAACTCGCAGGCCCAGTGGCTGCGAGTTGAGACGAGATATATAAATGTTTTTGTACGTGAAAAACATAACAGAACTTTGAGATAACTAATTGGAGATCAGGATTATTGCATTCGTGCGAACTCAGTATTTCCAGAGAAACAAATACTAAAGGCTAGGCTTTGACGTTTATTCGTATAAAGTAAAGCAATTGGTTAACCTAAACGCGAACTAAATCGTTATTAGTAAGATAACACCGTATTGAGGAATTCCGCACCTTAATACTACAGATAACGAAGTTATCGATCCTAGAACTAGGGACTTACAGAAGTACTCTTCGTATAACCAAAAGCTCTCCCAGATCAGGTTTGACTCTTTCTTCAAAGCAATCTTCTTCATCATAGATCGGCGGCTTATCATATTCCTCTTCCTCCACAAGAGTAACACCTACAACCTCTTGCAAAGTCATGGCTCTCCAGTGGACATTCAGCTTGAAAATGTCCTAAGCCGTGACATTTGAAACACTTCTTTGGTGTATCAACAACTTTAGCTTTGCCTTTGTCTTGCCTTGTTGAACTTTCAGCTTTTGGAGGATCAACAGATTTGTAGAAGGGATTTTTGAAGGAATCATTATCCTTAGAAAATGACTTAGAGGCTGATTTTCCAGCCTTCTTACTCTTAGCACGTTTGCCAATTATTGAAGCTAGTTTGCACACTTCTTCAAAGGACCAGTGGGGCTGCAATTCAAGCATTTATGCTATGTCAGAGTTCATTCCACCTATGTAACGGGCAATAGTTTGCTCTTGTTTCTCTTGTACTCCACTACGTAACATAAGTTGTCCAATTCACGAGTGTAGTCATCAATGTCAAGATTTTTTTGCTTAAAGTTGGTCATCTTGATATAGAGATCTTGCTTGTATGAATCTGGTAGGAATCTCTCCTTATGCAATTTCTTTAGCTTTCTCCAAGATCGAATCTTGGGCTTACCATTCCATTCTCGTTTAGTTTTCACATTCTCCCACCATAACGATGTGTATTTCTTAAGCTTCAAAACATCAACTTTATAACATTTTTCATCAGAATACTTCTTAGCATAAAAAATGTTCTCGATCTCATTCAGCCACTCAATAAAATTATCCGGGTTAGACCCACCATGAAATTCTGGTACTTCAACTTTAACATCTCTAAGATCATCTTAATAACTTCTTCTCATTCGTAATGAAGAATGTCCAGAATTATCAGAATCCGTTGCACTATTGTTGGATGAATCATTGTCACTTGGATTGAACAAATCATATTTGTGCTTTTTAGAGAACCCTTGAAGCTTTTCATCTAGTAGCATTGAAAGTTGTTGCGCCATGATCTCATTCTGTCTCTTGAGCTCTTCAATCTCTCTATCACGCCTCTGATTTGGGAATGCTCTTCCGCATTATTACTACGAAATGCCATGAAAACCTGAGTTTGCTCTGATACCAATTTGATACGTGGTGGATGGGAGTATGTTTGATGGGTAAGAAAACACATTGTAAGAATTCAAAACAACGAATATGACTTGGATAAAGTTGCCACCACCAAGTCTAACAGTTTGAATAATTCGAGGATAAAGTAATAAAACACCACCAAGAATATTCAAAATGGCAAAATCGATGTTATTAGTGATAAAGCCAAACACCACACTAAGATCATGCAAAATCGACTCCTTTTGTGTATCAAAACACTCAATTTAGCTTCAAACATGAAGTATTATTCAAGATCAGATATTTTTGCTATTACAACTTAAAAATCCTTATAAAAGGATGACAAAAAACGAAAATGAACTTAAACTCTTGATAGATGAAAAGCCTAAGGACATATCAAGAGTTGAAATGCAATAAAAAGCTATTAAAGCATATTAAAAGCAGAAATAAAACTGAATTCAAATAAAGACTAGTAAATGTATTGAATGAGTCTTCATTAGTAGTCTTGAAACTTCTACTTGGTCTTTATTGAGCTTCATTCATCATTGGGCTGCCAATAAAATTATGTTCTTCCCCATTAGAGATTTGAACCCAACTATAACTTGATCCAAATTTGGTCCATTGTTAGCTTGACACATAAAGTGGGCCTCTTTTGCACTTAACTTTGCCCCTGCATCAGATTTACCCTATAAGAGCTAACTATAATTTAAATACATTCAAGAATGCTAATTAAATAATGTTATACTTTTTAAAACATTAAGGGAGATTTTAAGAGTTCAAATGGAAAGGAAAATGTGAATTAGAAAGTAGTAACACATATGGTTAACCCTTTTCGATATATGTGGAATTATTAAAACATGGTTACTTGTTTGTACCTTTTTGTAACAAGTAATATTAAATATAAGTAGGCCTACATTATCTCGTGACTTAAATCTTTTATTACATCTTTCTTTGTTTAAATCAGAAAGTAGCTATAGTGATGTTAGACTTGTTTCTCGTGAATTGTTAGTAGTTTATAAGCAGTTAATAACCGTAAAATAAGACCTATTAAGTACTTATAATTGTTTTTTGTGAGTTTAATAAGTTTCAATCAAAGTGCAAATATTCAGGAAACATAGTTTTTGCCCCTGCATCAGGTTTACCCTATAAGAGCTAACTACAATTTTTCCCCGCTTTTCTAAGGAATGTAGCTTTTAGTGGTGGAAAAAATTTTCTAAAAAAACAATAAAAATTCAGAAAACGCATTCAAATGTGAGGGATTAAATTTTCATTTTTAGAGAAAGAGCTAGCATAGATAGAGCACTTACGGAACCACAAAAAGTAATTTTGAACTTTTTAATGATAGTAATAATAATAAAAAAAAGTAGTTCTCAACTTTTTACACTCTTAGTTATAAATAAAAACATAGATTTTTCTTTTCTTAGAAAATTTTTAAAAGAATTCGGATTTGTATACGTTTTCTTATTTTCTAGTTTTCTTATAGATGAGTTTTCCGTGATTAGATGTACTCTGATTCTTTCTAAAGTCAAAACGAGGATCGAATAGTCTTTTCTTGCGAGTAAGTTTGACTGAAGTGTTATCTTCTTACAAACAATAACATTTAGAGTATTTTACAAAGGTTAGTTGTAATTAACTCCTGCTGTCTAGTATAGTGGTATGAAAGGAATTATAGATTATTTCAAGATTAAAAGCAATCCACTGACACAATTTGTGAGAACATGCATTAGAATTAGATTGAAGTTAACAAGACTCAAAGTTAGAAATTCTGAATAGAAGCTGTACGTACTAAAGGTAGCAGAATTATAGAATGTCCAACTCGATATGTTTTCCCGTTGACAATAAAAATTGGAAAAGACACATTTACGTTGACAAATGCTATGACTAACATAGTGTATGGTGATTTAAATGGATTTCAGGGGGTGGATTTGACTAGTAAAGAGTAATTGTAGGTTTGTGCTGAAGAGTATAGTCAATTGAATAGAACATAGCGTATGTTTGTATCTGTACGTTGATTTGGTCAGTTCACTAGCTTTGGGGTTTGTCCGTAAGTGATTCTGACTGGACTGTGTAATTTCTATATTTTTGAATTAATAAAGTTCACCTTTTCACGAAGAAAAAAAAAATTACTTTGACTTTTTCCTCTTTTAAGCCTTGATAATACATTTCATTTGCTTAGTGATTATGGAACTTCATTTTCGATCCACAAAGTTGATTATGTTATCTAACGAGTTTTTCTAACCCGTGTATTGCGGCGGGGCTTTTAAAAAAATTTCATTTTTTGATATTTGAGAGTAATACATCTTTAGGTCGATCAATATTAGTTATACTTGTAACATTGTACATATTGTGTAATTTTTGTCAATCCGTCAACCTAACTGTTCAAGCGTAAAAACACTTGATTACAATGATGATGGTGGTGTATGAGGAACCAAGCCTATCACACTCCGATTAACGTGCAAACCCAGAATCGAGACTTGGTCAATCAAGGGTGGTGGGGGCTTGATTCTGCACGAGCAATCGATTAGAGATTACTCTGGGATTTTTATGAGGTGTGTCGTTGAAATGGAAGCAAAACACTAGTATTTATAGCCAAACCCTAATCCGACGTGGAGGGTTTGGTCGTGGGGGAGCGAGACAATTATTGTACTCGAGCTGACGTGGACCAATCAAGTGAGCCGACCAGGTGAGTGGGTAAGCCATATTAATACACCTGGATATAACGGCTGACGATTGTACCTTTTGTCAGAGAATGTCGGTTCATTGAGGTACGGATCGCTCTATTATTTTACCGTGGCATTCGTAGATAAAGAATATGACGATCAGGATCTGGGGCCGGGGCGGAACGTATCCAGTCCCATTATTCTACTTGGGGGCTGACCCTCGTGTCATGGGCTACAAAAGTTGTCCACGGATGTCATCCGGGCCCGGGCCCACTGCTCTGGGCCGGTCCATGTAGAGTGATGTACATACATCATTAAGTCCCCCCAGTCCGTTATGATATTCCGTTCTGGGGATATGATGGCGGACTAAGAGTAATGACATGGCGCTGTAATGATGTCTTCGGAATATTGGCGGCGCGCATTAAATACGCGTCGCTTCAAGCTCTCAATCTGACATACGATGGGACAACTTGTAACCGTATGGGCTGTGATGTCACCGTACAGCTGGCGCACAACTGTTCATGTTCTAGGTGGTGAGATCTGATGACACGTGTAAGGGTAAAACGGAGCCAACACGCGGTAAATTCCTGAAACATGACATCTGACGACACGTGTACGGCTGGCATTGAGGCCCACGAGGCCCGGCCCATGTAAACTTGCCTATAAATAGGAGTTTCTGCAGTTATTTTAGTTTTTACGCTTTGTAAAAATCTTTGAGAGGATCCCGGCTATATTCAAACATTCCGTCCACTGTTCCGGCATTATTACCCAGTTTTCGATGACATTCATACAAAACCCAGGTCCGTTATTCATACCTTCATTCCCTTTTCTTCGTAGATATATACATTCATACCATGGCCACTGTTGAGGGTGGAGGTCCGAGCACGAGCAGTGGTATCGCCAATGTGGCACTTGAGGTTAGCTCGGTGAAACCGAACATGATTCCGGTTATTCTGAGCGCTTTAAATGTCTGGAGCGCTTAAATCCAGTGGGACCTACTCCCGCCCAGCGTGCCGACGCGCCACCGGAAGGGAAGGTGGCGTTGTACTGGAAGACGATGAAGAAGGGGAATCTTCGTATGCCTCCGACCCCGTTTTATTTGAATATTTGCAAACATTACAAAGTTGGATTTAGCCAACTGCACCCCTTCGCCGTGCAGAAGGTTAGTATTTTTGAGATGTGGTTCAGATCCCTGGGCCTGACGCCGCTGGTGAAGGTGTTCCAGGCGTGTTTCAAACTGACGCATAGCAGCCGGGGGTGGTATACCTCCGCGAAGAAGAACGACTTCGTTGGGTGTCAGGAGTCATCTCTGCACGGGTGGAGGGACACCTTCTTTTTTGTTGACCAAACCGTGATCCCCAATGATTCTGTAGAAACGCTTGTGTGGCAATACGAACGGCCACGCAACGTCAGCCTTACACCGAAGCTGACGGCTGCAGAGGAGGGGTTGCTGGAGGCCTGCCGAGATGCGAAGCTGGAAATGCGAGAGTATCATACGTATGTGCTCGTGATCGGCTGCATCAGTTCATTTTAGCCCTTCGAGGGGCAAATACCCGTCATCCGGGAGGGCGGCCATGGTATGGGTGGGGGCGTTTTGTCTTTATATTGACACCGTCACATATTCGGTTGACTAACTCTTTTACTTGCTTCTGCAGATATGGACCTAAATTCCGTTTTGAGGACTCCTAGCTTGGCCGGCCTCAAATATATTAGGAGAGCGGTGGAGGATAATCCTGGCACTGCCACCAAGGTCACTGGAGCAACGGTGACTGTTGCCAAGCCTGGGGTTACTACCGCTCTTCCCCTGCCGGTGCCCCGAGAGGTGGAGGCGTCCGGCGTCCGTGCGATCCCCAAGCGAAAGGGAGGGGAGCCGGCTAAGAAGGCATCCGGACCGCCCCCAAGAAGAAGAAAACGGCGGGGGAGGTTGCAGAGGCCAATCTGCAGAATTTCATGTCCGTGCCCAGCACAGGTGGGTACTACATTATACCTGCGGACGGTCCGTATTCTGCTCTACTTCATATGAGCATATGTTTAGGTTTGTTCTAACACTTTCCTTTTTGTTTTTTAGCTGAGGCGGACCCGCACGCGGCTGGGACGGAGTACGTCAGCGGTGAACTTGTTCTCCGGGACGAGGAGGAGGAAGAGGAGCCGGCCAACGAACGGTTGGTGCGCCGCAGTGGCGCTCCGCAGCCCCATACCGCCGCTGGTATGGTGGGTTCTCGCGTTGAGGAGCCGATGACTTTGGATGATAGTCCATTGTGGCCGTCACCCATCCGTTCCCATCCTCCGAGTCTTCCTAGCGCGCCCTCACCCCCTCACCCTGATAGCATGAGGTGAGTTTTAAGCCGTTGCCGCTTTGCGTACTAGCAAGTATATATATATATATATGTATATATATGTTTTTTTTTACCAAGCGTTGAAACAGGGCTGACAGAATGGCTATTCTCAGGTCCATGCTGCCGGAGCTATTTGTTCCGGCTAGGTTTTTGAAGGTGCCGGCCACCTGTTCTTCCAGCTCCGGGGCTGCGACATTTGTCCCGGCCTGGAATTTTAAAGTTGACAACCTGGCCGTGGACGCGCAGTCCCTGCGTGAGTTTACTGATCATGCCATTCCTCCTGCCGTTGCTGAGACGCTTCAAAAATTGACGGCCGTTGATGCCAAAAGGGCGCGCCTGCTCATGTCCTTCTGGAATTTTGCGCTGCAGTGCGACGAGCAGGAGCGTACTGATAAGCTCCATGAGCAGTGGAGGCTAAACGCTGGCGTGGTTAGCCGTAGGAAATTGCCCAACTCAAGGGCCGTAATCAGGAGCTGGAGGAACAGCTCATGTTAGCCAATGAAGCAAGGATGAAAGCTGAGGCTGACCTGCAAGTGGAGAGGGCCTAGGGGTCCGAGGCCGCCGCGGCTCTCGCTCCGTTACAGGAGCGGTTGGCGGCGGTGGAGATGGAAAAGGTTGCGCTTGTGGACAAGGATAAGCAGCTCCAAAGCAGGTCTTCTAATACTCCTTTTATTTTATTTGTATGCATTTTGCTCTTCGCTTCTTAAACATTTGTTTGTGCACATGTTCGATGACCTGACGACGGATTTGGCGGCCGCCAAGAAGGAAGCGGCCGAGCAGGAGACCGCCTGCAGCCTCCATATCAAGGATTTCAACGATTCTGAGATCAAATGCTCAGAGTTGGAGGGAGACTTGGAACGGCTCTAGAAGGGCATTCCTGGCTTGGTCAAGCTGGCCATGGCATCGGATACCGTGACGGTTCCATTTAAGGAATTCCTGACCGCTATCCAGGAGGTGGAGGTGCTTCAAACGATAAACCTTATTGCGGAGCATGTTCCGGAGCTCCTAACTCCACTTCCTGATGCCGTAACGTCGAAGGTTAACCCGGACTGCTTCGAGCGGGCGCAACGGGCAAGTGAGGCCTTGAAGACGATCTCCGTCCCGTTCATAGAGAGGATAGGTAGGGACATGGATTTGTCTGTAGATGATATTTTGGGGATGCGGCCATAGATTGGTAGGTTTATTTGTGAGGCCGGCATCCCGATTTTGTAAATAGTTTTTTACTTAACGTTTGTTTAGTAATTGCACGTGTCTAATATTCATTTTTGTGTTCGTACGTTTTTTTTTTGTATGTTTTTGTTGTCATGACTTAGTAGATTTCTAGACTACTTTATGGGTTGGCGTGGGGCGGAGGTGTGCCTCGGCTCGGCCAATATAGTTCTGGTCACACCTCAATGTTTAACATTGAGGGGACCTCTACCTTCGGGACGCTAGAAGGCATTCCCTTATGGGGGCAGGCTCGCTACGCTCTGGGCTTAACTGACATTTATGGCCATAGGCCAGAGCCGCGGCGAGAACGCCTGACGGCGGTTTTTCAAAATGTATTCCAACAACTGTAATAAATCATTGCAAAGTAGATGAATGAGACGTAACCAAAACTTTTATTAATTGGATAGATGCTACGAAGGCGGATGATCAGTCCGGCCTGAGCTATTACAAAGTTTGATTACATATAACATTTCTTTAAGTTTGTCACGTGCCAGGTGCGCGGCACGGTCTTGCCATCCAGAGTGGATAGGACATAAGAGCCATTTGTGTTCCCTTCCGTGACCCGATACGAGCCTTCCCAGCGCTGCCCAAGCTTGCCCGTGTTTTCAGATTTACTGGCCTCATTGTTGCGCCAAACCAAATCTCCAACTTGGAATGAGAGTGGGCGTACGCGCTTGTTATAGTAGCGGGCCATCTTCTGCTTATTGACGGCTTGGCGAATGGCTGCCATTTCGTGGCGTTCCTGCAGCATGTGAGAATTCTATTGCTGAGCCTGCATGCTTTCAATCTCGGTGAAGTTGATGATCCACTCACTGGGCACACTGATCTCTGCCGGGATGACCGCATTGCAGCCTTAGACGAGACTGAAAGGGGTTTCACCGGTACTTTCTTTTGGAGTGGTGCGGTGAGCCCATAGCACGTTGGGGAGCTCGTCCACCCAGCCGGTGCGGCTTTCTCCGAGCCTAGCTTTTATGCCAGCCACCAAATCTCTGTTCGTCACTTCGACCTGGCCGTTGGCCTGAGGGTGATACACTGATGTCAACATTTGTTTGACGTTGAGCCCTTCGCACCAAGCTTTAAATGGGTTTTGAGCGAACTGCTTTCCGTTGTTAGTGATGATCTTGTGCGGAATACCGAAGCGACACACAATGTTGTCCCAGACAAAGTTTCGTACATGCTTTCCGCTAATAGTAGCTAGGGGTTTGGCTTCAACCCATTTTGTGAAGTAGTCGATGGCGACAATCAGGAATGTAACATTGCCGGGACCTGGCGGAAAAGGTCCCACAATGTCAATGCCCCACTTGAAGAAAGGCCACGCTGATGAGATTGGGATCAGGTCATGCCTTGGGGATCTTGCAATGGGAGCATGAATTTGACAAGAGGTGCAGCGCTTTGTGACTTCGGCTGCGTCTCTGTACATGGAAGGCCAGAAATACCCCATGCGCATGATCTTTGCTACCACTGTCTTGTGGCCCGAGTGCAAGGCACATGACCCTTCGTGTACCTCACGAATAATGTTCTCGGATTGTTTTGGACATAGGCACCTCAGATTTGGTCCCAGGTATGACTTTTCATGAGCTCGCCTTTTTCAATAAAATACATTGGGGCCTTCATTTGAATTTTTCTTGCCTTGATTGGGTCCTGGGGAAGGAGACCGGACCGGATATAGGACAGTATTGGGGTCATCCAATTATCCCCTTCTTCTTCCACTTGGGCAACTGTGCCGGGGGCATCAATATACTTCTGTCCCAAAATTTCCACCAGGACTTTCTTAGTGAGATGAGCGAATGTGAGCGATGCCAGCTTACTCAAAGCATCCGCCCTCTTGTTTTTGTTTCTTGGGACTTGCTCGATTTCAAAAGAGTCGAATTGCTTTGTCATGCTTTGCGTCAGTGCTAGGTACTGTTTCATTACCATATCTTTTGCTTCGAAAGTGCCGTTGTACTGGTTTGTAACCAGCTGCGAGTCAACATATGCTCGAAGATTTTTGATACCCATTTCTGCCGCGATTCTGATGCCGGACAGCAGCGCCTCGTACTCTGCTTCATTGTTTGACGCTGGAAAACCAAAACGGAGAGCATAAGTGTGCTCCTCACCATCGGGACTGATGAGTATCAAACCGGCACCGGCGCCCTCAGAACTTGAGGCACCATCGGTGTACAGTTCCCACACGGCGGATTTTCCACGAGTAGGGGGATCAGAGGTGCACCTACCCTCTACCCCCCCGGGAAGTTCGGCGAGAAAGTCGGCGAGGACCTGTCCATTGACTGCACTCCGTGGGCAGAATGAGATCTCATGCTCCCCCAGTTCTATGGCCCACTTGGCTAGCCAGCCCGAGATTTCCGGTTTTGATAACACTTGTTTGATTGGTTGGTCAGTTAGAACTGTTATTGGGTGCCCCTAAAAGTACCGACGCAGCCTCCGTGCCGAATGCACGAGTGCGAGGACCAGCTTTTCAATTGGTGAATAATTCAACTCCCCCTGCTGTAGGGAGCGCGGCTGATGTAGTATACCGGCATTTGTGTCTTGTCACACAGCGCGATGAGCACAGAACTGACGGCGCTCTGAGACGCTGCTAGATACAAGGTGAGTGTTTCGCCGGGGATAGGAGCTGTGAGGGTAGGCAGTTCCTTTAAGAACGTTTTCATTTCCTGGAACGCTTGCTCCGCCTCCGGCGTCCAGGAGAAATCTTTTTTGTTGATGCAGCCCATTAGTGTGTCGAAGAATGGCAGTGACCGCTCTGCGGCCTTTGACAGGAATCGCGCCAGAGCTGCCAACTTACCATTTAAGCTCTGCACGTCTTTTTTGCTATGTGGTGACACCATGTCGGCAATTGCTTGTATTTTCTTTGGATTGGCTTTTATGCCTCTTGGGGTTACCATGTGACCGAGGAACTTTCCTTCCTCCATTCCGAACGAGCACTTGGCCGGATTGAGCTTCATGTTAATCTTCCGCAATGAGATGAAGGTTTCTAGGATGTCTTCGAGCAGTTGGGACTCGACATTGCTTTTGATAACAATGTCGTCAACGTATGCTTCCAGGTTACGGCCCACCTGTGATTTGAAGGCGCTGTCGACGACACGTTGATACGTTGCCCCTGCGTTCTTTAGACCAAATGGCATTTTGGTGTAGCAAAAAATGCCTTGGTTCGTGTGAAATGCTGTTTTTTCCTCGTCGGCCTTTGCCATTAATATCTGGTGATATCCCTTGTAGGCATCCAGGAAACACTTGAATCGAAACCCGGTGAGAGATTCAACTTTCCAATCGATCTCGGGGAGCGGGTAGTTATCTTTTGGGCATGCCTTATTGACATCCTTGAAATCAACGCACATACGTCAGGAGCCGTCAGACTTTTTAACCAAGACAGGGATGGCGACCCATGTCTGGTACTCAACCTCTCGTATGATGCCAGCCTGGACGAGCTTCCTGACCTCTTTACATATGAACTGGCTTCTGTCAGGGTCCATGCTCCGTTTTTTCTGTCTGGCGGGGGTAATGTTGGGATTAACATTGAGCTTGTGCTCGGAGATTGACCGCGGTACTCCGGTCATGAAGAATCTTGCCAAGCAAAGACGTCTGCATTGCTGGCGAGTATTTCGCACAGCTTTAACCTTGTTGACGGGCTTAACGCCAGGCAAACTCGGATTTTTATGCTCCGGGAATCTGGGATTAACAGCCACCAATTCGTCTGTTATGGTGATCGGGTCCGGAACGACCCTGGAGATTTGAGCACATACCGGCATGGCCGTGCCGGTTGTCTGTAAGGTGGCATTGCCAGCAGGTGTTGGGAATTTCATTAGTCCGTGGACTGTCGATGTGATAGCTTCAAACCGGTGTAGAGCAGTGCGGCCCAGTAGGACGTTAAAGCGTGATGGGGCGCGCACTATAACAAATTCCAACTTGGCAGTCCGGCAATACGGATAACTACCCAATGTGACATCGAGGGCAAGTCTGCCGATTGGCCATTTGGTTTCGTTAGCATAACTGGACAACGGAGATAAAGGTTCTCTCAGCTGTGCTTGTATGGGTAACGGCAGCTGCGAGAAACAGTGCTCGTACATGACTTCCATGGCACTTCCCGTATCGGTATAGACCCTGGAAATTTGACAGTTTCCAATGCGTGCCAAGATGACAACAGGCTCCGGCGGAACGGAGCTTAGCAGTGGTGGAAAAGAGATGGGAGTCAGTTGCCAATCATGTAGCAGTTCTGCTTTTCTTTTTGAACTTACACGCACGAACTGGATCATGTGAATGACGGCATCCAGCGGATCTCGAGAATCATCTTTTCGCTGCCAGCCGTAGGTCTTCGTGCTGTCTGCTTTTTTAAACTTCTTCCCGGGAAGCAAATGGTTCAGCTTACCCGCCTGGATAGCTGCCTTTATCTCCTTTCGCAGCTGCCTACGGTCGTCAGTATCATGTCCGTACTCTTCATGAAAGTCACAGTACTTGCCATTCTTTGGGACATCACGATGCTCCATCGTGGGCGGAGGGTTGAATGCGCTCCGCGCCGCCGTCTCGGTAAGCAAGATTTCTTTTGGTGACTTGGTGAGTGCGGATAGTAGTGAGTTCTTATCATACGGCTGACGACGGGATGGCTCGCGGTGGTCGCCGCGGCGATGATCATGTCGTGCCTCGCGACGAAAGTCTCGTCGTTGGTTGTCGCGACGATTGGAGTCGGAGTCGGACCCACTGTGGGACCGGTCATGCTCGACTCGGTGCGGCTCTCTGGTCGAAACCTTGTGCAAATCACTATCTTCTCCAGACCGTAAATAGTCTCGATCCATAGAGACGGCCTCGGAGTATACCTTCGGCAACTTCCTCTTCAACCTGTGGTATAGGGTTGGATAACGGTCCTTATCAATGCCATAGATGAGACCGGCGATTTGTTGGCTCGGTGGGAGCTCGCTTATCTTTTGACACTCAGTTGTGAAGCGAGTGAGAAAATCATTCAAAGGTTCACGACTCATTTGCTTAATCTCGAAGACGTCGAGATGAGTAAGCGTGTGCTGTTTCAAGTTGTGGTACTGCTGCAAGAACTTGAGCCTGAGATCGGAGTAGCTACTGAGGCTTCCAACCGGTAATTTCTCAAACCAACCACGAGCATTGCCTTGTAATACTTGTGGGAACATGTGACATGCCACGGCGTCTTCCCAGTGCTCAGTTTTGATGGCACCCTCGAACCGCTGCAGGAAGTCCTCGGGATCCGAGTCTTCGGAATAGGTGCCGATCATGAGTGGAATAGTGAGCTTAGCCGGCAACGGGTGGTCCGCAATTCTGGAGATAAACCTCGCTGTGGTGGTGGAAATCGGCATTTGTTTTTTCACTTTCTCACCCTGAATGGTGGGGTAAAAATTTGCAATCAATGTGTCCGCCGCGGACTCGTCAGACTGTGTCGGGAATGAGCCCCGCGGGGCGGCACTGAGGATTAAGTCAGCCAGCATTCTGCGACTTGCAGCCCTATCCATCTTACCATGATCTTGGGTGGGTGGAGGTGGCACTGCACGCCGTGACGGAGACGGCGGCGGGGCCTGTTGCTCAGGGACCACGACAAAGCCCATTTGTGCCAGCATGCGCTGGGCTTCAGCATTGGAGATGGATTTGGGAGTGGACGACGTGTTATGCAAACTGTTCTCCGTGGAGGACGATTGTTCATTGTGCTCTCCGTGCCGGAGGGATGATCGTTCTGGCCGAAGGTCAACTGCCTTGGATCGATCCTTAAATTCACCGTTGGCCCAGATGATGAAGCATTCGGGGTATTTTGGTTGACGGTTACTTGAGGAGATTGATCGGAGTTTTGTGGCGGTGGTGGTAGATTAGCATTGGCACCCTCGCCACCGCTGTCATTTTGCGAAATGACAACCATCGCTTAGCAGTTTCCGGCGTACGGATGGTGGTAGAGTTATCGTTTTCTGGTAAACAAACCGTGGATGGCGCCAATTGTTCAAGCGTAAAAACACTTGATTACAATGATGATGATGGTGTATGAAGAACCAAGCCTATCACACTCTGATTAACGTGCAAACCCAGAATCGAGACTTGGTCAATCGAGGGTGGTGGGGGCTTGATTCTGCGTGAGCAATCGATTAGAGATTACTCTGGGATTTTTATGAGGTGTGTCGTTGAAATGGAAGCAAAATACTAGTATTTATAGCCAAACCCTAATCCGACGTGGAGGGTTTGGTCGTGGGGGAGCGAGACAATTACTGTACTCGAGCTGACGTGGACCAATCAAGTAAGCCGACCAGGTGAGTGGGTAAGCCATATTAATACACCTGGATATAACGGCTGACGATTGTACCTTTTGTCAGAGAATGTCGGTTCATTGAGGTACGGATCGCTCTATTATTTTACCGCGACATTCGTGGATAAAGAATATGACGATCAGGATCTGGGGCCGGGGCGGAACGTATCTGGTCCCATTATTCTACTTGGGGGCTGACCCTCGTGTCATGGGCTACAAAAGTTATCCACGGATGTCATCCGGGCCCGGGCCCACTGCTCTGGGCCGGTCCATGTAGAGTGATGACATACATCATTACTAACTAATCGCTAAAGTTAATTCATTGAAATCCGAATCTTCTAGTTTTCTATGTAACAAATATATTTTGCTTGTGTAATCAATTTAACTTCATTTAAATTATATTGGTCAAATCTTAAGAGTCACTTGAATTTAATTTGTTACAACCTGTAACAATAATATATAAAAAATAATATATAGATAATTTTGAGACCTATGACTCTATGAGCAGGTCATATGTGATGTTTTTATCGAATTAACGTAACATTTCTAAAATAATCTTGTAACACCAATTCACCACACCCATCATCATTTTTTTTATATCCATTTGTGTAATTCATCTCTTCTACTATTTTTTCGTACGCTAGATATATTTACTTGTTTAACTTTCATCTAAAACGTTATTTAATTTTTTTTTTTACTTTTAAGTATAGATTAATTATAACATATCATGTTGATTTTCAAATTCTAACTATCTAAGTATTTAAACTTTATATAGCAAGTTCTTATGATTTTGTTAATGGTTTTTCAAATGAAAAATTTGTAACATACATAGATAAAGTTTTAATACAAAATATGAATTTTATCGATGATCACAATAATTATTTTATTTAACTAATATAATCAATCTTAGAATTTGATTATACTTATCAACTAATGTGGTGGAAAGAACATGAAATATTAGTTTGGTGTTTTTTTTAAGAAAAGTATCATATAGTTAAGAGGTAAAGAGAAAAGAAAATAAAAATAAAAGCTAGTCCTTAACAAAATATATGAAAAGTTAATATATTATATTATTATCATTGAGTTGCTATAGTGTTTGATTGAGTTTAAATAGGTTATGAATAGTCAACAATCACTTTGGTGATTGTCTGCATGTAAATGCGTAAGCGTTGGGAGTATTTCTTATCGAATAATTTCATGAATATAATCATATAATCTGGTGTATGGGATGCCATTGTTGATAGTGGGAGATGGAAGAAAGTTAAGTAGGATAGTCGCCAGAAGAAGTGCTTCGTCCCAATACTCTGGTGGATGACGAGCTTGAAAGAGAAGTGAAATGTTATTAATTGTACGAATCATACGTTCGGATTTACCATTAAGTTGAGAGGTATGTGGTATGAGAATCGAAATTGAATGCCATGTTTGGCAAATAGATCATGTAGATTGTTGTTGTAAGGTTCCCCACCATCATCATATTGAAATGACTTTATTTTAATACTGAATTGAGTATTAACAAATGCACGAAAATGTACAAATTTAGATTGAGCATCTGATTTTCTTCGTAATGCAATGATCTATTTGTATATTAACCCCAATATGTGTTACAAGTACAATAAATCAATTGAACATTTTTAAAGTTTGGTAATCCAGATGAATATTTTCACAAAGTACATTGACCTATTTGTATATTAACCATATTGGATAAACCCGAAGAAAGTGACGGAAATAGTCTAGAAAGAGAACATAGTATTTGAATCCGCTAATACTAGATATAGGATATGTCCAAGTCTCAAAATGAACAATATCAAAAGGAGATTCGACAGTATAACATATCGATAGAAAGGAAGACTGGTTTGCTTCCTTAATTGACAAGCACAACACAATAGATTAGTGTTATGTTTATTACATGATATAAGATCATTAGAAGCGAGGTTTTGGTGGACTAAGTCACCAGGGTGAGATGCCAGAGATTGACACAAATGCTGAAGTTGCAACATATAGTGGATATAGATCACCATTGTTGTCACAATGAAAAAGAGTTTGACGAGTATGTAATCTCGAACATTGAAACCATAAGGGTCAAAATCAATAGACCATTCATTATCGGCGTTGAACTTGCATACGGAAACAAGGTTTTTAATATATTTGGAGTGACAAGTTGTGAAGAGTACGATAGTGATTAGGGATTTTTGTATGACCATAGTGTGTAACGGAAATAGATGATCCATCACTGACGATAACCGAAGAAAAATTGCTATTAACAAAACAAGATTGAAGATTACCGAGATTTGGAGATAGATGAGATGTTGCCCCTCTATCCATGTACCATTGTGTATTTTGAAAATCCATAGTAACTAAATCCTCCACCCTGATTTTTTTTTTTGTACCTATTGACTGGCGGAGCTTATTGCAAGTCAAAGTCAATCGATAGCAAACAATTTGACTTTAGTTGAATATTATGGATAGCAATTTAAATTAATTGGACACTGGGAATAGCAATTGCACAATTCTTGTTGAAGGTATCACGTGGCTTGAGCAGAGAACAGAAAATAGATGCCGGCTTTGATTTTTGATCGACTTATAGTAAACGAACGGATAAAAAGAAATTTGTTATTAGGTTTGGCTCTGATTAACGTTGGCATTATTTCTTATGGAACATCAACGTTAATTGAATTGGTCTAACCCACTAATTGAAACAAAAAGTGCATACTTTTTGAACATCAAGTGCTCTAGTCTACGTAAATTGAATTGGTATAACCCACTAATTAGTTTTCATATTTTTTGAACATCAACGTTATATACAAAACGTCTTGAAGTAGTGAGACGCAAACAATCTAAGAAAAAAAAACTAGTTTGTACTGAAGAGGTTCCTTGGCTATGTTGTTTGTTAGCTTGTTTGACATTCGGGTTCACTAAAATAAAGAAGAAACTTTAATAAAAGACAGGACCAAGAAGGAATTTTCGCTACTACCATCCAAATATACAACTACATATAAAGAATAATTAACTTTAATAATTCGTTCGACAAATGTCTCACATTCGCAAGAAAGAGTATGAAATGACGTCCCACTTGGCATATACCACGAACATTCAAATTGATATTATATATGACACTGAGCTATAGGTTGTCATTCATATATCTTAAGTACGCATGACACAGGTCAAGAACCAATGATGTGGGTTTGGTACCAGTATTAGGATCAACTAAGGACACATAATTCATATGGGTCAAGTACGAATTAGAACAAAAGAAATGGCTGGACACCACTATAATCGAAACAAGATGGTAAGCACTGAAGAAATAGACAGAGGGCATCTTATCTTTTCTAAAAAAGAATTGAAGGAATTAAACTACATGCATTATATTGTACTGTACTGGTTTATTCTGGGAAATCTGATTCCACTTACATAGGGTGGAAATGATTCATCCATGTCTGCCTTTTCCAATTTTAGTTTCATTCTAATTTTTAGATCCTGAATTACGAGGCTCAACTTTCATAGTTGGAAGTCACTTCGATAGCGTTTATGTGGAAATCTTCTCCATAAAACAAATTGGAGAAGAATATAATAAAGCCTATATTAACTCACTACGTTAAATCTAATACCAATCTGTGATCAGAGCACCTTCCATAACAAATATAGTATATAATCGACTTGTAATGATATGACCGAGGCAACAGCATGTATGAAGTCTAGCTTTCTTTATAAGGTTTATAGATTAGGAATATATTCAAGTTTACATCTTTTATAATTGTATGCATCGAATCTCCTATTATATGTATCCAACTATTAAAAACGTCCTATTTGTTTTTAACTACATAAACTTGACATATTCTTTGTAAGTTATATACATACTGTAGTAAGTTATGCACATACTACAGAAAGTTTACATGTATACGATACAATAGAAGGTTCTAGGTTGAATTTTCAATGCATACAAGAGTAAAAATTGTAGACTTTGATACATTATCAAACTATATATAAACCCTTCTTATTTATAGAACGTTGTATAAATTTGAGAACCATGCTATCCCATTTGACATGCTACTTGCTACTTGCTAGTGGGTATAGATTGTGCAAGGAAGTCTCAAATTGAATGACAAAATATAGCTTTTGGGCCTCTTTTTGATTTTGGGCTTTTCGTTTCTTTGAATGAAAATCCACTTGGGCTTGAGGGCTTGAGGGCTTGAGAGTGTGTGTATAAGGTAATTACTAACAGAGTACTCGTTGCAAAATAGCGGTATTAAATAGCATATAGATGTTTAATGATTCGGTTTTCATGTCATATGAATGCCTTACTTTTCCGTAGTTCAAACAAAAATATTCCATATATATTTTTATTTAGAACGTTGTACCTAGATTAGAAACAATTAAATGTTTTGGACAATAATTAGATTAAAAAAAGGGAATATATTAGCTACATCTAATTGTAGCTTATTCCCTAAATTTCTTGCTTATAAAATTAACTTTGAATTCACTTTGACTTCGTCTAAAAAAAATAGTTTTCTCAAATTCTCATGTGTAGCCTAATATTTCAGTGAAATTGAAACTAAAATGATATATTTTCTCCTAAATCGATATAACTATTGCATATTAAAAATTTTATGGCCTAAATTTGTTATTTTTTGATATTTTTGTAGTCAAGGAAGCTACACGGACTTGTAGACATGTTAAACCAAAAAAAATCTTGACATTGTTAAACTAAATGTATATAAATGTAATTTTAATTAAGGAATATAATATACTAGTACTAGTATAAATTATGGAGGGAGGCGTATATAGAAGATATTAATTATTACTAAGAGTTAAGATATAGCAATCGTATGTGAAATTGTACAAAGCTAATATTAGTGAACCAGAAAGTAGCACTACTAGACTTGTTTTTAGGTTTATCTTATCAAAATTAATTAAAGTCAAGGAGTCATACGGCAGTCGGCAGGTACGTTAGTTAAAAACTCTTTGTCCACATCTACAAAAGTACACATAATTAAATAATATACATTAATATATATTATTATTTAATTAATTAAATTATAATGATAAATAAGTGAAAAAAATTAAAATAAAAAATAAACCTCTAAAGTGGTTGTTGGCCTTAATAAAAGTAAACGACTTTGTACACTATCTGTCTCTCTTAATCTTTATCTTTACATATATAAAACAGAATACAATGAACCAATCTAAACTCTAGATTAGTTCCATTCATAAAGATCCTACGGTTAAAATTATTTCCTTCATTTTTTTTCAATTTTTATAATGTATACCCACAATTATTGACATTGACACTTCCAATACTTCACAATTTTTTTTAGTCCTTATAGTTTTAATATTATGACATTTCAAGTGGTAATTTATAATTAAACTAATCGTATTTGAAATATTTATCTATATTGATTAATCATATAATTTTTTTTATCGACATTATGAAATTAAAAACTAGACATCCATTTAGCCAAACAACCGTAATATCATGAACACGTTAAAATCGTAACTAAAATATTTTATGATTTTAACTAATAATCCTTTAAATAATGTAACTAAAATATTTTATGATTCTAACTAATAATCCTTTAAATAATATACATTAAGCTAAACAATAGACAAACATATATCATATTCAACCATAATAACATTGAATATGGATTATTATTATCGTCGTTCAAAATCTATTGTTATTGCTTATGTATATATGTGAATATATAATCACAATAATGTACGATTTGAATAAAAATTTAGGTTTGAATTACAAAATAAAGTTATTTGAGTTACACTTTTTTATTTTTATTTTTATGATTATGACTATTATTATTATTATTACTATTATTATTATTACTATTATTATTATTATTATTATTATTATTATTATTATTATTATTATTATTATTGTTGTTATTGTTGTTGTTGTTGTTGTTGTTGTTGTTGTTCAAATCTGTCTCTCCAGTACGCATAGTCCATGTCTGCAGTGAATAGTGGAGGTTTATTATTTGAACCAATATCCTTGCTTTATCATCTCCCTAATACCTCTAATATCTTCCTTGTCTGCGGCCATTGAAGATATACCTGAAATTTTACTCAAAAACAAAAGCTCGAAAAAGTATTAGTACTGAAGGCGTCACTTAGTAAGTGACGCACTCAAGTGTCGCAACAACTAGCGTCACTAGGTAAGTAACGCTATCGAGTGACGGATGAAGTGACTGATGACACTGTAAGTAAGTGTCGCTCAATCAGACAAGTGATGCACTCAAGTGACGTACTTGAGTGACGTACTAAAACAAATAGGCGTCACTAGTAAAAGTGACGCAGTAAATCAAAAGGCGTCACTAAAGAAAGTGACGCAATAAATCAAACAGGCGTCACTAACAGAAGTGACGCTTATAGTCAAGTGACGTGCAACAGTGACGCACGTAAGTGACGGTGGATTAAAGTGAACGACACTTAAGTTAAGTGTCGTATAAACCTCAAATGACGCTTCAAGTGACACGTTCAAGTGACGGTATAACCCTAATTTGGGATTAGGTAGTGCCGCTGTAAGTGACGCGTCCAAGTGACGGATCGAGTGTCGAAAACGGCTGCAAAATCCCAAAACCCTAAAAAATTCGAACTTTCGTAAACCTAACGAAAATTCCTTGAACCCTAATGAACGAAACCTGTAAATGATGAAGAATATCGACTGTATTTTACCTTAGCACCCCAAAATCCGTATGTAATCTTGATTCTTGATTCAAACAAAACAGAAATGAACCCAAAACACCTTCTAAACGTCAATATTATCACCTAAGTTTTCTGATACCAGTTGAGAATGCCCCTTGACGTTGGATCTAGATGACAATTGACTACAATCGAAAGGCGGAATCAATCAATTGCAAGTATGACTAACAAACACAAACCGAACAAATGTATTTCAACAATGAGAACGTATATATCAGCTTGTATAACTATTTGGGAACGATTACAAGGTAGCTTAGTCGAAAAATGGTGCTAGGGTTTCGTCCACCCTAGCCGGAAACCCGTAGGTTTGTATTTATACTAAAAGTCAGTCGACATGCGTCACTTGTGGAAGTGTCGCATGTGGCCGCCTTCATGCGTCACTTACCTAAGTGACGCTATGCGTCACTAAGGCAAGTGACGCCTAACCTAAAACGCAAGTGTCGCATATAACAAAAACTATATTTTTACTATAAGACTAACGACACTTATTACAACTCGATAGACCAACTGACAGACAACCTAATATGCATCAACACCGGTGCACCACCTTTCACACCTTTTTCTAATGTGAGCCTAAGGATGCTAATGTGAGCCATATTTGGCCTATAAATACAGCCCCTAAGCCTCCATTTTGAGATGTCCCATATGTCTCAATATTTCTACATGTATTAGACATATTTCTCTTTACTTTCTCATTCTATTTTCTTAATTTAAAATTAGTGTTAGGCTAATTGTTTAGAGTAGAACGAAAGCAAGGATCATATTGTAATCTTTGGTGTACGCTTGGAGTTACGCTTATTAATTCAAGTCTATTCCTTCTCGCATTTTAATCCGGGTTCTTTCTATCTTATTCTATCTTAATTAAATATGTATACTTTAATTATGCTAGAATTAGTTTGTGCTATGATTAGCGAGTAGATTACTATTGTATTTGTTGTGATGTAATTAGCATATATAATTGTGGGATGACTTTGAATATGTCGTGAAATAATATGACGGCCCCTATTCGACTGTTGACTTGGTATAGTGTTGGAAATGCTCTCGAGCAAAGTACAAATGCATGGAAGCCGGTAACGACCAAAGGTAGTTGTATTATGGATCGACATTATTAAACGGATACTTTATGAACGGACCTATCTTACGATTTTAAACCTAAAACTTATATTCGCCTTTCGATTAACAAACGTGATTGTAACCTTGTAAAGAGGAGTCGCGAACCTTGATACTTGGTCAATAATTATCTATGTAAAAACTATGTTTTTAATTGTAACGTCATGCAAACATCATAAAATGCAACGTGATTACGTGGACTTGCCAAGAGTATTGTACACTTCCGATCACAATGTAATTATCATGTGAACATTGCGAAGCAATTAAATTCACAATGGAACCATCGGTAAACGATTAAATACACTGTGAATCAACATAGTATTTTCTGACATGGTCTGGGTTTAACTTTATGCAAAAAGCCGTCAGCATTTTAATTATTGTTTTAATTAGATTAGTTTAGATTAGATTAGAGTAGGTAGGGTACAGGCTAAATAACCATTTACGAAAACCTAGGGATTTGTTAAATGTATTGAGAAAGGCAAGTTTGAAATCTAAGTTACACTGTTGTTCTATCTTTTAATCATGAAACCAAAAGTAAGATATGTAAGAAACCTAAACGTTTTCCCCTGCTTATCAATCGTAAGTTTCATTAATAAGAATTGGTTAATAAGTCCGAACATAAATTCTAAGTTAGATGTTTAATGGATTTGAAATCTTTATGGTATTAAGAACAGTTAGACTTGCTAATGACCTGCTACTCTATTCCTTCACCCATGAGCAATTACGTTCAATAATACGGGTCACTGACTCCCTCACAGGAGAGTGTGGAGAGTTGAGCATCGTCTATCTAATCAGAATCATGACACCTTAGTTCCTCGTGACATATTAGTTGATAACTGACTAATAGGGAACTTATTGGTTATACCATTAGGCATTGAATCTACTAGACATATCCAATTTAGATAATCGTTTTCCCATAAAAGTCATCATCCCACATTATTAGCTAATGAACTCACAACAAATACTACTTTTATTATCTGATTTATCATTACACTTTATTCGCTTTATTTAGTTTACTTAGTTAACTGAACCAAAACCCCCAACGCACTCTTTTAAAACCTTTACTAGAAAAAAAAGATTGATTGGATCACCTCCGTTTCAATTCAGTTTCTCTTTAAGAACGACTCTAGGTCATACTTACCATCTACTAGCCTTTGGTTCAGTATTAGTAAGTCATACTTAGACCCCAGCAAATAAAAATTTAAAACACCCACGATCGCGGTCCAAGCGCCGTCTTCACACGACGCTTGGGCGGCGCATCAAAGTCACACAACCATTTAACACCATTTAGCCAAACAACCGTAATATCATGAATACGTTAAAATCGTAACTAAAATATTTTATGATTTTAACTAATAATCCTTTAAATAATGTAACTAAATTTTATGATTCTAACTAATAATCCTTTAAATAATATACATTAAGCTAAACAATAGACAAACATGTATCATATTCAACCATAATAACATTGAATATGGATTATTATTATCGCCATTCAAAATCTATTGTTATTGATTATGTATATATGTGAATATATAATCACAACAATGTACGATTTGAATAAAAATTTAGGTTTGAATTACAAAATAAAGTTATTTGAGTTACACTTTTTTATTTTTATTTTTAAGATTATGATTATGATATGATTATTATTATTATTGTTGTTGTTGTTGTTGTTGTTGTTGTTTCCTGACTTTAACTAATTATTTAATGTGTTAGGAAATTGTATTGTTTGGTTTACCTGAAAATAATAGGTAAAAGAGTGGCATATTGTGTTAATTTAAGTTTTAAAAAACTATTTTATGGGTTACAATAATTCTATACTATCTTCTTATTATATGCATATGATAGAGTATATGCTAGATATTATTGGTTGACAATTATATTATATAATAATTCGGTTCATGGTAAAATTTCATTAGACTTAACTTTTTATTTACACAATTTATAAAATCAAATGTCAAAACCCCGCGTTGTTGCGGGATCTCACCTAGTATATATATATATATATATATATATATATATATATATATTCTAATATTCTAATTTAAAAGTTTTTTTTTTCCTACATGGATAGCTTCTCATCGTTACAACTAATATTTTGTCCTACGTGTCAACATACTATTAACTTTCTAAAAATTTATTTGACACCTTATCATAATATATTATTCTTGTAAAGTCAATCAAAGAATCCATTTCTTAAAACAATGTAACTAATTTTCTTCTATTAATTTTATAAAGTCAATCATATATATATTTTTTTAAAAAAATAATTTATTTTTTTCTAATAGTAACAAAAGTCAACCAAAAAATCCAATTTAAAAAAATATATTTTCCATTGATAATAATATAATATATACATATATATAAAAAATATAATTATTATTATAATAAATATATAAATATATACAATAATAAAAATATTGAAATTAAAATATTAATATAATAATATTATCCGTGATAATAATAATAATAATAATAATAATAATAATAATAATAATAATAATAATAATAATAATAATAATAATAATAAATAATTAAATATATACAATAATAAATATATTGGAATTAGAATATTAATATAATAATACTATCTGTGATAATAATAATAATAATAATAATAATAATAATAATAATAATAATAATAATAATGATTTCAGTTCGGAAGCGTAGATTTAAATCATACATTCTAATTATGCATTACTAAAAGTGTACATAAACTTTTTCAAACTAAATACATAACTATTTACTTTCTTTAAATCTCATTTTATCTAACTAGGGGTTATATAATTCAAAAACATGTCTTTAATTATGAAACCAACATCAGAGTAATCCCGCCTGTCAAACATTCCATCATTTCCAAGAACTTCCTGTCCAGCCCCAATATGTCTCATCACTTATAACCTGCAGGAAGGACTGTGGTGGGATTAGCATAACGCTAAGTGAGTGAAACTATATTCAACAGCCTAACTTAGCATAACAACCTTGTTTACAGCAAATCATAGTAAACAAATAACATTATAATATATCACCGGCTCTTGGGGAAACCTTCAGCCAAGAATACCAACAGTAAACACATAATATCAATGAGATAACATCTCAATACAATGAGGATCGGTGGTTCTTGAGATATCATAATACCCGAGAATTCTCCAAGAACACTTATCGTACATATCCGTATGGCCATAACGGACGAGACCGATAGTTTGGTACTAATTTCATACGGCCTAATTTCCTATTAACGATAAGTATAAGGAAATTCCTGTCGTCTTACAATAGTTACCAAACCCAACTAATAGATTGACCTCAATACTGATGCCCGAAGGCCAAATATCAAGTGATCACGTATTCACATATTCAATCAGGTCAATATATTAGACTAACCAGTCTATCAACAGTATTATTACTATTAAACCAAAATCATCATGGTAAATCAAAAGCAGTAATAATACGTTTACTCGTTGTAACCAATCCTGTTACAACTAAATCACACTGAGGATTAAAGATCCACTCACCGACACCTCAGTTGTCTACTCAGTAGTCTAATGTCACTGAGTCTTCTCGTAATCTGAGAATTCAAATCAAATATAAGTTAGTAACTTGTCTCATCAATACATAGCTTATATTTATAATAAACTCAAGGAACTACACATTATTTGCATAGAGATACCAAGTTCCTAATCGTCTCTCATCATTCATAACATACCTCTTATTATCTCATGTTATGAGTTTATCAATGTTATAACACAAAACAAACTATTAAGAACCACATTAAAAACAAGAACTGAGTTGCTGTTCAGGGGGAAGGACCCGCCGGCTGGGGTCTAGGACCCGCCGGGTCCTCGGGTAAATCAGCAGAACCCGCCGGCTGGGGTATAGAACCCGCCGGCTTGTTCATCACTACCTGCGACCTGCAGGTTAAAAACTCTGCTTTCCAAGCCGAACCAACCCCCAAATACCACACAACTCAAGCTAGAAATCGATGTTATACATAATTTTACATCAAACAATGTCCACAATAATCATATATCATCTCTAATATGATCATTAACAACACTTACCTCTTACATATCATTAACTTAAGCTTATATATCATAATTCAAGAATAATCAATGAAACCCATCACTTTCTTCATGCTATATACATCAAGTTCATCATTTCTAACTTAGGGTTTCAATTAAAATCATGAATTAGCTATCAACTACAATAATATAATCACCACAACCTTCAATTTCATATTAATCAAACTAATTTCATCAAACATACAAAAACCCAATTTCTAGGTTTATGTAATTCAAGAAATTGAGACTTACAAGGTGATTAAAAGGATTAGAGGATGATAATCCATTTTCTTGAAACTTGAATTCGAACTTGGAAGCTTTAATTTTGATGTTTCTTCATGAATTGATAAATGATCTAGGGTTTCATGTTTTTAGTTTGATACGTACATAGTATGTATGTGCGTATGTTATATTTGAGAAAAGAAACACCCAACTCAAACATTTGGGAGTATACTAGAAGTGTTTAAATTTCATTCCCCGTACTTATCATTGTCTGGAACTTAAAAACTATTTGCAGGGAAATATTATTTTATTTTACCGTCAACTAAATAAAATTAAAACAATTAATAATTTATTAGTCACAATATATTATTCGACTCTTTTCCCCTTTATTTTCCAAATAACATCACGTACCTATTTTATGACACATTAAATAATAATTCATAATCAGAAAATATTAAAATACTACCAGACCCGAGGAATGAATGTTACAAATCTCTCCTCCTTAAAGAGATTTCGTCCTCGAAATCTGATCACACTTAATCAATCTATTGAAATAGAATCTCTTATTCACTCCCATTTCAATTTACTAATACTATACTTCTCATACACTTTTAACCACATAATTACTCCTTAGTATATGCACACAAGAGGTGAAAAGTTAAAATAACTTATGCATATAACCATCATGCATATCCTTAATCACACAACACTAAATGTGTATACATTATAATCTAGTTACATAAATATATATTATTTCATCAACTCACACACCACTAGTCATAATTTGTGCTTTGTACTCTATTTAATTTGCTAACACAAAATGCAATATCTAGCATAAAATGTATCCTCTTCAACTATTTAAGCACAATACACGCATATCGTACGTTACTCTCTTGAGTAACTTATAGATATAAATATATGTTTTCAATCCTTTCCACATGCACCTATCCAAATATACATGGTTCTATCTTTTCCCCTGCACAAATACTGTGCATAAACCCTGTCTCTAATAAGTTAACTGACCACTTAGATGACCGTTGGTAACTAGTCATGTAACAATTTAAAACACCTATCACTTAAAATAAGTGAAATACATAGTCAAATGAACAATTTTTTTTGTTACAACAATAGCAGTAGTGGTGATGAATACCATAACTCGCACATTAGCAACAAAGTTGAACTCAATTCATAATTAGCAATTTAGCTAATAACCCCTTGCCTCTTTAATCAACAAATTACTAGAATTTCTAACTTTGCAACTAGTTAATTACTACATTTTAACTTGTAATTATAAACATAACCAGATTATATGAAGCTCTTATTCGAAAGGAATCCCAAATCATATAATCTTAAACATATAAGAGTCAACAATATGTAGAGGTCAAATCTTATGGATAAAAAAAGTTTCACTTAATCAATTAGCATCCTATCACATCGAATTGGACACTAAATCAACACCAGTTGATACTATGCGTCATCAACATAATTCTTTCAACACATCAACATAAGGTGTTGTCAATAGTCACATATTTAACAATATCAATACATTGTTATCTGCAGTCAACTGACCTCTACCTTGCTTAACTCATATAATAATCCGTATTAGTTGCAATTTATCACATACACATTTCTTGCACAATAACTACTACATTACAATTATAGTTTAGTGGTTTACTACTCTTTTGTTTCAGTCAATCATTGACTATTTCTTAATTACAGGTCAATATCTCTAACCTATTATTTTAAAATTACTTAACTTTATCTAGTACTTAGTAGCCTCAACAATTCCATGTGAGATGACATAATATAAATACATTGGCCAGACGTCGTCATATTATGTCAGGTACACTTCATTTTCAGGCAACTTCATACCAATTACTTTTCAAAGTAATTAATCTTTACTTGCACATATATCATTAAAAGTGATATCAAATTTTGCACCCATATAATAACACTTTTACAGCTGGTATATGATCAAGTATTAACTTACTACCATTTTCAATTTACCACCTTGAAGATGAAACTATCCATAGAATCAGGTATGTATAAGTCTAATATCGCATAAAAAGTCATGTTTTTACTACCGATATCTCTCTCATTCTAAAACGATTCTTGGCATTTTAACTCAAATATAGCACAAATCAATGATATTATGCCAAGATGGTCAAAACAAGGTTGCATGATAAAAATCAATACACGTTTGAAGATTCAAGGCATCAAAATGAGATTTCAAGATAAAAGTGCCCATCACCAACATCCACCTGCTCCAAGATGTTCGTTTTCAAAATACGAATCCAACAGAAGAAGAATCAACAAAAACGGATAAAGAATGAAGATTCTACGCCCGTCGGAAGATTCAAATGATCCGTACGCAATATCTGGAGATAGGAGACATATTTTTGGGATTACTTTTCATCAAAGTCTTCGTTTTTGAATTACGAATCCAACGAAAAAAGAATCAACACAAACGGACGCAGAACGAAGAAGATACGCGTGAATCGAGCAACGCAGCGAAAGACGGCGCAGCGGGGCGGGTGGCAGCCAGCCGCCGCCGGCCAACCACCAGCCGCCGCCGGCTGCATGGTGGGCGGCGCCGGCCGCCACCCCCATCTCTTTTCCGCTTTTTCGTACTTTCTCGTACCCGGTGCACCACCTTTCGCTACTTTTTCGTACCCGGTGCACCACCTTTCACACCTTTTTCTAATGTGAGCCTAAGGATGCTAATGTGAGCCATATTTGGCCTATAAATATAGCCCCTAAGCCTCCATTTTGAGATGTCCCATATGTCTCAATATTTCTACATATATTAGACATATTTATCTTTGCTTTCTCATTCTATTTTCTTACTTTAAAATTAGTGTTAGGCTAATTGTTTAGAGTAGAACGAAAGAAAGGATCATATTGTAATCTTTGGTGTATGCTTGGAGTTACGCTTATTAATTCAAGTCTATTCTTTCTCTCATTTTAATCCGGGTTCTTTCTATCTTATTCTATCTTAATTAAATATGTATACTTCAATTATGCTAGAATTTGTTTGTGCCATGATTAGCGAGTAGATTACTATTGTATTTGTTGTGATGTAATTAGCATATATAATTGTGGGATGACTTTGAATATGTCGTGAAATAATATGACGGCCCCTATTCGACTGTTTACTTGGTATAGTGTTGGAAATGCTCTCGAGCAAAGTACAAATGCATGGAAGCCGGTAACGACCAAAGGTAGTTGTATTATGGATCGACATTATTAAACGGATACTTTATGAACGGACCTATCTTACGATTTTAAACCTAAAACTTATATTCGCCTTTCGATTAAATAACGTGATTGTAACCTTGTAAAGAGGAGTCGCGAACCTTGATACTTGGTCAATAGTTATCTACGTAAAAACTATGTTTTTAATTTTAACGTCATGCAAACATCATAAAATGCAACGTGATTACGTGGACTTGTCAAGAGTATTGTACACTTCCGATCACAATGTAATTATCATGTGAATATTGCGAAGCAATTAAATTCACAATGGAACCATCGGTAAACGATTAAATACACTGTGAATCAACATAGTATTAAATGAATGTTTTAATTAGACATGGTCTGGGTTTAACTTTATGCAAAAAGCCGTCAGCATTTTAATTATTGTTTTAATTAGATTAGATTAGAGTAGGTAGGCTACATGCTAAATAACCATTTACGAAAACCTAGGGATTTATTAATTGTATTGGGAAAGGCAAGTTTGAAATCTAAGTTACACTGTTGTTCTATCTTTTAATCATGAAATCAAAAGTAAGATACGTAAGAAACCTAAACGTTTTCCCCTGCTTATCAATCTTAAGTTTCATTAATAAGAATTGGTTAATAAGTCCGAACATAAATTCTAAGTTAGATGTTTAATGGATTTGAAATCTTTATGGTATTAAGAACGGTTAGACTTGCTAATGACCTGCTACTCTATTCCTTCACCCTCGAGCAATTACGTTCAATAATACGGGTCACTGACTCCCTCACAGGAGAGTGTGGAGAGTTGAGCATCGTCTATCTAATCAGAATCATGACACCTTAGTTCCTTGTGACATATTAGTTGATAACCGACTAATAGGGAACTTATTGGTTATACCATTAGGCATTGAATCTACTAGACATATCCAATTTAGATAATCGTTTTCCCATAAAAGTCATCATCCCACATTATTTGCTAACGAACTCACAACAAATACTACTTTTATTATCTGATTTATCATTACACTTTATTCGCTTTATTTAGTTTACTTAGTTAACTGAACCAAAACCCCCAACGCACTCTTTTAAAACATTTACTAGAAAAGAAAGATTGATTGGATCACCTCCGTTTCAATTCAATTTCTCTTTAAGAATGACTCTAGGTCATACTTACCATCTACTAGCCTTTGGTTCAGTATTAGTAAGTCATACTTAGACCCCAACAAATAAAAATTTAAAACACCCACGATCGCGGTCCGAGCGCCGTCTTTACACGACGCTTTGGGCGGCGCATCAAGTTTTTGGCGCCGTTGCCGGGGAGACTAACTGTCCGATACAGAGGCCCAACCAATCCTGATTCTAGTAAACCCTTAGGATAAAACCTTCTAAAAAGAAACACAAAAACAAGTATTTTCTTTCTTGTCTTTCTTTCTTAGTGTATGACCTGTTCCCCTAGATCTGCACCACTGTTTAATTTCCCTGATCCATAACTTATAATACGTACCATCCGACGAGAAAAGAAGCAATCCGCACTCAAACAAGCAATGGCTGAACGCATCACTCTCGCTGACAACAGTAAACCCTCTATCGAGGGAAGAGGAGGACCAATTCTCTACCCTGAAACCACTGGTCAATCTTTCGAGCTTAAGCACCACATCATCCAACTAATCCAAAACCACTGTCAATTCCATGGATTACCCAGTGATGACCCAAAATCTCACCTCGACAAGTTCATATCTCTTTCAAACTCCTACAAACAAAACGGAATTAGTCAAAACACAATCCGCTTGTATCTTTTCCCTTATTCACTCACACATCATGCGCAAACATGGTTTGAAGGTTTAGAGACCGGCTCTATCCCTTCATGGACTGCGATGGTGACAAAATTTCTAACCAAGTACTTTCCGCCTTCTAAGCAAACCAAACTTCGAAATAACATCATGAATTTTCACCAAGCTTATGATGAGTCATTATACACCGCATGGGAAAGATTCAAAGGAGCCTTGAAGAAATGCCCAAATCACCGACTTGACAAATCCGCACAATTGTGTACCTTCTACAATGGTTTAGACCCTAACCACCGAACCACCCTCGATGCTGCTGCTCAAGGAAGCTTCATGGCAAAGACCGACGAAGAAGGATGGAACCTTATAGAGAACATGACTATGCATCACCATGATTGGAACTCTAGAGATCACGCAACATCTTCAGCACCTCTCGCTACATCAAATCCAATTATAGTTGAAGCACTCAATGTATTAACGGAGAAAATGGACTCACTTGTCAAACAATTTGGAGAACTTAAGAAACAACAGCACCAAGTACACCAAGTGCAAGCCTGTCAAAACTGCACCAACTCGCAACCACCTGGTGAATGCCAAGTTGAATATGAAGAGGCAGATGGCACCGTTTACTATGCTCAATGTCCCGCTCGACAACAAAATTTTCCACCCGGTTTCAATAACAACCAACCTAGAGGACCTCCATTCCAACCAAGAAACAACCAACCACCATACCAACCCCGATATCTACCTAGATACCCACCTTACCCACAACAATCAAAACCTCCTTATAACTAACCCCTCGCACTTCCTGCACCAACTTCCGACACAAACCAAACCCCTGAACAACCTGTAAAGACAAATGCCCCAGCTTCAAGTTCAGATGACGCCTTCACCCAATTCATGCAAGGTCAACACCTATTTAACCAAAAGACATCCGCTAGACAAGATCAAGCCGACCTCTTTATGAGAAATCAATTGGCTGTGCTGAAGAATTTGGAAGCTCAGATTGGACAATTGGCACAACGTCTTGATAACAGACCTAGAGGAAGCTTGCCGAGCAACATGGTTCACAATCCACATGTTGAGGAAGCGAAACAACTTACTACCACCGAGGAAGCATCTACTACACCACCTGCTGTTGTTCCAGTAAAAGAGGAAGAGCCAAAGAGCAAGATACCAACCATAGAAACCACTCCGACCATAAACAAAGAGGTTAGGATCCCTTATCCCGCTAGACTTAAAGCCCAACCTAAGAAATTATCATCCTTTAAGCTAGATGGAAAATTCCTTGATACTATGTCTAGAGTTCCCGGTCGTAATAAGTACATTAGGAAACTGCTATCCACTAAGGATAAACTACCCGAAGTAAACAACATTCCCCTAAGTTCTGAAACCTCAGCCCTACTTAAGAATAGCCTTCCTGAAAAACTAGGAGACACCGGTAGATTTACACTCCCTTGTTCTATTTACCAATCCGGAAATAGGAGCGCCTTAGCCGACTTAGGAGCCAGCATTAACCTTATGCCCTACTCCCTATTTAAGAGGCTAGAACTCGAAAACTTGAAACCCACTAAGATGACCGTCCAGCTAGCTGATCAATCTGTTAGATACCCAAAAGGAATAGCTGAGAATGTTCTAGTTCAAGTTAACAAATTTTTCTTTCCAACGGATTTCGTGGTAATTGTGACACCCGACAAATTAGGGCTAGTTATTAGTTCCGAATCATCTACTAATACATGTAATTAGTGCTAGATTAGGCTAAATGTATGTATTAATATGTATATCTTGGAATATATATATATACACGTACGCGATTTTGATAAATCGTGCATTTTCATATCGGGCGGATCCCGATACATTAATGCGGATGTTGGTGAACTCAATTTATTAAATAATATGAGATTATTTGATAAACATATGTATTTCCAAATATTATTTCGATAATATCATATAAGCATTTCGTATCGTGTAAAATGCTCAGAAACAACCAAAAACGCGTAAAACGCACCCGACAAATGAAATAAACCCAAATTATATTTTTATAATTCATTCTTAAGTATTTTGATAAAATACTTCGAGTAAAAATATTACGTTTTCACGCGTACGAATAAATCGTGTAAAAACGTTACGTGAGTCATATAAACGTACAAATACCCAACGAACGCGCAAACCGAGACCCGACAACATTTAAACAACTTAAAATAAAGTATTTAGGATAATACTTTCAATAAAAATATCGAGATTTAAATCATTATTCAAACACGCGTATTAAAACGTATAACGATAATTAAACGTTCAAACGACCGGGTAAACGAGCACTGCACGGAGCACAAATTGAGGAAACAAAATTTAACAAACCCCACACCCATCTAGTGGGCCCCACCCACGAAAATCTGCAGCCCCATGCCCATATCCCCTCCCCTCTTTGCTTGTTTGACTTCCTATGCTCATCACCATACCTCATTCTCCACTCATCCTTCCATTCTCTCCCATTCCCTCTCTGGCCGAATTCAGGCTGTCACCGACCACCACCACACCACCTAGACACCACCACAAGTCCACCCTATCACCACCATAGTGCCATCACGAACCGCCACGCCGGAAATCAAGAAAACGTAAGAAAATGAGCTTTCAACTTCATTTCTTTCACTCTTCATCGTTTCATTGTAAGAACTCTTAATATTCTACTAGTTTTACTTTAAATATACTTGTATACATGTCTAGTTGCTCATTTAACAAGGTTATGTCCAAAGTATAAGCTAAAACTCATTTTTCTTGAACTTATATTCACACTGCTTTCTGTCCAGAAAGTTGGTCAACTTCCACGATTTTTATAAAATTCATATCTCAACTAAAATGAATGTTTCTTAAGCCTAAAATGTAGCCTGTGATGTTAGATTTCCAACAACACCAATTTTGTAACATATCGATCTCGTTTACTATTTTAAAATAATATTTCCGTTAAGGTGCGCATTATTGTTCCGGCGGACAGAAATATTTACCTCCTTCTCGAGACCATATCTTGAGTTATAGACCACTAAAACATATGATACCAGTGCCAAAACCTCACATAATTTGTTAACTTTAAAAAGTTCTTCTTTAGCCTTTTCCAGAAATACACGGTTTTTAGTGTAGAAGCTGATCTTTGGACTATAGCTGTTCTTGGACCAAAACCGACACCCTTCATGATTAGTTTTATTAAAAATAATAAATGAATATATAAAAACACCATAAAGTGCAATTTTACACTAGACATATAGGAGAACATGTATGATTTTTAGTTAGGGTTAATTCGGTTTAGAAGTTGATCTAAACGAGAGACTTGTCGAGTAAATATCTAGAAAACCAAAGTGTAAGGACTGTTCTTGCCATTTCACAAAATCCGACAATCCCCATTGTCGGATTAATTAGTCCGTCAATCCTCATTATTATCGCATGAAACCTTAAATCTGTGAATACCATTGTCTCATGAACAAAAATCCGTGAATAATCATTCACGCATGAACAAAACTCCGTGAATAATCATTCAGGCATAAACTAAATCCGTGAATATCATTCACGCATAAACTAAATCCGTGAATATCATTAACACATAACCAAGTCCGTGAATTCCCATTCAAGCATGAACAGTGTCCGTGAAATCCCCATTGTCGCATGAACAGTACTCCGAGAATCCTATTGGCGCATTGCTCTATTGTCGCATAACTATTGTCGAATAAAACAGCTTTTTCATAAACCTTATTGTCGCATGAATGAAGATTTCGGCAAATCCTTATACATTATTGCAATACTTGGACAATCAACAACAAATATATTGATAAGTAAACATCACAGCAAAACATATGATAATAACACTTTTGGGTTATTATTACAAACCATCACCAACGGGCCGTACGTATTTTTCAAAAACTCAAGCTAATCAATCAAACAACCAAATTATTTGGACATTATTAGTTGGATGAACAACTAGCATGGACGGTCTTTTGAGACGTCTACATATACTTATAACCTTGCGCGTTTTGTACGCCCGACAGGTTACTGTCTTCGGACATCTCATTGTACACCATCATTATTTGCTATTGCAAACGCATCAGACTCAGGTAAGTCTCATAGCCCCTCATTTTACCGTTTTAAACCCAGGGGTGGGAATACATACTCGTTTTGTTTTTACATGTGGACATGAGTACTAAACCTCGATATATACTGCATGAGTTGTTTTGCTAATCATTTTAAAGCCCTCCACTACATAGTTTGTTTATATTGATTTAGCGCGATTGTTAGTGTATGGTACCATATGGGATTGACAATCCCCGTCCGGGTTAGCACGCACTAACTGGTCAAACGGACGCATTAGCATTTGTTCATACGAGTGTAGATTAGGCACTCGCAGGGAGGCACCCTCGCTCAGGCACTTGGTTGTGATCCTGACACCTCAGTTAAGCTCAAACTATGGGCTCATGGCAGTGATATACATCTATTTTATTTGCTTGATTGCAAATCATTATATTAAATCTCATGGTTCATACATCATGTTTATCTATACAAACCTGTGAGCTCACCAGCTTTTTAGCTGACATTTTAGTATGTACTCTCAGGTACTCAGCAGTAGTAGATCTGCTCAGGATTATTAGCTCGAGTCGCATACAGACACCAGGAGATTCCCCTGCATTTCTACATTTTGTAAACTAGATATGCCTTTGAATCTCTAAACATTAATTTCGAGCTTTTGTAAACATTATTACATTGTAAACTCTTATGTTATATCAATGTAAGCAGTAAACGACGCATATAGAGTCGTTCACTTTATCTTATGTGCTTGTGATAATTGATTAGTCGTGCCCCAACCCGATTCGCTTCCGCACAGTAAATTTGCGGGTGCGACAGTAATGGACATCCATGAGGACATAAACATCCCGATTATCCTTGGGAGACCATTCATGAACACAGCTAGAGCAGTAATTGATGTGTATAACCACACGATTGTCTTACGATCACATGGTGAAAGCATTACTTAAAAGATCGACCAACCGGAATGCACTCCAGAAGAAGAGGAATGTTATGCTATATCAACAGGTAGAATTTGTTCCAATGATGAATCAAACCCCGAAGAAGAACGATGCTTCACTCGACCAACAACCTTGATCTACGACACTGAAACAGACCAAGATGAGGAAGAGGAGTACCAAGACGCTGAGGAAGAAGAAGAATCCAAGGAGGACGAATCAGAACCTGAGGAAGAAGAGGAAGAACCCGATGAGGAAGATGAAAGAACGGAAGAAATGGAAGAAGAAGAACCTGAGGAGGAAGAAGAAATCGAAGAAGAAGAAGAGGAAGAAATGGAGGAAGAAGAGGATCAACTTGACTCACCACAGATGGCTGAAGTCAAAAGAATACAAGATTGCAAAGACTACACTTCATCAGAAGAATCCGTTGATTATAGAGCCATCCACCAAGAGCTTAGATCCACTCATCTCAAAAGAATGGGAAACCTTCTCGACTCTTATCTCGATCCATCAAAACCCTCTACCAGAACCCGACTCCGAGACATAGATACTTTTGAAGAAGAAATCCGAACATCACAGCACCCTGACCTATATGCTAAACTCCTACAAAGAATTTCTGCATATAAGGCACGACAACCAGGAAGCTTTGCTGAAGAAAACCTTCAAAACACCATCACGGAAGTCAGAACCGTCAAAGTCGACAGTACTCAACCTTTCAATAATTCACCCTCAGGCGAAGAATTCCACCAATTCCCAGACTCGCGAGACGAAGATTCCGATTACCAGAGTGTCGAATTTGACGGCGATTTTATTGACGTCACTATCGATGAACGCTCTATTCCAAAATCCCCTATTGCTCCACCAAATTCACCCATCATCATAACTGAAAGACTAGAGATTCCCCTCATCGACACTCACGAAGAGATGATTGACCTGATTGATGAAAACGACGATGTACGCATCATTGTGGAGGCTATCAAAGAATCAACCAATGAATACAACACCGCTCAGAGACACCTAATAAGGCAGATTGAACGAGAGTACGATTCATATCTCGCCAATTATGGAGAACCAGTACCCCAGTCCTTGCTCAGACATATCCAAGAATTCTCCGATTCCCTTCAAGAACAAGTCACCAGAGAAGCTCAACAGCCAGAAAGACCAGACTACCCAATGGGAGAAGTCGAGTTCTGCAGCAACCAAAGGCAAATATACCAAAAAGTATATTGTGCCTTAGCCGGATCAGCTTTTCCCTACTCATCAAGTCAAAAGGCTACGCTAGCATCCTTGAGGACCCATCTTGAAAGAGCTACTGGAAATCCACAGAATTATGCCGACATAAGAATGGTGGGAGATCTTAGAACCCTTCTAGATCTCATCGAAGCTGGAGAACATCTTACAACTCCAGAAAACTTCAGGATCGTCATTCATTCCATTATTGGTCATCACATTGAACTAATAGTTTATGAACTAAATCAAGCAGCATATGATGAAGAAATTCGTGAAGTGCCTAGATTCATTCCGCACATGTCACAAATCAACTTAGCGACTTATGTGACAACCAGACTACGTGGAATGTATGATGAAGAAGATGTAGAAATTGACGCTTACCGAAATGGATACAATGAAATATTCAGCAAGCTAGTATACATCTTCACAGACTCAGATTTTCCCTTCAACTGCGAACAACATCAAATCATCAGACAAGTATGCCAAGCCACTAGATCCTTCGGAGGAGACCCTTTGGCCAATGATTTTGAAGAAGTAAAAACCCAATTCACGGCTTTAATCACCTCAATAGGTAGAAACCACCCACAACGTGAAATTGTTCAAACTCACACCTGCACTCGAATCGACCCTAATGGACCAGTCACAAGGGCAGTTCGATACATCAGCTATCGGATGGCAATCCTCAACCGACTGGCCACTGATCACTTTAAAAGCTTCATAATGGAGTCCACCACTCCACCAACTCTCATTGCTGATATGATAGAACAGTTTCTGCGATACTTTCCCCCACGATACGCCCTACCCAGAATCCATAGTGACCACTCTAGCACTACAGACACATCCAGCATCATCTGAAGAAGAGAGAACTAAGTCGAGCTCTCAACTTTAAAAGAGCGCTTCTCGGGAGGCAACCCGTGTTTTTACATTTCTGCAATTTTACTTTCCAAGAAGTGATGAAATCTCCGACTATCTTTCACACTCGGATCATACAAAGCATGCTCCAGCCTGCAAGGAACCATCAAGACCAGAAGAAAAGTATATCCGACGTGTTCACACCTACGAGACCAATCACAAGAAGACTTGATCAAGACTGCACCAAGGGAGATAGAATCCGGCACATGCAACCAAAGGAACACTGCAACCACCGGGGAGTACTTCTAAACCTTCTCTTTCATTTGTTTAAATATACCATATCCATTATACTTATCACTAATTGTGGGATTCAAACCCAAAACACACCGCTAAAAGAATACGTTTCAGATGTTTAAATTCCTAAGTGTGGGATATTCACCCCAATTAGAGCTTAGATTAACATCGAGGACGATGTTCCTTTAAGTGTGGGATAGAAGTAGTTACACTACTGTAAAATGGATAATGGTATATGCTTGATTCTAAGTCATTGCTCTTTAAGACCTTGCTTCTCCAAAAAAAAAAAAAAAAACAAGAAAAAAAAAAGCAAACAAAAATTTTCAAAAATTGAATTTAAAATATGTTGAAAATGAAAATTTTAGACGAAGAATGATTTACTTTGAGGAAGAAGGACAAATAAAATACAAATTCTTTCGAAAAAGTAGTAATCCCATAAAGAGCGTCGCATGACTAGGCACACAACAACCCAACTTTTGATTCGTGAGGTATCTTGAGCCATAGAAAAGCATTCACTTTTAATGCTTCACTTTTTTGATTCTTGAGTGTGCCGATGTATGCGTTTAGAATCAGAACTTGCTCCTGTTATGCATTTCGAATCCATATTGGTTAGTGAAAAGGAGATTGAATCACATCATTCTTAAACCCATCCGTACACCCATACACCCAAGAAAAATAGATACGTTACCCCTACTTTCTCAAAAGCATCCCCCAAACTTTAAAACAAAGTTTCAAAGATGAAAGGAGAGAAATCGCAAGGAGACGACGTCGAAAAAAAAAAAGGTTCAAGAAAAAAAAATCCGAAGAAAAGAAACTCAATAGGAGAAGAAGGACTCCTCTTGCAAAAAGGCGTCAATCCTCCCAAAAATCTCCAACTTCAACAAAAAGAAACTCACCAAAACCCCAACAAAACCCCTACAAACATCCCGTTTCAAAAAACCCTACATCACTTCCCTTAGAATGATTGTGGCTAGATCGACTTCGCACTCACCAAAAAGGTAACGATTTGATTCTCGATCAAGCCTATGACGATAAACGATACATGACTGGCGTTCTGAGTGATTGATAATATTAGAATAGGAAACCCTAAACACTTTGAGTGATTTGAGTGACCACCTGGAGAGGATCGCCTAGTCATGTATCCAAGATCAAAGATCAAAAACATGCTCCCAAAGATTACAACCCTGCTTTTTCAAAGAACGAATATTTTATTTTCCAAAACCCCTTAGTAAAAAGCTCTACCCTAAAATATTTCATTATCTGCTTATTTTTAATCATGTTTGTAATTCAAGTTTGCTTGAGGACAAACAAAGTTCTAAGTGTGGGATACTTGATATCGCGTAAAAAGTCATGTTTTTACTACCGATATCTCTCTCATTCTAGAACGATTCTTGGAATTTTAACTAAAATATAGCACAAATCAATGATATTATGCCAAGATGGTCAAAACAAGGTTGCACGATAAAAATCAAGCAAAACGGATGAAAAACGAAGATTTTTCACACACGTTTGAAGATTCAAGGCATCAAAATGAGATTTCAATACAAAAGTGCCCATCACCAACATCCACCTGCTCCAAGATGTTTGTTTTCAAAATACGAATCAAACAGAAGAAGAATCAACAAAAACGGATAAAGAATGAAGATTCTACGCCCGCCGGAAGATTCAAATGATCCGTACGCAATATCTGGAGATAGGAGACATATTTTTTGGATTACTTTCCATCAAAGTCTTCATTTTTGAATTACGAATTCAACGAAAAAAGAATCAACGCAAACGGACACAGAACGAAGAAGATACGCGCGAATCGAGCAACGCAGTGAAAGACGGCGCAGCGGGGCGGGTGGCAACCAGCCGCCTCCGGCTGCATGGTGGGCGGCGCCGGCTGATGCGCCACCAATGGTTGATCAGGTTTTACCCTATTGTCGGACCGTCCGTCAGCGGCAGAACCAGTGGGTTTTAATATTTATAAATGCTGGGCTAAGTATACTTAAAACTATGGGTGTATAGTGATAAGTATGACCTAGGGTCGTTCTTCAAAACCAACTGTATTGTGGATCTGAGTAGTCTAGGATGTCCGTTTCTAATTAGTGAGGGAGTTTTAAAAATAGTTAGGAGTGGTTTGGTTTTGCTTTTATGATTAAACTAATAAGAAATAATAAAAAGCAGATAAAATAAACGGATAGCAGTCAGGATAGAGGGGGTGTTTGTTGTGAGTTCGTTAGCCGAACGTTGGGATGATGTTTAGTTTATGAATACGTCTCTAAAGATTTGTATTTTATTTGTTTTAAGTATATGTGGGATAAGCACTAGTTCCCTACTGATTGATTTCTCAATCAGTATGTCACTGAGAAACTAGGCTATCGTGATTCTGATCGAAGTAGGTTGCCCAGCCCACAACACTGTCCTGTTACGGTACAATGACCCTTTCTGGATTGAAATCCTAGGTGCATGAATAAGGTTGCAAACTAACTCGATGTCCGACCGTTCTTAACCCCACAGGGATACTCAATTGAATAAAACATTTAAGTATAAGACTTGGTTTGGTTCTTGATTACTTTCTGTCGATGGGTTTGTCAAGTCCAGATGTTGTAATAACCGGTAATTCACAAAGTATAGTACCAAAGGCTTTTTCATGACTTCCACGTTGTACTACACTAATGGTTCTTCCAACGATATACCATGTATTATGTTGATTTATGGTATTTACGTTGCTTCATTACACAATGATCACTATGTACTTATAAGCTAAGTTTGTATTTAAGTTCAGGAATTATCCATCTATGATATAAACCAGCCCTTACTTTAAAGTCCCAATATATCCCTAGTTTATGTATTGTGTACACTACTTCGATTGAAAATGGTATACCACATGTTTAAAACCAGACCATGTTTATTTCAAACACAGACAATTAATTACCTTTACTTAAGGTTAGCTACGTCTTAATAAAAAGGTTTTAATCACGTTCATTGGTCGAAAGGCGTTAGGTTAAAGTGAGGTTTATAATCATAGATAGAAAGTTAATCAAAGCACCGAGTTTTCATTTATAAAATAGCTGGGACATTATTCCACAACAGATTGTGCCCATGACTTTCATAGCTTCCACGTTCTGTACTCCACACATTCGTGATGTTTCCAGCGCTATACAAATGAAAGTCGTTTAACGTTACTTCTGTTGTTTGATAATGACATCATCCCAACTAATACGGCTAACTACATCACAACAAACACGCAATATAACTACTCGCTAATCATGGCAAATCCTAAATCTAGCATAACCAAAATAACAACAGTATGCATTTTAATTAATAAGATAAAGGATAGATATAACCGTGAAAAAAGCGTAGCTGAATATAACTTGAAAGTATACAGACAGAACTTCGATTATGCTCCAAGCAATATTACAATATTACCCCTCTAGTAGCCCGGTTAAGTATTAACCAGAGACTAACTAGCCGCTAACTACGAAAATAAAAACCTAATTCTAGAGAGAGAGTAGTGAGAGAGTGAGAGTGTGTGATGGAGTGTGAAGTGTGTATGAAGTGTTGAAAATGGGAGGTGAAGCCTTGAATTTATAGGAGATGCACAGCCGTATTCTTCAACCGTATTCCAACCTTCAAATGCACAACCGTATCGCACAGTCGTATAAAAATCTCATTTTTATTGCCTGAACACGAAATACGGTTGGTTTTGGCCGTATACGGGTGGACTGGAGCAAATACGGGTGGGCGCCAACCATATACGGCTGGACTGGGCCGTATACGGCTGGGCACAGGCCGTATACGGTTTACGCAGGCCGTATACGGTCTGTGTCCAGCCGTATACGGTCTGGTCCAGCCGTTTACGTTCTGTGTCCAGCCGTATTCGGACCGTTGGTTCTCCGTTTCTTCGATTTGGCGTGACTTCTTCGTCGTTTATCTGTTTTGAGCGATCTTTATATCCACGCGTTTTTAATTTCCTAACGAAGAAAATGACATAAGTTAGAGGTCATAATTCCAAGTATATCTTAAATTGTGCTCAAATGTGTGAACGGAAGATTCGTTGATTGTTTGTGCTCTATTTTACTCGTTTTTAGGTCTTTTTGGTTGATTGTTGAAGCATCGTCTATATTTTAGCCATCATTATGAAATTTAGTATAAAAATGTATATTTCAAATGTTTTCATACATAATTGGGCTAAAAAGGTGAGATAATAGCACACAAAAACTTGACTTTTTGCGTGTTATCAAATATCCCACACTTAGACTTTGCTTGTCCTCAAGCAAAACTCAAATTTCTCACTTGCTTCCCAATGAAAATATTTTGAAAGTGTCACTGCATTTTGGGTGAATCAAAATATATTAAGAGCAAACATTCCCATAAACAAGTAACACATCCTGGAGACTAAGAGAAAATAAGGTACTTGTTTCAGAAGCATGAAATGACTCTTTTAGGCATGCTTTCAATTCTCATGATCTTGGAATATACATGACTAGGCGATCTCACCAGGTGGTCACTCAATTCACTCAGAAGTGTTTCGGGTTACCTATCATTCTAAACAAACGAAATCGCTCAAATGCCAGTCATGCAACCTCCATCGTCATAGGCTTGCTCGAGAATCATATCTCCACCACTTAGGTGAGGACGGTGCTAATTATCCTAGGACATTCAGATGGGTTGTAATGTTTGGTGAGGGTTAAAGGGTATGGATAAGTGGGAATTTTGGTTCAAGGGTTTTGCTTATCTTAGGACCTTTAAATTTATGAAAAATTTTATCTAGACAAACTTTTCAATGAAAACGGAAACGGATAACGGTAAGGGAAGAAGATAGCTATTTTGATTTCTATCTTTTGAAAACACATGGAAGATTTATACTTTTTTGAGATCGGAGTTTTTGGGAGATTTGAAGCACTTAGCTTTTTATATATATATATATATATATATATATATATATTTGGCCTAGAACTTCTTTGCCAAGGAATTTCTAAGGCATTTTATTTTGTTGCCCTTTTGGGATCCTTTCTTACTTTGATTTTTTTCATGCTTTTGACAACTTCGAATTTACTTGGTGCCAATTTTTCGCACCATAAGACTCTCGATCTTTGAATATTGATCATGGAAACGCACACGAGAAGCTTTGAGTAAACACGAATTTTTGTGATTTTTGAGTGAAAGCAAAAAAAATATCTAAATAGCGTTTTTCAAAAATTTTAAAATTCTAAGATAAGGTTTTGGTTGGTGTGGAAGTAAAATGGGTTTGAAATTTAGGTTTTAAAGAAACGAAAAGGCTAAGGCTCAACAGGGTTTTCTAGGCGGATCATCAACACTGAAAATGAGTGTTGGAAGGGTTTTGGGCTTGAAGAGATATGTAAAAAAAGGGGGTTAAATCCTAAGGAATGTCAAGGCTCAACAGGGTAATCCCGCACCTATACCGCGTACGGTACTCTACCAATGTGGGCTAGAAGTGCATACCAGGAGCAAGTTCTTATTCCGGATGCATGCATCGGCACACACTCATCAAACGAATAGTGAAGCATTTAAAATGAATGCTTTTCATAGGCTCAAGATACCTCACTGCAAGTATGGGTTGTATGTGCCTAGCCATGCGATGCTCCTCTTAGATCATCATTTCAGCTCAAGAAAATCCCAACTTATTTAATCTTATTTTTCAAAATACACTACTCATATATGAAAATGATTCCCCTCAAGACATTTTAATTCAAAATTTTTGAAAAATTTTAAGCAAAAGTGAGGTTTTAAAATTGAGGAACATTTTCCGAGTTTTGCTTTTGGAAAGATGAATCCAACCTAAGGTATTCTATACCGCTATCCCACACTTAGAGGAACATTGTCCCTAATATTTTCTTGAGTAGAGATTTTACTACAAGTAAAATCCCACACTTAGAGTTTGAAAATATCGGAAAATGTTGCTCAAGTGTTTGTTTTGGGCTGGAATCCCACACTTAGTGATAAGCTTAGGATAAGGCATAGGATACTGATAAAATAGAACAAAATAATCTAGTCAAAACAAGGATAAGAACGAGAGAACTCCCCTATTAACATGATGGATGGAAGCTGAAAGTATGAAGATGTGTTGCCTTTAAAGAAGAGTACTTGCCAGATATCCTCCTTTGCGGCAGCACCATGAAGTTCGTTCAGCTTTTGGAAGAGCACTTTGGAATAAGTGGCTTTATTCAACATCTCTACTACTTTCTCTCATGTGAAAATATCTCGTAAGTGTGAGCACGTTGGATATACTTTAAACCAACTTCTCATTTTATAGCTTTTTACCGAAATGGTGTCACTATCCCAGAATGTGAAAAGATGTTATCTACTACAAATCATTTGTAAGACATGTGTTTTTAAACGAGTTCGAGAATAAAGCGTGAAAGTAGTACGCAAGTACCTCAAATGCTCGAAACACATGAATTAATATTTTGAAAGTGTTTCCTATATTCTGGGATCAGTGATGTGGTAAAAGCTGTCAGTGTAAAAATGAAGTGGTATTTTGAAAGCATTTGTATATCTAAGTGTGAAAGATAGTCGGAGATATTTCACTTCTTGGAATTTTAAATAAAAACAAAATACTACTAATACTAAAGGATATTTATTCCACGGGTTGCCCCCGAGAAGCGCTTCTATTTACAGTCGAGGGCTCGACTTTCTTCTTGTAGTTCAGGTGTTGGAGGGGCTCCCAGGGCGATTGATGGTGACGTTATGTGCCCTAGGTTGCGGAAAAGTGTAGCACGGAGGATAGATCCGAAGGCAATGGCAGACTATGGTTGAGATTAGGTCTGGCGGTTCCACAATATCCATTTTGAAGCTTTGGAAGTGGTCTGAGGCAGTTTTGAAGAGACCTAGCAATCCGCAAGTGATGTAATCAACCGCCTTATCGACTGGCCCGTTGGCGTCTATCAATGTGGTTGTTGTGGTCTTGATCACTTCGCCAATTGGATTCTTTTGTCAGATAGAATCCACAAATTCCAGGAACTTCAACTTCAGATCTTCATATTCTTTAGCGTAGGGATCTCCTCCAAGTATGGTCACAGATTGGCACAAGCTTTTGATTAGCTGGTGCTGATGAAGGGTGAAAGGAAAGCCAGAGTCTTTGAAGATATGAATCAATTTGCTGAATATCTCTCGATATCCAGCATGGAAGAAAAACTCTGGTTTCTAAGCGCTTTTCCCATGGAATATTTCACGTAATCGAGTTATCACATAAGTGGCAACATCGAGTAGTGACATATCTAGAATAGTTATGGGATGATTACGCTTCTTTTCAACTAAACTGATGCACCTAAGCTCCTCGATTAGCAACTCGATATGATATTCGATAGTGGATTTGATGACAAATCGATCGCTTTCTTTGGTGCTTAGGTGATCTTATCTGGCTAGTAAATTAAGGAATATCCGAAGAAAACTCATTACTTTTGCGTCAGCGTAGCTCCTAGGGTTTCCAGTAGCTGCTTCTAAGTATTTCCTGATAGAACTCAACATCTCTCTTTGTTTTGAGGAGTAAGGAAACGCTGAATTAATTAAAACATTATATACTTGGCGGTATATTTGTATTTGTTCGATATAGAAGTAAATTTCTTGCGCATTGTCCAATTCTTCCTTGAGCTGAGATTTGAGTGTCTCTCCGAATATTCTGACACAGTACCTAAGAATGAGCGGATCTCGGGTTCCATTGCTAGCGAGTCGGATAGTGGACGCTTCTTCAATAACCGCTATTAGCCATTTTTGGTGTAGAGAGTAGTCAACAGTGGAATTTCTAATAGCTGCTATCACGATGCGAGGGTCTCCATCACATTTATTTATCACATTAACCATCTGTTCATGATTAGAGATGATTGGGATACAGATGGGTTGTGAAGATAATACTGGTGAATTAGGCGGTTCTAGAGGAGTAGGAGGTGGGATACAACGAATATCACCAGGAATTTCCCCCGAGTCACTATCCATAGTAGGAGTATCGACCTTATGTGCATTAGGGATCTCAACTACATTGGACGGTGGCTGGGATTTGTTAGTGAGCTGGGATATTGTATCAGAAGATAGCTTTGGAATGTCTATCTCAATGCCTTCCTTGTCATGAGAATCAGAGTCATCAGACTCAAATATACCTCCTGTCTCAAGCCATGGTTGAGGTTCTGATGAAGCAAGGGCTTGAATCCCTTGAGGAGGTATATGTGGCTGCAGACTCGGTAGTCTACTTGCTTTGAAGTCCGAGATCTTCTTCAAACTGTGTATGAAAGTTTGCTCAATCTCTTCTAGATCGCTAAGTCGAGAGTAGGTAAGTGGATTTTCTGGATCCAAGACAGGATTAAGCAATATTTCCAGCATATGAGCAGCATTGTGAGAGTAGCCATTGGAAGTGTCTTCTTCTTCCTCTTCCTCTGCTTCTATCTCTTCTACCTGCTTAGCTTCTGGCTCGGAGGTCTCATCTTCTGATGTAAATTGGATAATAGAGACAGTATATAGCTCACCATTCTCCATCGAAGTGCAGTCGGTCTGATCGATCTTGAATGTGATGCTTTCTCCATGAGCGCGTAAGCTGATAGTCTGTAAGTGGACATCAATGACAGCTCTGCCCGTGTTCAAGAAGGGTCTAACTAGGACTATAGGGATGTTTATATCTTCCTGGATATCCATTACTACAAAGTCGGTTGGGAATAGGAATTCGTTGACCTTAACCATGATGTTCTCAGCTATTCCCTTAGGGTATCTAATTGTTTGGTCAGCTAGCTGGACACTCATTTTAGTAGGCTTAAGGTATCCTAATTCGAGCCTTTTGAATAATGAATATGGCATGAGATTGATACTTGCTCCTAGATCGGCTAGAGAGCGAATATTGCCGGTGTGGTTAATGGAACAAGGAAGGGTAAAACGTCCAGTATCTCCTAGCTTTTCCGGTAGACTACTTTGAAGGATAGTTGAGCATTCGGCGTTCAGAGGGACATTAGGTACTTCGGGTACCTTGTCCTTGGTTGACATAAGTCTCCTAAAATATTTAGAATATATCGGGCTGGGAGGTTTCCTAGACTCGGTGTCTAAGTTTTTACCGTTAGGATTGAAAGCTTCAGGATGCTGATTTAGACGTCCTGGAAATGGTATGCGTACCTTTTTCTTAGGAGGCGGAGTAGACTTCTTCTCAACTGTCTGTGTGACAGGATATTGTTCCTTCACCGTAGAAGGAACTGAAGGTAGGCTCGGTGCCACCTTGAAGTCTTGGTCAGTTACTTGGTTGGATTGGAAGGTATTACTAGGCAGACTACCCTGAGGTCTAGTGTCGATACGTTTTGCTAGTCGACCTACTTGGGTTGCAAGACTATTCAGTAAGATTAGTTGCTCCCCTAAGATGAGATCAGTCTGGTCTTGTCTAGCTGTAATCTTTTCGATCATTTGTGCGAGGGTGTCGTCTGGACTAGTAATTGGCCTCTTAGGTGTAGGTTCAGTGAGAAAGTGTGGTTGGATATAACTAAGTTGTGGTTGTTGTGGGTGGATTGGGTAGGGTGGTTGATTTGGTAGGTATTGGTTTGGTCTAGAAGAGGTTTGAGTATAATCGGGTGGACGTGGATGAGTTCGGAACTGGTCATAGTAGGCTTTGCCATTAACATGGTCTTCATACTCAACTTGTGGATTAGTACAGTTCTGGCAGGAGCGAACTTGGTAGACCTGTTGAGGTGGCTTCTTCAGCATTTCTATTTCCTTGGTTAGTGTTCCGACATGTTCCACAAGAGTTTTGATCGCCTCATTTTGCACAGGATTGGAGGCAAGCGGTGCCGATAATGAGGAGTGCTCATCAGTCCAATCATTGTGATGAGTGGTCATTGTCTCAATCAGGTTCCAAGCTTCGTCGTCCGTCAAGCGAGTAAAGTCACCTCGAGCAGCGGTGTCTAGCATTGTCTTGGGATCGAGTGCAAGACCATGGTAAAATGTGCACAACTGGGTAGATCGTTCGATTTGGTGGTTAGGACATTTCTTGAGCAAGCTCTTAAATCTCTTCCACGCATTGAAGATTGATTCATCATGAGACTGTTGGAAGTTCATGATATCTTTCTTCAGCTTGGTTTGTTTGAATGGGGGAAAGTACTTGGCTAAGAACTTAGTTTCCATTTCTGCCCATGAGGTAATAGAACCGGTGTCTAATTCCTCAAACCAAGTTTGCGCGTGAAGAGCAAGAGAATAGGGGAACATATATAAGTGGGTTATATCTTGCTCAACCCCTTTTTGCTTGCAAGATTCGAATAGGGCTAGAAATTTGTTGAGGTGGGAGTTGGGGTCATTGTCGGGTAGTCCGTGGAATTGGTAGCTTTTCTCGATTAGCTGCACTACATCGTACTTGAGTTCGAATAATGATCCATCAATCTCCGGGTAGCGAATGGGTCCTCCTCGACCTTCTATCGAGGGTTTGGTGATATCGGCGAGAGTGACGCGTTCGGTGGTTGTAGGATTGCGGGAAAGTAATGACTTTTCTTGCCGGATGGGTAGGACGTCATCTTCGGGATAAGGGAAAGGAAGGGTTGAAAGAATTTTTAGGGGTTTAAGAAGGGAAAGCCATCCTAAGGGTTCACTAAGAAGAAAGTCCATCTGGACGCCTCTGGATCTTACAGTTGATTCCCCGGCAGCGGTGCCAAAAACTTGATGCGCCGCTAACGGTCAATGAGGTTTTACCCTGTCATCGGACCGTCCGTCAGCGGCAGCACCAGTGGGTTTTAATATTTATAAATGCCGGGCCTAAGTATACTTAAAACTAGGGGTGTATAGTGATAAGTATGACCTAGGGTCGTTCTTCAAAACCAACTGTATTGTGGATCTGAGTAGTCTAGGATGTCCGTTTCTAATTAGTGAGGGAGTTTTAAAAATAGTTGGGAGTGGTTTGGTTTTTTTTATGATTAAACTAATAAGAAATAATAAAAAGCGGATAAAATAAACGGATAGCAGTCAGGATAGAAGGGGTGTTTGTTGTGAGTTCGTTAGCCGAACGTTGGGATGATGTTTAGTTTATGAAAACGTCTCTAAAGATTTGTATTTTATTTGTTTTAAGTATATGTGTGATAAGCACTAGCTCCCTACCGATTGATTTCTCAATCAGTATGTCACTGAGAAACTAGGCTATCGTGATTCTGATCGGAGTAGGTTGCCCAACCCACAACACTGTCCTGTTACGGTACAGTGACCCTTTCTGGATTGAAATCCTGGGTGCGTGAATAAGGTGGCAAACTAACTCGATGTCCGACCATTCTTAACCCCACAGGGATACTCAATTGAATAAAACATTTAAGTATAAGACTTGGTTTGGTTCTTGATTACTTTCTATCGATGGGTTTGTAAAGTCCAGAGGTTGTAATAACAGGTAATTCACAAAGTATAGTACCAAAGGCTTTTTCATGACTTCCACGTTGTACTACGCTAATGGTGCTTCCAACGATATACCATGTATTCAGTTGATTTACGGTATTTACGTTGCTTCATTACACAATGATCACTCTGTACTTATAAGCTAAGTTTGTATTTAAGTTCAGGAATTATCCATCTATGATATAAACCAGCCTTTACTTTAAAGTCCCAATAAATCCCTAGTTTATGTATTTTGTACACTACTTCGATTGAAAATGGTATTTCCACAGGTTTAGAACCAGACCATGTTTATTTCAAACACAGATAATTAATTACCTTTACTTAAGGTTAGCTACGTCTTAATAAAAAGGTTTTAATCACGTTCATTGGTCGAAAGGCGTTAGGTTAAAGTGAGGTTTATAATCATAGATAGAAAGTTAATCAAAGCACCGAGTTTTCATTTATAAAATAGTTGGGACATTATTCCACAACAGATTGTGCCCACGACTTTCATAGCTTCCACGTTCCGTACTCCACACATTCGTGATGTTTCCGGCGCTATACAAATGAAAGTCGTTTAACGTTACTTCCGTTGTTTGATAATGACATCATCCCAACTAATACGGCTAACTACATCACAACAAACACGCAATATAACTACTCGCTAATCATGGCAAATCCTAAATCTAGCATAACCAAAATAACAACAGTATGCATTTTAATTAATAAGATAAAGGATAGATATAACCGTGAAAAAAGCGTAGCTGAATATAACTTGAAAGTATACAGACAGAACTTCGATTATGCTCCAAGCAATATTACAATATTACCCCTCTAGTAGCCCGGTTAAGTATTAACCAGAGACTAACTAGCCGCTAACTACGAAAATAAAAACCTAATTCTAGAGAGAGAGTAGTGAGAGAGTGAGAGTGTGTGATGGAGTGTGAAATGTGTATGAAGTGTTGAAAATGGGAGGTGAAGCCTTGAATTTATAGGAGATGCACAGCCGTATTCTTCAACCGTATTCCAACCTTCAAATGCCCAACCGTATCGCATAGCCATATAAAAATCTCATTTTTATTGTTTGAACACGAAATACGGTTGGTTTTGGCCGTATACGAGTGGACTGGAGCAAATACGGGTGGGCGCCAATCGTATACGGCTGGACTGGGCCGTATACGGCTGGGCACAGGCCGTATACGGTTTACACAGGCCGTATACGGTCTGTGTCCAGCCGTATACGGTCTGATCCAGCCGTTTACAGTCTGTGTCCAGCCGTATTCGGTCCGTTGGTTCTCCGTTTCTTCGATTTGGCGTAACTTCTTCGTCGTTTATCCGTTTTGAGCGATCTTTATATCCACGCATTTGTAATTTCCTAACGAATAAAATGACATAAGTTAGAGGTCATAATTCCAAGTATAACTTAAATTGTGCTCAAATGCGTGAACGGAAGATTCGTTGATCGTTTGTGCTCTATTTTACTCGTTTTTAGGCCTTTTTGGTTGATTGTTGAAGCATCGTCTATATTTTAGCCATCATTATGAAATTTAGTATAAAAATGTATATTTTAAATATTTTCATCCATAATTGGGCTAAAAGGTGAGATAATAGCACACAAAAACTTGGCTTTTTCCGTGTTATCACCGGCCGCCACCCCCCGTCTCTTTTCCGCTTTTTCATACTTTCGCGTCCCCGGTGCACCACCTTTCGCTACTTTTTCGTACCCGGTGCATCACCTTTTGCTACTTTTTCGTACCCGGTTGAGAATGCCCCTTGACGTTGGATCTAGATGACAATTGACTACAATCGAAAGGCGGAATCAATCAATTGCAAGTATGACTAACAAACACAAACCGAACAAATGTATTTCAACAATGAGAACGTATATATCAGCTTGTATAACTATTTGGGAACGATTACAAGGTAGCTTAGTCGACAAATGGTGCTAGGGTTTCGTCCACCCTAGCCGGAAACCCGTAGGTTTGTATTTATACTAAAAGTCAGCCGACATGCGTCACTTGTGGAAGTGTCGCATGTGGCCGCCTTCATGCGTCACTTACCTAAGTGACGCTATGTGTCACTAAGGCAAGTGACCCCTAACCTAAAACGTAAGTGTCGCATATAACAAAAACTATATTTTCACTATAAGACTAACGACACTTATTACAACTCGATAGACCAACTGACAGACAACCTAATATGCATCAACAAACTCCCCCGTGTCTTCAGCTTGGTCTTCAAAATCTTCAAAATCTTTAAGTTTAGCGTTTAGCACCAACCTTCTGGGAATGTACCTCCAGCGTGTATTCCCACCTTCAAACATATCTCGACCACCCTTGTGAACTTTGAAGCCTCTTCTAAATCAGCTTGATTGTACTGAAGTTTATTCTTGTAGAGAGCTTTCAAGTCTTTCTTCGTTAAGTTTATTAGGCTGATCGGATCGAAAACACGAATAGACTTTCCCACAAATTCCTTAATCGGCCATTCTCCCTAAACATCCTGTGCTTGTACCACAGCTGTCTTTGTAGAATATTCGATTACAGCTTCTTGAGTTACAGAGTCAAACCACCAATACTTAAGATCACGTAAGAAATCCAGCGGCAACTCTTGTAAGGGAACAGTCTTAAGACTAGCAGCTGGTGGATAATGATATTTCACGATCGGTTGTTGAGTTCTCAAATCAATCTTCTTCTTGTATGAGTATCGAACTCCCAGCTCTGGCCTAATCCACAAATATTTCTTGCTATAAATCTCTTTTCTCAAAATTCTCTGAAAAAGAACTCCTCAAGTATCTTCAGAGTGATTAACAATGTTTAACTGAGCAAGACGATTCAATTCAACCTTCGGCAAAGTGCTAATATGATTAAATCTCGGTTTGAAGTATTGCACGCCGTCGCTTCTCTTTATCAGAATCAAAAAGTTATCAACATCGAACTTCCAGCTTCTGATCAACCCAGTCAATTCACCTCTAACCAGATAAGTTTTACACGTTTTCAATTCAGGTGCAATTGACTTATAAACCACTTGCTGTTTCGAAATTTTCAGAAGATGTAGACGCGGGACCTAATTCTGCAGTAAATTGTCCCATTAGAGGTTCTGCCTCATCCTCGGAAGAATCTGTTTCGATAACCGGAGCATCAAAATCAAATGCTTGAGCAGGTTGCCTTAACGCTGGCTCCGGTTCACGTTCAGGTGCCGATTCTTGATTAGGATTATCCATGTATTCCTCATCCGACCCTGGAACTTCAGCATCCATCTCAATATCATCGGGATCAAAAGATCTATCAATTTCATCAAATCTATTAACCAAACTCTGCAGATATGTCAGATTGACATTTGAGTAGTCGGCTGCAATCGGAGTTGGTTGTCCCGGAACATCAACAAAATAATCTAAAGCGATGTTTTCATTGATATCAGTAGATTGTACATTTTCTGGTTCAGGAGGAGGAGTTACATTTGTTTCTAACTCTCTAGGAGTATCCTCCCCCGAAACTATTGTAACAGACTCCAACTCTAAGACCCTAGACGACAGATTCGTCACCTGAAGCTGGAGATTGTCAACCTCAGCAGCCTTGAGCTCCAAATCTTTAATCTGAGAAGCCTGAGCAGCAATCAGAGCCTGTTGATGATCAAACCTTTTCTGCAAAAGATCCATCTGAGCCAGAATCATCTGTAATGACGGCATATCAGATGGTGGTGGTGGTTGTTGTCGTTGAGAGGTCGGCTCCTCAATAACCACCGAAGTCCGCTGGCGTCTTCGATGAGGTAAATCCGCATACGAAGGCGAAGACCCAGCCAGACACTTACCTGGATTCCTCGGTACATGGACTCTGCCAGCAGAAATCCATCGCAAAATACGCTTGAAGCGTCGAGGATCCGATAACTGAATCCCATCCAAAGCAGATTGTGGTGGCATGTCACCCTCAGAATCGGGTGGAGTGGGCCCACCATCATCAGAATCAGCCTCGACTCGGTCAACACGATCAATATCATCTAAGTGTTGAGCTATATCAGCATCAACCAAGTCGTCCTCATTGACCGGAGGAACGACATCATCCTCAAAGCCATGATCGCGCGGCGGAACATAGTTTTCGTTTACTATGTGCCCGAAGAGTTCGCGATCTGCCAAAACCGGCTCGCCCTTTGGCGCGAGCTTTCAGTCGTTGAAGACTCGCAAAAGCATAGGTGTCGGTACCAAAAGAGATCGCTGATCCGGTGCAATCTCGAGGTTCAGATCATTTAATAAAAGCTGCACAAACCTCGGATACTGCAGCCATTTATCCTTACCAGCTCGGATATTCTCCACCATGTTGCCGAAAATGTAACCGCTGAAGTTGTACGGCTTATTGTAAACTAGGGCCAACATGAGAGATAAAGTGAGGTGGCTAGCAGCATCGTATCCCCCTTTCCGCGGAGATAAGCAGACAATAATGATATGGCACAAGTACCTCCAGACCCTGCAGAGATACTGCTTCCTGAAGTCAGAAAGCTGATTTTCCGGATAACCCATCCTCTGAAGTCCCCCATAGATAAACGTGGTAGGGAACATAGTGGGCATCATAGAGTTGTCAGCAAACTGGAGAACCCGACGAATTGAATTCTCAGTGATCTCTATCTCTTCACCAAACATTGTAGATACAATCCTTGGAACATCACCCTGAACCCTGATCACCGCATGATCATAGAACTCCTCGATTTGGTTCATATAAACCGGAGTCGATGCGGTAATAGCATAATAAATCCTGGAACGGCGAAGAAAATCAATCATCGGCCTGAAAGGCACCGAATTAGCGTGTGTTGATTCCAAAAAGGCAGTGATGTTGTGACGGGTGTTGGTGCGGCGGTAATAGTTCTGTAGTTCAGCCATCTGTAAGCTAAAATACAAACAAAAAAAACCGAAATCGTTATAGAGTTAGCCCAAACACAGATAGGTTAAAAAAAGAAATTTTACTTTAGGTGTCACTTGTGGTAAGTGACGCATGGCCACTACCGACACTTAGGAAGTGTCGTATGATACAGTACTCAAAATTAAAATTTAAAGTATAGCGTCACTTATGGTAAGTGACGCTATCAAGCGTCACTGATGTAAGTGACGTTTGTATTTCGTGAGTTAAAGTATACGACACTTAAGAAGTGACGGGTGAAGAACATGCGACATTTAACATAGTGACGGTATCCTAAGGCAGTCACTTAAGAAGTGACGATGTAAGTGACGTATTGACATAAGCGTCACTTAGACAGTCACTTAAGGGAGTGACGCATTATGGGGCGTCAGTTGGATGAGTGACGGTCTTAACAAATAATTCAAGTATATGCGTCTCTACAAGAGTCACTTAAGAAGTGACGCAAGAATAAGCGTCACTTATTAAGTGACGGTATGGTCTTTCAAAATTACCAAATAGCGTCACTTGAGGTAAGTGACGCACAAAGTGACGCAACGATGAAGATCATCGTGTCACTGTTCATACCCAGATTTCAAATTTGGGGTTTTCGAAAAGCGAAGTTACCAGGGTGTGCGCATGGTAAAAACGAGTATTACACACCCTTTATTACACGAAAACATTAACAATTCAAGCATTTAATCGAACGAATTCAAAGTTAAAACCAAACTGTAACCCTAATTCAAATATACAGCATGAATATCAAAGGAACGAGGTTAAGGTTAGTACCAAATAGAGCGTGGGAATGAGGGGAACAAAGATGTAACACAGGAATGCACGAATATGCCGTAGAAATCACGAATCGATCGAAGGAAAAACGCACAGCCGAAGTGACGCAGAGACAGTATGAGTGTCGGTATGTCAGTGCAAGTGACGCTATGAGTGTTTGAAAAGTGGTGAGGTTGAGTGTCGTGGGGAGGAGTATTTATACACCAACCCTAGTATGCGTCACTCAACCTGGCACTTAAAGCGTAGCTTACCCTGACACTTACTGCGTCACTAGAGTAAGTGACGCAATATCGAATGCGTCACTGATAGCGTCACTTATGAAAGTGATGCGCAGTTCACTTTTTGTGAAAAAATTGCGATTTATCGTTTTTCGCGTTGTGATTTCGGTACTCAAATTTAAAAAGGTAACTGTAACTTGGATAATAACTAAAATTAAACTAAGTTAGATAAAAGAAAACGCATACAAGAAGGTAAATTTACAACTAGAAAATTAACACATGCTTTTTGGTGACGGAGTTGATATAGTCTGGTTAGGGATCATATCGGAATAACATGCATTTATTAGGAACAGTAAGTGTTATTTCGATAATCAGTATATTTGTCCTCTTTAAATTTACTTGACATACAAAAAAAACATTTTTTATAAAAATTATTTCAAAACGATTATTAGTATATTTGTCCACTTAAACATGTTGCACTCACATCTAGGAGGTATTTTATTATTGTTGGTATGTGCATTACGCTGTGGTTCCCACCATAGATATACATCTTAACTTAAGACATAGACCATGTTTCCATTTACAGATAGAATATAAGAAAATCAATTTTAAGAATCAAGTCAGCGGTGACAGGTCTGTACTTACGTACAACAGAGCGGCATAGCTTGATTCAGGTTTAAGCAAAACCAGACTTGGTCAAACCATTTTGGCGACCTTGTAAGGTATCTTAATTTTTAAAGACTTTTCAAGTACTTGGACTTGTGTTTGCTTAATTTTAAAGTATATATTAACAGAAGCCAGGTCTATACTTACGTATAACAGAGGAAACTGTCAATATATACCCCTAAATGATATCAAATAAACATCTTTCATGAAAGCATGCCTAGTATAAGTAAGAAATTAAGACTTTTGTCATACATCTAATGATGATGTACCACTTGAAATAGACAATTAAAGATTAAGCTTTTTAAGATTTCTCAAAGAGTTTTGCATAACATGCCTACTAATATATCGTATGATGAAGACAATGTTTATAAAAACTGTTTTCAATACGTCAGATAAATCTACTGACACATCCAAGATAAACCTTAAATTTCCATTTTTATGCATGTCACCCGATGTACTATCATATCCCAAGTTGTTTACAGACACAACTTCAACGTCTATTTTTAAAATGTAGCAACCATGCATTTCTTTAATACTAGAAAGTATAAAGAGTGGCAGTTGCGTTGTTGCCAATTTTTTTTTTTAATAAAACATTACTTTAAAACCAATCCAAGTTACAAATTACTTTTTCGTGGTAAAGAACCTTAGACCGATCATGTTGACTAATTCATCAAATCGGGCTCTAGAAAAAGCCTTAGTGAATAAGTCAGCATTTTGTTTTAGAGTATCTATATGGACAAGGTCGATAAGGTGTTTCTCATAGCAATCCCGTATAAAGTGAAACCTAATTTCTATGTGTTTGGTTTTAGAGTGTTGTACGGGATTGCGTGTGATTGATATGGCAGCAGTATTATCAATATGTATAGGAGTCATAGTTAAGAGTAACCCGTAGTCGCGCAGTTGGTGCTGAATCCAAAGAACTTGAGAACAGCAGCTTGCAGCAGCAATGTACTCGGCCTCCGCTGTTGAAGTAGAAACCGTAGTTTGCTTTTTGCATTGCCACTACACCAATCGGGATCCAAGGAACTGACATCCTCCCGTTGTTGACTTCTTATTGATGTTGCAACCACCGTAATCTGAATCTGAATAGGCAGAAAGCGTAAAATTCTTCTCATTGGAGTACCATAGACCGAGAGTAGGTCTATATTTGAGATAGCCAAAAATCCGCTTCACCGCCTTCATATGAGAAACCTTTGGTCGTGCCTGATATCTTGAACAAAGTGAAACAGCAGGCCTTGAAGCAGTGAGGTACATTAGAGAACCTATCATCGAACGATAATCCTTTTCTTTGCAGTCCTCATCATCATCAGCAGGTCCAAGATTATGGTTGAGTTCAATAGGAGTTCCATAAGGCTTACAAGTGAGCATGTCATATCGTGTCAACATGTCATTGACATATTTTGACTGATGAATATACATTCCTTTGGATGACTGCTCAACTTGCACACCGAGAAAGAAAGTGAGATCTCCCATTGCACTCATTTCGAAAGCTGACTTCATGACCTCTTCAAATTCCTTACAGAGAGCCTCATTCAACGACCCAAAAATAATATCATCTACGTACACCTGAACTAGTAGCAAATCATCCCCTTTCCATTTTGTGAAGAGAGTACTGTCGATGTTGCCCCGAGTAAAACCATTTTCCAACAGATGAGTAGCAAGCCTCTCATACCATAGGCGAGGAGATTGATGAAGTCCATACAATGCCTTATTTAGTTTGTAGACATAATTTGGATTCACCGAATCTTCAAAACCCGGAGGCTGTTGAACATATACTTCCGTATCAATTTGACCATAAAGGAATGCACTTTTGACGTCAAGTTGCTTGACACGAATCCCTTTAAATGATGCAAAGGCCAAAAAGATACGAACGGACTCCAATCTGGCGACAGGGGCAAAAACCTCGTCATAATCTAGTCCTTCAACTTGAGTATACCCTTGAACCACTAATCGAGCTCTGTTCCTTGTAACGACCCCTCGATCATCCTTCTTTACTCGATATACCCATCTAGTGCCTTTTGGATCAGCACCCTTGGGTAAAGGTACTAGGGTCCACATTGCAGCTTGTGAAATTGCTGCAGTTCATCTTGCATGGCCTCGACCCAGGATGGATCATGTAAGGCCTCCGAGACTTTCTTCGGTTCTATTTGGGAAAGATGGCATGAATTGACGGTTGCCATAAATCCCAAAACCTGATCAGCTGAAGTATGCTTATCTTCAGCAGATTGCTTTGCCTGATTTCTCGTTTGAACAGAAGAATGAGGATCACCAATTATGTTTTCAACTGGGTGATTCCTATGTATTAGAGTAACTGGAATAGCATCTGGCACAAGATTTAATTCCAAGTTGTTCAAATCACCTTCAGTGGCAGAAGCATCTTCATTCTCTTCATTAGTGAAGAAACGAGAATAATCCATGTCTTCTTCATCCTCTAAGAGAGGCATATCTAGATCATGTGGAAGATCCTCGACATTGACAGTGTTTGAAGAAGAAGGGATGGTAGTAGTTGGTGGTGTGGGAGTAGGTACAGATGCAGTAGAAGTAGTTGATGTAGGTGCAGGCGTTTGTTGTGTTGGAGTAGGTGTGGGAGTGGATGTCGTATCGGGAATTGGATTGGATGTAGTAGGAAGAGAATCGGATGTTTGTTGAAAAATATCGAGTCCATGAAGCATTGTAATTAACTCTTCTGTGTCATCGTCCTCCGGAACTTTGAAAGAACTGAAGAGTTTCCCATAATTGAAGAACCAATCCGGACCTGTTCCTTGAGGTGGTTCCGTATACCTTAAGCATTTGACCTCAAAGTGTTCCTCTATCTCGTTTGTTGATTTGTTGTATACTCGTTTGTTTGGAGAGTTGACCGAATATCCAAGAAAAATCCCTTCAACGGATTTATCACCAAACTTAGAGACACGTTCTTTGGTAATAATTATCAAACAAGGACACCCAAATGGCTCCAGAAACTGCAAATTCGGCTTGCGGTTATTGAATAGCTCATAACATGTTTTGTTCTTCTTCTTAACCGAGAGCACCCGATTCAAAACATAACAGGCAGTATTAACTGCCTCGGCCCAGAAGATAATAGGCAGCTTGGAATCTACTAGCATAGTGCGAGCAGTTTCAATAATGGTCCTATTCTTCCGTTCTGCCACTCCATTCTGTTGAGTTCTCGGAGCACTTAATTGATGATCAATACCTCTAGAAGCACAGAATAATTCGAGAGTTGAGTTCTTGAATTCGGTTCCATTGTCGCTTCGCAGTCTCCAACAAGTAGACCAAAATTCCCGCAGTTTCATCATTCGTTGCGAGAAAGTATACCCACGAAAACCGTGAGTAGTCATCGGTCACTACCAAACAGTAAGAGCAACCACCGATGCTCTTCGTAGAAACCGGACCAAATAGGTCCATATGCAGTAATTCCAACGGAGCATCTATTGAATTCACAACCTTAGACTTATGGGATTTCTTATGGAGTTTGCCCTTGTGGCAAGAAACACAGTCATCCTTCAAAGCGAAGGACTATTTCGGAACTCCACGAACTAAATCGTTATTAATCAGAAAATTCATTTTCTAGAAATGAATATGTCCCATCCGTCTGTGCCAAAGGAGTGATTCCTTTTCTGAAGCCTTGGAGAGTAGACAAGTGAATTCACTTGTAGTCTCCACTGTTCTCTTGTTCATTACATATGTGTCATTTCTTCTAGGTGCTCGCATTAACATCCATTCCTTTGGAATGACATACCCCGGCTTCAATATAACACACTCAGTCTTTGTAAATGATGTGGTATAGTCCTTATCACAAACTTGTGAAACACTTAGCAAGTTATGTTGAAGTTCGGCCACATAATTTACATTCTCAAAGCTAACCCTTCCATTTGTTAGCGTTCCTCTCCCAGAAATAGTTCCCCCCGTATCTCCTGCAAAGGCCACATGTCCTCCTGCGTATGGTTTAATATCCACAAGAAGAGACACATCACCAGTCATGTGTCGCGAGCAGCCGCTGTCCACAAACCATTCGCTATCTTTCACACGTTCAGACTGCTGCAACACATAAAAATGAGGAGATTAGTGAGAAACGGTGACCCAAGCCTTTACAGACTTAGGTCGACCATAGTCATCAACAATAAGCACATCAAATAAAACTTTATTTTTAAACAAATCAGATTTTGTATCTGATGGGCTATTATTGATGACTGTTGAGTCTTCAGTAGACTCTTTTATTTTCCAAACCTTTGATGGTTCGTGATTTGGCTTGGAAATAATGTCGGGCTTTGGTTTTGACAAAGAATTTTGCCCAACATTACTTACTTTCTCAGCAGGCTTAGGAGAGTTGGAGTGATGCCTAGGAGGTGATTTTGAAAAAGAATTTCTGTAGAATGATGTCCTAGGCATATCTCTCCCATAACGCTGATGAGAAAGTTTGGGACAATCACGGATCAAATGTCCTTGTTTCTTGCAGTAGAAACAAGAACGAGTCTCTATAAACTGTTGAGGCGAAGGATTTACTGCAGAAAGTGGTGAAACATTTCTAGAACATGAACATTTCGTACACGTTTTAGAGAATGCTTGTTTTGGTTTAAAGGTTGAGGAAGAAGTTTTATCAACATGAACCTTTTCATTTGTCACCTTTTGTTTTAAAACTTTTGCAGGTGACTGTTGAGTTTGAAGTTTCACATTTAAAACTTTATTTTCCTTTTTATTTTGAACCTTTGTTACAGGTTCAACCTTTAAAATTTTGGTTTCAGGTTTAGCCTCAACCTTCTTAAACTCAGGATATACCTGATCAGTAATATCCTCTATCTCAACAATCTCATCAGTATAAACTGGAGACTTACTTTCAGCTTTAACAAACTGAGGCAAAGGATACTCTGGCCTTTTGGTTTTCTCCTTTGTCAGTTTGTTTAGCTTGGCTTCTTTGGCCTTGATACCATACAGTTTGGTATAATCAACTGAAATATCCTCAAGGCCTTCCTTAGCAAGCAGGGGACAATATTCAGCATGAGAAGGTGGTGGTACTTGGTTATAGCCAAGACCTTCCTTCTTTTTGTTGCTTGCCCCTTGCTTACTAACTATCTCATTAAAGACTTGAGTTGCGGATGTTGAACCTAAGATTTTGCTTTTATGATTGTCAAACTCATTTTTCAAATCAGATAGTTCTTTAGTCAACAATTCAATTTCGATAAGATAACTCTTAATTGCATGTTGCTGGCTAAAGACCTTTGCTTTAAAAGTTTCGGTATCTAATTTATGAGCCTCAAGGTGTTGTTCATAAAGTTTTTCATTATCTAGCAAAAACTTATTAGATTCTGTAAGTTTAACTATCTTGTCCCGCATACCTAAATTGTCTTTCTGATAGGCCTCAAGGGATTCAGTCAATTTAATACATGAAACACAATTGAAAGGCTCATTAGGTTCATTTGGTACCTCAGGAGTAATGTGAGCCATCAGACATTGAAACTGTGCAGCCTGAGCACTCCAGTCAGAAGCAGTTGGCTCAAAAACGATCAAAGCATTATCTACAGCCAATGATTTAGCTTCTTCTTTCTCATTTGCCTTGGGCGGATCCGGCTTAGTAAGACACGACGATGGCATCCTGGGTTTCTCACATTCCCTTGCAAAGTGACCAAGGTTCTGACAGTTGTAACATCGAACCTTGCTTTTATCGAACCCAAAGCCAGTCTTCCCATTGCCTTCCAAGCTCTTCCGTCCCGTCCTCTGCAAGAACTTCTGAACCCTCCTTGAAATCATAGCTATGTTCCAGGTTAAATCCATCTGTTCCAAGTCATCATCATCCAGCTGAGCATAATCTTCTTTGGTCATTTCCAAAGTAGTATTTGGTTGAGTAACCAAATCTTTGTAAGAGCTGAGGAAAGCTGTATAAATCACAGCTTGCTCTTGGATAGCTGGTGATGCTGAAACCTGCTGTTATGTTCCTTGATTTGTGCAGGTTGTGCCGGAAACATAGGCAGCATGTGAAGCCCCAGCTGAATAGGATGGAGAATTGGTATCCGATATGAATGCCATTCCTCCATAACTCTTACCAGAGTTAACTTGGCTTCCATAAAGTGAAGGATTTTGTACCAATACATTCTACTTGCACTCCTTCTTCTTCAATTCCATAGTGTGGGTTTGAAGAACTCCTATTAGCTGATCCAAAGTCATCCCCGCCAATTCTTGATTTTCCTTCAAGAATTAGACTTTCACATCCCATGCACTTGGTAAAACATCCAACAACTTCTTATTAATCTCAAGTGCAGTGAGATTATATCCACCTTCAGTTAATTCACTCACCAGTTGTGAGTACCGAGTAAATAATCCAGAAGTTGTCTCATTAGGTAAGGAGTCAAACAGATCGTACTGTTTCTTAATCAATTCCAGCTTAGCCTCCTTATATTTCTCATTTCCCCCACACCTCGTCTCTATTGCCTTCCAAAGTCATAGGTTGTGTCATGAGTTTTAAACAGTCTCATGACATCCTTTGTCAAACACATACAGATAGCTGAATGTGCTTTCCTTTCTATTTGATAATCTTTCTTTTCTTGAGGTGTCATCGCAATGAAAGGTTTTGGTGGAGGAACATTACGATAATTTCCTTCAGCTATTGGAGCCTCATATCTTTGTTTTAATGGGCCCCAAAGTTCTGGACAATGAAAATCCACAAATTGTTCAAATCTGTCTCTCCAGTACGCATAGTCCATGTCTGTAGTGAATAGTGGAGGTTTATTAGTTGAACCAATATCATTTCCTTGCTTTATCATCTCCCTAATACCTCTAATATCTTCCTTGTCTGCGGCCATTGAAGATATACCTGAAATTTTACTCAAAAACAAAAGCTCGAAAAAGTATTAGTACTGAAGGCGTCACTTAGTAAGTGACGCACTCAAGTGTCGCAACGACTAGCGTCACTAGGTAAGTGACGCTATCGAGTGACGGATGAAGTGACTGATGACACTGTAAGTAAGTGTCGCTCAATCAGACAAGTGACGCACTCAAGTGACGTACTAAAACAAATAGGCGTCACTAGTAAAAGTGACGCAGTAAATCAAAAGGCGTCACTAAAGAAAGTGACGCAATAAATCAAACAGGCGTCACTAACAGAAGTGACGCTTATAGTCAAGTGACGTGCAACAGTGACGCACGTAAGTGACGGTGGATTAAAGTGAACGGCACTTAAGTTAAGTGTCGTATAAACCTCAAATGACGCTTCAAGTGACGCGTTCAAGTGACGGTATAACCCTAATTTGGGATTAGGTAGTGCCGCTGTAAGTGACGCGTCCAAGTGACGGATCGAGTGTCGCAAAACGGCTGCAAAATCCCAAAACCCTAAAAAATCAAACTTTCGTAAACCTAACGAAAATTCCTTGAACCCTAATGAACGAAACCTGTAAATGATGAAGAATATCAACTGTATTTTACCTTAGCACCCCAAAATCCGTATGTAATCTTGATTCTTGATTCAAACAAAACCGAAATGAACCCAAAACACCTTCTAAACGTCAATATTATCACCTAAGTTCTTTGATACCAGTTGAGAATGCCCCTTGACATTGGATCTAGATGACAATTGACTACAATCGAAAGGCGGAATCAATCAATTGCAAGTATGACTAACAAACACAAACCGAATAAATGTATTTCAACAATGAGAACGTATATATCAGCTTGTATAACTATTTGGGAACGATTACAAGGTAGCTTAGTCGAAAAATGGTGCTAGGGTTTCGTCCACCCTAGCCGGAAACCCGTAGGTTTGTATTTATACTAAAAGTCAGCCGACATGCGTCACTTGTGGAAGTGTCGCATGTGGCCGCCTTCATGCGTCACTTACCTAAGTGACGCTATGCGTCACTAAGGCAAGTGACGCCTAACCTAAAACGTAAGTGTCGCATATAACAAAAACTATATTTTCACTATAAGACTAACGACACTTATTACAACTCGATAGACCAACTGACAGACAACCTAATATGCATCAACACCGGTGCACCACCTTTCACACCTTTTTCTAATGTGAGCCTAAGGATGCTAATGTGAGCCATATTTGGCCTATAAATACAGCCCTTAAGCCTCCATTTTGAGATGTCCCATATGTCTCAATATTTCTACATGTATTAGACATATTTCTCTTTACTTTCTCCTTCTATTTTCTTAACTTAAAATTAGTGTTAGGCTAATTGTTTAGAGTAGAACGAAAGCAAGGATCATATTGTAATCTTTGGTGTACGCTTGGAGTTACGCTTATTAATTCAAGTCTATTCCTTCTCGCATTTTAATCCGGGTTCTTTCTATCTTATTCTATCTTAATTAAATATGTATACTTTAATTATGCTAGAATTAGTTTGTGCCATGATTAGCGAGTAGATTACTATTGTATTTGTTGTGATGTAATTAGCATATATAATTGTGGGATGACTTTGAATATGTCGTGAAATAATATGACGGCCCCTATTCGACTGTTTACTTGGTATAGTGTTGGAAATGCTCTCGAGCAAAGTACAAATGCATGGAAGCCGGTAACGACCAAAGGTAGTTGTATTATGGATCGACATTATTAAACGGATACTTTATGAACGGACCTATCTTACGATTTTAAACCTAAAACTTAGATTCGCCTTTCGATTAACAAACGTGATTGTAACCTTGTAAAGAGGAGTCGCGAACCTTGATACTTGGTCAATAATTATCTATGTAAAAACTATGTTTTTAATTGTAACGTCATGCAAACATCATAAAATGCAACGTGATTACGTGGACTTGCCAAGAGTATTGTACACTTCCGATCACAATGTAATTATCATGTGAACATTGCGAAGCAATTAAATTCACAATGGAACCATCGGTGAACGATTAAATACACTGTGAATCAACATAGTATTTTTTGACATGGTCTGGGTTTAACTTTATGCAAAAAGCCGTCAGCATTTTAATTATTGTTTTAATTAGATTAGATTAGAGTAGGTAGACTACATGCTAAATAACCATTTACGAAAACCTAGGGATTTGTTAAATGTATTGAGAAAGGCAAGTTTGAAATCTAAGTTACACTGTTGTTCTATCTTTTAATCATGAAACCAAAAGTAAGATACGTAAGAAACCTAAACGTTTTCCCCTGCTTATCAATCTTAAGTTTCATTAATAAGAATTGGTTAATAAGTCCGAACATAAATTCTAAGTTAGATGTTTAATGGATTTGAAATCTTTATGGTATTAAGAACGGTTAGACTTGCTAATGACCTGCTACTCTATTCCTTCACCCATGAGCAATTACGTTCAATAATACGGGTCACTGACTCCCTCACAGGAGAGTGTGGAGAGTTGAGCATCGTCTATCTAATCAGAATCATGACACCTTAGTTCCTCGTGACATATTAGTTGATAACCGACTAATAGGGAACTTATTGGTTATACCATTAGGCATTGAATCTACTAGACATATCCAATTTAGATAATCGTTTTCCCATAAAAGTCATCATCCCACATTATTAGCTAATGAACTCACAACAAATACTACTTTTATTATCTGATTTATCATTACACTTTATTCGCTTTATTTAGTTTACTTAGTTAACTGAACCAAAACCCCCAACGCACTCTTTTAAAACCTTTACTAGAAAAAAAAGATTGATTGGATCACCTCTGTTTCAATTCAGTTTCTCTTTAACAACGACTCTAGGTCATACTTACCATCTACTAGCCTTTGGTTCAGTATTAGTAAGTCATACTTAGACCCCAGCAAATAAAAATTTAAAACACCCACGATCGCGGTCCGAGCGCCGTCTTCACACGACGCTTTGGGCGGCGCATCAAAGTCACACAACCATTTAACACCATTTAGCCAAACAACCGTAATATCATGAATACGTTAAAATCGTAACTAAAATATTTTATGATTTTAACTAATAATCCTTTAAATAATGTAACTAAATTTTATGATTCTAACTAATAATCCTTTAAATAATATACATTAAGCTAAACAATAGACAAACATGTATCATATTCAACCATAATAATATTGAATATGGATTATTATTATCGACATTCAAAATCTATTGTTATTGCTTATGTATATATGTGAATATATAATCACAACAATGTACGATTTGAATAAAAATTTAGGTTTGAATTACAAAATAAAGTTATTTGAGTTACACTTTTTTATTTTTATTTTTATTTTTATGATTATGATATTATTATTATTATTATTATTATTATTATTATTATTATTATTATTATTGTTGTTGTTGTTGTTGTTGTTGTTGTTGTTGTTGTTGTTGTTGTTGTTGTTGTTGTTGTTGTTATTTCCTGACTTTAACTAATTATTTAATGTGTTAGGAAATTGTATTGTTTGGTTTACCTGAAAATAATAGGTAAATGAGTGGCATATTGTGTTAATTTAAGTTTTAAAAAACTATTTTATGGGTTACAATAATTCTATATTATCTTATTATTATATGCATATGATAGAGTCTATGCTAGATATTATTGGTTGACAATTATATTATATAATAATCCGGTTCATGGTACAATTTCAATTGACTTAACTTTTTATTTACACAATTTATAAAATCAAATGTCAAAACCCCGCATTGTCGCGGGACCTCACCTAGTATATATATATTCTAATATTCTAATTTAAAAGTTTTTTTTCCTACGTGGATAGCTTCTCATCGTTACAACTAATAGTTTGTCCTACGTGTCAACATACTATTAACTTTCTAAAAATTTATTTGACACCTCATCATGATATATTATTCTTGTAAAGTCAATCAAAGAATCCATTTCTTAAAACAATGTAATTAATTTTCTTCTATTATTTTTATAAAGTCAATCATATGTATTTATTTTTAAAAACATAATTCATTTTTTTCTAATAGTAACAAAAGTCAACCAAAAAATTCAATTTAAAAAAGTAATTTTTCCATTAATAATAATATAATATATACATATATATAAAAAATATAATTATTATTATAATAAATATATAAATATATACAATAATAAAAATATTGGAATTAAAATATTAATATAATAATATTATCCTTGATAATAATAATAATAATAATAATAATAATAATAATAATAATAATAATAATAATAATAAATATATAAATATATACAATAATAAAAATATTGAAATTAGAATATTAATATAATTATATTATCTGTGATGATAATAATAGTAATAATAATAATAATAATAATAATAATAATAATAATAATAATAATAATAACATTATTATAATGATTTCAGTTCGGAAGTGTAGATTTAAATCATACATCCTAATTATGCATTACTAAAAGTGTACACAAACTTTTTCAAACTAAATACATAACTATTTACTTTCTTTAAATCTCATTTTATCTAACTAGGGGTTATATAATTCAAAAACATGTCTTTAATTATGAAACCAACATCAGAGTAATCCCGCCTGTCAAACATTCCATCATTTCCAAGAACTTCCTGTCCAGCCCCAATATGTCTCATCACTTATAACCTGCAGGAAGGACTGTGGTGGGATTAGCATAACGCTAAGTGAGTGAAACTATATTCAACAGCCTAACTTAGCATAACAACCTTGTTTACAGCAAATCATAGTAAACAAATAACATTATAATATATCACCGGCTCTTGGGGAAACCTTCAGCCAAGAATACCAACAGTAAACACATAATATCAATGAGATAACATCTCAATACAATGAGGATTGGTGGTTCTTGAGATATCATAATACCCGGGAATTCTCCAAGAACACTTATCGTACATATCCGTATGGCCATAACGGACGAGACCGATAGTTTGGTACTAATTTCATACGGCCTAATTTCCTATAAACGATAAGTATAAAGAAATTCATGTCGTCTTACAATAGTTACCAAACCCAACCAATAGATTAACCTCAATACTGATGCCCGAAGGCCAAATATCAAGTGATCACGTATTCACATATTCAATCAGGTCAATATATTAGACTAACCAGTCTATCAACAGTATTATTACTAGTAAACCAAAATCATCATGGTAAACCAAAAGCAGTAATAATACGTTTACTCGTTGTAACCAAACCTGTTACAACTAAATCACACTGAGGATTAAAGATCCACTCACCGACACCTCAGTTGTCTACTCAGTAGTCTAATGTCACTGAGTCTTCTCGTAATCTGAGAATTCAAATCAAATATAAGTTAGTAACTTGTCTCATCAATACATAGCTTATATTTATAATAAACTCAAGGAACTACACATTATTTGCATAGAGATACCAAGTTCCTAATCGTCTCTCATCATTCATAACATACCTTTTATTATCTCATGTTATGAGTTTATCAATACACAAAACAAACTATTAAGAACCACATTAAAAACAAGAACTGAGTTGCTGTTCAGGGGGAAGGACCCGCCGGCTGGGGTATAGAACCCGCCGGCTTGTTCTTCACTACCTGCGACCTGCAGGTTTAAAACCCTGCTGTCCAAGCCGAACCAACCCCTAAATACCACACAACTCAAGCTAGAAATCGATGTTATACATAATTTTACATCAAACAATGTCCACAATCATCATATATCATCTCTAATATGATCATTAACAACACTTACCTCTTACACATCATTAACTTAAGCTTATATATCATAATTCAAGAATAATCAATGAAATCCATCACTTTCTTCATGCTATATACATCAAGTTCATCATTTCTAACTTAGGGTTTCTATTAAAATCATGAATTAGCTATCAACTACAATAATATAATCACCACAACCTTCAATTTCATATTAATCAAACTAATTTCATCAAACATACAAAAACCCAATTTCTAGGTTTATGTAATTCAAGAAATTGAGACTTATAAGGTGATTAAAAGAATTAGAGGATGATAATCCATTTTCTTGAAACTTGAATTCGAACTTGGAAGCTTTAATTTGGATGTTTCTTCATGAATTGATAAATGATCTAGGGTTTCATGTTTTTAGTTTGATACGTACATATGTATGTATGTGCGTATGTTATATTTGAGAAAAGAAACAGCCAACTCAAACATTTGGGAGTATACTAGAAGTGTCTAAATTTCATTCCACGTACTTATCATTGTCTGGAACTTAAAAACTATTTGCGGGGAAACATTATTTTATTTTACCGTCAACTAAATAAAATTAAAATAATTAATAATTTATTAGTCACAATAAATTATTCGACTCTTTTCCCCTTTATTTTCCAAATAACCTCACGTACCTATTTTATGACACATTAAATAATAATTCATAATCAGAAAATATTAAAATACTACCAGACCCGAGGAATGAATGTTACAAATCTCTCCCCCTTAAAGAGATTTCGTCCTCGAAATCTGATCACACTTAATCAATCTATTGAAATAGAATCGCTTATTCACTCCCATTTCAATTTACTAATACTATACTTCTCATACACTTTTAACCACATAATTACTCCTTACTATATGCACATAAGAGGTGTACAAGTTAAAATAACTTATGCATATAACCATCAATCATATCCTTAATCACACAACACTAAATGTGTATACATTATAATCTAGTTACATAAATATATATTATTTCATCAACTCACACACCACCAGTGTGTATTTCAACTAAATTCACATAAACACATAATTTGTGCTTTGTACTCTATTTAATTTGCTAACACAAAATGCAATATCTAGCATAAAATGTATCCTCTTCAACTATTTAAGCACAATACACACATATCGTACGTTACTTTCTTGAGTAACTTATAGATATAAATATATGTTTTCAATCCTTTCCACATGCACCTATCCAAATATACATGGTTCTATCTTTTCCCCTGCACAAATACTGTGCATAAACCCTGTCTCTAATAAGTTAACTGACCACTTACATAACCGTTGATAACTAGTCATGTAACAATGTAAAACACCTATCACTTAAAATAAGTGAAATACATAGTCACATGAACAATTTTTTTTTACAACAATAGCAGTAGTGGTAATGAATACCACAACTCGCACATTAGCAACAAAGTTGAACTCAATTCATAATTAGCAATTTAGCTAATAACCCCTTGCCTCTTTAATCAACAAATTACTAGAATTTCTAACTTTGCAACTAGTTAATTACTACATTATAACTTGTAATTATAAACACAACCAGATTATATGAAGCTCTTATTCGAAAGGAATCCCAAATCGTATAATCTTAAACATATAAGAGTCAACAATATGTAGAAGTCAAATCTTATGGGTAAAAACTATTTTCACTTAATCAATTAGCATCCTATCACATCGAATTGGACACTAAATCAACACCAGTTGATGCTATGCATCATCAGCATAATTCTTTCAACACATCAACATAAGGTGTTATCAATAGTCACATATTTAACAATATCAATACATTGTTATCTGCACTCAACTGACCTCTACCTTGCTTAACTCATATAATAATCCGTACTAGTTGCAATTTATCACATACACATTTCTTGCACAATAACTACTACATTACAATAATAGTTTAGTGGTTTACTACTCTTTTGTTTCAGTCAATCATTGACTATTTCTCAATTACAGGTCAATATCTCTAACCTGTTATTTTAAAATTACTTAACTTTATCTAGTACTTAGTAGCCTCAACAATTCCATGTGAGATGGCATAATATAAATACGTTGACCAGACGTCGTCATATTATGTCAGGTACACTTCATTTTCAGGCAACTTCATACCAATTACTTTTCAAAGTAATTAATCTTTACTTGCACATATATCATTAACAGTGATATCAAATTTTGCACCCATATAATAACACTTTTACAGCTGGTATACGATCAAGTATTAACTTACTACCATTTTCAATTTACCACCTTGAAGATGAAACTATCCATAGAATCAAGTATGTATAAGTCACACAACCATTTAACACCATTTTCACTTTCCTTTTTAACAATGGTGTAAGCTTTAACATAATTACTTCAATCAATCTCTTTATTACCTGATTCAGTATCAATTACTAGTTACATCACTTAATACTTATGGTACTTTTAGTACTAAACACTTTGTCCATACTATGTGTAATATCCAACACACATTCATCAATCTATACACCTTTAGTTGAATTACAGGTGAGCATTTCATGTTCAACTATCACATATATATAAGTTCATGTAATTATCTCACAATTTTCTTAAAATGCTCAATTCAACACTTTATAATACTCTAAGTGATTCAATTACTTCATCACATTTCAATTAGTCCAGATAATATGATTCACATGATTCCATAATCAATGTTTACTAACCCTTGTTAGTAACAGTCGACAATACCATTTACTTGTATATTTGGGCAGTTAAATAAACCTCCTACAAATGACTCACATACGATAAATTATATGTGGACCTTTTAAAACAAGTTTTAATATTGTATTTAGTCATAGGAATGATCTCTGGGCTAAAAGAAACAAAAGCCCAATACAAAACGTAAGTCAAAAGTTCGAAATAAGGTCCGAAAAATAATAAAATGCCATTTTCGGGCCCCAAAAGACCCCGAACTGCCCAAAACTGCCAGGGCTCATGGCAAAGCGAAGAGCTTTGACTGTTAGGCCATTTCCAAGTGGACATGTAAATTCCGTCTTATTCTGACACCGAAATTTTATAACGGAAATTTCTACGTCAAACGTTAGTTCGAACGTCACAAACAATTTTTTTTTTTAGAAGCAGCTGGGTTCTACCATGAACCTGCCGGGTTCTATATCCAAGCAGCCGGGTTCCAATACCCACCAGCCAGGTGAATTAAATTTGGGCGAACAGAAACAAATTGCCGTATTTGGGCTGGAGGAGCAGCCGGATTGGGTCACAAGTAGCCGGGTCACCACCTCTACCCGCAGGGTTCTGTTTAGACCGGCCGTGTCCCATGCCTGCACAGCCAATTCTGCACCAGCAACTTTTAATGCAATTTTACGAAATTCAAATGCGCATATCTCCCAAACCGTACAGAGTTAGGGTCTGAAATTTTGCAGGCACGTTCATATAATCAAAATGAAGCTTTTCATTTTTCCACTTTTTCAATTTACACATTTTACCAGAAAACGGACGTACGACTCATTTTGGACCATTTTAGCTCATTTTGGTGACAAGTCAAGTTTCAAATGGCTTGGTTTCTGACTCCAACCCTTTGTCAACATGTTCCTATATACATTTATGACGTGTGGGCATATTTATCACCCTCATACACTCATTTTACCATGTTTTGACTCGTTGACCCGTTTGAGGGTCCAATTGGACACTTTTACCAATTTCAACAATACTAACTACCATAACACTTTCAACACACATTTTTCATTATATGTAGGACTTAAAGTCACTTCAACATTCATTAGACTCGAACCACCACTTGTTTTAATCATTTAACCAATAAGTGACCCATTTGGGCACTTTAACGAGCCATTTGGGTTTCCGCCCCTATGATCACTATTTTAACACTCAATTCACACTTCTTTGACTATTCTAAGTCAAATTAATCTGTTTTCACTATTGGTGTCATACTATAACTCTAAAACACCAATGCACATTAAAACCATCATTGTTTGACCAATTACAACAAGTTTTCCAAATTCATGATCACTTTGACTTTCACAACTTTTCAACATATATAAAAACTTCATGGGACCATTTTGATTTTCTTACTACACCACTTTTAGTGCCTAGATCATAATTCAACTACAATCATGATCAATGCTAAACAAATAAATATTTAGCCACATTTATCAATTTTATAATATATCTATTACCAAATTTACCAATTTCAACTTTGTCTTTTCCAAGTAAATTGCACACTTTCCATTTAATGGTCACTTTCTAATTTAAACGACAACACGACTCCACAACTTATTTGTTGAGATATACCAACATCTCATTTCACTACATGGAATCATACCAATTAATTATGTCATGATTCACTAATACACATAATCAACATAATTAATTATACTTTTCAACAAAGAAGATACATCTTTGCCTATGTCATATAGATCATATAACTACTTTATTTTCATATTGTACACATTTTAAATTCAAACAGTACCACTGTTACACTTTATTCAACAATGTGTCTACACATTTTCATTTCTAGTTCATTTAGAACTACTTATGATGTTAAATATCTCAATTAATATTTATAGCATCACATTATCATGTATTGATCACCAAGGACTCACAACTGGGGAATCATATCAGTTTGACTCAATTTACTTTACTACTAATCATATCATAGCAAAGTAAACAATTCAAGCTTATTGAAATTCACCAAGCTTACCGAAAATTACCTTATACACTTAGGCCCACGAGTATTGAGGAATCATTGAGAATACCAGAGGGTTCCTCATGTTCCTCCGTCTCTGCAACCAAAATAACAATCTTGCATCTTGTTATAGGTTAGTACACATTTAATAACCATTTTATCATACAACCACTAATCCCACACCCTGGAATGTTTGACTTGACACAAATCTAGATTTGGGATTGAACATCTTTCAATGTACAATTCACCCAAACCTATGCTTTGATACCAACTTATAACACCCCTTAAATTACAAACCATTATTATAATGATTTCAGTTCAGAAGCGTAGATTTAAATCATACATCCTAATTATGCATTACTAAAAGTGTACATAATTTTTTTCAAACTAAATACATAACTATTTACTTTCTTTAAATCTCATTTTATCTAACTAGGGGTTATATAATTCAAAAACATGTCTTTAGTTATGAAACCAACATCAGAGTAATCCGCCTGTCAAACATTTCATCATTTCCAAGAACTTCCTGCCCAGCCTCAATATGTCCCATCACTTATAACCTGCAGGAAGAACTATGGTGGGATTAGCATAACGCTAAGTGAGTGAAACTATATTCAACAACCTAACTTAGCATAACAACCTTGTTTACAGCAAATCATAGTAAACAAATAACATTATAATATATCACTGGCTCTTGGGGAAACCTTCAGCCAAGAATACCAACAGTAAACACATAATATCAATGAGATAACATCTTAATACAATGAGGATCGGTGGTTCTTGAGATATCATAACTTGCATTATCCTGAAACTACATTGCATTTTACTTAAACTTTTGGAATAATCTTATTTACAAACACTTGTTTTCGTTATTAATCATCTCTTTAACAAGGATCAACGTTTATATAGACATAAACCATGTTTTTCATTCAAAATTGCTATTTACTAATATAGATAATCGTGTTTCCACATAATTATTTTGAAAGTAACTCTAAGCACACTACCTCACAAACTAGATTTGATCACTTAATTGCCTTGGGTAATTTTTGACCAAAACAGTTTGGCGCCCACTGTGGGGCAAGTGGTGCTTTTCATAATCAAATTCTTGTTAAAATCCTAGTTAATTCACCTTTTTCAAAGGTTTTTGTCAAAAATGTCGACACAAGGGCAACCTATATCTTCTATTGTGCCCTCATCGACATCTGTGATGACCAATCTACCTCCTGCTTCCCCTCTATTGTCATCACAACGGGGACCAGAGAATATCTATAGGAGGACAGCTTCCACAAGATCTACCTTCTCAGGATCCAGGATCACAGATCAGGATCCCGTTATTATTTCTAACAGGAATATTGTGGCTTTGTTTTCACAGGTGAACGAGCAATTAGGCCATCTGGAACAGAGTAACGAGGCCCTGAAGAAGGATCTTGGAAGCTTGTGCGGAAGAATCAACACTCCCCCTAATCAGGATACTACTCCTTTTCGGAGCAGGATCCTGGATTTCAACACTTCAGCATTTGCAAGTATTGGAGCAGATTGCATTGCCATGCAAAATACTACTGGGATCTTGACACCTCGGGATCCTGAGCAGACTCCAGGATCCTCAATCATGTCGCCTAACAGTGGTAATATATCTTATGGTTGTTCTTTTGGTACTAACAATGTGCAGGATCCTGGAGTAAGCCCTATAATAAAAAGGGAGTTGCAGAAACTAAAAGACATGATATCAAGTGTTCCTGGTGTTGTTCAACGTATTCCTGAAGTTGCTCTATCAGCCCACAGGATCTCGAGATTTACACCACCGATTTGTGATGCTGAGATCCCGAAAAGATTAAAGACTCCTAGCATGAAGCTTTACGATGGAACGACGGATCCTGAGGAGCACATCGCCTAATATAGGGAAAGGATGGAGATCATTCCGATTCCTGCTGATCTCAGAGAAGCGTGCTTATGCAAAGGATTTGGATCAACTCTGACAGGATCCGCTTTAAAATGGCTGTTAAACGTTCCTCCCTATTCTATTACTTCGTTTGCTCATATGGTTAATTTTTTAATAATCAATTTTCTTGTAGCAGAACATTTGAAAAATTAACCATTGATTTATATAGAATTGTTCTAAGGGCTAATGAGTCTCTTCGAGATTTTGTAGGAAGATTTGGAAGAGAATCTTTGGATATACCTAACCTAGATATGGCTACTGCAGTACAAACCTTTAAGATGGGGATCAATTGGGATTCTCCATTTTATGAGGATCTTGTGATGAATCCTTGCAGAAACCTTGATGAAGTCAGGAATAGAGCTCAGAGGTTCATAAGGCTAGAAGAGGAAGCTTTGATCCATAAAAGGGTGGAAATTTTATCAACGTATGACAGGCCCAACAGGAAATCAGAATCATCCTCTTACAGATCCAACAAGAACAAGTCTTATGCCAGAAATGAGGATCGTTGGATCATTGCAATTGGAGAGGATGACGAAGAATATCCTAGGCTAACTGATTACTGTTTTTCTGTTGACACTACAGGGATCTTGTGTGCTATGCAGGGTCTTGGAGATAAGACGAGATGGCCATAAAGAAATCATAAAGCCGTCTCTTAGAAGGATAAGACTAAGTGGTGCGCATATCATAAGGATTTCGGTCACGTAACTAAGAATTGCAAACCCCTCAGAAAGGAAATCAACCACCTACTCAGCAAGGGATACTTGAAGGAGCTACTTGGAAGAAAGAAGGATCACGGTCGGGATCATGACAAGGATCTGGATCCCGAAGCTCAGGATAATCATAGGATCCCACACAGAGCAGGATCACCATCGTCGGACACCAAGGTAATCGATGTAATTTCTGGTGGCTCTGACATATGTGGTACTTCTTATTTTACAGCAAAAAGGCATGCAAAGGAGTCCAAGATAGGAAAGCAATATAAACCAACGAGGACTACTACTCATAAAAATGAAAAAGTGGATCTTGATAAATGGTGGAAGCTCGATTAATATCATCCACTTGGAGACTTTGAAGAGAATGGGCATACCAGAATCTGAGATCATCTCCAAGTCCACTGTGTTGGTAGGATTCAGTGGTGAAGCGAAGAATACAATCGGCAAGATCAAATTGCCAATTTACATCGAAGGGGTAGGCCCTGGATTCATGATATGAAAGTTGTGCCCTCAACATATCATCAATGTCTTAAGTTACCTACTCCTTGGAGGGTAATCAAGATTAATAGCGATCAACAGGAAGCGAAGGATTGCTACAATATCAATGAAATCTACTACCAAGCCTCCGTCAGAATAGCAATCAATGGAAAAAGGCATGGGATATCTTGGCTACAATCAGATAAGATATCAAAGAAGTGTGACTCCATTCTAAGGATCCTAAGGTGGAAAAGGATAGGACGAATGTTATTGTGTGCTGGTATGTTCAAGGAAGGAAGATTCCTAATCTTGGCAAACGTGGTGGTGGAATACAAATCTAATTGGTAGATTATTACTCGTAAATGTGGCGGTATCCCGAAATATGAACGATGTTGCATAAGTTAAAGATCCTAAAAGGTCAACAACTTCTTATCTAATACTTAAGTAAAAGTCTACTTGATGCTGACGCCAGGTACTCTTATCTTAAAAGATTTATGTTTGTATTGGTTATCCTGAAATATATTATATGCATGATAAGATTAATCAATTATTAAATATAAAAACCAGGAATGTCACTTTGAATAACTAAACGATCTCAGAAATTAGATGTTTATAATCCTATAATGAGATTGTAGAAATACGATAAAACTTTATGTTTTGATTAAACTTTACTGACGATCTTTAAAATAAAATATGGATACAATATGCTTAGTTAGGTTAAGATATGGTACCAAAATCACCTCAAAGGTGTGACATGCAACAAGATGTTGATTGTAAATTTTAAAGTAGCATTAATGAAATAGATTACGAAACATCAACTGAAGGTTTACTATTAACTAAGGATATCAGTATAAAATATATAGGTGTATGTTAGTTAATAATCATCATTGCAAATATGCCCTAAGGATAGTTAGACTAGTTTTGTATTTGGATATGCTTTAAGATTCTGCAGGTAACTTTGGGATCTCGACTGATGCTATGTTGGTGATCTTGAGTTTGAGGATAATTGGACACATCAGGTTCTGGGGGCAAGTCAGGATCGTAGATGTAGTCGATCATTAAAATTTTTGCAGAATGATTATTATTGTTGCGATATTTTGAGGATCCTGAAGCATAAGAAAAACTGAAGGATATGCACGAAGGAATTTGTGGAAACTATCCTGGGGGCATACATGGAAATGTTCAGAACCGATACATCCAATTATCTATCTGTGATCAATGCTTGATTGGCTTGGATGCTGGAAAACGGGGACTTGTTAATGGAAAACTACTTTCAAGATCCTGAAATGCAATTCACTTGAAGATCTATCATGTGTGAGTTGAGTATTTACATTCAACTTGAGAAGGTACCCCTATGATCCTTGACTTTCCATTAATTTTCACATTCCTTGCTATATATATGTGTGTTTTATAATTATGTTGTAATGTATGCATGTATTTAATTATTTTAATTACATTCATTATTATTGGGATACTATACTGACTTAAGCATTGGATTGGATGCTATGCAAACTAACACCCACCTTTACTTGAGATCTTTTGTTTTGTAGACAATGCATTTGGATATGATCGTACGAAGACTAGGGGTTTGGCCACCCCTCTTCCGATTAAGAATCCCAGGGATTCTTCTAAGGTGTTTCCTGATGGATAAACACCTCTCTAAGAATTTGGGTTTAAACACCTCGCCGGGGGTGCATGACGTTTGATTATAGTGTCAGGGTTATGGAATCGGTGATGCCTCTGGTACCCGACAACTTCATTTCCATTGGCATATAAATCAAACTCTTCCGATTGTCGGCACTGAGTGCACTAGGTGCCGACCTAAGGTTTGTGTCATTTTCACGTCACTCTAAGGTTTCTAATGTTTTCACATTACCTAAGGTTTTGGCGTACTCACGTCACTAAGTACACAAGGCTTGTAATGTTTTTACATTATCTATTACACAAGGTTTGTAATGTTTTCACATTACCAATTGGTTAGGCATATTCATGTCTCAAATGGCTTGGCCCACGAATCAAACGGTTGTAATCTTTTTACATTACCAAATGGTTTAGCATTTACATGTCACAAAAATTGATTTATCAAAAGTTTTCTTAAGATTTGTAATGTTTTACACATTACCAAAATATTTCTATTGGCGTAGGCCGTAAAAGATTCAAATGGTTGTAATATTATCATATTACCAAAATATTTTTTGGATTTAATCCAAAGATTATGATTGTTATAATGTTCTCACATTATTCAAAATTTTTGACATTTACAGAAATTATTACATTATTTTTACATGACTTAAAATTTATGACAGATCTTATGTCGTTTTTAAAGTTAAACAAAAACTGTAATATTTTGGTATTACGAAGATAACATGAATGTTTCATGTTATCAAAATCTTCTAACAATGTTATATTACAGGATCACTGGATTATCCCAAGCAAAATCCTGATATTCTCTTTGAACGTATCAAGATTTGTTTTAGGATCCTGAGATACAAGTATCCTGAGTAAAAGGTCATGAAAATGATCATGATGTTTATAGGTTATTTGAAAGACTTTGACGCTACTGTGTCCTCATAAAGTGTTGGCAATATTTTCACGCTACTTTGGAAATCTTTGATGTTGTCGTATTATAGGATATAATCATCATCGTTGATGGTTTTTAATATGCTTCTCAATTTGAAGTGTGTTTCAGGATCCTAAGATATGGGAATCCTGAGTACGAAGTTATTTCAAGTTCTCTGAGGAATCTCCTCAGAATCCTGGAGGTGTAAGTAAAGTAAGCATGTGATGGAGAATCCTCCTATTACCTTGAAAGACCTACATATATGATCGGAATAAGCATAAATTGAGGGAATCTTCCCAGTATTTTAAAAATCAGATTATCTCAAGTATATCCTGAGGGAATCTCCTCAGGATCCTAGTCATCAGTATAATATAAATATATGTTGAGGGAATCTCCTTAATATCCTGAAGATAGAGAATATATAAATCCTAATTGGTAGCCTTGGTTTCTTTGGCTTCCTTGTTCTTTCAGTATCTTGAATAACTTTTCAAGATTCTGACGTTACTTAGAAATTTTACAATTGAAGGTCTGTTCTAGGATCCTAGAATATTAGAATCCTTAGAACAGGATTATTTCGAATATATCTTGAGGGAATCTCCTCGGGATTCTGAGTGTATGGATGAAATAAACATATATTGGGGGAATCTCCCCACTATCGTGAAGAAAGAAGATAAATAAGATATGATAACACACATCAAATGAGAAGGCAACCTCCCTGATCCCTTTCTCTCCATCGTCTTCATCCATGGTGAGTTTTGCTCATTACCAAGAATTTATCTTTTCAGATTGTTCAATGAGAATCAAGAGGAGCCTCCGTATGCTCTCTCTCTCTCTCTCTCTACATTCATCATCTGAGTTTGAGCCTTGCTCATCACTGAAATGCATCTCACTAGATGGTATCCATTCGATTCACACCACCCTTAGTGTCGTTCACTACACTCTAACTGGTTATCCACGTAAATTACGGAGTGTAACGAATCGAACCAAGCTAATCCACACTCGGGTTTAGCTTATCTAGAATAAAAGTTCCACAAGCGAAAATTGCAATGTTCAAAATGACTAAGTGGTCAACATAAACCACTTGAACACCGCCATGGCTAACCATATCAGGTTAACCTCATTATTGGTATAGCCCAAGTATGTATAACATTGACAGGAATGGGGGCATCCCTTATGGATCCTGAAGATAGTTGATTTGCAGAGATTTTTGAAGAAACGCCATGATCAAGGTCATAAAAATCTATGATGCTTTGGATAAATGAAAAAGTTACGCCAAACCATGAGTACAGATTGGGAGTAACATAGCTTGATCACAGAGAATTATCAAGAAAATGGTAAAAGGAATCTCGAGGAAACAAACCCAGAAGGTTGTATCACATGGAAATGTTTCGCTGGATCTTAACCGAGCAATATTAACATCAGATCAAACCCAGGATTCAGGTATATTTATTGGTTATTAAAGTTGTTGTGGTATTTTTTGTAGAAACTTGACGAAGAACAGGTAACCAAAGCCATTATGGAGTATGAAGTCATAAAAATGAGGTATGAAAGGATTTATGCTTATCAAAAATTCAATCAACGTGGACATGGTTACCAATGCACCGTAATATCTTGCCTCATTTATTTAATGTTAATTTTTAGAAGTTGTGTCACCATCAGAGACCTGAAGATAACACAACTTGGGGGCAATTGTTTGGGGCTAAATTTTATAGTTAGGATACATGATCCTGAAGTCTCTAGTTACTATTGAAAACTATGTCCAGGATCATAGATATGTTCAGGATAAAGCTAAGACTAAGGATCCCGAGATTCTATGTTTATATGATATAGGTAATCAAGATATTGGATATATCCAGGATCACACTTGGATCAAGGATCCCGATTATAGATGAGTATTTAGGTATATTCAGGATCCTGAGTACTATAGGAGTCTCAAATATACTCAGGATCTCACATATGTTTAGGATCCCGGATATGTTAAGTATCTTGGGATCAGATGTTACTAATGTTTATTTGTTAGTTTTTGTTCAGGATCTTAGATATTCAGGATCCCGGGTGATCAGGATCCAGGATATATTCGGTATCCCGGGTAAAACACCACTAATCTTTATTTGACCGTTGTGTATATTAACCAAGTCTAGCAGGAGTTAAACGTGGGTAAATCATGCCTATATTTAAGGATCAAGGCTTGGAAGAGGTCAGAAAACGTGTGGAATAACAAGTCAAGGTGGAAGACTGGAGGATCCCGAGTATCTCGGGAGGATCCCTGATTTTAGGAAAGTTGGTTATATTGTAAATACTATATAAACAGAGGTAAATGATCGTAGGAAGGGACTTCTCTCTCCACAATCAAGACTAATGACACCACTTACACTCAAATATACACACTTTCTTCATCGATTCATGACCACAAACACTTTAGATCGATCATTTGTGCTCTTGTTTGTAATTATCATGCTTTTACTTAATAAAATCAACAAAGGCAAGGAACGTTTGTTCCTTCCTAAAGTTTTATGCCGGCGATCTAACAAGATCAAGGGCTTTCCTCGTATATCCTTGTGTCGATTGCATTTACTTTATATTTCCGTTGTTTAATTTGCATTTTATTGATCTTTTGATCATAAAGCCTGCATTATCCTGATTTTATCTTATATTTGTCATAAATACACGTACTTATTTTGTTTCTAATCATCTTTTTATCACAATTATTGCATTATCATTCTGTTTCATGCCTTGTTTCATGCCTTTTTGTTGATCGTAATCATATTTTTATAGCATAACTTGCATTATCCTAAAACTACTTTGCATTTTACTTAAACTTTTGGAATAATCTTATTTACAAACACTTGTTTTCATTATTATTCATCTCTTTAACAAGGATCAACGTTTATATAGACATAAACCATGTTTTTCATTCAAAATTTCTATTTACTAATATAGATAATCGTGTTTCCACGTAATTATCTTGAAAGTAACTCCAAGCACACTACCTCAGAAACTAGATTTGATCACTTAATTGCCTTGGGTAATTTTTGACCAAAACACCAGGGATTCTCCAAGAACACTTATCGTACATATCCGTATTGCCATAACGGACGAGACCGATAGTTTGGTACTAATCTCATACGACCTAATTTCCTATTAACGATAAGTATAAGGAAATGCATGTCGTCTTACAATAGTAACCAAACCCAACCAATAGATTGACCTCAATACTGATGCCCGAAGGCCAAATATCAAGTGATCACGTATTCACATATTCAATCAGGTCAATATATTAGACTAACCAGTCTATCAACAGTATTATTACTATTAAACCAAAATCATCATGGTAAACCAAAAGCAGTAATAATACGTTTACTCGTTGTAACTAAACCTGTTACAACTAAATCACATTGAGGATTAAAGATCCACTCACCGACACCTCAGTTGTCCACTCAGTATTTTAATGTCATTGAGTCTTCTCGTAATCTGAGAATTCAAATCAAATATAAGTTAGTAACTTGTCTCATCAATACATAGCTTTATTTATAATAAACTCAAGGAACTACACATTATTTGCATAGAGATACCAAGTTCCTAATCGTCTCTCATCATTCATAACATACCTCTTATTATCTCATGTTATGAGTTTATCAATGTTATAACACAAAGCAAACTATTTGTAAGTCCCTAGTTCTAGGATCGATAACTTCGTTATCTGTAGTATTAAGGTGCGAAATTCCTTAATACGATGTTATCTTACTAACAACGAATAAGTTCGCGTTTCGGTTAACTAATTACTTTGCTTTAAACGAATAAACGTCAAAGCCTAGTTGTTAGGTTTATTTTTATTTCTCTGGAAATTGAATTCGCAGGTTATAATTGGGATAGCAAAAGTCTAAATCGAATTTTTAATGATTTTCTAAACAAAAATCATTTAAATAAGTCGTCTCAACTCGCAGCATTTGGGCCTGCGAGTTGACTCAACTCACCATGCAGCCCAAGCCCATAATAAACTCAACTCGTTTGTCACCTGTTAAGTTCTGCTTTGTGAGTTCAGATCTCACCTCGCTTCGCAACACTTGCGACTTGAGATCTCGACTCGCAACAAACGTAAATATTAAAAACAAAATTTTGTCTATCTTTATTAACGAAATATTCGTTTACAAATCTAAAACAATACACAAATATAATAATAATTACACCAGTCCTATTTCAAGCTAGATCTGTTGTCACAAACTATGTCTCAACAGACTTCCCCTTGACAATAGCTCTAGCGTCTTTATCTTCACGCTTGTCTTTAGTCTTCATTTGTAAATTTTACTTCCTGCGTATATTTTCATCTTGATACAAGTCTTAACCATCATCTGATAATCTCGTGCTAAATCACCCCATGCTTCTGTCGTCAAGATTCTATTTTCATGTAACTTTAACAAATCCTTCTTCGACATATTCATTAGGTGTCGATGGTCATAAACTTTAAAAATCTCACGCTCACCACTTTCAACCTCATCATCTTCTTCAACCATGACAGCTTCTCCAGTTTCTGAATCCACATACCAACATTTCATATTTCCCAAAATATCTTGTGGCATTGTCTTCAGAGGAATTTGATGTACACACTTGACAGATGGATAAACCTTCTTTCTTCTTCTTCTACTTCTTCTTCCTGTCCTTTGACTTCTCTCTGCCAACTTAATAGTCTTTCTTTTTCTTGGCTTAATCTTTTCAAATTTATTAGCTCTAACCTCAGTCTTGATTATATGTTCAACATATCTTCCAACAAAATCATCACTTGGGTTATTCAAAGGTAATCGAGCCAAATCTCGAATCTCAAATTTAGGCAAAGAACTAAACACTGCAAGTTTTCGCTCAAAATATTGAACTCCATCAAATCTTTTAATTGCAAAAAGCTTCAGGTCTGAGTCAAAGTACCAACCAATAATCCCTTTACGTGGTACACGTTTTCCTGTTATATCTACTTCTGAAACTCCAATTTTCTTTCTTTATTTTGGAAGTTTCCTAAGCACAACAGTTGGATTATTTGTAGGAATAAGAACTTCATCTTCTGTATCAGTTGAGTCATCGATCTCTTCATCTACATCGACAACCATTGGACCTTCATCATTTTCAATAACAACCTCTGTCCTAGATGGGCTCACATGGTGTTCATCAACATTAGCATCTGGATCTACACCCATGTCTTGCTCAATCTCAGAAACAGCAGTCCAATCTTCAGGTGGGTGAAATTCTCCCTCTTCAAGATCATAATCAATCTCTTCATCTATCTCATCCAAAATATCATTTTCTGAATCTGATAGATCTAGAATTTCCATTCCTAGAGAAAACAAACAAACACAAATAAATTAATAATTTAAATTCTCTTATTGATTTCCCTGAATCAATCTAAGAATTCTAATACTAATCCTTTTGTGTAATAAATGCGAAATATATCACTTATAAACCTTTTATTGATTAGCCTGAATCAACCTAAGATTTCCTAAGTCTTATATCAAACAATGTACTGTGAATAATCACCAAACATTTAAGTTTACAATTAACTAACTTATATAATTTCCAAGACTTAATTAAACTGTTATATAATAAAACTTAACTTTCAATTATATCTTTAAATTATATATTATTTGTCTAGTTAAAAATCATACATATTTAACTTGTTAGTTATAAAAACTCTCAAGTCTAAAATGTTTAAGTTAAAATAAACTTTGACCGCTGAAATAAATCAGAACACGCGGCTTGACTTCTCAATGAGTCGGAAGACTTTCGATCACTAATTTATTTAACTTTTCAGAATCAAATAACTTAAACAATTTCTAATATATTTAACTTGTAATAATAATCTCAAGCCGAATATATTAACCAAACTATTAAGTTACAATTATTCAGTTACAATTATAAATTACAATTATAATCCAACTAAATTCTAAGTACAAATATCTACACAAGTCTAAGCTGTCTTACCAGCTTCACTTGTACCTGCAGCACTTGTACCAGCACCATCACCACTAACACCAGCAGACTCCCCCTGAATAATAGCTTGATCACCAGTCTTTGAAGAACCAGTCGGCTCACCATCTTTTTGTGCACTGGAATCATCATCTTTATCATCTCTTCTCTTCTTTGCTAACTCATCCTCTTTGCAAGCTTCTTGATATATCAATATCTCCCCCTGAGCTGACTGTCTTGAATGCACTCTCAACACCAAATGTTCTAAGTGTTCAAGCTTCAGTCGCTGGGCAGTAAAATCAGCAAGCAAAGTATCATGAGTCTTCAGCAGAGTCAAATGTGATTCACTGATATGAACCATCTGTTGAGCAAGAGAAACATTCTCAGTTAACAACCCTGGAATCTTGGATGTACTTTGTTCCAATTCCTTGACTCTTGACTCTAAGGATGTAATCCTTTCAGCATCAGTCGTCGAAATGACAAAAATTGTTGATGGTCCAGGCAGTGTCACCAAAGCAAGATAAGACACACGAGTAAGTGATGGAATAGCTTGAGATAACGCTTCCTTGAGAAGACTAGCTTCAAATCTACTAGATTTATTGGTCGGGAACTGTGCATCATGTACAAGTTCGGCAACTCCCTTCTCAATCGTCTTGGAGACCATTTCTGGTTCCACTGACTCAAGCAGTTTCTCAGCCTGTAAAGTTAGATATAATTAAAGAAGTAATTGTTACAGATAACTCTGTCTCAATCTCTAATTAAATATTTATAATACTCTTAGTACTAAACGTTTATCTCATACCTCAGATGGTACAGATATTGGTTCAGTAACCACCGGTATCATCGTCTCTACCTGTGATGTATCTCGAGCAACTGTCACAGAATTAACTATCTCAGTTGAACTCCTGATATACAACAAGTTAAGATAACCTAACTCTAAATAATAACATACCATCATGAATGATCAATGTCTTGGAACGCTTACGGCATTGAGAAATAAGAGGTATATCCTCTTCCTCAGGACCCTCTTCACTAATACTGAAGTCTGGATCGACTTCCGTAGCCTTCCTCTTCTCCTTCAGTGCTGGATCTGGAATCATCCTAGATCGATATCTAATATAACCAGCATCTGGAGGTGGAGAAGGAGTACTATCATCATCATTTGAAGCCGATTCACCATCACGGCCTCCAGATGGACCAACATCAGAATCCTAAATATTAAATATATTAAACATTTATGATTAGCTAGAAGCTCTATCATACAAGTTCTATATATTTTGAAGATTAATCTTATAATTACTTAGAAGGTAAACCTTCAGATCCATCAAGCTGTTTTTACTCACCCTCAAGTCGAGTGACCCCTGGGTCTGCAGTCTCAGCTCCCTGATCATAATGATATTTATATTTTATAATCAGAAATATTATCTAATTAACTAAATATCTATAACATTTTCATTATATAATAATTATAATAATAATGTAACAACTAAGTACCTATATTACTATATAATTATAAAATTACCTCAGATGGTGCAACATAACTATCAATTTCCCGTAGCAAGGGATCAGTATCATCATCAAGCTCAAACAACATATCCTGTATCACCTGGGCAGCAACATTTGGGTTCATCTGTTCCCCAGCATGTCCAGGTTGTTCCAACACATCCTTAATGAGCTCTTGTAGATCTTCAGCATGAACCACATCAGCTACCGGGTCTGGAACAGCAGCATCAGCAGCAACATCTAACCAACCAAGATTCGGTGGCGTCACATAGGCAGGATCGATAAGAAAACCAAAAAGCTCTCTCTCCTCAAGATTGACTACTCCTTCTTTCCTCACTGTCAACAAAAACATCGCGTTGTAGCCTCTGAGCCCAATAGTATCTACACGTAAATATGCCCCAGGAAGAACAAGCTCTGGCAGACGAGCGTGAATGATCAGCATACAAAAGCGCGGATAAACCAGAAACCGTGATCTAACAGAACCCGAAATCTGTCTACCCAGCTTCCCAAAAATGTAATCACAAAAACTGTATGGTTTGTTGTAAACCAGGGACAGCACAGCTGATACAAGGGCAGGGCTTGATGCGCCACCAGCGGTCGGTAAGGATTTTTCGCTTGTCATTGCACCGGCTACTGGCGACGGGCATCAGTGGGTGTTTTAAATTTTTAATTGTGGGGCCTAAGTTTTCCCTAACAATGCTAATCCTAAGGGTGAGCTAGTGGTAGGTATGACCTAGAGTCGTTCTTCAAACCGATTGAATTGAAACTAAGGCGTGACAGATGAGGGCTTTCAAACTAGTGAAGGTTTTATAAAATAGTAAGGGAGTTTTGGTTTTTTATATTAACTAACTTAGGCAAGTAAATAAATAAAAGCAAAATAAAAATAAAAGATAAAGCAGATAAAATGAAGATAGTGTTTGCTGAGATTTCGTTAATTAAGTTATGGGATGATGTTTGGAGAAACTGTGTTGAAAGATATTTGTTAATTATTAATCTTGAATACTCGTGATGTGAACACAAGATTCCCTACTAATTAAAATCCTATAAGCATGTCACACCGGGAGCTAGGTTATGGTAACATCACAAAGTATTTAGAATAATAAGCAAAATCTCAATTATGGTTTAATAATACTTTCATATGAACGGAAAAAAAAAATCTTAAGGTACTAGACATAACCGAATCATATAACGATTCCTCGTCATCCTAACAGATTTATGTACTTAAAAAGTTCATTAATGACTTTAAACCAGCCCTTGCTTAAGACTACCCAATAAATCCCCTAATTATCCACAGTGTTCCTCACTTAAAGTGGTTCCGCCGCTTCAAACCTTGGCCATGTCTTGTCCTATGATAATCCCCCATGTAGCCTTGCGGTCCCATAGTTTCATACCTTTGACAAATTATATTGACATAGATGACTGACTACCTCTCAATTGGACGTCGTTAAAAAGGTGTTGTAATCACGTTTATTGGTGGAAAGGCGATTAGATTAATTTAAAGTTTAACAGTCTATTTAGAAAGGTTAATTAAACTAGGTTTCTCATTTTATATGTTAGTCCGTAATATAACTACCTTCGGTCGTTACTCAACTTCCATACATTTGTAGTCCACCTTGAAGTGTTTCCAGTACTATATCGAATAACAGTCGAATAGGGGCCATCATATTACTTCGTAATATTGTACCGTTTCGTAATATGACTACCTTCGGTTGTTCCTCGACTTCCATACATTTGTACTCCACCTTGAAGTGTTTCCAGTACTATATCGAGTAACAGTCGAATAGGGGCCATCATATTACTTTACGATAATTAAGACCGTTTATATTTGACCACTATGATGATCTTAAGGCAACAATCAAACAAGAACATGCAATAAGACGATCAAAGCGATACTACCGATCTTTAATATTTAATTATAAATCATCTTATAATTAATTAACTACATCGCAAACAAACACAACAAGTATACTATTATCTAATCATGGCTAAAACTAAATCTAGCATAATCAATATAAACGTAATTGATTAAGATAGATAAAGATTAGAAAGCACCAGGATTCAATGCGGGAGAAAGTAGACTTGAATTAATTGACATAATTCCAAGCTTACACCGAAGATTTACAATGCGTTTCTTACTTTCCTTCTATTCTAAACAAGCTCCTAAACTAGCCAAAAACTAATTTTTAGTAAGAAAATAGAAAGAAAGTAGAAACAATATCTTAAGAGAAGTATATTGTTCTAAGAATGGTGTGTTGGTGTCTTTTTGCAAATGAGCCTCGTGCCTCCTATTTATAGGAGAGTTTTGGTGCATTTTAGCAAGTGGAAGCTCACAATAGCGAAAGGTGGTGGCACCGGGTACGAAAAAGGTGGAAAAGGTGGTGCACCGGGTACGGGAAAACACGTAAAGGTCTAGCACCGGGTACACGAAAGGACCAAAAAGAGGGAAGCGTGCAGGGGGTGGCAGCCGGCGGCGGCTGGGTGGCTGGCCGGCGGCGGCTGGCTGCTACCCGCACAAGTCCGCTGCATGTTACCTCGTTTCTCGATTCGTGCGTGTTTTCTTTGTTATGCGTCCGTTTGCGTTGATTCTTTTTGCGTTGGATTCGTAATTCAAAAATGAAGATTTTGATGAAAAGAAATCCCAAAAATATGTCTCTGAACTTTAGATGTGTCGTACGAATCATTTGGATCTTCTGGAGTACGTAGAATCTTCATTCTTCATCCGTTTTTGTTGATTCTTCTTCTGTTGGATTCGTAATTTGAAAACGAACATCTTGAGTAAGGTGGATGTTGGTGATGGGCACTTTTGTCTTGAAATCTCGTTTTGATGTCTTGAATCTTCAAACGTGTGTGAAATCTTCGCTTTTCATCCGTTTTGCTTGATTTTCATCGTGCAACCTTGTTTTGACCATCTTGGCATAATACTATTGATTTGTAATGTTTTTGAGTTAAAGTTCCAAGAATCATTCCAGAATGAGAGAGATATCGGTAGTAAAAACGTGACTTTTTACGCGATATCAAGTATCCCACACTTAGAACTTTGTTTGTCCTCAAGCAAACTCGATTTTCAAAATGGTTAATGATAAAATAATTTTAAGGTGGAACTTTTTACTAAAGGGGGTTTTGGAAAAAATGAAATATTTTTTTTTCTTTGAAAAACAAGGTTGTAATCTTTGGGAGCATGCTTTTGATCTTTGATCTTGGATACATGACTAGGCGATCCTCTCAAGGTGGTCACTCCAATCACTCAAAGTGTTTAGGGTTTCCTATTCAATTATATTATTAATCACTCAGAACGCCAGTCATGTATCGTTTATCGTCATAGGCTAGATCGAGAATCAAATCGTTACCTTTTAGGTGAGCGTGAAGTTGATCTAGCCACAATCATTCTAAGGGAAGTGATATAGGGTTTTTCGAAGTGAAGTGTTGGTGATATGAGAGGGGGTTTTGTTGGGTTTTTCTTGGGTATCTTTTTGTTGAAGTTGGAATTTTTGGGAGGATTGACGCCCTTTTTCTTTTGGTGTTTGCGGTAGGAGTCTTTTTCTCCAATTGATCTTCTTTTTCTTCAAATTTTTCTTCTTGAACTTCTTTTCTCTTTTTTTTTTCGACGTCATCTCCTTGCGATTTCTATTCTTTCATCTTTGGAACTTTATTTTAAAGTTTGGTGGTTGCTTTTGAGAAAGCATGGGTAATGTGTCTATTTCTGGGTGTTTGGGTGTACGGATGGGTTTTAGAATGATGTGATTCAATCTCCTTTTCACTAACCAATCTGGATTCGAGATGCATAGCAGGAGCAAGTTCTAATTCTAAACGCATACATCGGCACACTCAAGAATCAAAGATGTGAAGCAATAATGGTGAATGCTATATATGGCTCAAGATACCTCACGAATCGAAAGTTGGTTTGTTGTGTGCCTAGTCATGTGATGCTCTTTATGGGATTACTAAACTAATTTTTCAAAGGAATTCGCATTTTATTTATCCTTCTTCCCCAAAGTAAATTATTCTGTCTAAATTTTTTCATTTTCAACATATTTTTAACTCAATTTTGAAAAATTTTGTTTGCTTATTGGAGAAGGATGGTCTAAAGAGCAACGAGTTTAAAATCAAGCATATACCATTATCCATTTTACAGTAGTGTAACTACTGCTATCCCACACTTAAAGGAACATCGTCCTCGATGTTATTCTAAGCTCTGATTGGGGTAAAATCCCACACTTAAGAATTGAAACATCTAAGACGTATTCTTTCAACAGTGTGTGTTGCGTTTGAATCCCACACTTAGTGATAAGCATAGTGGATATGGTATATTTATAAATGAAAGAAAGAGATTAGAACAGAAGTACTCCCCATTTATATATGTGGCTTGTTGGTGATGATGAGGAGTGCTCCGAAGCACATGATTGTCGACTTTTCCGTAGTGTCCCTTCGTTGTTGTTGTGTGCTCTGATTTTTTCATTCTTTTGTGATTTATCTCGTAGGTGTGAACACGTTGGATATACTTTTCTTAATTCCGGTGCCAAAAACTTGATGTGTCGGTCTTCTTCGTATATCCAAGTGTGAAAGATAGTCGGAGACTTCATCACTTCTTGGAATGTAAAATTGCAGAAATGTAAACACGGGTTGCCTCCCGAGAAGCGCTCTTTTAAAGTCGAGAGCTTGACTTTTTTCTCTCCTTGCTAGATGGAGATGGATGCATCCATGGGATCCCCATTGCTGATATTGTGAGCCCTAGGTTGCGGGAAAGTGTATCGAGGTGGATAGATTCTCATGAAATGATTGACTATTGTCGTAATCAATTCGAGTGGACTATCTCTTGATGATTCTTTATAGTTCAGATAATGCTCTGAAGTTGTCCTTGCAAGGCCGTGAAGTCCGAAGGTGATGTAATCGACTGCTTTAGTGATAGGTCCACTAGGGTCGGTCATGGTAGTTGTGTCTGTCTTAGCAACCTCTCTTGGCGGTGGGTTTTGCCAGAGAGAGCATACAAACACCAAGAATTGCAGTTTTATGTCTTCATAATTCTCGGTCTTGGGGTCTCCGTTGAATCTTCTGATGGATGTGCACAGGTCCTCTATTTGCCGGAGCTGATGGTTGTTGAATGGAAAGTCGGATTCTGAGAAAACTAGAATAAGCCGACGAAGTATCTCCTTGCATCCTGAGTGGAATATAAACTTTCTTCTGGAGTTACTTTTCCGTTTTTGAATCTCCCGTAGATGGATCGTAACAAAAGTAGCGATATCAAGTGGTGATCCATGTGTGGCCCTAAAAGGTCGTTCGCGCCTTGATTCCTCCCAAACGAGATCACTAAGTTCTTCAATCAATAACTTAATTTGCTTTCAATAGTGGAGTTGATAACCATAGATTCGCTTTCTTTGGAACTAAGGTGATCTTCTCTATTTAGCAAGTCAAGCAATGATGTTAGGTCATTCATCGTCAAGATGTCGGTACGACTGCTCGGATGTCCAGTAGTTTCTTCCATTTGCGCTCTAATGGATCCTAACATCTCCCATTGCGTTGAGGTGAATGGGATGTTAGATCTTTTAAGGGCATTGTAGATCCTAGCTTAAGTCCGTTTTTGCTGTTGATAGAATTGCAGTTCAGCAGGGGAAAGAGTAAGAAGGTTTATTGTGCTCCTTATTATTCCTACTGCTTTGTCGAATCTTTGGATGAGCACTTTGGGATCTTCAATGGTTTGTGGTTGGTATCGAGTGCGTTTGGAATATTCCTCTAGTGTTTCTCCTCTTGTGGGATGGTTGTGGTTGCTTCCCGCCATTTCATTAGTGGTAAATTGATTAGTTGGCGGTCTGCTTCTTTTGGTTTCTTCTTCTATCTTTCTCTTTCCGATTATTTCTTCCATCGTTGGTGTGTTTGCCGATGCATTTTTCATCTTTTTTCCTATTCGTCGAAGGTCAACCGGAAAATATGGCGCAATTGCCATTTCCTTCCTAGATTTCCTTTCACTTGTTGACTTTGTAGTTTCTTCGTCTTTTGTGGTCTTGTTCATGGAGATCATGTACATATCGGCTTGGTCTCCAGCGTTAGGATTGTCAATATGGAAAGTGATGGTTTCTCCCTGAGATTGCAAGCTGATAGTTTGTGCGAAGATGTTGATGATTGCCTTGGCCGTATTCATGAAAGGTCTTCCTAGTATGATTGGGATGTGTACGTCTTCCTGCATATCCATTACTACAAAATCTGCTGGGTAAAGAAATTTGTCAATCCTAACTAAAACATTTTCAGCTATTCCCCTAGGGTATTTGACCGAGTGGTCAGCAAGCTGTATGGTCATTTTGGTAGGTCGAAGATTTTCTAACTCAAGCCTCTTGAAAAGCGAGTACGGCATTAGATTGATACTAGCTCCTAAATCAGTGAGAAAACATATAATGCCTGAATTGTAGATGGAAATAGGGAGAGTAAAACGTCCGGTATCTCCGAGTTTTTTAGGGATAGTATTTTTCAAGATAGCTGAACATTCCTCGTTCAGCGGGACATTGGGTACTTCGGGTACCTTATCCTTGGTTGTAAGAAGTTTTCTGAAATACTTTTTAGAATGAACTTCAGGTACGGTATCTAGGAATTTCCTATCAAGTTTAAAAGACTTAAGCTTGTCGGGTCGTTGTTTAAGACGAGCCGGAAATGGAATTTTCCTATTTGATGTAGACTCTAAATCTATTGTCGATGGGACAATAGGTGGTTCCTTCACCGGAGAAGAAATTGTAGGTGGGCTATGTGCTACCTGAGAGTCTTGAATATGAGAAGCCTCCTTATGGCAACTAGTTGGACTATCCCGAGGTTTAGCATTAATACGATGTGCTAATTGTCCTAATTGGGATTCTAAAGCTTTTAACAAAGTCAAATGATCTCTTAAGATGATATCAGTTTGGTCTTGTCTAGCTGAGAGTCTTTGAATGACTTGTATCAGGGTGTCTTCAAAACTAGAGGTTTGTGAGGAAGAGGGTTCCAAAGGTTGAGGTTGGTAAGTTAGTGGGCTATTCCTAGGTGGGTTAAGAGAAGGGTTAGTATTGGGTGAAGTTAGATGAGACTGAGGAATTTGGGCTGAGTGGTTCGGATTAGCACAATTAAGGCAGGTATGAACTTGACAGACTTGTTGTGGTTGAGTTTTCAATTCCTTGATCTCTTTGGTTAGTTCTTCCAATTGCTGAGCTAGAGTTTTGATAGCTTCATTCCCGATTGTAGTAGGTGAATTCATTAGTGAGGGGTGATTTTCACTGTTCCATTCATGGTTATGTATTGTCATTTTCTCAACAAGGCTCCAAGCGTAATCGGCCGTACAGTTCATAAAACTGCCTTGAGAGGCGGTATCAAGTAAAGGACGGTGATGTGGGAAGAGACCATTGTAGAAAATGCACAACTGGTCTGAGCGCTCAAAACGATGATTTGGACATTTCTTAAGCAATTTCTTAAAGCGTTCCCATGCATCGTAGATTGATTCATCGTGAACTTGGCGGAAGTTTATGATGTTGGATCTAAACGTGGCTTGTTTTGATGGGGGAAAATATTTGGCCGAAAATTTGGTTGCTAATTCTACCCAAGAGGTTATAGAGTTGATTTCTAGTTCCTCAAACCAGGTTTGTGCATTGAGAGTGAGTGAATATGGAAATAGGTATAGATAGACTATGTCCTGATTAACCCCAATCGGCTTAAAGGAGTTGGATAAAGAAATGAATTTGTCAAGGTGGGAGTTGGGATCATCATTTGGTAGGCCACAGAATTGGCAGAGGTTTTGAACTAACTGAACAATGTGGGGCTTTAATTCAAATGATCCTCTACCAATTTCCGGATAGACAATTGGTCCTCATCGACCTTCAATCAAAGGTTTAGAGTCCTCAGCGAGAGTGATACGTGCAGCTGTCATAGTCTCGTTGGCAGGTGGTTGACTAGTTGAATGGATAGGGGTGGTCATTTCTAAAAGTGGTAAAAGGAAGGAAAAATAAAGAAAGATATAGGGGTATAAGAAATCCTAAAGGTTCACTAGTAAGTAAGTTCGTCTTAACGCCTAAGGATCGTACAGTTGGTTCCCCGGCAGCGGCACCAAAAACTTGATGCGCCACCAGCGATCGGTAAGGATTTTTCCCTTGTCGTTGCACCGGCTACTGGCGACGGGCATCAGTGGGTGTTTTAAATTTGTAATTGCGGGGCCTAAGTTTTCCCTAACAATGCTAATCCTAAGGGTGAGCAAGTGGTAGGTATGACCTAGAGTCGTTCTTCAAACCGACTGAATTGAAACTAAGGCGTGGCAGAAGAGGGCTTTCAAACTAGTGAAGGGTTTATAAAATAGTGGGGGAGTTTTCGTTTTTGTATTAACTTAGGCAAATAAATAAAAGCGAAATAAAAATAAAAGATAAAGCAGATAAAATAAAGATAGTGTTTGCTGAGATTTCGTTAATTAAGTTATGGGATGATGTTTGGAGAAACTGTGTTGAAAGATATTTGTTAATTATTAATCTTGAATACTCGTGATGTGAACACTAGATTCCCTACTAATTAAAATCCTATTAGCATGTCACACCGGGAGCTAGGTTATGGTAACATCACAAAGTATTTAGAATAATAAGCAAAATCCTAATTATGGTTTAATAATACTTTCATATGAACGGGAATAAAATCTTAAGGTACTAGACATAACCGAATCCTATAACGATTCCTCGTCATCCTAACAGATTCATGTATTTAAAAAGTTCATTAATGACATTAAACCAGCCCTTGCTTAAGACTACCCAATAAATCCCATAATTATCCACAGCGTTCCTCACTTAAAGTGGTTTCGCCACTTCAAACCTTGGCCATGTCTTGTCCTACGATAATCCCCCATGTAGCCTTGCGGTTTCATAGTTTCATACCTTTGACAAATTATATTGACATAGATAACTGACTACCTCTCAATTGGACGTCGTTAAAAGGTGTTGTAATCACGTTTATTGGTGGAAAGGCGATTAGATTAATTTAAAGTTTAACAGTCTATTTAGAAAGGTTAATTAAACTAGGTTTCTCATTTTATATGTTAGTCCGTAATATAACTACCTTTGGTCGTTACTCGACTTCCATACATTTGTAGTCCACCTTGAAGTGTTTCCAGTACTATATCGAATAACAGTCGAATAGGGGCCGTCATATTACTTCGTAATATTGTACCGTTTCGTAATATGACTACCTTCGGTCGTTCCTCGACTTTCATACATTTGTACTCCACCTTGAAGTGTTTCCAAGACTATATCAAGTAACAGTCGAATAAGCGCCATCATATTACTTTACGATAATTAAGACCGTTTATATTTTACCATTATGATGATCCTAAAGCAACAATCAAACAAGAACATGCAATAAGACGATCAAAGCGATACTACCGATCTTTAATATTTAATTATAAATCATCTTACAATTAATTAACTACATCGCAAACAAACACAACAAGTATACTATTATCTAATCATGGCAATAACTAAATCTAGCATAATCAATATAAACGTAATTAATTAAGATAGATAAAGATTAGAAAGCACCAGGATTCAATGCGGGAGAAAGTAGACTTGAATTAATTGACACAATTCCAAGCTTACAACGAAGATTTACAATGCATTCCGTACTTTCCTTCTATTCTAAACAAGCTCCTAAACTAGCCTAAAACTAATTTTTAGTAAGAAAATAGAAAGAAAGTAGAAACAATATCTTAAGAGAAGTATATTGTTCTAAGAATGGTGTGTTGGTGTCTTTTTGCAAATGAGCCTCATGCCTCCTATTTATAGGAGAGTTTTGGTGCATTTTAGCAAGTGGAAGCTCACAATAGCGAAAGGTGGTGGCACTGGGTACGAAAAAGGTGGAAAAGGTGGTGCACCGGGTACGGAAAAACACGTAAAGGTCTAGCACCGGGTACATGAAAGGACCAAAAAGAAGGAAGCATGCATGGGGTGGCAGCCGTCGGCGGCTGGGTGGCTGGCCGGCGGCGGCTGGCTGCTACCTGCACCAGTCCGCTGCCCGTTGCCTCGTTTCTTGATTCGTGCGTGTTTTCTTTGTTATGCGCCCGTTTGTGTTGATTCTTTTTGCGTTGGATTCATAATTCAAAAATGAAGCTTTTGATGAAAAGAAATCCCAAAAATATGTCTCTGAACTTTAGATGTGTCGTACGAATCGTTTGGATCTTCCGGAGTACGTAGAATATTCATTCTTCGTCCGTTTTTGTTGATTCTTCTTCTATTGGATTCGTAATTTGAAAATGAACATCTTGAGTAAGGTGGATGTTGGTGATGGGCACTTTTTTCTTGAAATCTCATTTTCATGTCTTGAATCTTCAAACGTGTGTGAAATCTTCGTTTTTCATTCGTTTTGCTTGATTTTCATCGTGCAACCTTGTTTTGACCATCTTGGCATAATACTATTGATTTTTAATGTTTTTGAGTTAAAGTTCCAAGAATCATTCCAGAATGAGAGAGATATCGGTAGTAAAAACATGTCTTTTCTATGCGATATCAGGGCTCAACTCATCGAAGCCTCTCTTCTTTGGTGCAAAAACCGTGACAATAACATGCAACAAAAACCTCCACTGTCCAATAACTAGAGGTTTTTGGAACTGTCGTTCTCGTCTATCTCCCGTATATCCCATACGACCTATAGCTCCCTCAATAAAATCACTAGGGTACTCAGTCAGACCATCTTCTTGGTCTACTGTCCCCAGTTGTAAAATCTGACGTAGTTCAGATGCAGAGAAAATAACCGGTCTCTGATTGACCGTTGTACGTATCACCGGTGGGTTGACGGTCTGATCATACTGAATATCTGTCCAAAAATCATTCAGTATCGTCTGAGAGATCTAAGGAGACTCTGTAATCGCATACCTAATGCGCGAACGTGCAAAGAACATCAGCACTTGAGCAACTTGATGTGCTCCGCGTGCCGAAAGATCAAGATCAACAAGAATGTTGTGACCTTTATCAAATTGTCTCGCCATATCTATAGAAACACAAATGACAAAAACAATTAACGCACGTTAATCAATTTTAAACTATAACGTATTATGAATGAAAATTCATCAAACATCTTAGCTTAAAACTATATATAACTTGTTACATACATGGTCTCAAGTCATATTTAGAAATATCTAACATATATAACTTATAACTAGTAAGTCGTAAGTTCAATATGTACGTCCCGTTAGTTACTTGTTAATTTGAAATTCTCAAGTCATTAAAGTTTTTGATAAATATAAGTTATACCGCTAATATAAAATTAGTACACGCCACTCAATTACCTCTTGAATTGGTAGACTTTCGATATAAACATATATAATTTTAATACAAGTCCAAGATATAAAAGTTATTACTAAAAAAGTCTTAACATTCATATAAAAACTTTTAAAATTGAAAATTTTCTAAGTACTGGACTCGCAGAAGTATTATGTGCGAATCGAGTTCAACTCGGTTCGCAACTCAACTCGAAACCATGTCAACTCGCTTACCAAGTCAATCCGCAACTCGACTCGCAAGTCGATTTGCTAATCAACTCGGTCCGCAAGTCAACAAGTCAGAATCTCAACTAGCTAAAGTAAATCTGCGAGTTGAGTCTGTGTTCAATTCGCAAAGAGAAATCTGCGGATCGAGAGCAGTCTCAACTCGCTAATTGTGGATCTGCGAAGTGAAGTTGTGGTCAACTCGCAACATGAACTGGTGTTGCAAGTTGAATTCAAAATCGATTAAATTCTCAAAGTTATTAAGATCTATCGATTGATTTATGTTCATTAAGGGTCGATTAACATTAATCCATAGAATTCTTGTCAAATAACACCTTTAATCTACATAAATCGTTTAAATGGTAAAACAAAACTCTAAGTCAATAAAACCATCGATTTCGTGTAATTTAAATGATTAAATCCATTGGTTTATACCTCAAAATGTTCGCAATACGAAAGTGTATAAAAACTATGGATCGAAAACTCTTCCTTGTGACTAGCAGGATCGAAATCAAACGAAAAATGTATTTCGTCTCGTTTCGCACTATCTGGATTCGCAAGTTGAAGTGAACTCGCAAATAAGAAGTGGGTTCGGTGGAAGATTTGACTCGTTTGACCACCCTTTTATACTTTAACTCGATTCGCAAGGTTAATGTCAACTCGCAGAACTAGACTCGATTCGCAGTGTTGACCAGTCAAACTCGCAAGTTTAAATAAAAATGCAAATTAAATGCTAAGTATAAATGTAAACCCATTCACAATTATATAGTTAACTCTGTAACTATGTAGCCTAAACATTTTAAAGAAAATGTTTTCGCTTAATTTTTCCTCAATGATAATCTTCTTACATATATTAACCAACTAAACCCGTGATACAGTTAATCTTGTATAAAGAAAAATCTCGAGCTAAAATTCTTTACTTATATACCTGTTAGTCGTAAGTATAAAGACAAGTCTAAAATATATATATAAGTTATAATAGAAAAATTAACCGCCGATATAAAATCGGGACACGCTTCTCGACTACATGTGAGTCGGAAGACTTTCGATTAATATTCCACGTAACCTATATATAGTATTGTTCAATTGTCAACACACGTTTGTTCAACATACAATAAATATCCAGTATAATTCAATTCCAAAGGGTAACACATAAAAATGAGTAAAACTTTCTATTAATCATTTAAACAGAAATACAAAATAAGAAATAAAAATTTAAGAGTACTAACATCTATGAAAGCAAACAACTTTAAAATTATCATGCTTAAAATTTTGACTGCTTTGGGATCATATTAGGAAGAATAAGCCATTTAAATTATATTTTAATAAGAACAAGACGATTGCTAGTATCCATACCTCATGAAATTCATATAAATACAGTAAAATCACAACTTAACCCATAATTTAACTTATATTATAACATTATATCTTATTTACATTTATCCACGAGACATAACTTTGATATTAAAATAACTTTTTATATATTTAGAACCAATTATTCACAAAATGTGAATGTTCCAATGTCTTAAACAGTTCAAGACGATTACCGGTATTATGATCCACATAAACAAATTAGACATAGATTTCTGAGCAAACCTGTTATTATTAATGTGAACAATATCTAAAGTGTTCTGTTATATAATATACTGAAGAACTTAAGTAAAACACATAACACTGCATCTTTTAATTTCAAGGTAGAGGTTACTAAATGATGTATCTTTTCGAAACATATAACATACACTTGAGTTAAAATTTTGACAAATATCAAACATCCTTTAAAGATACTAGTGGTTCCAGATCTTTACTCACGTACAATAGAGGATCCCTCAGTATAATTAAAATAAGTTTGAGACTATTGGCAAAATTAAAGGCAACAGGTCTGTACTTAAGTACCACAGAGTTATCTGTTAGTTTCACTAATAACCATATTTGTAACTATTTGTCATTTGTAAATAAATACATGATAACAGTGTATGGCAGTACCATCATTCATCAATTAAGATAGATGTCATACAGTATATAACAGTTCACATAATATATGACACGCAAAATTAAAATTTTTAACCACTCATAAATCTAAGAATAATTTGTCTACCAGAATATCATATAATGAAGCTGAATAGACTTTAGTTATTCTTATCACTTATGTAAAGGGCACGAGTTATTATCAGCAGATATAGGTGTATAATCTGATAAATATAGGTAAACTCCTAGGTAAGTATGCAATTCTAATAAAACTTATAGGAATCTACTAACACATCATTCTAAGCACTTAGATTTATTATTCTTAAGCTCATTCTCCTAATGTACTATCATTTTCCAAGTTTTTACAGCCAAAACTTAAAGCTTTTTCTAAAAGAACTTCGGTTGTTCTTTTATTGGAGGCGATTCCCCTCAGGTAACAAGCAAATGAATCTCAAATCGAGCTCTGTGGAATGCCTTGGTGTATAAGTCTGCTAAGTTATCCAAAGATGGAGCCTTAACTAACTTGATCAAATTCTTCTCAGCACAGTCTCTAATAAAATGATGTCGAATATCAATGTGCTTAGTTTTACTGTGCTTCACCGGATTGTTGGTGATCGACATTGTTGATTCGTTATCAATCATCATAGGAGTATTGGTTATATTTAACCTGTAATCCTGCAGTTGCTATTGGATCCAAAGAACTTGAGAACAACAGCTGCCAGCTGCAACATACTCAGCTTCACATGTAGAAATGGCTACTGAGCTTTGCTTCTTGCACTGCCTAGATACTAATCTACCTCCTAAGAATTGACATCCTCCGGTTGTAGATTTCCTTTTCTGATTGCATCCTCCATAATCCGAATCAGTATAAGCTATGAGATCTAAGTCTCCATCAATCGGATACCAAAGTCCCAGCTTCGGTTTCCCTTTGAGGTAACGAAGGATCCGTTTAACAGCTTGCATGTGTGACTCTTTCGGATTTGCATGATATCTTGCGCATATACAAACAGCAAACATAATGTAAGGCCTAGAGGCAGTAAGATACATTAGTGATCCGATCATGGCTCTATAAAGAGTTTGATCCACATCGGTATCACTCGATGTATTTGGTCCAAGGTTGTGATCGAATGGAATTGGAGTATTATAGACCTTACTTTCATCCATCTTAAAGTGTTCCAATAGCTCATATGTATATTTAGATTGATGAATAAAGAATCCATCCTTCTTTTGATCAACTTGCAATCCTAAGAAGAAGTTTAACTCTCCCATTGCAGACATCTCAAACCTTTTTCTCATGACTTTCTCAAATTCTTGACACATCTTTTAATTAGAAGATCCAAAGATAATGTCATCAACATATACTTGTACAAGTAAAAAGTCATTCTTGTTCCACTTTACAAAAAGTGTACTATCAATTGATCCTCTTGTAAATCCATTCTCATCTAGATACGTTGATAGTGTTCCATATCATGCCCTAGGTGCCTGATGTAATCCATATAGAGCCTTATTCAAGCGATATACTCTATCTGGATAGTCAGAATCAGTAAACCCTGGCGGTTGTGAAACATACACCAATTCTTCAACTTTGCCATACAAAAAGGCACTCTTAACATCCAATCGATAAACTTTGATACCTTTAAAAGAGGCAAATGCTAAGAATACTCTAATTGCTTCTAGCCTAGCAACTGGTGCAAACACTTCATTGTAATCTATTCCTTCTTGTTGATTAAACCCTTGAACCACTAGACGAGCTTTATTGCGAGTAATGACTCCCCGGTCATCTCTCTTACACTTAAATACTCATCTAGTTCCAATTGGATATTCTCTCCTTGGAAGGTCAACCAACTCCCATACTTGTAATTTTGAGAACTGTTGCAGTTCTTCTTGCATAGCTTCAACCCACGAGCTTTCTTTGAGAGCCATTTGCACATTTTTAAGCTCAACTTGTGAGATAAAGCATGAATATAGACATTGATTAGGAATCCCTATCTCTTTCATAGCAGTATACAAGCTTTCTAAATTTTCAGATAAACTAGCTTTAGATTGAGTCCTAGTTTGAACAGGAGTATTAATATTACCGATGATTTTTCAACGGGATGATTCATACTCGTTCTTGTAACCGGTATAGGGTCAACTATTAACTCATCTCCTAAGTTAGTACCAATCTCTTCTAATGAAGGCATGTCTTCTGAACTAGTTGAAGATAACCTTAAATGGTTCAAAGAAGTAAGTACATCATCAAACTTTGTTTGAAGATCCTCCTCCGAATCTTCTGTTTCTAGATATTTATCCTTTGAAGGTTGTTGTGACCCACTAGAAGAAGCTTCATTTGAGTCATTTGTTGTCCTGATTCCAGATTTCGGAACACTCGTTGTTGAAGACGGACCATTGTCCAAGTCATCATGCAATAAGTGCTGAGAGATCTCTGAATCACTGACAAAGTCACTTATGGGAACTTTAAATGACTGAAAGAGATCTGAATAGTCAAATTGCCAATCTAATCCCTTATGTACAGCAGGTACATAGCTCGTAACCTCAATGTTATAAACGATTTCCAGTCGTCCCGTGACTTTATTGAAAACTCTTTTATTAGGCGAATTGGGCACATAACCTAGGAAAAATCTTTCGTCAGCCTTTTCACCAAATTTAGCTTGATTTCCTATTTTCAATATTGTACATGCAACTCCAAAGGGTTCAAATCCCTTCAGATTAGTTTTCTTATTATTCAATAATTCGTAACAAGTCTTGTTACGCTTTTTGACCGTAAGAACCCTATTTAGAACATGACATGATGTATTCACTGCTTCTGCCCAAAATATGACCGGAAGCTTTGAATCGGCAAGCATTGTTCTAGCAGCTTCAATCAACGTTTGATTTTTCCTTTCAGCAACACCATTCTGTTGAGGCTCATATGGTGCACTGAATTGATATTGTATCCCTTTGCTTAAGCAATAGATATTCAACGTTGAGTTCTTGAATTCCGTTCCATTATCACTACGAATACGCTTAACTCTTGTTTTATACATATTCTCTACTAGATCAAAGAACTCCATTAGAATTCCTGGAGTTTCATCCTTAGATCCCAAAAAGAATACCCATGAGAATCTAGAGTAATCATCTATGATAACTAAACAGTACCACTTGCCACCTAGACTTCTCTTGCTTATTGGGCCAAAGAGGTCCATGTGCAGTAGTTCAAATGGCGAGGAGATTGTGTTTTCAGTCTTAGACATGTGTGGTTTCTTGTGCTGCTTTCCTTTTAGGCAAGGAACACACCTGTCTTCAGACTCGAAACGTTTCTGTGGTACACCTAGAACTAATCCATTCTTGGTAATAAAATTCATTTTTCTAAAGTTCAGATGTGCCATTCTCCTGTGCCATAAAAGTGCATCTACTGAGGCCTTGGATAGTAAGCATGTCGAAACCATTGAAGAATTAGAAACACCCATGTTTATAGCATAGATGTCCTTCTTCCTTGGTGCCCTCATCAATATCCATTCTTCAGGAATTGTGAAGCCTGGCTTCAGAACTAAAGCCTCCTTTTCATTAAAATGAACTGGATGACCTTTATCGCAGACTTGGGAAACACTCACTAGGTTATGAGTTAGTTCTTCAACATAATTCACATCCTCTAGAGTCAAAGTTCCATTTGAAACTTTTCCCTTCCCAGTAATTACTCCTCCTTTGTCTCCTGCAAAATTTACTTTTTGCTTGAAACCTTCTTTGAAGTCCTTCAGTAGAATTCGTTCACCTGTCATATGTCTAGAGCATCCACTGTCTACATACCACCAGCTGTCCTTGTTCACAGTCTGCTCCTACACATAACAAGTTGTACACAGTTAGTTTTCAAGAGGGACCCAAGCCATTACGGTCTTGGTTTGTCCCTGATCATCTACAATCTGAACCTCCTTAAAGTAACCATAACTATTCCCATCGGGAGTCTTGGTAACTTTCACAGGAGTTTGAGATTGTTGATGATCTGTAGTCTTAGGCCTATGAGGAGAGTGAGTAGAAAACCTCCTAGGCACAAACTTAGTTCCCTGTGCACTCGAAGTAGAACCATTTTCAAACTGACTATGGTTTCTACTTGGGGTCCTAAACCTCGAAGGTGTCTTATCTCTTGGCTTATTGAAAGTATTTTCGTTTAGAGTATAAGGCCTTTTAGGTTTAGGTGGAGAGACACTATGATTACCATCTCATTTCAGAATGTTTACAATCTTGCTTCCTAATCCCGGTTTGGAGCCTAACCTGTCTACAATTGAACTAGAAGTGGTCGGTGTCTTTTCAGTATTCACTAACTTATGTGATGCTTCCAACTTCTTATTTAGACAACAAGAAGCTACATGTCCTTTTTGGTGACACTTGAAGCAGGACATCTGTTTTCGTGACTTACTAACTTTTGCATCCGCAGTCTGTAAGTCCCTAGTTCTAGGATCCATAACTTCGTTATCTGTAGTATTAAGGTGCGGAATTCCTTAATACGGTGTTATCTTAGTAATAACGATTTAGTTCACGTTTTGGTTAACCAATTGCTTTACTTTATACGAATATACGTCAAAGTCTAGCCTTTAGTATTTGTTTCTCTAGAAATACTGAGTTTGCACAAACTTGCAAAAATCCTGATCTCCAAAAGTTATATCAAAGTTATGTTATGTTTTTCACGTACAAAAACATTTATATATCTCGTCTCAACTCGCAGCCACTGGGCCTGCGAGTTGACTCGACTCGCTACGCAGCCCAAGCCCATGAACTCGGCTCGTTTGTTTCTGTTGAGTTCTGCGAGTTCAGATCTCATCTCGCATCGCAAACCCTTGCGACTTGAGATCTCGACTCGCAACAAACGTCTAAAACAAATAACTCGACTCGCAGCATATGTATATATATTGTTAAAATCTATATTCGTCTAACATTTTATCATAATAATATATTTAACGAATATTAATATCAAAACAATATCAATTTACAAATCTAAACCAATATATCAACATGATAACAATTACACTAGTCATATTGCAAAGCTAGATCTGTTGTCACAAACTATGTCTCAACAGACTCCCCCTTGACAATAGCTCTAGCGTCTTTATCTTCACATTGTCTTTGGTTTTATGAGTAAATCTTACTACCTGCAAAAATCATCATCTTCATACAAGTCTTAACCATCATTTGATAATCTCGTGCTAAGTCACCCCATGCTTCAGTACAAAAGATTCTGTTCTCGTTTAACTTCAATAAATCTTTTCTTGACATGTTCATAAGATGACGATGATCATAAACTCCGAAGATCTCTCTTTCACCACCTTCAACCTCATCATCAGCTTCAACCATTACAGCTTCTCCAGTTTCTGAATCCACATGCCAACTCTTTATATTTCCCAAAATATCTTGAGGCATTTTCTTCAGTGGTATCTGCTGCACACATTTTATAGTTGGATAAATCTTCTTCCTTCTTCTTCTACCAGTTCTTTGACTTCTTTCTTCCAACTTAATTGTCTTTCCTTTCCTTGGCTTAATTTTTTCAAATTTATTTGCTCTAACCTCAGTCTTGATTATGTGTTCAACATATTTTCCAACAAAATCTCTAATCTCAAATCTAGGCAAAGAACTAAAAACTGCAAGCTTTCTCTCAAAATATTGAACTCCATCAAATCTCTTAATAGCAAACAGTTTTAGATCAGTATCAAAATACCATCCTATAATCCCTCTTTTTGCTATACGCTTACCCGTAATATCAATTTCTGATATACCAAGCTTTTCTTTCTTTTTCTTTGGCAAAGGCTTGAATATAGGATTATCTTTATGCCTATCAAGAAGATCTTCTTCATCTGAATCAGTTGAGTCATCAATCTCTTCATCTACATCGACAACCGTTGGACCTTCATCATTTTCAATAATAACCTCTGTTCTAGATGGGCTCACATGGTGTTCATCAACATAAGCATCTGGATCTACACCCATGTCATGCACTATCTCAGAAACAGCAGTCCAATCTATAGGCGGTTGAAATTCTCCCTCTTCAAGATCATAATCAATCTCTTCATCTATCTCATCCAAAATATCATTTTCTGAATCTGATAGATCTAGACTTTCCATTCCTAGAGAAAACAAACAAACACAAATATATTAATGATTTAAATTCTCTTATTGATTTCCCTTAATCAATCTAAGAATTCCAATACTAATCCTTTTGTGTAATAAAAACGCGAAATATATATAACTTATAAATCTTTTATTGATTATCAATCTAAGATTTCCTAAGTCTTATATCAAACACTTAACAAACATTAATTAAATTTAAACTCTAATGTACTGTGAAGAATCACCAAACATTTAAGTTTACAATTAATTAACTTATATAATTTCTAAGACTTAATTGAACTGTTATATCATAAAAACTTAACTTTCAATTATATCTTTAAATAATATATCATTTGTCTAGTTAAAAATTACATATTTTTTAACTTGTCAGTTATAAAAACTCTCAAGTCTAAAATGTCTAAGTTAAAATAAATTTTGACCGCTGAAATATATCAGAACACGCTACTCGACTTCTCAATGAGTCGGAAGACTTTCGATCACCAATTTATTTAACCTTTTAAAATCAAGTAACTTAAACAATTTCTAATATATTTAACTTGTAATAATAATAATCTCAAATCAAATATATTACCAAAACTATTAAGTTACAAATATTCAGTTACAATTATAAATTACAATTACAATTCAACTAAATTCTAAATACAAATAACTACACAAGTCTAAATTGTCTTACCAGCTTCACTTGTTCCTGCAGCACTTGTACCAGCACCATCACCACTTGCACTTACACCAGTAGACTCCCCCTGAATAATAGTCTGCTGACCAGTCGTTGAAGGACCAGCCAGCTCACTATCCTTCTGAGCATTGGGATCATCGTCTTTGTCATCATCTGTTTCTTCCTCAACTCATCTTCTTTGCAAGATTCTAGATATACCAATATCTCCCCCTGAGCTGACTGTCCTGAATTCACTCTTAACACTAACCGTTCTAAGTGTTCAAGCTTCAGTCGCAGGGCAGTAAAATCATCAAGCAAAGTATTATGAGTGTTTAGCAGAGTCAAATATGATGTACTCATATGAACCATCTGCTGAGCAAGAGAAAGATTCTCAGCTAACATCCCTGGAATCTTAGAAGTAAGTTTCTCTAACTCCTTAACTCTGGACTCTAAGGATGTAATCCTTTCAGTATCAATCGTAGGAGTAACAGAAATAGTATGTGGTCCAGGTGGTGTCACTGAAGCAATGTAGGAATCACGTGTAAGTGGTGGAATAGCTTGAGATAACGCTTCCTTAAGAAGAGTAGCTGCAAATCTACTAGCGTTATTGGTCTCAGCCTCAATAGGTACAGATATCTGTTCAGTAAACACCGGTGTTACATTCTCCACCTGCGGTGTATCTCGAGCAACATCCTGAATGGTCAAAGTCCTGGAACGCTTACGGTGTCGAGTAATAAGAGGTGTATCCTCTTCCTCAGAACCTTCATCAATAAGACTGAAGTCAGGATCGACTTCCTTAGCCTTCCTCTTCTCCTTCAGTGCGGGATCTGGAATCATCCGAGATCGATATCTAATATAACCAGCATCTGGAGGTGGAGAAGGAGTACTATCATCATCATCTGAAGCCGATTGACCATCACGGGCTCCAGATGGACCAACATCAGGATCCTAAATATTAAATATATAAAACATTTATGATTAGCTAAAAGCTCTATCACACAAGTTCTATATATTTATGATTAATCTGATAAATACCTTAGAAGGTAAAACCTCAGATCCATCTAGCTGTCCCTGCTCACCCTCAGGTCGAATGACCTCTGGGTCTGCAGTCTCAGCTCCCTGATCATAATGATATTCATATTTTATAATTAGAAATATTATCTAATTAACTAAATATCTATAACATGTGTATTATATATAATAATAATGTGATAATGATATAACAACTAAATACCAATATTACTATATAATTATAAAATTACCTCAGGTGAAGCAACATAACTATCAATATCCCATAGCAGGATATCAGTAGCATCATCATGCTCTACTAGCACCTCCTGTATCACCTGAGCAGCAACATCTGGGTTCACCTGTTCCCCAGCATGTGCAGGTTGTTCCAACACATCCTCAATGAGCTCCTGTGGATCATCAGCATGAACCACATCAGCTATCGGTTCAGGAACCACAACCTCAGCATCAACATCTAGCCAACCATTGTTCGGTGGCGTCACATAGGTAGGATCAACAAGAAAACCAAAAAGTTCTCTCTCCTCAGGTTTCACTACCCCTTCCTTTCTTACTGACTGCAAAAACATAGCATTGTAACCTCTAAGACCAATAGTATCTACATGTAAATATGGCCCAGGAATAACAAGCTCTGGCAGACGAGCGCGAATAATCAGCATGCAAAAACGTTGATAAACCAGAAAGCGTGATCTAACAGAACCCGAAATCTGTCTAACCAGCTCTCCAAAAATATAATCACAAAAACTGTATGGTTTATTATAAACCAGTGACAGTGCAGCTGATACAAGGGCAGGGCTCAATTCGTCAAAGCCTCCCTTCTTCGGTGCAAAAACTGTGACAATCACATGCCACAAAAACCTCCATTGTCCAATAACCAGAGGTTTTTGAAACTGACGTCCCCTCCTATCTCCAGTATACCCCATACGACCTATCGCACCCTCAACAAAATCACTAGGATACTCCGTCGGACCATCCTCCTGATCTACTGTACCCAAGTGTAAAATCTGACGTAGATCGCCAGCAGAGAAAACAATTGGTCGATTGTTGACCGTTGTGCGAATAACCGGTGGGTTGATCGTCTCGTCAAACTGAATACCTTCCCAGAAGTCGTTCAGTATAGTCTAAGAAATCTGTGGAGACTCTGTAAGTGCATATCTAATGCGTGAACGTGCAAAGAATGTAAGCATTTGAGCTACTCGATTAGCTCCACGTGCACCAAGATCTAGATCAACAAGAATATTGTGACCTTTATAGAATTGTCTCGCCATATCTAAAAATACACAAATGACAAAAACAATTAACACACGTTAATCAATTTAAAATTATAACGTATTATGAATAACAATTCATCAAACATCTTAGTTTTAAAATTTATATATAACTTGTTACATTACAGTCGCAAGTCGTATATAATTATTTCTAACATATATAGCTTATTACTAATAAGTCATAAGTTCAATATGTACATCCCATTAATTACTTGTTAATTTGTAATTCTCAAGTCATTAACGTTTTTGATAAATATAAGTTATACCGCGAATATAGAATTAGGACACGCCACTAAATTACCTCTTGAATTGGTAGTCTTTCGATATAAACATATATAATTTAATACAAGTCCATAATATAAACATTATTACTGAAAAAGTCTTAACATTTATATAAAACCTTTCTTTAAAAAATTTTAAAATTTTCTAAGTACTGGACTCGCAGAAGTATGATGTGCGAATCGAGTTCAACTCGGTTCGCAACTCAACTCGCAACCATATCAACTCGCTAACCAAGTCAATCCGCAACTCGACTCGCAAGTCGATTCGCTAATCTACTCAGTCCGCAAGGTCAATAAGTCAAAGAATCAATGTCAACTCGCTAAATGTAATCTGCGAATTGAATTAAACTCAACTCGCATGGTCAAATAGTCAAGATCAGAAACTCAACTCGCAAAGTCTGCAAATCGAGTGTTCAACTCGCAGCATGAACTGATATGGCGAGTTGAAACTAAAATCAATTAATCTATCTATTAAAAGTGATCTATCGATTTATTTACGTTCATTAAGATGCGTTTAACATTAATCTTCAAGATTCTTGTCAAATAACACCTTAATCTACGTTAATCATTCAAATTTTGAAACGAAACCCTAGATTCATAAAAGCTTCGATTTCTGTAATTGAAACGGTGAAATCCGTTGATTTATACCTCAAAATGTTCGTAATTTGAAAGTAGATATAAGCTACGGATCAAAAACTCTTCCTTGTAACTAGGCAAATCAAAATCAAATGAAAGACTCTGTTCGACTAGTTTCGCAATAACTGGATTCGCAGAGTTTAAGTGAACTCGCAAATCAAATGGGTTCGGTGAGGAGTTTGACTCGCTTGACCACCCTTTTATACCCTGTACTCGATTCGCAGTGCATCTCGATTCGCAAGTTGACTAGTCAAACTCACAAAATTAAATAAAACGCGAATTTAATACTAAGTATAAATTTAAAACCCCGTTATGTGAATAGTTATCTCTGTAACTATTTAGCCTAAACATTTAAAATAAAATGTTTTCGCATAATTTTTCCTCATCTTCTTACATATATTAACCGACTAAACCCGTGATACAGTTAATCTTGTATAAAAAAAATCTTCGAGCTAAAATTATTCACTTATATACCTTTATGGTCTTAAGTATAGATAAAAATATATATATAAATTATAATAGAAAGATTAACCGCTGATATAAAGTCAGGACACGCTGCTCGACTACACTTTGAGTCGGAAGACTTTCGATTAATATTCAACATAACCTATACAATATTTTCACTTTTCAACACACGTTTGTTCAACATTTAAAATAAAATATCCAGTATAATTCAATTCCAAAGGGTAATCATGAAATAATACAACAATTATAAGTAAAACTTTTATTTAATAATCTTAAGAAATAATTACAAAGGTTAAGAAAAATAAAACAACTAACATTCTAATAAATAAACTTAATAATAAACACTTAAAGTTTTAACTGCTTAGGAATCATATTAGAAAGAATAAGTTGTACATATTAAATTGTAATAAGCGTAAGACAATTGTTAGTATACATACCTCATGAAATTCATATAAGCACAATAAAATCACAATTTTAATCAGTAATAAACTTATATTCATAAAATTATATCTTATGTACCTTTATCCACATGATATAACATTTCATTGAAATATAACTTATGATTTCTTATTATTCACAAAAGTGAATGTTCAAAAATCATAGACAGTTCAAGACAATTATCGGTATTATGATCCACATAAACAGATTACACACAGGTTTCTGAGCCAATCTTTTATTGTTAATGTGCACAATATCTAGTGTTTTCTACTATACAACTTATTGAAGAATTCAAGTACAACACATAACACTGTATCTTGTATTATCAAGGTAGAGATTACTAAATGATGTTCTTTAGAAGCATATAACATACACTTGACACGAGATACTTTGTATCTTGCATATGTAAGGCAGAGGTTACTAAATGATGCCCTTTCGAAACATATAACTCACCTTTTAGCATTATGATACTTTGTATCATTTCAATTTTTTATTTTAGATCACAGTGCATGGTAGTACTATCATTCAAAAATTAAGACATATGTCATACGTTATATAACAGATCACATAAGATAGTACACATGATAGTTATACTTCTTAACTGCTCGGAAATCTTAGCATAACCTGCCTACCAATAAATCGTATGATGAAGCTGACTAGACTTAAGTTATTCTTATCACTTGTGTAAGTAAAAGGACAAGTTATAATCAGTGGATATAGGTGTATAATAAGATAAATATAAGTGTAATCCTAGATAAAAATCGTTATTCTAGTGCAACTTATAAGAATCTACTAACACATTGTACATAATACTTAAGGTTATTGTTCTTAGGCTTATTCTCCTAATGTACTATCATCTCCAAAGTTTTTACAGCTAAAAACTTAAAGCTTTTTCTAAAAGAACTTCTTTTGTTCTTTTATTGGAGGCGATTCCCCTCAGGTAACAATCAAATGAATGCCATACGCCCACCCTTTTTTTTTTTTTAACATAACATGGACTATTAACTATTACAAAAATACCCTTGGAAGACTAATCACTCTGGATTTCTCATTCCATTAAGTTGAACCAACGTCTCAAATCTAGCTCTGTCAAACGCCTTGGTGTATAAGCCTGCTAAGTTATCCAAAGATGGAACCTTAACTAACTTTATCAAATTCTTCTCAGCACAGTCTCTAATAAAATGATGTCGAATATCAATATGCTTAGTTTTACTATGCTTTACCGGATTGTTTGTGATTGACATTGTAGATTCGTTATCAATCATCATAGGAGTATTGGTTATATTTAACCCGTAATTCCGCAGTTGCTGTTGAATCCAAAGAACTTGAGAACAACAGCTGCCAGCTGCAACATACTCAGCTTCACATGTACAAATGGCTACTGAGATTTGCTTCTTGCACTGCCAAGATACTAATCTACCTCCTAAGAATTGATATCCTCCGATCGTAGATTTCCTATTTTGATTGCATCCTCCCTAATCCGAATCAGTATAAGCTATAAGATCTAAGTCTCCATCAATCGGATACCAAAGTCCCAGCTTCGGTTTCCCTTTGAGATAACGAAGAATCCATTTCACAGCTTGCATATGTGACTCTTTCGGATTTGCCTGATATCTCGCGCATATACAAACAGCAAACATAATGTCAGGCCTAGAGGCAGTTAAATACATTAGTGATCCGATCATGGCTCTATAAAGAGTTGGATCCACATCGCTATCACTCGATGTATTTGGACCAAGGTTGTGATTAACTGGAATTATAGTATGATAGACCTTACTTTCATCCATCTTAAAGCGTTCCAATAGCTCATATGTATATTTAGATTGATGAATAAAAAATCCATCCTTCTTTTGATCAACCTGTAATCCTAAGAAGAAATTTAACTCTCCCATTGCAGACATCTCAAACCTTTTTCTCATGACTTTCTCAAATTCTTGACACATCTTTTCATTCGAAGATCCAAAGATAATATCATCAACATATACTTGTACTAATAGAAAGTCATTCTTATTCCATTTTACAAAAAGTGTACTATCAATTGATCCTCTTGTAAATCCATTCTCAAGTAGATAAGTTGATAGCGTTCCATACCATGCACTAGGTGCCTGATGTAATCCATATAGAGCCTTATTCAAACGATATACTCTATCTGGATGTTCAGAATCAGTAAACTCTGGCGGTTGTCAAACATACACCAATTCTTCAACTTTGCCATACAAAAAGGCACTCTTAACATCCAACTGATAAACTTTGATACCCTTAAAAGAGGCAAATGCTAAGAATACTCTAATTGCTTCTAGCCTAGCAACTGGTGCAAATACTTCATTGTAATTTATCCCCTCTTGTTGATTAAACCCTTGAAACACTAGACGAGCTTTATTGCGAGTAATGACTCCCCGGTCATCTCTCTTACACTTAAATACCCATCTAGTTCCAATTGGATATTCTCCCTTTGGAAGGTCAACCAACTCCCATACTTGTAATTTAGAGAAATGTTGCAGTTCTTCTTGCATAGCTTCAACCCACGAACTTTCTTTGAGAGCCATTTGCACATTTTTAGGCTCGATTTGTGAGATATAGCATGAATATAGACATTGATTAGGAATCCCTGTCTCTTTCATAGCAGTATACAAGCTTTCTAAATCTCCAGAAGTACTAGCTTTAGATTGAGTCCTAGTCTGAACAGGAGTATTAATATCACCGATGATATTTTCAACGGGATGATTCTTACTCATTCTTGTAACCGGAATAGGATCAACTATTAACTCATCTCCTAAGTTAGTACCAATCTCTTCTAATGAAGGAATATCTTCTGAACTTGCTGAAGATAACCGTAAATGATTCAAAGAGGTAAGTATATCATCAAACGTTGTTTGAAGATCCTTTTCAGAATCTGCAGTTTCTTGATACTTATCCTTTGAAGGTTGTTGTGACCCACTTAAAGAAGCTTCATTTGAGTCATTTGGTGTCCTGATTCCAGATTTCGAAACATTCGATGTTGAAGAGGGACCATTGTCCGATTCTTCAGACAATAAGTGTTTAGAGATCTCTGAATCACTGACAAAGTCACTTATAGGAACTTTAAATGACTGAAAGAGATCTGAGTAGTCAAATTGCCAATCTAATCCCTTATGTACAGCAGGTACATAGCTCGTAACTTCAATGTTATAAACAATTTCCAGTCGTCCTGTGACTTTATTGAAAACTCTTTTATTTGGTGAGTTGGGCATATAACCTAGGAAAAATCCTTCGTCCGCCTTTTCACCAAATTTAGCTTGATTTCCTGTTTTCAATATTGAACATGGAACTCCAAAGGGTTCAAATCCCTTCAGATTAGGTTTCTTATTATTCAATAATTCATAACAAGTCTTGTTACGCTTTTTGACCATAAGAACCCTATTTAGAACATGACATGCTGTATTCACCGCTTCTGCCCAAAAGAAGACCGGAAGCTTTGAATCTGCAAGCATAGTTCTAGCAGCTTCAATCAACGTTCTATTCTTCCTTTCAGCTACACCATTCTGTTGAGGTTCATATGGTGCACTGAATTGATGAAATATCCCTTTGCTTAAGCAATAGATATTCAACGTTGAATTTTTGAATTCTGTTCCGTTATCACTACGAATACGCTTAACTCTAGTTTTATAGTCATTCTCTACTAGATCAAAGAACTCTATTAAAATTCCTGGAGTTTCATCTTTAGATCCCAAAAAGAATACCCATGAGAATCTAGCATAATCATCTGTGATAACTAAACAATACCACTTGCCACCTAGACTTCTCTTGCTTATAGGGCCAAAGAGGTCCATGTGCAGCAGTTCAAATGGCGAGGAGATTGAGTTTTCAGTCTTAGACCTGTGTGGTTTCTTGTGCTGCTTTCCTTTGAGGCAAGGAACACACTTATCTTCAGACTCGAAACGATTTTGTGGTACACCTAGAACTAACCCATTCTTGGTTATAAAATTCATTTTTCGAAAGTTCAGATGTGTCATTCTCCTATGCCATAAAAGTGCATCTGCTTCTGAGGCCTTGGATAGTAAGCATGTCGACACTATTGAAGAATTAGAGACACCCATGTTTATAGCATAGATGTCCTTCTTCCTTGGTGCCCTCATCAGTATCCATTCTTCAGGAATTGTGAAGCCTGGCTTCAGAACTAAAGCCTCCTTTTCATTAAAATGAACTGGATGACCTTTATCGCAGACTTGGGAAACACTCACTAGGTTATGAGTTAGTTCTTCAACGTAATTCACATCCTCTAGAGTCAAAGTTCCATTTGAAACTTTTCCTTTCCCTGTAATTACTCCTCCTTTGTCTCCTACAAAATTTACTTTTTGCTTGAAACCTTCTTTGAAGTCCTTCAGTAGACTTTGTTCATCTGTTATGTGCCTTGAGCATCCACTGTCTACATACCACCAACTGTCCTTGTTCACAGTCTGCTCCTACACATAACAAGTTGTACACAGTTAGTTATCAAGAGGGACCCAAGCCATTACGGTCTTGGTTTGTCCCTGATCATCTACAATCTGAACCTCCTTAAAGTGACCATAACTGTTCCCATTGGGAGTCTTGGTAACTTTCACAGGAGTTTGAGATTGTTGATGATCTATAGTCTTGGGCCTATGAGGAGAGTGAGTAGAAAACCTCCTAGGCACATACTTAGATCCCTGTGCACTCGAAGTAGAACCATTCTCAAATTGACTATGGTTTCTACTTGGGGTCCTAAACCTCGAAGGTGTCTTATCTCTTGGTTTATTGAAAGTATTTTCGTTTAGAGTATAAGCCCTTTTAGGTTTAGGTGGAGAGACACTATGATTACCATCTCTTTTCAGAATGTTTATAGGTTTGCTTCCTAATCACGGTTTGGAGCCTAACCTATCTACAATCGAACTAGAAGTGGTCGGTGTCTTTTCAGTATTCACTAACTTATGTATAGCTTCCAACTTCTTATTTGGGCAACAAGAAGATACGCGTCCTTTTTGGTGACACTTGAAGCACGACATCTGTTTTCGTGACTTACTAACTTTTGTAACCGCTATTGTTGTCTTAGGCACTAAAGGGCTAACAACATGCTCTTTATTAATCAATTCATCAATCTTAGTATCATGAATTACTCCACCCGGTACAAACTATACTTTGATTAAAGAAACTCTCTTTCTATCATCAGATGAAGGATTCTTAATAAACTCCTTCTGTGCCTCTGACAGATCAGGTTTAGCTATTGTTTTCTCAGAACTTACTTCAGTCATTTCAGTATCTTCTGGAAGCTTTGTGTAATTCGAATTGAAAGGAGGAGGTGTCTCATTGTAACCTAATCCTGACTTATCCTTTACACTTCGTTGAGCATCAAGCATTTTGTCCATCTCAGTGGTCCTATAATTTTCTATCTTTCTATTTTGCTCAACTAGCTTCAATTGACAGTCAGCTAACTCTTTCTCCTTATTAGCTATTTTCTGATTTAAGTCTTTTAGATTTATATAGAGACCATCTATGATGACAGCTTTTTCATTAATGGTATCTCTAAGAGCACTCCTATCAGAAGCATCAGGCTTAATTTCATCTTTTAAATCCTGTTTATCATCACTTAACCTATGCACATCAATCTTGGCTAGTTCAAGTTCAGATCTAACAGCCTTACTAGATTCAGTCAATAAGCTAACTTGAGATGTCAGGTTTTTATTTGCTACATTTAAAATACTAACCTGTGATTGCAAATCGGTAACTAAATAACAGACATCAGCAAGAGTAAGAATATCAAGACATACCCTTTTCTTGTCTGTTTGAACTTCAGCCATGCGTGCTACAAAGTCTTCAGGAGTCATGTTTTCAGTTGACTCCATATATAGCACATCTTCATCACTTGCTTTAGCTGCAACCTCTGGCACTTTTACCTCACCCTCTGCATCAGTAGGCATATAGGATGTAGATCCATCAATTTCAGCCATGAAAGCTTCCTCAGATTGAGCTTTCCATTCATACGATCCATCCAACTGCTTCACAACTAAGGCTTTGGAAGCGAGAGTACTTCCCGAACCTTGTAGTCCATTGCCAGCTTCTACCTTAGGTCTTTGGCACTCTCTAGCAAAGTGTCCATAACCCTGACAGTTAAAACACTTGATCTTGGTTTTATCAAACCCTGATCTATTGCCAACTACCTTTCTACATGTTTTCTTCAAGAAATTCTTTACCCTTCTTGACAACATAGCAAGTTGGTCCTGAAGGTCTATTTCTTCTAGATAATCAGGGTCAATCTAATCGTAATCTTCATCAAACATAATTGGATCATTGATTTTCCCTTGAAGGTAGTTTTCATAAGAAGCTACAAAGGAAGCAAGAACAGATAATTGCTGTTCAGCAGATTTCACACTCATAGGCATCTTTTGATGCTCTTGAGGTGACTTCTCAGTTGGTTTGCCCTTTGCATCACTACCAGATGATGTAAGAAGACACAGATCATCGGTAATCATTTCACCTTTTCCTTCAGCATTACCAACAAATAAAGCAGTGGTCGAGCTCGAGGAAGCAGTAGAGATAGTAGATTTTCCATGATAAAGTCCCGGATCCTGAGCCTGATCAGAATCAGTATCTCTAGTTTTCTTGGTGAAATCATAACCTCTGAGCTTATCAATGGCCTGCTCTAAGGTCATGGTTGCATACCTCTCATCGTTGTCTTTGAGCATTATGCCATGCATTTCCCACTTAGACGGTAAACCCTCAATAAACTTGTCGGTTTTCTCAGTCTCTGTAGAAATAATCTCATGATCATCTAGCTCACTCAGCAAATGGTAGTATCTTGTGGTATAAGCATCAAGATCTTCTCCTTTCATAGCTTTAAACACAGTAAACTGCTTTTTCAGGAGATTTTTCTTGCCTGCTTTAACTTGTGGACTTCCTTCACATCTCTTTTCAAGAGCTGTCCACAAAGATCTAGCAGTATGGAAGGATTTGAGTTGATGATTGAGCTCCTTAGGAAGACTCATCTTGATTGATGAATGAGCCTTGTTTTCAATCTCAAATTCCTTCTTTTGTGCTTTACTCATCTGTTGATAAGTGAGAACCACAATTGCATTTTCAACAATCTGGGTAGGTGCCGTGTATCCATTCTTGATACACATCCAGATAGATAGATCATGGAATCTACAGTAAGATTCAAACCTATCCCTCCAGCTAAAATAGTCCTCAACTCTCAACAATTTAGTTGGGACATTAGATTTGCCAATCTCGTGTTCCATCTCAATCATTTTGCTAAGGTCTGACATCGTGAAGTTTAAAGTTAAAATGTATTAGTGAATTTAGACAAAGTAAAAATCTCGACTCGCAAAACTCAGTTCAACTCGCAATCTCAGCTCGACTCGCAGAATCTCGGTTCGCAAGTCTCAGTTCGGATCGCAGTGATGTCAACTCGCAAGTGATCTCGGTTCGCAAGAGATCTCGGTTCGCAGAATATATCAACTCGCAAAGAGGTTCGACTCGCAAAATGTCGACTCGCAAGGATGTCGACTCGCAAGTTCAACTCGGTTCGCAAACTTATTCTGAAACCCTAATCTCGACTCGCAAAACGGCTGAAAATTACAAAATCAGAAATTTTTGGTATTTTTACAATTAAAACTGAAAATTTCGATCGTAAACAAACCCTAAATCGTCCAGAGAATGATTTTGATCGTTTTTACACACTAATGCACGTCAAAACAATCCTAAATCACACGCGATTAACCCGAAAACTTCGAACCACACTCGTTATCTAGCCCGAAAGCTCTGATACCAATTGTAAGTCCCTAGTTCTAGGATCGATAACTTCGTTATCTGTAGTATTAAGGTGCGGAATTCCTTAATACGGTGTTATCTTACTAATAACAATTTAGTTCACGTTTTGGTTAACCAATTGCTTTACTTTATACGAATATACGTCAAAGTCTAGCCTTTAGTATTTGTTTCTCTGGAAATACTGAGTTCGCACAAACTTGCAAAAATCCTGATCTCCAAAAGTTATATCAAAGTTATGTTATGTTTTTCACGTACAAAAACATTTATATATCTCGTCTCAACTCGCAGCCACTGGGCCTGCGAGTTGACTCGACTCGCTACGCAGCCCAAGCCCATGAACTCGGCTCGTTTGTTTCTGTTGAGTTCTGCGAGTTTAGATCTCATCTCGCATCGCAAAGCCTTGCGACTTGAGCTCTCGACTCGCAACAAACGTCTAAAACAAATAACTCGACTCGCAGCATATGTATATTATTGTTAAAATCTATATTCCTCTAACACTTTATCATAATAATATATTTAACGAATATTAATATCAAAACAATATCAATTTATAAATCTAAACCAATATATCAACATGATAACAATTACACTAGTCATATTGCAAAGCTAGATCTGTTGTCACAAACTATGTCTCAACACAGTCGGTGTCTTAGGCACTAAAGGTTCAACTAAATGTTCTTTATTAACCACTTCATCGGTCTTAGTATCATTAATTACTCCACCCGGTACAAAATGTACTTTAGTGTAAGGAATTCTCTTACTATCATCAGATGAAGGATTCTTAATAACATTCTTTTGTGCCTCTGACTGATCAGATTTAGCTACTGGTTCTTCTAAACATACTTCAGTCATTTCAGTATCTTCTGGAAGCCTAGTGTAATTCGAATTGAAAGGAGGAGGTGTCTCATTATAACCTAGTCCTGACTTATCCTTTACACTTCATTGAGCATCTAGCATCTTGTCCATCTCAGTGGTTCTATAATTTTCTATCGTTCGATTTTGCTCAACTAGCTTCAGTTTACAGTCAGCTAACTCTTTCTCCTTATTAGCAATTGTCTGATTTAAGTCTTTTAGGTTCATATAGAGACCATCTATGATGACAGCTTTTTCATTAATGGTATCTCTAAGTGCACTCCTATCAGAGGCATCAGACTTAATTTTATCTTTTAAGTCCTGTTTATCATCACTTAACCTACGCACATCAATATTAGCTAGTTCAAGTTCAGATCTAACAGTCTTATTAGATTCAGTCAATATGCTAACTTGAGAAGACAGGTTTTTGTTTGATATAGTTAAAACACTAACCTGTGACTGTAAATCAGTAACTAAATAACAGACATCAGCAAGAGTAAGAATATCAATACATACCCTTTTCTTGTCTGTTTGGATTTCAGCCATGCGTGCTACAAAGTCTTCAGGATTCATATTTTCAATTGAATCCATGTACAACACGTCTTCATCACTTGCTTTCATTTCAACCTCAGGCATCTTCACATCACACTCTGCATCAGTAGGCATGTAGGATGTAGACTCATCAATCTCAGCCATGAAAGCTTCCTCGGACTGAGCTTTCCATTCATAAGAGCCATCCAACTGTTTTACAACCAAGGCTTTGGAAGCAAGTGTGCTTCCCGAACCTTGTTTTCCATTACCAGCTTCTACCTTAGGTCTTTGGCATTCCTGAGCAAAGTGTCCATAACCCTGACAGTTAAAACACTTGATCTTGGTCTTATCAAACCCTGATCGATTGCCAACTACCTTTCTACCAGTTTTCTTCAAGAAATTCTTTACTCTTCTAGAAAACATAGCAAGTTGATCCTGAAGTTCAATTTCTTCAAGATACTCAGGGTCTATCTGATCATAATCTTCTTCAAACATAATTGGATCATTGATTTTACCCTGAATGTAGTTTTCATAAGAAGCTACAAAGGAAGCAAGAATAGATAATTGATGTTCAGCAGATTTCACACTCATAGGCATCTTTTGATGCTTCTGAGGTGACTTCTCAGTTGGTTTACCCTTTGCCTCACTACCAGATGATGTAACAAGACACAGATCATCAGCAATCATTTCACCCTTTCCATCAGCATTACCAACAAACAAATCAGTGGTCGAGCTCGAGGAAGCAGTAGAGATAGTAGATTTTCCGTGATATAGTCCCGGATCCTGAGCCTGATCAGAATCAGTATCTCTAGTCTTCTTGGTGAAATCATAACCTCTGAGCTTATCAATTTCCTGCTCTAAGGTCATAGTTGCATACCTCTCATCATTGTCTTTAAGCATTATGCCATGCATTTCCCACTTAGATGGTAAACCCTCAATAAACTTGTTGGTTTTCTCAGTCTCAGTAGTTACAATCTCATGGTCATCTAGCTCACTCGACAAATGGTAGTATCTTGTGGTATAAGCATCAAGATCTTCTCCTTCCAAAGATTTGAAAACAGTAAACTGCTTTTTCAGGAGATTTCTCTTGCCTGCTTTAACTCGTGGACTACCTTCACACCTCTTCTCTAGAGCTGTCCACAAAGTTCTAGCAGTTTGGAAGGACTTCAGTTGATGATTAAGTTTCTTGGGTAGACTCATCTTGATTGAAGAATGAGCATTGTTCTCATCTGTTGATAAGTGAGAACCACGATAGCATTCTCAACAGTTTGTGTAGGTGCCGTGTATCCATTCTTGATACACATCCAGATAGATAGATCATGGAATCTACAGTAAGATTCGAACCTATCCCTCCAGCTATAACAATCCTCAACTCTCAACAATTTATGTGGAACATTAGATTTTCCAATCTCGTATTCCATCTCAATCATTTTGCTAAGGTCAGACATCGTGAAGTTTAAAGTTAAAATGTATTCACGAATTAAAAAAAAAAATCTCGACTCGCAGAAACTCAGTTCAACTCGCAATCTCAGATTGACTCGCAGAATCTCGGTTTGCAAGTCTCAGTCGGATCGCAATGATGTCAATTCACAAGTGATCTCGGTTCGCAGGAGATCTCGGTTCGCAGAATATTTCAATTCGCAAACAAGTTCGACTCGCAGAATCTCGGTTCGCAAGTTTAACTCGGTTCGCAGACCTATCTGAAACCCTAATCTCAACTCGCAAAACGGCTGAAAAACGCGAAAACAAAAATTTTAGGTATTTTTACGATTGAAACTGAAAATTTCGACCGTAAACAAACCCTAAATCGTCCAGGGAGTGATTTTAATCGTTTTTACAAACTAATGCTCGTCAAAACAATCCTAAATCACACGCGATTAACCCGAAAACTTTGAACTACCTTCGTTATCTAGCCCGAAAGCTCTGATACCAATTGTAAGTCCCTAGTTCTATGATCGATAACTTCGTTATCTGTAGTATTAAGGTGCGGAATTCCTTAATACGATGTTATCTTACTAACAACGAATAAGTTCGCGTTTCGGTTAACTAATTACTTTGCTTTAAACGAATAAACGTCAAAGCCTAGTCGTTAGGTTTATTTTTATTTCTCTGGAAATTGAATTCGCAGGTTATAATTGGGATAGCAAAAGTCTAAATTGAATTGTTAATGATTTTCTAAACAAAAATCATTGAAATAAGTCGTCTCAACTCGCAGCCTTTAGGCCTGCGAGTTGACTCGACTCGCCACGCAGCCCAAGCCCATAATAAACTCAACCCGTTTGTCACCTGTTAAGTTCTGCTTTGCGAGTTTAGATCTCACCTCGCTTCGCAACACTTGCGACTTGATTAACGAAATATTCATTTACAAATCTAAACCAATACACAAACATAATAATAATTACACCAGTCCTATTTCAAGCTAGATCTGTTGTCACAAACTATGTCTCAACACTATTAAGAACCACATTAAAAACAAGAACTGAGTTGCTGTTCAGGGGGAAGGACCCGCCGGCTGGGGTCTAGGACCCGCCGGGTCCTCGGGTAAATCAGCAGAACCCGCCGGCTGGGGTATAGAACCCGTCGGCTTGTTCTTCACTACCTGCGACCTGCAGGTTTAAAACCCTGCTGTCCAATCCGAACCAACCCCCAAATACCATACAACTCAAGCTAGAAATCGATGTTATACATAATTTTACATCAAACAATATCCACAATCATCATATATCATCTCTAATATGATCATTAACAACACTTACCTCTTACACATCATTAACTTAAGCTTATATATCATAATTCAAGAATAATCAATGAAACCCATCACTTTCTTCATGCTATATACATCAAGTTCATCATTTCTAACTTAGGGTTTCAATTAAAATCATGAATTAGCTATCAACTACAATAATATAATCACCACAACCTTCAATTTCATATTAATCAAACTAATTTCATCAAACATACAAAAACCCAATTTCTAGGTTTATGTAATTCGAGAAATTGAGACTTACAAGGTGATTAAAAGGATTAGAGGATGATAATCCATGTTCTTGAAACTTGAATTCGAACTTGGAAGCTTTAATTTTGATGTTTCTTCATGAATTGATAAATGATCTATGGTTTCATGTTTTTAGTTTGATACGTACATATATATGTATGTATGTGCGTATGTTATATTTGAGAAAAGAAACAGCCGACTCAAACATTTGGGAGTATACTAGAAGTGTTTAAATTTCATTCTCCGTATTTATCATTGTCTAGAACTTAAAAACAATTTGCGGGGAAACATTATTTTATTTAACGTCAACTAAATAAAATTAAAACAATTAATAATTTATTAGTCACAATAAATTATTCGACTCTTTTCCCTTTTATTTTCCAAATAACATCACGTACCTATTTTTTGAAACATTAAATAATAATTCATAATCAGAAAATATTAAAATACTACCAGACCTGAGTAATGGATGTTACAAATAGTAATAATAATAATAATAATAATAATAATAATAGTAATAATAATAATAATAATTGTAATACAAATAATAAAAATAACAATAACAATAATACTAATAATAATAATAGTAGTAATAATAATAGTAGTAATAGTAATAATAATAGTATAATATAATAATAGTAGTAATAATTATAGTAATAATAATAGTAATAATAATAATAGTAATAGTAGTAATAATATTATTAATGATAATAATAATAATAATAACAGTAATAATAATAGTAATAGTAATAATGATAGTAATAATAATAACAGTAATAATAATAGTAGTAATAATAAGAATAATAGTTATAATAATAATAATAATAATAATAATAATAATAATAATAATAATAATAATAATAATAGTTAAAATAATAATAATAATAATAATAATAATAATAATAATAATAATAATAATAATAATAGTAATAGTAATAGTAGTAATAGTAGTAATAGTAATAATAATAATAATAGTTAAAATAATAATAATAATAATAATAATAATAATAATAATAATAATAGTAATAATAGTAATAATAATAATAGTTGTTGTGGGTAGAATTTTTATCTAATACTGTAGGATCCTTAATAGCATCATAATGTCGTAACACAGGTATGAAAAGCATTTACATATTATGTTTATAAGTCAAGATAATGATTTTTACGAGTATACTTTTAGGATCACAGTCATATTTAGGGATCCTGAAAATACTCTTATTATTTATCTTGCAGGATCCTATTCAAGGTATATTTATCTAACATAATTATGCAGGATACTGGATAAGGGAGATCCTTAAGTGAGGATCCAATGTTTATTCTGGGGCTGCGTAGTTTAGGATCCTGAACCTATATTAGTTCAGGATCATGCGCTATTTAACGTGTTTGTTTTCTTTAAGTATTGACCAGGTCGTATATGGAACGCCTCAATAAGATATGTTCCGGATTACATGAAGAAGCTTTGATACGATTCTATGGAGACGAAGTCCACTGCACGTGTTAAATCAAGTCAAAAGAGACGTTGATGGTCTTCATCTTTCGTCGGAGGATCCCGAGATCCTCAGAAATATTGTTATACGCTCTTAGTATTTAAATGAGGCATGGATGATCGATTAGGGGGACGAATAATCATAATTAACACCTGCGAAAATACTTATACTCTGCTCTCATTTACTCTAAAACACATTCACCAACACTTTATCAATTTCTTAGATAAACACATAGCCGATCATCCTTGTGCTCTTAGTTTGTAATTGATTACTTTTATTTTAATAAGATTAACTAAGACAAGGATTATTTGATCCTTCCCGAGGTTTTGTGCCGGCGATCAATCTTGATCAAGGGCTTTCCTCGTATATCCTTGTGTTGATTGTATTCACTTTATATTTTCATCATTTAATTTGCATGTTATTGATCTGTTGATCATAAAATCCGCATTATCCTAATTTTATCTTACATTTGTCACGGACACGTTTATTTATTTTCTTTCTAATCAAAATTATAGCATTATCTTTCAGTTTTATGCATTTTTATTGATCGTAAATGTGTTTTTACTGCATAACTTGCATTATCCTGAAAGTACTCTCCATTTTACTTAAACTTTTGGAATAATCCTATTTGCAAACCTTTGTTTTCATCATTAAATACGTTATCAACAAGGATCCACGAATCAAAGGATTCGAGACATAACTTTCTATTTAAAATTATCGTTTACTCATATAGATTATCGTGTAAATGCGTAATTGTCTTGAAAGTAATTTATAACACCCAGCCTCACTTTTATAAATTTGATCACTTAATTGCTTAGTGTAATTTTTTACCAAAACAATTTGGCACCCACCGTGGGGCAAGTGGTGTTTTACTTAATCAAACTCTTGTTAAAATCCTTGTTGAGTCATTCTTTTCAAAAACTTATGTTAAGAATGTCGAGCCAAGGACGATCTACATCATCCACTGTGCCAACATCATCATCTACGAGAACTACTCTTCCTCCTGCTCCACCTCTCACATCATCTCAACAGCAGCCACAAAATGTTTATGCTAGACTATCATCGGTTGGATCCACTTCTACAGGGGTCGGATTCTTTTCAGATCCGGACCCCGTTATGATTGCTAACCGGGATATTGTATCTATGTTCGCGCAGGTTAAGGAGCAGCTTCAACGAGTGGAGAGAAGTAATGAAATCCTGAGGAAGGATATGGAGAATTTGAGAGCAAGAGACAGTAATCCTGCTACTCAAGTCATTACCCCTATTCGAAGCAGGATCCTTGATTTTGGCACTCCTCCAATTATGGAACATAAAGGAGATTTCGTATCTATGCAAGGGAGCACTAGGATCCCAGATCCAATATTTGCTACAGGAGTTTCTACGTTAATGAGTCAACAATCTAATCCAGGATCCTCATATAGGACTCCTGACGGTGGTAACATGTATAGTAATTATATTTCTAACAATACTGTTGGGACTAACAATTTTCAGGATCCCGGGGTTAGCCCTATGATGGCAAGGGAAATACAAAAGCTGAAGGATATAATATCGAGTGTCCCTGGAGTTGTGCAACCAATTCCTAAAGTTGCTCCAACAGCCCATAGGATCTCGAGATTTGCACCACCTATTTGTGATGCTGAGATCCCGAAAAGATTTCAAACACCAAATATGAAGTTATGTGATGGAACAACGGATCCCGAGGAGCATATTGCGCAATACAGGGAGAGAATGGAGATCATTCCAGTTCCTTCTGATCTTAAAGAAGCCTGTTTATGCAAGGGCTTCGGCTCTACTCTCACAGGATCCGCACTAAAATGGCTATTAAACGTTCCCCCTTACTCCATTACTTCATTTGCTCATCTAGTTAATTTATTTAATAACCAATTTTCTTGCAGTAGGACATTTGAAAAACTAACAACTGATTTATACAGAGTTATCCAAAGGGCTAATGAGTCTCTTCGAGATTTTGTAGGGAGATTCGGGAGAGAATCCTTGAATATACCCAATTTGGATTTGCCAACTGCTGTACAAGCCTTCAAGATGGGAATCAAAAGGGATTCCCCATTCTATGAAGACCTTATTATGAATCCTTGCAGGAACCTTGACGAAGTCAGAAACAGAGCCTAAGATTTATCGGGCTGGAAGAAGATGCGATGATACAGAAGAGGGTGGACACTCAATCAGCATATGATAGGCCCAACAGGAAATCAGATTCATCCTCATTCAGATTAAATAGAAGCAAACCTTATACCAAAAATGAGGATCGTCGTGTAAACACTATTGATGAGGATGATGAAGAGTATCCTAATGTAACTGATTATAATTTTTCTGTAGATACAACTGGTGTCTTGTGTGCCATGCAGGATCTTGGAGATAAAGCAAGATGGCCAAAGAAGAATGATAAACCTTATGTCTGGAAGGATAAATCTAAGTGGTGTGCATACCATGAGGATTTTAGTCATATAACTGAAAATTGCATAGCTCTTAGAAAAGAGATCAGCCACCTGCTCAACAAAGGATACCTAAAGAATTTAATTGGAAAAAAGAAGGATCACAGGAAGAATCAGGATAGAGTTCAAGATCCTGAAGCTCAGTATAATCACAGGATCCCTACTAGAGCAGGATCCCCACCTTCGGATGCCAAGGTAATCAATTTTATTTCTGGTGGCTCTGACATATGTGGTACTTCTTATTCTGCAGCAAAAAGGCACGCCAAGGAATCCAAATCAGAAAAGCAATCTAGGCCGACAAGGACTTCCATTAAAAAGGATGAGAAAGTTATAGCATTTGATGAGGATGATTTGGAAAATGTTCGGGATCCTCACCACGATGGTTTGGTTATTAATCATTTTGTGCACAGGATCCTGATCGATGGAGGAAGCTCTGTTAACATCATACGTTTGGAAACCTTAAAAAGAATGGGAATCCCAGAATCATAGATCACTTCCAGATCCACTGTCTTGGTAGGATTCAGTAGAGAAGCAAAAAATACGGTTGGTGATATCAAGCTGCCGATTTATATTGAAGGGGTAAATTCCATTCAAAAAATTTGTGTTATGGATTGTTTGTCAAGCTATAACATTATCCTGGGAAGACCATGGTTGCACGATATGAAAGCAGTACCATCGACGTATCATAAATGCGTCAAACTACCAACTCGATGGGGGTGGTCAAGATAAGCAGTGATCAACAAGAAGCGAAGGATTGCTATACGACATCAATGAAGTCTACTATCAAGCCACCGTCAGCATAGCAATTAAAGAATAAGGTGTGGGATGTCTTAGATACAAAGGAACAAGATGTCAAAGAAATGCCGCTGGACTCAAAGGATCCTGAAGAAAAGGTGCTTATAGGCTCGGGGATCCCAGAGGATCTCGAACAGGATCTGATGAAGTTCTTGAATGAAAGGAAATCAACTTTTGCCTGGAAACCAAAAGACATGACAGGTATATCTAAGGATATTATAACTCATAAACTTGGAATTGATAATAGTTTCAGGCCGATTCAACAAAAGAGAAGAAAATTTGCGCTGGAAAGAAATGCTATTATCCAGGCAGATGTTGAAAGACTATTTGCTGCTGGCATGATAAGGGAAGTAAAGTTTCCAAGATGGTTGGCAAACATGGTCGTGGTACAAAATAAGAATGGGAAATGGAGAGTGTGTGTGGATTATACGATCTTAACAAAGCCTACCCCAAGGATCCTTTTCCATTGCCTCATATAGATTCAATGGTAGATGCTACAGTTGGACACGAGATCCTGACCTTCATGGATGCTTCATCAGGATTTCAACAAATTCAGATGGAACCATCAGATCAGGAAGACACAACCTTCATAACTTCCACAGGTATATATTGTTATATTGTGATGCCTTTTAGTCTTAAAAATGCAGGTGCGACATATTAAAGGCTGGTCAATATGATGTTCAAAGACCAATTGAGAAGCACAATGGAGGTATATATCGATGATATGGTAGTAAAGTCGAAGAAAACTGAGGATCATCTTTAGGATCTTAAGGTGGCCTTCGACATCCTGGATCAATACAACATGAAGCTTAATCCTGCGAAATGCCACTTCGGAGTGGGGGCAGGAAAATATCTAGGATACATGGTGACCAAGAGAGGGATAGAAGCTAGTCTAGAGCAGATCAAAGCTATTCTAGACTTAAAATCCCCATCGAGCCCTAAGGATATACAAAGATTGACGGGGAGAATAGCAGCTTTGAATCGTTTCATATCAAGATCCTCAAATAGATGCAAGGAATTCTATGATGTCCTGAAGAAAAACAAAAAGTTCGAATGGGGAGAAAAACACGTAGCTGCATTTCAAGAATTGAAGAATTATTTATCATCAGTTCCTTTATTGATGAAGACTGAGAATGGTGAGCCACTATTACTGTACCTTTCGATATCCAGAAGTGGCGTAAGTGCGGTACTTGTGAAGGATCATGAAGGACAACAACATCCAGTCTACTATGTAAGTAAAAGCCTACTAGATGCTGAAACCAGGTATTCTCATCTTGAAAAACTTATACTTGCGTTAGTCATGGCGTCCACCAAACTTAGGCATTATTTTGAGACACATCTGATTCATGTAAAAACTAATTATCCTATTAAAAATGTATTAAGAAAACCCGAAATGTTAGGACGCCTAGCTAAATGGTCTGTTAAGTTAAGTGCTTATAATTTGATTTACGAACCTAGGAATACAATTAAATCACAAGCCTTAGCGGATTTTATTGCCGATTTTACTAGTGACCTTCAAAATGAAGTAGATTTAGAAGTGCACGAATTAAATCAAATAAGTGAAAAGTGGACACTATACACTGACGGTGCTTCTAATATAAAAGGAAATGGTTTAGGAATTGTATTAAAAACACCTCAAGGTGATATTATACCTCAAGTTATAAGATGTGAATTTCAGGCTACAAATAATGAGGCAGAATATGAAGCATTAATTGCAGGATTACTGTTGGCTAAGGATATTGGTATAAAGTATTTAAATGTGTATGTTGATTCATTGTCAATTGCGAATCATTATAATGGAACATATACTGTAAAAGTAGATAGATTAGCTTTGTATTTGGATATTGTTAAGGATCTTGCAGGTAGCTTCGAGATCTTTGACATTCAACAGGTACTACGTGAGGATAATACTGAAGCAGATGCTCTGGCTAACTTGGGATCAAGCTTAAAGATACCACTAGATGTAAAGATATCAATTATACATATTGCAACACCTGTTATTGCTGATAAGGATAACAATGAAGAACAAGTATGTGATGTTGAGGATCATCAGTCTGGAGATAATTCGAATGCATCAGGTTCTGGGGGCAAGTCAGGATCATGGATGCAACCGATCATGGAATATATACAACACGATGTGATCCATAAGGATGAAAGCAATCTTAAAGCCTTCAGATTAAAGGTATCCCATTTTACTATTGAAAATGGTATATTATATAGAAAATCACTTGCAAGACCATTATTGCGATGCCTTGAGGATCCTGAAGCACAAGCAGTACTTAAAGATATACATGAAGGGGACTGTGGAAATCATTCTGGGGGCAGAGTATTATTTTAAAAAACTTTAAGGACATGATACTTTTGGCCTACTATGAAGAAGGATTCCATGGATTTTGCTCACAAATGTGAGGCCTGTCAAAGACATGGGAACATCCATCATCAACCAGCAGAACCGATGCATCCGATTATCTCACCATGGCCATTTATGAAGTGGGGAATGGATATTGTGGAAAAATTACCCACGGCTCCTGGTGGAAAGGTCTTTATGTTAGCAATGACAGATTATTTTTCCAAATGGATAGAAGCTGAGGCATTTGTTCAAGTAAAAGAAAAGGATGTGATATCATTCATCAAGAGAAATATCCTCACTAGATTTGGGATCCCAACAGAAATAGTATGTGAATATGGATCTCAGTTTACTGGAAAAAGAACAACTAAGTTTTGTGAAAGTTGGGGAATCAAGATGATAACTTCAACACTAGTTCATCCTCAAGCTAATGGTCAGGCAGAATCCAGCAACAAGATCATAATCAACAATCTTAAGAAGAGGTTGGATGTTAAGAAAGGAAGATAGGCTGAGGAATTGTCTTTTGTTTTGTGGGCTGATAGGACTACAGAAAGGAGGCGACTAAACAAACCCCTTTTGCTTTGGTGTTTGGATCCGAGACTATGATCCCAACGGAAATGGTAGTCCCAACGGCAAGATCCCATATGCAGACTTTGGAAGCAAACAAAGAAGAATTGTTTCAAGATCTAGATATTGTGGATGAGTTAAGGGATCGTGCTAAATTCAGGATTGCCGCATACCAACAGAGGATTTCAAGATCCTATAACAAGAATGTTAGGATAAGAAGGTTTCAAGTAGGAGATTTGGTACTAAGGAAAGTATTTCAAAATACTAAGAATCCTGCGGAAGGAAAGCTAGCACCAAAGTGGGAATGTCCATATTTAATAGATTCAGATGCTGGAAAGGGGGCATACTGGTTGGCTAATATGGATGGAGACTTACTTCCAAGATCCTGGAATGCTATTCATTTGAAGCTCTATCATGTGTAAATTGAATATTTATATTCAACATAAAAAGGTACTTCTGTGATCCTTAACTTTTCATTGATTTTTATTACACTTTAATATGTATGTATGTATTATAATTATATATTGATATATGCATGAAAGTTTTTCTAATTATTATCATTAATGAATAATGTACTGACTTAAGCATCAGAGGGGTGTTAGACACACTGATGTGTTGAATCTAGTTATTAAATTTATCGTTGTAAAATAAACAAGAAAGTACCGCGCTAGACCAAAACACAACCGGGCAGTGGACCCTATCGTGTAGTAGTATAGTTGGGTAAGTTCGGGTTTGAACGCAGGGAACTTAAGTTTAAGAAGTTGAAGTTAAGTGTGATCAATTAGATAAAAGAAAGTAAAATGTGGTTGGGTGTGACCGAGTTGCCACGATGCTTAAAACTACAATTTATAATAAATCAGAGCGGTGGACTCAGGAAGAGTCAAATTGGTTGTTTTGAACTTTCAAATATTAAAAACAATGCTTGCTTGGACTATTTCACTAGTGATTTCGGGGTGTAAGGTTATAACCGGTTAGGAGGTATGCTAAAGTAATACTCGTGAAACATAAGCTAGGCATTAGCTAAACCTATTGTTCAACTTCAATTAGCAACCTATGATTTAATCAAGTAACGGACGTTCGTCATGGTTACTAACTTGCACAAATTAACTAAATCATTTAACACATTCCAAATTACATTCGCAATTTTGTTCGATCATTCATAGACAAATAATCAATAGCAATTCACTAGTTGAAAACGTTCGCTATATCGATTAGTGAATCACCATATGGTTAAATTCTTGAGATAAAGCCTAATTACACAAGGTTCTCCGATTAAACATAAATTTAGGACGGTGAGTCAGTAAATCATCCACGCGACAAACATTCGCTATAATCGCTAACTTGTGTGTATTTAACTTGAGTTGTTACAATCGTCAAATGCTTTGTCCCACAAATGACAAACAACTTATTGAGGTATTCTTTATAAGCAACAAACGTTCGCTATAATTGCTTAGTTAAAATGCCAAAAGTTTACTAACAACAACAAGCTATACTCATACAAATACATGGATGATTCACAAGCTCAAACATAAATTAACACCAAAAGGTTACACCCCTAATCAACTAGTTATTTCATCCAAGCAAACATATAGATAACTAGCCACTCATAATCACAACAACTAAACAAATCTCATAAACACAATACAAATCCATAAATAGCTTCAAATTAGATTAAATTGAAATTATACCAAAGTTGTTACACAAATGTCTCCAAGAGAAGTTTGCTTGATGTCCCACTCACAAGCTTCACTTCAATGCTTAGTAGAACTTAGGTAATAAAAATGGTGGGTGAAGATTAAGTGAAGAGAAGTTAATGAATGAAATGGGTGTATTGAATGAGAGTGAAGTGAGTTTGGTTGGGAAGAAATTGTGTGTGTTTTTTGTTTGATGGTGAAGATTCCTCTCTGAAAATGAGGGTGGTGTCCCCTATTTCTCCTCCTTCCTGCAGCTCCCAAACTCTCCTCTTTCATAAAAAACGGTTGAGCATTAAATGCTCAACCAATCAAAATCGCACAACACACCAATCAGCCTCGAACTATGCTCAGATCGAAAGATAGCCGATCGGCTTTAATGGCATAGCCGATCGGCTTTTAAGGGCCAGCCGAACGGCTTCTAAAGCTCAGCCGAACGGCTTCGATAGTAAAAAAAAACAAGCTTCAGCGAGGGAAAACTCTGTAATGAAAATACACTAAGATAGCCGATCTTCTAAGGGAAGCAGATCTGCTGGACATTCATAGCCGATCGGCTTTGAGTTCTTAGCCGATCGGCTTTGATTCTTTTCAGCTTCATTTTCGAGCCCAGCCAGCATTGGTCCAGACTTCACCTATTCGCATGCGTTTCCAGCTTTTTACCTGAAATAGATTTCCAAACAAAATAAGTATCGGAAGTTCTTGAAATCTAATCAAATACATATGCAAAACAATGATATCGCGATAGATTTATATAGCCAAAATGAGCGATATCAAATATCCCCACACTTGAACTTTGCTTGTCTTCAAGCAAATCATCATCTTACCATTTTATAGTCCACTCTTGCAACGTTATAAGTGAAGATTAAGTTAACTTAACACAACGCTGGCACTAACCACCAAAGCAATTAGGCAAGCAATATATGTTTAAGCATTAGAAACTCGAGATATTTTAATTTGTCAAGCCCGAATGCACGACTTAGCACCTCACATAAGGATAAGTGTTTAGTCACTCACTCTCGACCTATAAGACTACAAGGTAAGGAAGTAAGCAATGTAACACTCAATCAAGCCAAGTCATGATGCAATGTTACCATAGGCTTGCACAAGGATCAAATCTCCACCGTCTTGACGTGAGCACCAAGTAAGATCTCAAAGGAGGTATTCTAAATGTGTGTTGTAACAAATGTAGGCTAAATACGGAATGGGATATGATAGACACAATAATTGGTGAAAAATGGTAGTCAAGATCCGTGAAAGATGTGCTAATGTTACCTATTGGTTTAAGCATGTGTCGGTAATGAAACTTAAGATTCTTGTGTTAAATCAATTCAAATTATTATTGTTCTCATTTTTTTTTTTATTTTTTTTTTTTTTTTTGAAATAATTGCATTCTATGACTTTCTATGAATCCTATGTAACGAACTTTCGAACCAACCATCCTAGACCGGATAAAGGCCTTCGGTGGCTAGGTGTAGAACACCCCCTCGGGAACTACTTGTTCAGGAATTCAAAGGCCATTTAGTTGACTACAATCATCCAACCATAACCTTTAAGCTCAATAGTTAACTTCTATTCATATGATTATTTCTAACATCAATCATGGAATTTAACACTAGAATCCCAATTCAAAACGACTTAAATCATATTTTGGATAAAACTCGTTAAAATTCCAAATAGGCAAACATCTTGGAAAAGTGATTGGTTTCGGGAATTGACTACACCAAAAATAAGGCTAATATTTAGTGAGTTGAATGTGGAAGTTTTCTATGGGTTTCTTAGCACTAAAAATGAGTGCTAACGACATGTGTAAACTGGATATAAACGGTTTTAAAGGAAAAATAAGATCAAAAACTCCTAAGAATACCTCCTCGTCTTCGACCCCACCTGTATCACATTTCTGTGATCCCACAGCGGTCTCAAAATGCATCACTAGGGCAAGTTCTAGAACAAACTACAATCACCGGCACACTCATAGCAATAAACAATATAAACACTAAAGGTAAGTGTTTTTCTCAATTAGGCTCAAATTTCTCACAATTTTTATAGTGAAGGCTACAAATGTGCTAGTCATGCAATTCACCCTATTAGGTTGCTTTTTTATGACACATCTCAAAAGGTTAAGTTACAAGAGAGAAAATTAAATTGCTTCCAATTAATTTATCACAGTTTAAGATTTTCAAAGCAATCAATCTTTTAAGGACAAACATATTCCTAGCAAACTATCATTCCCCGACCTTTTATTAGAATTTGCAACAATCTATCAGGCCAAGATCAGTAACAGACTTATTAAATGACCAATGGCCCGTTAATAGGATTCGTAAAGTTCGATTGGGGGACCAATAGGCTTTACAAACCCCAATAAAAGGCAGGAAACAACAATTCACTAAGAATGGAATTCAAGTGAATACCTCCCTACACTTGAGAGTTGCATTGCCCCAAATGCAAACATAAGCAAGGAAAAAGCATAAGTGTGAAGGTAAAAAGAAACGAGAACTTCCCCGGGGGTTTTGCATAAAGGCGTGGAAACGCGAGCTGGCTCTTGATAAACGTGTAGAGATCCCATTCAGCTCGGCATGCTACAAAAAAAAAGCAACAAACAAAAAACAAGCACCAAAACACAAGTGCAACATGGATACATACTAAGAATGCATATAAAAGGTAAATGAATGTTAATCATCCAAAGTACCAAAGGGAAAAATAACCAAAGAATAAAAAGTGTTCAATAGTTTAACAATCCTAAAACACAATAGCACCCAACTACCAACCCCCACCATGGGGCGGGTCATGGGTGGAATCATCCTGCTGGTGCGGCTGCTGATATGGCGAAGGAGACCCAAAAAGCCAATGACTGTGAGCTTCTTGCTGCCAGTTACTGGGTGGAGGGGCAGACCAAGAAGTGCCCCAATCTTGTTGCTGTTGACGATAAGAAGAGGTGTGCATGTGATCCCGGTGTCGCTGAAGCTCAACTAGTGCAGCGTCTCTATCATAGACAGGGGCAGGGAGAATACCTCCCGGTTCTCCCCAACGAGGAGGTTCTTGATAAGGGACAGGCACATGGTTAGGAATATGGTTCGCCATGCGCTCATGATCATGAATGAGCCAATCATTTTGATATCGATTGACCCCCCACTCGTACTGGGATTGCTCCCGGAATGTCTGTTGGTCCAAACGCATATTCCTAAAGTCGGTCATAAAGTTCCTCCAATAGGCAGGTTCCTCAGAATGAGATGAATCACCAGGACCCGATGTCTCATCCGCACGCACAGTCTCTGGATCTTCTTCTTCTTCTTCATCTTCATCAGAATCATGAATGGTAACAGGCCGTTTTCCTTTAGCCCCGGCCCGAGACACTGTTGCCGCCTCCCTAGGAGTGAGCTTATAAGCAACATATGATCCTCCTTTCTTTCTCAAAACCTGGGCGGTGGCATAAGACTCAGCCCCAATCGGAAGAGTATTGTTTGGAATTCGGGTATAGGGTGGGACGCCTCGGGGCTTCAAACTGATGTTTAGACCTTTGGCAATCTGGGTGATGAAATGGCCCCCACAAAGCTTAGAGTTTGCCTTATGCCCAGCAGCATAGGCATGAAGATATTTGCCCACAGCAAAAGGAATATTTATCCTTTCCCGACTTTTCAGCTGATCTAAAAACCACAAGTCGATCAAGGTGACCTTTTCCCGATTGGTCCCCCGAAGAGTGAGTGTATTTGCTATCATCTTGTGTATCACCTTATATATGGGGGATGTAAGGTGCTTATTCAGGTTCTTTCCCCCAAGATAAGGCGATGTGCTAAACTTTTCCCACACTTGAGCATTACACTGCCCTTCCTCTAACCTTGCCCCGGTCATGATGTATCGATCAATCCAATGAGAAGAATACTCCTCGTCAGTGTAGATCCCCAAACACCCTGCAAGTTCTTTTAAGGATAAATTTCTCGGGGCCCCACCAAGTTTGAAACTCAAAAACTTATCGTTAACGTTGTTGACAATGAACATTTCCACCGTTGCTAAGAATTCCATCACCAGTTCTTCGTAAATCGGTTCTTGAATCCCAAGAAGCTTCTCAAAATCATTCACACCAAGAGCTTCATCATTAAACCTCACAGTTTGAGTGAAGATGCGTCGAATGTCTTGAGCAACCCCCACAACCTCCAACGGGTTCCAATTGATTTCCCGAGGGTATTCACACTCCTTTTTATGAATGTTATATAAGGCTTCAGTGAATTCCATGTAGTGATACTGATGGCGCCCAAAGATCAAATGGGGGTGGCGGTCATTAGGAAGTAAATCCTCGTAAATACTTTGCGGATATTGAGGCTCATAAGTGTCAGGTCGGTTATTCCTACCTCTCTGCACAACACAACATAACAAAATACAAGCTTTCCAAGTTGAGTCAGAGTTAGCACAAAAGAATATGACAGAATGAGCGATCAATGTTGGGTACAACCACACCTCCTAATAACAAAGCATATATGCCAACAACCGCATTACCATGCAAACAATCACAATTGACAATCATAGCCCACAACGATAATTTTCGACAATCCACAGTCAAGACTTAAACCCTACAAAGAATAGCATGTACTCCAATATCAAACAAAGCTTGATCATGCCTATGTCATACAATTTCAATTCAAGCAAGTCTTACAATCAAGATTACACGCCACACCAAGTGACTTTCACATAAGTAAATAACTCCAATATCAAACATAACTTGAATTAAGCAAAAATGATCACTCAATTTGAATCAAGGCATGTCTTACAATCAAAAGTTAAATTACAAAAAGTCAAAGTCAAAGTAAAAGTTTGACCAGAAAAAAAAGTCAACTCCTTCTTCCCCAATTTTTCACATAAACCCTAATTTTACTAAATCATCCACAAACTGAAAGTTAATCAATCAATCAATCACATTATGCAATCGAACATGAATTACACTATAATTAACACCTAACACCAAGCATAAATCACTAAATTCGGATTACCCCCAAATTAGCATATGAACCCTAATTTGCAAATCATCTAAATCGAGCAATTCAAACAATGAATCATGGTGTAAACCAAGTATTAAGCATGAATCAAGCATAATAATCAACAAATTCACAAGGAAAATCATCCCCACACTTGAATTAAACCAAACCCGGATTCAAGTGTTCTTCCCCAATTTAATTGAAAGATGGAAAGATTAAGGGGAGTTATATGATGTACCTTTGATGGTCTAGACATGATTATTGTTTGAAAGATGGAAAGATTTGAAGAAAGATGTGAAGATTAGATGACTTTTTTGAGAGAGTAAGAGGCTAGCCGTTCGGTTATTAATGTGTGGAAGAGACAAGCAACTAAATGTTTTATCCTTTAAAAATCGCACAGTAATAGCCCAAAGCCGATCGGCTTAGGCCTTAGCCGAACGGCTTCTATAGCCGAACTGCTCCAAACTAATAGCCGAACGGCTTTATCACACAAAATTGCACACTCAGTTTGAAGGCCACTCGCGGTAGTGAAAAATCAAAGAGTTAGCCGATCTGCTAACAATAGCCGATCGGCTTTGGGTCAAGAGCAGAACTGCTATGTTAAGCCGATCGGCTCATCCAGTTACAGTCCTCAGCAGAAAATCACAATCACTAAAAGTAATTGTTTAAACACACAATCGCAGCAGAAAATCAGTTCAAAAATATCAAAAAGGATATAAACACGAGTTCCCTCGTGATCGGGCTTCATTTATTAACGAGTCCAAGCTAGACTCGACCCCGAATTCATTTATCCCTGGGGTAAGTTGCGAGCTCCTCCCACTCGCCATCAACTTCTTCCTCATGGTAAAGCTTCAATCGGTGACCGTTTACAATGAAAGTTCCTCCATCCGAACCGATAAGTTCCACGTATCCGGATAGATAACCATGCTTGACCGTATAAGGGCCGGTCCAACGTGGCTTGAACTTAGGTTGCTTCAACTTAAATCGGGATTGAAAAAGAAGCACTTTGTCACCCGCCTTAAATTCTTTTCTCATTTTGAGCTTTCGGTCGTGCAAAACTTTGGTTCTTTCTTTGTAAAGGCGAGAATTCTCATATGCTTGCAATCGAAGCTCATCCAACTCATGGAGTTGTAACATCCTCTTCTCACCCGCTTCAACCAAATCTAAGTTGCAATTCTTGAGTGCCCAATAAGCTTTGTGCTCAATTTCACAAGGTAAATGGCAGGTTTTGCCGTAGAGCAACCGATATGGTGTTGTTCCGATAGGTGTCTTTTAGGCGGTCCGAAATGCCCACAATGCATCTTCAAGCTTCTTGGACCATAAGGCTCGGTTGTCCTTCACCGTTTTTTCCAAAATCCTCTTCAAGGCACGGTTTGTGTTCTCGACTTGACCACTCGTTTGTGGGTGGTAGGAAGTCGAGAACCGGTGATTCACCCCATATCTTTTAAGCACTTTTTCAAGTTGAGCATTAGCAAAGTGGCTCCCCCTGTCACTAATCAACGCTTTAGGCATCCCAAATCGAGAAAACAAACTCTTTAAAAAGTCGATCACCACCCGAGCATCATTTGTGGGCAAAGCCTTTGCTTCCGCCCATTTGGACACATAATCAACCGCCACCAAAATATATTCATTCTTGAAAGATGGAGGAAATGGGCCCATGAAGTCGATGCCCCAAATATCAAACACTTCACACACTTGGATGCTAGTTTGTGGCATTTCATCCCTTTTAGAGATGCTTCCGGTTCTTTGGCAAGCATCACACGTTTGGCATAAGGTATTTGCTTCTTTGAAAATCGTGGGCCAATAGAAACCCGCATCATAAACTTTCTTAGCGGTGACCGAAGGGCCATAATGTCCACCGGTGGGCCCGTGATGACATGCGTCCAAAATTTTTCTAGTCTCACCACCCGATATACATCTCCTCACCATCCCATCCGCACAAACCCGGAATAGATGCGGTTCTTCCCAAAAATAATATTTGAGGTTCGAGAAAAACTTGCTTTTCTCTTGATGGCTCATCCCCTTTCTCAAAACTCCACCGACCAAATAATTTGCTAAGTCGGCATACCAAGGTGCTTCATCCTCGTCCTCCTCGCTTGTACCTACATGAAACAAAAATTCCTCCGGGAAAGAGTCATTAATGTTAGTATCGCCTTGCTTGTCAAGATTTGGATTCTCCAATCTCGACAAGTGATCGGCGGCAAGGTTTTCGGCACCCCTCTTATCTTTAATTTCAATGTCGAATTCTCGCAAGAGAAGAATCCAACGAATAAGACGCGGTTTTGCATCTTGTTTAGCAAAAAGATATTTGAGGGCCGAATGATCGGTAAATACAACGGTTTTTGAAAGCACAAGATATTGCCTAAACTTGTCAAAGGCAAACACAACCGCAAGCAACTCTTTTTCGGTCGTGGTGTAGTTTTGTTGGGCCCCATTCAATGTTTTGCTAGCAAAATAGATAGGTTTAAAATGGTTGTCTACTCTTTGTCCTAGGACGGCTCCTAGGGCAAAATCGCTTGCATCACACATAAGCTCAAATGGTTTGGACCAATCGGGGGAAACTATTATGGGTGCTTGGGTCAAATGGTCCTTAAGGGTCGAAAATGCACTCAAACAAGGGTCATCGAACACAATGGGCGTATCCTTTTCAAGTAGCTTAGTCATCGGTCGGGTGATTTTTGAAAAATCCTTAATGAATCTACGGTAGAACCCGGCGTGACCCAAGAAACTCCTAACGCCTTTTACATTAGTCGGAGGGGGTAGTTTAGCAATAACATCAACTTTTGCTCGGTCAACCTCAATACCCAATCCTGACACTTTGTGTCCCAACACAATACCCTCACGTACCATAAAATGGCACTTCTCCCAATTCAACACTAGGTGGGCCTTCTCACATCTCTCCAACATTTTATCCAAATTTTTTAAACATGACTCAAATGAGTTGCCAAAAACTGAAAAATCATCCATGAAGACTTCCATGGAGGTTTCAACCATATCGTGAAAAATGGCAATCATGCACCTTTGAAAAGTGGCCGGGGCGTTGCAAAGACCGAAAGGCATCCTCCTATAGGCATAAGTGCCGAAAGGGCAAGTAAAAGTGGTCTTTTCTTGATCCTCGGGAACTATTGGGATTTGGAAATACCCCGAGAATCCATCGAGAAAGCAATAAAACTCGTTTCCCGCTAGCCTTTCAAGCATTTGGTCAATAAATGGGAGGGGAAAATGGTCTTTTCGTGTAGCATCATTTAATTTCCTATAGTCAATGCATACACGCCAACCCGTGACCGTCCTTGTGGGTATCATTTCGTTTTTCTCGTTAGCCACAACGGTCATGCCCCCCTTTTTTGGCACGCAATGTACCGGGCTCACCCAAGAGCTATCCGCAATAGGGTAAATGATACCCGCATCAAGAAGCTTAATCACTTCTTTCTTGACTACATCCACCATATTGGGATTAAGCCTCCGTTGTCTTTGAACAACGGGTTTAAAATCATCAACAAAATTGATTTTGTGCTTACAAAATGATGGGCTTATTCCCGGTATGTCGGATGTTCGCCAAGCAAAAGCTCTTTTGTGAGCCCTGAGTACATTCAACAATTTAACTTTTTCATCATTTACAAGGGAAGAGGAAATGATTACGGGTAGGAGATTTTCCTCATGGAGATAGGCATACTCCAAATGGCTTGGAAGTTCTTTCAATTCCAAATCACGTGGTGGATCCTCCAATGATGTTTTGATCCTCATATCGTCATCCTTTTTAAGCTCCTCAAATGCCTCCTCACCATTGAGCTCTTCTTCATCATTTGTCTCTTCCATGCTCATGACCAACTCCTCCTCGGTCATTGCTTCCACATGTGCCCCTAGGAAGTCAACAAGTTCCGATTCCAATCCAAGCAAGCTCTCCAATTCTTCATCTACCGCATCATCTATCACATCAATGCTAAAACAAGAGTCATCGTTAGAATAAGGATGCTTCATGGCCTTGTCGACCGTGAAGGCAATCCTTTCGTCACCTACTCCTAAAGTCAATTTCTTGTCTTTGACTCCTATTATGGCGTCCGCGGTGTGTAAAAATGGCCTTCCTAGAATCAACGGTACCTTACTATCCTCTTCCATTTCTAGGATGACAAAATCTACCGGGAAGGTGAATTGGCCAACTTCAATTAACATGTTTTCCGCAATCCCAATGGGATATTGGAAAGATCTATCGGCAAGACGAATACTCATACGTGTGGGGGTGAGGGATCCTAGGGACAATTTCGCATACAAAGAATAAGGCATCAAATTAATACTAGCCCCTAGGTCGGCTAATGCATCACACGTAATGAATTTACCCAAAGTACAAGAAATGATGAAACTCCCGGGATCACCAAGCTTTGGTGGGATTTGGTTTTGAACAAGAGCCGAACATTCTTCATTCAAAAACATAGCCGAAGCTTCCGAAAGCTTTTCTTTGTTGCTCACCAAATCTTTGATGAATTTGGCGTAGTTCGGCATCCCGGCTAGTACATCAACCAAAGGCACATTGATTCGGATGCCTTTGATCATGTCCACAAATTTTCCGTATTGGGCCGCAATCTTTTCCTTTCTTAGCCTTTGAGGGTATGGAATCTTTGGCTTGTACGCTTTTACAACCGGTGTAGGTAACACCGGTGCATCCGTTGGTGTAGAATCATCAACATTCTCCTCATCCGCCTCTTCCTCAAATTCCTGCACAAAAGAGTTAGGAATATTTTTGTCTTTGGCTTGAGGTTGTGGTGGAAGTTCCTTTCCGCTCCGTGTAACAATAGCGTTCACATGCTCGTTCCTTGCGGGCGGTGGTTGGTATGGCTTTGACCCTCCACTAGAAGATGATGGTTGTTGTCTTGGGTTTTGTTGCGTGTTACTTGGTAGGCCACCGGTTGGCCTACTACTTTGCCCCTCGGACAACCTATCCATTTTCCTTTCCAAGTCTTGTATGGAGGCTTGATGATTCTTTTGCCCTTGTTCCACACTAAGCCTTATATTCGTCATTTGGGTCTTTAACCTCTCGGTGCAAGCATCTTGCTTAGTCATGAACTCCTTCATCATTTGTTCCATAGGAGTCAAAGTAGGTTCTTGTTTTTGAACCGGTGGTGGGTTGTTGTCTCTTGAAGAACCTTGGTGTTGGTTTTGGTTGTAGTGTTGGTTCGAGGATTGGTTGTAATTTTGATTTGAGTTTTGGTTGTACGGTTGATTCGGTCGAGAAAATCGGTTGTTTTGGTTGTAGCTTCCTCCTTGATAACCTCCCGAATTCCTATTTTGGTAACCACCCCGTTGGTAGTTTCCACTTTGGTAATTTCCTTGTTGGAGGAAATTAACATCTTCCTCATCTCCCGCCATTGGTAAATCATCTTGTGCACAATTTGCCGTGGCATGGTTACCACCACAATTACCACAACCTTCCCGAAGCTCCTTGATTTCACCCTTTAGTGTCTTGAATTGAGCATCAAACTTAGAAGATGATGCTTTGATTTCTTTCATCATTGCCGAGTCATTGGGGCTTCCATCCTTACCACTTGTTCCTTCCACAAAAGCAACATGCTTCTTCACCGGTTTCCCTTCTTTATCTTTAGCCCAATTTAGGCTTTGGATCACCTTATCCTCAAGAACCTTCCAAGCCTCGTTTGGTGTCTTATAAAGAAATTGACCACCTCCCGAAGCGTCAAGAATACTAGCCGAATTTATGTTAAGACCATTGTAGAACAACACAATAATATCCCTCTTTTTCAACTCGTGGCCATGACAATTTCGCAACATTTCCTTCATCCTACACCACGCTTCTACCAAACTTTCGCCTTCTTGTTGTTTGAAGGCTCTAATCTCATTCAATAACCTTTCGGCCAAAGCCGGAGGGTAATACCGCCGAACAAATGCTTCTCTCATCTCGTCCCATGATGTAATGGTGTTTGGTTCCAATTCTTGAAACCATATCTTCGCCTCACCACATAGAGACATAGGAAAAGTCCGTAGGCGAATTGCCTCATCCATATTTGGCCCATACTTGAACCAACTCCCAATCTCAAGAAAACTCGCAATATGTTTGTGCGGATCGGCCCGCACCCTTCCATCAAATTGTTTATCCCTAATGAGTTGCATGTGATGCCCCTTCAAAGAGAAATTATCATTTTCAATATCCGGAACCCGTATGGCCGACTCGGGTGTCGGTGCTACGGTTCTAACCCGCGAGCAAATAGGAGTATCATCCTCATCCGCCATATCGTCTTCAATTATAATAACCTCTTCCGCACGCTCCGGTGTTACAAGCTCATCTTCAAAAACCTCTTCAACCAAGATATTTCCCGAAGATGTATCAGAATCCGTGCGACTACTAGTTGAATCCGTTGGATTATTCTTTGGCTTCCTCCTTCGCTTCTTTTTAGCGGCTTTCTCCGGATTGGACAAGGGACTAAGTAGTTCGTGGCCCGAACTTCTTGTGCTCATCCACTACCAAATCAAACCTATAAAGCACAAAAGATAAAACCGTCAAATGCACCGGCGCAACACAACTTAAAAAGTAACTTTCAAAGAATAAATTCCGAGAAAGGATCAATCAATCTCACTTAAATCAACTTCAATCGAACACTAAGTTCCCCGGCAGCGGCGCCAAAAACTTGATGTGTTGAATCTAGTTATTAAATTTATCGTTGTAAAATAAACAAGAAAGTACCGCGCTAGACCAAAACACAACCGGGCAGTGGACCCTATCGTGTAGTAGTATAGTTGGGTAAGTTCGGGTTTGAACGCAGGGAACTTAAGTTTAAGAAGTTGAAGTTAAGTGTGATCAATTAGATAAAAGAAAGTAAAATGTGGTTGGGTGTGACCGAGTTGCCACGATGCTTAAAACTACAATTTATAATAAATCAGAGCGGTGGACTCAGGAAGAGTCAAATTGGTTGTTTTGAACTTTCAAATATTAAAAACAATGCTTGCTTGGACTATTTCACTAGTGATTTCGGGGTGTAAGGTTATAACTGGTTAGGAGGTATGCTAAAGTAATACTCGTGAAACATAAGCTAGGCGTTAGCTAAACCTATTGTTCAACTTCAATTAGCAACCTATGATTTAATCAAGTAACGGACGTTCGTCATGGTTACTAACTTGCACAAATTAACTAAATCATTTAACACATTCCAAATTACATTCGCAATTTTGTTCGATCATTCATAGACAAATAATCAATAGCAATTCACTAGTTGAAAACGTTCGCTATATCGATTAGTGAATCACCATATGGTTAAATTCTTGAGATAAAGCCTAATTACACAAGGTTCTCCGATTAAACATAAATTTAGGACGGTGAGTCAGTAAATCATCCACGCGACAAACATTCGCTATAATCGCTAACTTGTGTGTATTTAACTTGAGTTGTTACAATCGTCAAATGCTTTGTCCCACAAATGACAAACAACTTATTGAGGTATTCTTTATAAGCAACAAACGTTCGCTATAATTGCTTAGTTAAAATGCCAAAAGTTTACTAACAACAACAAGCTATACTCATACAAATACATGGATGATTCACAAGCTCAAACATAAATTAACACCAAAAGGTTACACCCCTAATCAACTAGTTATTTCATCCAAGCAAACATATAGATAACTAGCCACTCATAATCACAACAACTAAACAAATCTCATAAACACAATACAAATCCATAAATAGCTTCAAATTAGATTAAATTGAAATTATACCAAAGTTGTTACACAAATGTCTCCAAGAGAAGTTTGCTTGATGTCCCACTCACAAGCTTCACTTCAATGCTTAGTAGAACTTAGGTAATAAAAATGGTGGGTGAAGATTAAGTGAAGAGAAGTTAATGAATGAAATGGGTGTATTGAATGAGAGTGAAGTGAGTTTGGTTGGGAAGAAATTGTGTGTGTTTTTTGTTTGATGGTGAAGATTCCTCTCTGAAAATGAGGGTGGTGTCCCCTATTTCTCCTCCTTCCTGCAGCTCCCAAACTCTCCTCTTTCATAAAAAACGGTTGAGCATTAAATGCTCAACCAATCAAAATCGCACAACACACCAATCAGCCTCGAACTATGCTCAGATCGAAAGATAGCCGATCGGCTTTAATGGCATAGCCGATCGGCTTTTAAGGGCCAGCCGAACGGCTTCTAAAGCTCAGCCGAACGGCTTCGATAGTAAAAAAAAACAAGCTTCAGCGAGGGAAAACTCTGTAATGAAAATACACTAAGATAGCCGATCTTCTAAGGGAAGCAGATCTGCTGGACATTCATAGCCGATCGGCTTTGAGTTCTTAGCCGATCGGCTTTGATTCTTTTCAGCTTCATTTTCGAGCCCAGCCAGCATTGGTCCAGACTTCACCTATTCGCATGCGTTTCCAGCTTTTTACCTGAAATAGATTTCCAAACAAAATAAGTATCGGAAGTTCTTGAAATCTAATCAAATACATATGCAAAACAATGATATCGCGATAGATTTATATAGCCAAAATGAGCGATATCACACACTAACACCCACCTTTACCCAAGATCTTGTATTTGTTGTAGTTCATGCATTTGAGGATCATGGATCGAAGATTAGAGGCTAGCTACCTCTCCTCCGTTAAGGATCCCAGAGATCCTCTAAGGTTTAGAAGTTTCCGAATGGATAAACACCTCTAGGGTTTATACGCCCTTCCAGTTGCGCACGATGTTTGATTATAGTGCCACGGTTAGGGAATCGGTGATGCCTCTGGTACCCGACAACTTCATTTCTATTGGCCTATAGATCAAACGCTAACGAATGTCTATACTGATGTGCAATAAACGTAAGGTTTGTGGCGTTTTCACGTCACTCTAAGGTTTGTAATGTTTTCGCATTACCCAATCGGTTAGACATTTTCATGTCTCAAGTGGCTTAGCCCAAGAATCAAATGGTTTGTAATGTTTTCACATTACCTAATGAATTGACACTTACATGTCACTATTATAGTTTGTTTAAACTATCTAATAATTATAATGTTTTCGCATTATTAAAAAATTTCAGTGGTTAAGTCTAATAAATATCTTTATTAGCTCTAATGTTTTCGAAATTATCAAAATTATTTTGAGCTGAGTATCATAAAATGTATTTTCGAAGATCATAAATATTTTTTGGAGTTAAATAAAATTGTTTTCACAATCAATTTATAAAATTATTGGCATTTTCATGTTAACAGGAAATATTTATTGACATATATCATTATCAATAAAATATTTTACGATCCTGAAACCTTAGGATCCTAAACTAAGGATTATCTTAGATCCGTTTAAGGATCCTTGAAACCTATGCTGCAGAATGGATATTGAGAGAATCTTCTAATTATCCTGGATGTATCCTGAGGGAATCTCCTTAGGATCCTATTTCTAAACAACTATCAAACAGATATATGTATATTAAGGAAATCTCCTCAGTATCCTAATATTATTAACAGCAAAAAATCTAAGGATTATTCAATCCTAAAATCAGAGTTCAAAAGAAGTGCAGGAAATTCAAATTGTCTTATGGCCAACATAAACCACCTTCGATACGACCATGGTTGATCATGCCAGATCAACCTCATCCTGAATAATTGTCTATTACAACCACAACCCTTAAATTATAAGAACATAAAAGCAGTACCAGGCTCCGGCTAGTTATATGCCTTTCTTGCCTGGGGTTGAATCCTCAACTTCAGTAGGATTCTCAGGGGTTTCCGATACGGGTGCTGGGTTATGCATTTCGATGTCCTCAATGTCAATAGTGATCTTATGAGTTGATGCATCAGGGGTCTTCTTCATTGGTGTTTTGGTTGCTTTGCCACTAGCTTCATCATAGAAATTTCCAACTTCTGAATCTTCACCTTTCAGTTTTGCCAATTTTTCTTGCCAGGCAAGGACATTCCAAAATGTAGTATCAAGACCCCTGGCACTAGCTTCAGACACCATAAGGATCCTGACTTTGAGCACTGCAATAGTTGCATCCTTCTTAATACCGGCAACCAGAATTTCGCGTTCTTCATTGATTCTCCTCTGAGCCTCAGCATCCTTTAGAGCAGCATGAGCTTTGGCATCTTTGATCTCTCTTTTCAGAAAAGCAACCTCCTGGGCAGAAGATTCTACAGCAATAGAAGCTGTTTTCTTTATGCTCTCAATCATCTCCACTTTCTCCTTATAACATTTGCTGGCTTGTTCCATAGCCTATAAAGAACAAATGTAATTGAATACATAAGGATAAAATCTAGTCAAGAAATTGAATAAGGGCGATGAAATATACCTTGTCAAAATCAAGTATGAGTTTATCAGGATCCTCCATGCTGTTGGTTTTCCTTTTCTTGTTGGTTGGTCTGGAGCGAAGGTTAGGGACCCTAGCCTTGCCAGGTTCAACGACTAACTTTTCTTCTTTAATTGGCACGTCATCATCTTCAATGTCCGATAAGGGTGTGAAATTTTCCTGGTGTGGTTGGAGTTGTTTTCTCTGACTTCATGATTTCAGGTGAAGAAGTATAAGAAAATGTCCTGTCAATTTCTGGAATTTTCAGGAAATTCTCTATCAATTCCTCAGAGTGGGGAAGAGGAAGAACTAACTTCTCTAATATTGCTGCAAAAACATGAGAAAAATTAGAAAGATAAATATGTACAAAGGTATGTTCGTGTAATAGTTTTTATCCTACCCTTAGTAAGCCAAACTGTTAGAATCAGTTCATCTTCAGGAAGAGAATTTCGATCAACGAAGAAAATTTTTTCCCTCCATTTTGGGTCATTCTGAGTAGCGCAAAGAACAAGATGTTTGCGCTTAGGTTTGATTTTGAAGAGAAAATAATTGGAACTGTGGGAACGAAGATGGTAAGTTTGCGCTAATTCAGGGATTCCGAGGTGAGTATGGTGGGAATCATTGACAGATTGGATGACGAAGAGTGTACGCCAGATCATGGGCATTGTTTGTGAGTAACAAAGTCCTGTCATGCTAAAGAAATCCATGAAAATATCTGAAAAGGGATATCTAAGCCCTAGGGTAAAAGGAAATTCAGGGAAGCATATCCATCAATCTGATTGATCATTAGCGTAAATATTAGGATCATAAGGTCGGAAAATAGTGTTTTCAGGGAAGGCACTTTTGAATTTTTGTATATCGGCATCAAGTAATGAAGAGAGGACTAGGTCGGAAACCATCTTTCGATCGACAAAGTCAGAAAATTTCAACTTGTTCCTAATTGTAGATTTTATGAAAGTAAACGATAAACAAGAGGGAAGAAGATGATACCTGAAAAAGAATCGGAAGTGAGATGGAGTGGAAGTTAAATGAGATATGATGTGCGTCAGAATAGATATAAGTACTCCTAACACGATAATCGATGTAACTACCTAACACAGTTTGGGCAGTTATCCTGAGAACTTATAACATTTAAGGATCCTGAAAAACGTTATAACTTCGGGGGCAATTGTTGTGGCTAGAATTTTTATCTAATACTGCAGGATCCTTAATATCATTATAATGTCGTCACACAGGTATAAAAAGCATTTACATATTATGTTTATAAGTCAAGATAATGATAGTTTATGAGTATACTTTCAGGATCACAGTCATATTTAGGGATCCTGGAAATACTCTTATTATTTAACTTGCAGGATCCTATTCAAGGTATATTAATCTAACATAATTATGCAGGATACTGGATAAGGAAGATCCTTAAGTGAGGATCCAATGTTTATTCTGGGGTGTGCGTGGTTTAGGATCCTGAACCTATATTAGTTCAGGATCATGCGTTGTTTAACGTGTTTGTTTTCTTTAAGTATTGACCAGGTCGTAAATGGAACACGTCAATAAGATATGCTACGGATTACATGAAGAAGCTTTGATACCATTCTATGGAGACGAAGTCCACTGCACGTGTTAAA